>JAOXJJ010000069.1:15269140-15287667 GCA_025769935.1 Phoenix roebelenii | reverse complement strand
CGGGCCGTGCCAGGCACGACCCGCTTCGTGCCGGGCCGGGCCGGGTCATGGGCGGCCCGGCCCAATGCCCATCTCTAGGCGGCGCCTCGTATGATATTCTTCACCTGGGAGCTCCTACCCCCTAGCTTCCTCAAGATCAACTTCAACAGGTCAGTTGTGGATGGTGGGAGCAGAGGGGGTGCAGATTTCGTGATCAGAGACTTGCGCTCACGTGTGGTTGCAGCTGGTAGCTGTCAGCTTTCGGACACCACTGTTTTCGAAGCTGAGTTGCGAGCGGTATGGACGGGTATTCGTTACGCCCAATAGGTGCTGCAATCCACCTCCATCATTATGGAAGGAGACTCAGTCACCGTGATAGGCTGGATGTAGGAGGGTCCGAGTGGCCTAGGAGGGGACCACTCCCTGTTATGTGATATTTGGTTGATGGGCAGCGACGGAGTGGCTTTTGAGGCCGAGCACGTCTTTAGGAAGGCTAACGGTGCTGCGGACTGGATGGCCGCTTATGCGGTCAATCATGCTGGTGGCACGTTGTGGACTCGGGATGGAGATTTGCCTAAGACATCCCGTGAAGTTGTACTTTCTGACTCTATTGGGTGTGTTCGAACTCGTGTAGTTTAACATGCATGCCTTAGCAAAAAAAAAGAAAAAAGAAAAAAAAATGAATTTTAATTCCACTCTAATTTGAACTTAAAAGGAAGAGCTAATGGGATGATTGCTACCTGTTGGGCCAATGGCTAAAAATATTTTGTATTTCTGCTTTCTTTTTGATCCGCACTATGGCTCCTATTGGGCATTACCCATCTGCCTATGGTTGCATTGATTTCTTCTGCTACATTTTGCTTGCCCTCACCCTCGAGCTTGCAAAGAAAAGATCTTGTTTTCATCTGGGTATGGATCCATGATTCTGCCACAACCTAGCAACGTGTTTCTCTATAGCCCTGTCCTTGACTGGATAATGTTTTGTTGATTAGACCTCTTCTGGCATGTTGACGGTTCAAAAGATGCAGATCCGGCTTCTTGTTGCTCGGTAGGAAGATTCAAGCTGCCGACAGAAGTTGTGACATGTCTAATGTCTTCTAGGCAACTTCTCTTAATTTTCCGTTCTGTTTTTTCTTGGGAGATACATCGGTCAAAGTGACATGTCCTGGGAGCAATCACCATTACCAAGACAAAAGGCTCTGATGGTTCCATTTGGATTTTGTTTGTTTGTGTTCTAGCTGGAAATAAACCATCCATCACTAGGCGAGCTTCTATGCAACAGGTACTTTGAGATATATTTATACATGTATATTCTAAACATGGTAGTTGGTAACTTTTGTCTGTGCTAGGTTCATAAGAAATTAAATGCTAAATCAAATACTAGCTCAGTCATGCCTATTGCTTTAACAATTAATTTGGTTGCTGCTATTACCTGCACAAGTTTTCATGTGATTACAGTGAAGGAACGGCATGCAAAATGAGGAGAAGAAATGAAAGAGCGGGTCGAAAAGGACAAATTGCTGCACCGGCAGCATCTGCTTAAGAAGCGAACAAAGGATAAGATAAAACTGAAGAGATGGAGGGAAGGTGATGCAGGAAAATCCAAGAGATGAATGATATATTATAATACTGATGATGATGATGAGAAGGAAAAAGAGAATATTGGTGTCAGTACGGAGTCTACAGTCTATAGAAGAGCAGGAATCCCAGGCACTCAAGCTGTTGAGTTTCGTTCGTTCCAAAGCATTTTGCTGCATGCCATACGGTTGGTGTCATCACACACTGTAAAACCCTATCAAACCCTTTAGGTACTCGAGGAGTTTGCAATGCCTGCACTAATTCAATGGATTTAAATAGCACATCTTCTTTGATGAATTGCTTTCCTATTTTCGTTTGCGCACTTGCAGACTGGCTTGGTTGTAAAAGAATGTACATGGGCCTCGGCTACGACCATTGAAATTCATGTGCTCTTGCATTTTAAGTTCTAGCTGGCATAATTGAATATGAATCAATAATGGCAACCTCCTACCTTGAGCAAAGCTGTACTGGCTCGTGACTGCGTTTAATACGATACTGCACCACAGGACATTCTAGCATATCATGAGACAGCTAATCTGCTGGTTTAGTTTCACCTGCAACTTCCTTGCGTTTTCTCCTTTTGTTTTTGATTCCCAAAGGTAACCACAAAACATTCCATCCAAGAAAAGACCATTTGCAACCTTAATCATCAGAGGCCCGAGCCGCCTAAACAGCAGATAAACCCAACAGGATCAACTTTGGCGTACAGATGGGATGCGTAGTACATCCGGAATCTGACGACCCAACAAGAAAAATGTTTAGCCTTCCGGGGATACGTAATGAGCCGCATATCAAGAAGAATTGTTGATGAGCTGGCGAAGAGAACAGATCCACCAGCGTATCGTTCAGATGTTTGATGCCAACATAATTTAACAATTGGCGAAAATCCGTAAACAGCCATACAAATCTGTACCAAAAAATAAAAATAAAAATCCATACAAATAAAATAGGCAATCGTCCACTTCATGACCTGCATTTAGTGGAGCAATTGGATTGATAAGGTATGTCCTGTGATAAACCTGAGAGCACGCAATTCTTATGCAAGGCTGTTTGTACTGACTGCATACAATGCGGACAGCAAATGCCTCGTTTCACAGAACAACCATCCAGCAAAATAGTAATAAACAAGCTAGAACTACTAAAAGAGAAACTCCCCAACAACCACCAGCTGCAGCTCTGAGGTTCCTGCAGCGTTACAAAGTTGCCTATAAAGAATTAACCCATGAAGAACCGGACAAGATTCAAGGCAGTTCTCTTTAACAAAAAGGAAGCCCTTTTTCCATAGTTTCACAGCCAGTGCACCAGGTTCGAGCCCACGTCAGACATTATCACACAACCTAAACCATGAAGTTCTTCTACTGCTGCACAATAAAATGATTATATCAATCTTCTAGGCACAAATAACAATGTGAACACCAACGGTCCACATGCATGTAGAGCAAAACAAGAATTTGGATAACACATTCCACAATTAGCACAGAACAGCAAGCACAAGGTCCATGCAATTTATATATAGAATTGTTTGGAAGACCAGTTATAGTTTTGACAGCAAAGAAGCAAGAAAATGTCACGCCTACCATATTTCATACGATAACCATCCAACATAACTAACTATTAGATATGATTCAAGCAAAATACTCTCCGCAACATTAGAAGTTTAAAAAAGCTAGCACTGCTAAAAAATAAACTCTCCACTACCACCGGATGCAGCTCTCAGGTCTATGCAGCATTACAGGTTTACACACTGAGTGAGCCTGTAAAGATCCGGACAAGATTCAAGGCAGCTCACGTTAACAACAAAGAATGCTCTGTTTCCATAGATACGCAGTCAACACTGCAGGTCCGCACCCAGTTTCAGACACCATCATTGCTAGAACAGGCATGTCCGTCATCAAAATATCACTGCAGAATGAATGATTAGATCAATCTTCTAGACACATAGAAGGATTACATTCAAGAAAACCCAAATGATTAAAACATAAACGAAAAGGAAAAAACATTGATTGGAAAAAAGTGATGAAAATTTAATTAGCAGATGTTCCAAGTTCTTCCCAATGCATGGAGGGGACTGATGCCACCTGCCCAGGACGCTATACCTAACATAAAATTTGTGATGAAAAAACTGATTTTAAAACCCCAGAAACACATCTTTCTTTTAAGTTCAAGATTTACAGTAGGAAAGCATTGCCTACTTATGCTTATCATATTGTTTTTAAAACATTTTTCAAACTCTCAGAATATCACCAAGTCTTTCTTTTACAGAAAGTCTGTGCAACCAACCTAACACATTCAAAGAGGTCCTGTAGAGTAGGAATTCTGAAATGTCAATACACAAAATTCAAGCAAATAAGGCTATTAGCAGCACTAGAAGCTTAGAAAAAACCTCAGTTCCATCACCATCCAGGAGATAGTCCGGTTCCCAAAAGAGAGGGCAGGTGAAGTTGGGATGGGTAAGTCGAGGGCAACAAGAAAAACCTATTCTGAATCATGAAACTTTTGAGGACACTGTATGATCACACTTGATCCTTGACCAAGATTAAGGACTGAATGACTTTGATTGGACTCACCCAACAGGTCAAAAAGCAGCAACCTTTTGAATCAAATAAAATTCTCCACACAGGCATTGTTATGCCTTGATAAGACAAGTTTCAACAACACACAACTTGGTTATTACTAAACAATTCACAAAAGAACTATTAATTTCAAACCTAATATACTTGAAACATGAATGATATGAAAATGGAAAAAAACAAATCAAAATCAATGGAAACACTAACCTGCTGCTGCTGTGGCTGCTGCTGCTGCTGCTGCTGCTGATAGTTCCCATACCCTGGATATGCTGCATATGCATACATGTTGGGATCTTGAGGTGGTGGGGCATACCCATATGTATCATAGCCTTGGGCATACCCATAATAGCTACCATTCCATTGAGTAGGATCCTGCTGTGGCTGAAAACATCAAACAGGCGACTTCAGGTTTCTTCAATTTAACAAAACAACGGCAAGTAACTTGTCCCTTAAAAGATTGCTAAGACTCCAATAGCGTTAAATTCCTTAACCTGTTTATTTGCTGGACTACGACCCCATGAAAGTCGTATGCTCTGCCCCCCAATCTGGGTTCCATTTAACATCCGCAGGGCCTCCTCAGCACATGACCTGAGAATCATTAAAAAAGGTTCACCAAAATGAAACTGAAAGTATAATCCACACGAAGAGAGCACTGAAGCTAAGACATGCAAACCTGATTTTAAATTGAACAAATCCACATCGCTTGCCTACAGGTATCTTTACATAGACCAATTCCCCATACGGGCTAAAAACTTGCCGCAGAAGATCATCAGTGACATTTGGATCAAGCCCTCCGACAAATATCTGCAGACCAGGATAGCATATCTCAGAACCATAACACCCAAATGACTGCTCTAACATTTAAAGTAGAACAAACTACCCACTGTGGTATTATTTGGATCATTCTCGGACTCAGTTCCCGGTGTAGTCTGGTAAGATGCTGCAAAAACAAAACAGGCGAGAATCAACTTCATAGCTGAGAATATCTTGCCAGCATGAATGCCATTAATAGTCCAATGCTCTCTATATAAGACTACAAGGAAATCCCAGAAAATTCTAGAAATACACCACATATGGGCATGCAGTTCTGTTAGATCAAACTAATTTCTGAAAGCCAAACCACTTACGAACAGATGAAGCATAAAATCTGCAACAAAAATACCATATGAAAGCCTGATTTGTTATATTAAATGGACATTGGCATGCTAAAAGTAATTAGCAGGTGAGTATCCAAGTCATCCACTGAAGATAAGAATATGTTGCACATTAACGGTCACAATTAATTTGAAAACTGACCAAAATATCAAAAATTGCCCAATTTTATTTATGACAAATTTGAAAGGAGGTAGCTGCATCAATATCAATCCAGGAGTCATTTTTGCATTCTTTGAATTCTAACCACAATCAGATCATGAATCTTGAGAATCACCAACGCAGACTCTAAAAGAGTGCGAGCAACTAACTTTGAAACAAAGAATAAGAAGAGATGGCACTCGAAAAGGGGCTACATAGGCTGCATAAAGCTGACAGTGTTTTCCCGTTCATAAAATGGAAACTGTCAAAAGCCATAAAAGCAATACCTAATATGCTGTCACCTGTACACATAATGCGTGAGAAGTATTTCCAGTGTCAACAAATAGATAGGATTAGGAGGCCCTTATTGAAATGTGTGGACTCTCAAGAAATGTTAAGGCCATGCTATGCCTCTTGCTGAAGGCATACTCTCATATAAAATGTGACCAAAGTCTTCTGCTGGACAGGTTCCTTCCCCTTCCCCTTTCCCTCCCCTTATTGAAATGTGTGGACTCTCAAGAAATGTTAAGGCCATGCTATGCCTCTTGCTGAAGGCATACTCTCATATAAAATGTGACCAAAGTCTTCTGCTGGACAGGTTCCTTCCCCTTCCCCTTTCCCTCCCCCTTCATCTTGCTGGAGAGTATCTCTCCCTCTTACTGGAAAAAGGCACTATTGATTTGTTTATAATTTAACATTTCCATGAATTTCTACCTTAGACCCATGTCAACAAAATATTTACCTTGTCAAACCCTTATAGCTATTCATCTTCACTACCCCTTAATATCAAGATCACCTTGTCTCTGACCATTACAAAGTCTAACCTAATCTACTGGGTGAATGCCCTTTAGAAGGTGTTCATTCCTCCACTTACCCATAACCATCCAAATAATCATCTATGAACTCATGACTATTTAGGCACAACCTTACAAGCACTCCTTTGCACATCATATATAATCAAGATGATATCCTTTGCAATTGGTCTTCCATCTTATGGACCTTTTTCATCTTTGTCAACTTTGACATGGTAAACTTGCATGATCATGGTACAAGACAAAACCATCTCCACTGATTCACTGCCACACTCCAGTGGGTAACTCCTATGGTATTCTATTTCAAACACAACTGATAACAATTAGTCTATGAAACTAGTTTCCAATACAGTAGAACTTCTACATTGGTTAAGAACTACGAAATTAAAATTTAATTCATTGTAGAGAATCAGAAATACAACCTTTCTAGTGCCTTTTGTAACACATGTAATTCTCTTTGCAGCCAAATTCTTTTCCTCCTACTACAGGTCATAGTCTATATTATAGCCATAGCCATCAGCCTTATCCCAACAATTTAGGGTTTGCTTTACGGATCCATATCCACCAAGCACTCCTATTTAGGACGAGTGATAAATTAAACTCCACCCAAAAAGTGTTTGAATGTGATTCATCATTACCCATTAGAAAGAAGT
The DNA here is from genome assembly GCA_025769935.1 of Phoenix roebelenii. Lineage (NCBI taxonomy): Eukaryota > Viridiplantae > Streptophyta > Magnoliopsida > Arecales > Arecaceae > Phoenix > Phoenix roebelenii. The sequence continues at coordinate 15,280,782 of JAOXJJ010000069.1, read as the reverse complement.
AGAACTAGATATACACAGACATAGCTAGCTACCCTTAAACCATGACTAATCTGGTTCTACTTGATGAGGAAATGCATGTTATGTCATATAGCTGAAGCAATCTATGCCACAGTCATCATATGATATTCAATGTATTTAATAATGTTCTTTCTCTAAGGAACTCGGCAAAATAGCCAAGTAACTTCAGGAGAAGGGGCACCGCCCCACAAAAAGGGTCGCAATGACCAGGCCTGACATTCATAGAAAGTATCTAACAAGTTCAATAGATCATATTTAGCAGAAAGACGGATACTCCTTGCTCATTATCAAGCAATCACTTATTCACAAACCTCGTGTGGGGCCAATAGTTTTCATTTCCCATCTCATGGAAAACAACTCTACTAAACTCTCAAAATAAGCCCCCGTGCGTATGCTTCTAATAGGAAAAGCAGATCAGATCGCTTATGGGCTTACAGTTCACCTGTTGTGACCACAACAGCTACCGAGCCCTTCACTCCCGCATCTGCTTGCCCTGAAGAGCTACCTTCTTCAAAACAAGGCATCAAGAAAATACAACTTGAAAACTCAAACATTATCATACAATTTTATTTTTAAAAAAATCCGAGCTTGACCAAGCTAAAATTTGCAAGTTTGTATTTAGAATGGATTGGTGATGGCTAGGAACAACAATGTGGGCTGAGCAGGTGGGTGGGTTTCCAAGGGGATCGGTGATGAGTGCCTACATACATTTATAAATACATGGAGAACAACATTTCATAAATACTTGATCATATTTCCAATGCACATATAGACATGGGTAGGTATTTAAATCACACGTGCATATTCATGCTGATAATAAACTGAGTTTGATTAAGGGAGCGCTAGAAGTTCAACTTGAGGTTTCAGTTCCTGATATGATTATTTAAGAACAAAATATCGACTAAGATCTTGGGATTAAGTGAAATTCCGAACACCAAAGAAGTGGAAACGATATGCAACAGATTGTAAAAAAAGGCTGAACTAAAGATAAATAGTTTAGTATTTGACGGCAAAGAACAACATTAAGTATGATTTGTTTGATTCACACATGAATACCTATATGGTGTTAAAAAATCAAAGTCAGACACATTAGACATTAACAAAAAAAAAAGCAAAGAATAATATACAAAGGAACAAACAAAGATCACATGGTACAGAGCTCTGTTCTCTACAGTTCATCACAAAATAACCATGAAGCCAAAGAAGAGAAAATAAAGAATAAGAAACACAAAGGGTGCATAAATCATGAACAGATATCAGAAAAAGAAAACAGCCAACTCATGGCATTATTTTGCAACTTCTAACATTGTTTTGAAATAGCAAAAAATGTTCTCATCTCCTACTCACATCATGGCATCCAAGGGCATCCCTTTGAGATTTACGATGACCTCCAAAATAGGTCTTCAGTCAAATGCCACTTAGATTTTGAAATTAATGCTGTCAACAATGTCACCAACAAGATATCTCCACTTAAAAAGAGTGTCTATTACTTTGATTGTCAAATCATGTAATAAATCTGCACTTTCACTAAAGGAGTAATTGTTTTGAGGTTACAAACTGTCATGAAAAATTAAAGATGCTGATACAAACACAAGACTTCTAATGTTAAAGAGGTATAAAACCACCTAAGACAACAAAGAAGAAATGCATCTAAGAGGCTGAATAATGACTGAAATCATTATTTCCGGCTAACTGAAGATGATAATCAAGAAAGTCCAATACCAAAAAGAACTGTTTTTACCCATGAAAGGATAATCTAAAACAAAAACCCAAATTTCATATCAAAAAACAATATGAAAATAGATTAATGTACAGCTATGCAAAAGATAAAGTAAAAAAGTTGATATACAAAATGCCTAAAATAGTGCCTTTTAGAATGATCAAGCTAAAAATGTAGAGTTGAAACATGACAGAAATTTAATTTCACTAATAGGTGTTCAAATGGAAGAAACTGAAGGATTTATAGCGGGAAAGCAGATAGATCTCTTATTTTGAGGAACCAGAAGAAGTAAATTGCGAATATAGACAGCTTTCTAATTTCAAAATAGAAGAGCTAAAGCGAAAATGTAGCATATAATGCCACATAAAAGCGCGTGGAACCAAATTATCACATAATTAGAAAAACTGACCTAACTGAGGCCACGCATTTTAGGAGATATGCATCTCAGCTGAAGTCAATTCCAGGCCCTAAATGAAGATAGCATGGCATCCTGCTTCGAGACAACATGAATTTCTATAAGTCTTTATTACTTAAAGCTAAGTGTAAATGAGCCCAACTTCACAAAGGAAAGTGCTAGGAAGGAAATGACTTTTGTACATCTATCGACGCAATGCCGCTTATCTTCAAGTGTATGACTGGGAAATAGAACATGATAAGGATAACATTTAGCAGATTCCACTACCACACTAAACATTCAGCTGATGTCAATACAACATATTTTAACATGAAATATACATATCAGGAGGTGATCTTTATAGTTCCAGCAAATTTCTCTATAAGCAATGCAAAAATAAGATAATGGTGGGAAAAAATGAAATCAAGAACTGTCTAACATCCACCTACCATTGGTAGAATACTGTTGAGCACCCGCCTTCTTGTTGGCAGCTGGACCAATCCTCATAGGCCTTGATGAACAGTAAACTCCATTCATTTCAGCCATGGCACGTGCATGCTCATTTAAATCTGCGAACCTCACAAAGCCATAGCCCTTGGATCGCCCAGTAATTCTATCTGCAACAACTTTTGCCCCCTTAACTGATGGGTAGCGATTTTTGAATGTCTCTTGTAACAAATAATCCGTGACATCTGAGGCCAAGTCCCCAACAAATATTGTATAATCAGCACCATCATCTCCGCGCCTCTCACCTGATCCAGAACTAGCCCAATTTAGCCTGAAAGTTTGCTCGATATTAGGCATCATTTGGCCATTACATGTCTGAAGAACTCTTTCTGCAGTGGCACGAGTTGCAAACTCAATAAAACCATAACCCTCCGATTGCCCAGTCTGCTTATTTCGGATAATTTTCACAGAAAGAACCTGTGATCATGAACAACATGAATGAGGAAGGACCCAAATAATTCTGATGTTAGACGTGATTGCAACCATCACAAGTTCTATACAGATAAATAAGCCAAAACAATACTTTTATTCCACTTCCACATTGAATTAGTACAAGAAAAATTAGCATATCCAATCAAACTTCAAAACCTTCGTCCACTGTGTTTCCATAACAGTAATGGCAACTAAGATTTCATATTTCCATGATGTCAACCTAAATATCACAGCATGTATACACAAACTAGCAACCACATCATATCAACAGGTAGCTAAAGGAGCGCCAAGATGGTATGCTTGCCAGCACAATGTCATTTTCTCTTCTGCTGCACCGCAATAGTGAAGCTGGAAGTCCAAGAAGGCAGTTTAGTTATGATTATGAATTATGCAACTACTGTATCCCATAGAAGCTTCGAAACTATATGGATGGCAGAAGAGTACAATAACAGTAAGCAGAATCCACGGGTGTAAGGCAAGCAAATGAGTGTTCTTACATACCCAGGAGAAACAGTAAGTGAAGCTCAGAAAGAATATGACGTGGAGAAATCTTTTTTTTTTTGAAGGAAATGACTTGTAAGGAAATCATATAATACAGTATGGACATGTGCAACAACCTTGGCAAAGACATGATACCACATACAAGTTGAGTGGTCGATTAGAAGAGAAAGGGACCAAAGAAAACTTGAATATGCCTATCAGGTTCAAGAACTTTGGTTGGATAAAAGTAAACTAAGGATGGTGAAACAAGGTTTTGCATTGATGTAATCTAATCTCATCAAGTTGTGCTGCTGTAGCAAACTTAATACTTTCATCAAAGGAGACTCTTGTGAACATGGATGAAATGAGCCTGGTTAGAAATGTGACAAGCTTTGGGACCAGCCCTAGTGCTTTGGGCATTTTACAAACCAAGCCTGGAAACCACTTCTTCCCATATAACCACAATTCTTCCATTAGATAAAAGAAAGAATTTGTGATATATCCTCTGAAAAAATTATTACCCTGAACATATAATCTGAAATCACAGAACACAGTATTTCAAGCAGCAAATTATGATATGACAAAAGCTAGCCCTTTCAGACAGTTACCATACCCTTTAGAACTATGCCTTTTGTTTCAAAGTAATATTCTCAGGTGGTTTGCAAAATCCTGAACAAAACACAATTATTACGATGCCAAACTAATAATTTCAAGTAACAACCAATTACACGTACAAGTCACAGCCTTCTCACTTTCACTGTTCCATTTTCAGGTTTTATTAATTCAACCAACTTGCTAGTCTTTCAGATGCCTATTTTCTAACATTGACAAAATTATAATTTAAGATCTATATAGATATAAATAAAAATATTTACTCATTCAATCAAAACTAATTATGATAAACAATAAGTGAAAAAACCCAAAAAACAATCCAAACACGTAGCTCTCTTTTACTAGGAAAACTCACGTTTTAATTATAACGTGTCTTCCGCTGTTTCTATATGATGGGGCAATAGCAACCCCTAATTCTCAATAATTACATGCAATTAAACACTAAGATCAATTGATTGACAGTAAAAATAGCAATTTCAAGGTCATAATACAGATCCTAGCTTACCAAACAAGTTACTAAAACAAAAACATATCAAGAAAATGGAAACATAAAAAATATCGCATTAATCAAGATCCAAATAATAAAAATGGTCAAGAAAGCAAAAAAAGACCAGGATTTCTTACAAAAGAAACCAAAACAAGTAGATCGATTACAAAGCACGTATCAAGGAGAGTTTGGAAGAATAAAAGAAAATTTTTGTCACCTCTCCAGTCTGAACGAAGCACCCATAGAGATAGTTCTCGTCCATCCAGTACTGCAAATCCCCGATCCAAAGCGTCCGGATCTCGTCAGCCGATGCCGGCTGAGGGGCCGCGGTGGGGGCCGGGTACTGCATCTGGGCCTGCTGAGGCTGGAACTGCTGCGGCTGTGGCATCGACTGGGGCACCGGCGGCGGGATCTGGGACGGCTGCTGGTTCCACAGCGGTGGCGGCTGCGCCTGGTAGTACGTCGGTTGCGGCGGAGGCGGCATCACCGTCCACTGCTGCGGCTGCGGCTGCTGATGCTGATCCATCGGTGGCTGCACCATCCCGCCGGCAGGCTGCATCATCTTCGGAAAAGAGAATAACGACAAACCCTAACCCTAGAAAACGAAAAGGGGGAGGGGAAACCCGAACCCCAACCGAAAGGTTGGAAGATACAAAGGGGAGGGAGCGATCAAACCCTAACCCTAGGTAAGGAAAGAGCGGATTGGCGGTGGCCAAAGAGAGGGAGGGTGGGTTGGAGAAAACCCTAACCCTAGCGAGAGAGCACGAATGAGAGACAGAGAGGGCCCGCGGGGTCGCAGAGTGATATAAAAAAGCCGACGAAAGGATAGCATCAGGATTCGGACACCACACGGCTCTCCTCCCTGGTGCGTGGTGCCGCACGAGAATTCTCTGCGGGGCACTTATAGTTGTACTCAGCTCATATGCTTACGTGTGCAGAAAGCATACTGAGCTCTTCAGCGGCGCCTCCCATGCATGCATGATGCACATGAAGCAATTATTTAATTTTTATCTGCTCACGTGGACACAGGGCGCATAAGACTCTTCATGCGTGAATTGGTATCAAGTCACAAGTTATTTGTTTTCTTATACGACACCCACGCAGCACTCTGGCATTCCATACCAAAGACAGCTGGAGCTTATAACTGCATTCGCGATAAGTTTGTTTGCATGCTGCCAGCCTGAGCTCGAAATATTTCAGACGGGAACCTGGATGTTAAACCGGGCAGTCCGGATCGGACTAGAAATATGAGGCTGCATGTTAAAACAGGCCAGGCTCGGTTCAGTTCAGCCCGGCCCTGCTCGAATCTTATATAAATAATACTTCCTATGAGCAACACCTCTAATAAACAACCATAAATATAAGTTCATAGATTTTACCAATTTATTTCAAATATTTTGTAAGTATTTTTTTATATTTTTTAAATATAAAAAGGGTCCAGAAATAATGGGCTTGGGCCTGAGGAGTTGGCCTAAAGATGGGACCGGGCCAAGCAGGAGTAGTTAATTCGATTTATGGGCCAATGGGGTGTAGAACCCCATTTCTTTGTGGGCTTGGGTCGGCTATGTCGGCCACTCAATGTGCGCCTGACACATGCATCAAGTGAGAAAGACTTCCGATGGAAGTCTTCTTCCTCTTCGAGTCCGATAAGAACCAGACTTGGAAGACAGCTCGGACTCCGGGAGTTCCTAGATTTGGCCTATAAAAAGGCCATCCATCTTTCCTTTTGGCATCACTTCTCCTGCTCGACCAATCGCTAGTGATCGTACTGAATTTTCCTTCGATTTCAGCTGGAAGAATTCACCATGTCACTATCGATTTGGCCGAGGAAGCTCGTTGGAGGTAAGGTATGATTTTCCAACTCCTTTCTCTCCTCCTTTCTTCCTATTTGGGCCATGATTCGCCTTGAATTAAGCCGGCAAGTCTTTGGATTTCCGTCCGAAGACAGGGGTGCCCTTTTTCATTTTCTTCTTTCAAGCTCCGCCACTGCCAACCCCCAGGTTTGGCCGAGCTTTGCTACATTCTAGGACCTTTGGGATCATGTGGTTGTCGGTCAGGGATATCGGCCGTGGTCTAGGCCAAGTTACCATGAATCAATCCATATTTTTTTTTCTTGATTTTTCTTCCTTCTTCCTTATGCCAGTCGGTCACCATCGCCGGCGAGGCTGCGGCCGAAGGACCACCGTGAGCCGCCGTCATCGGAGCAGGCCACCTTGGCCACCACCACCCTAATCTAAGAAGAAGAGAGGGAGAGAACGAGTCTCCCCTATTTTAGGGAAGAAGAGTGCCCTCTCTCTTCTTTCTCTCTCATCTCTCCTCTCTCCTTTCTCTCTCTTGTTTATCTCTCTTTGCATGGTTCTATGGACCCAGTAGGAGGGTCCCAGTGTTCTTATTATAGATCCGAGTTGACCCTAGTAAAGAATTATGGATCAATGTCACTACAACCACCCATCGTGTTAGACATATCCCGACCATCATTGAGTACTGTTGGACTCTATCTTCATGAATCTCTATTGTGTTACATGTATCATGGTCTAAATTTTGTTTCATAGTTTGACTGGTTGGACTTGCCAGAGCGAATTAATCCGGATAGTCCGATGCTGCTACCTAGTCGACCATATTCATCTTGCACAACCACTTTTAGACCCATAATTGATAATCCCTGAACTATTCTCTTGATTTGATATATGATTCTTGATCAGATGAATTGGATTACGTTGTGCTAACCGATTCAAATAATTGGGCATTGTTATCTAGTTGGCCTCATATATCTTCGTATATGAATCTATTTTCACAATCAACCCTGATTTTATATGGGGTTACAGTTATCCGGATAGGAAGAAGATCAACGAGATTTTATACTCTAGTTTCTCTCTCTTTTTATTTTTTCTTTTGGTACTTTTTCTCTTTAGCTTGATCCAAAAAAAATTGGTTAAAGAGACTTAGTAGGTAGTCTTAAATTACTACGTGATTGTAGACCCTTTAGTGGACCAGTAGAGAGTTTTGTGTTGTCAGATACCTCGGACAATTTTTGATGTTGATTTGGTTCTGTAGAAGAACAATCCTTTGGACAAGAGGACGTCGAGTAGGGTTCTGCGCACTCCGGTTTGTAGATCGCGATAGTCTGATTGAATTGTCAACAAAGATGTAAGAATCCTTATACATCGACCTATATGATATAGATATTTTTATGCTTATATATATATTATATACTAATGATCCATATAAGTAAGAAGCAAGAATAGTTTTGTGATGATTTTTGTATTAAATTATATTTTTGATCATGTATGCTTGTGATTGATAGTATGATAGATGCATATATGAGCATAACTTATATTTGCATAATCGAACTAATGAATGTGGTGCTCTAGACTAACCATGTAATATTGATTGCCTTGTCACGGGCGAAAAATGTGACTATGGTTAGTCTAAAGCCAAAAATAAAAAAGAAATTGATGTATGGATATGAATTGGATTGAATAAACAAGAATTTTTGGCTTATCTCGTTACCATGGCATGCCCTGTCATAGGCTAAAAATGTGATACTTTGGCAGATATCGTCATAGGCTGAAAATATGAAACTTTAGCAAGCTCCATCATAGGCTAGAAATGTGAAACTATAGCAAGCCTCATCACAAGCTGAAAATGTGCTACCTTGGCAAGCCCCATCATAGGTTGGAAATGCAATCGAGATTTGGCCCAGAGTCGAAAAAATAATTGATCCGAATCAAGTTAAATAGGAATGGAATAAAAAGTATTGAAAATACTATTGAATATTTATGAGATATTGTATGATATATCACTCTTGAGTGGCTAGATTTTTATAGATATTTGATATACATATTTATACTGTTTTATTCGAGCATTTTTGATAATCGATTTGTAAATTCATAATGTATGCAATAATTTCTTGCTATTTTCAAACTTATAATATTATTATGTTTGTGTGGATATGTGGAGATTCTTAATGGGTTGTAAAGCTCACAACTCTTTTCTCTTTCTCTTTTTCAGAGTTGCAAGTTGCATAGTACATAGCTATGGTTGAGATCATAGGTAGAGGAGATGATTAGATAGAGCATCACTGATACTGGTTGGATGATCAAATTTTATAATTGGACTAACTTTGTTGTTTGGTATGAATTAAGATCATTATTGTTCAATGCTATTGAGGCTGTATTAAAATTTCAGGCCTAGTATATTCTCTAGGGCTCTGCTCTAGGAAGTGTGCGGCCGTGTTGCGTGCTGGATCCGGACGTTGGGTTTGGGGCATGACATGGGGAAAGGGGATTAAAAGAGAGTGGGGAAAAAATTGATAGAATTATTGTTGGTACATTGTATTTTGTGAGGTTGATAGAGTTAGATGCTTGTGCACTCGCCGCCTAAGATGCAAGCGATCGGACCATTATCTCAACCTTAAGATCCTGAAGAAATAAAGAGCGGTAAGAATTTTGCTGTTCTGGCTTCATACTCGGATTCGGTGGGGTTGGGAAGACCTCTATCGCAAAGTATGTCTAGTTCTAAAACATCTTCAGCTTGGAGTGTGGATTTGTATGTTTGATAAATTCGACAAGCTGGAGATCACGAAGCATATCATAACATCTATCTCTAGAATGAAGCCTACAAGCTTCCTTAAGAAGTTGCATTGTAGGGTCGTTAGAAAGGACTTTGATTTTTAGGATAGTGAAACTTCCCAAATCGATTACATCACTTTGATTTTTTGGTACAAGATTACATCCTTTTAATTAAGAATCCTATGCATAAAGTGGAGAGGCTAGAAAGGTTTGACGAACTCAACTCAAAAGATGGGGTTGAAGATTCACTAGCAATTTACCATTGGCAAAGTTGCCTATGTGCTAATAATACTATATCTGTTGCATGATTTGCCTGAAGGAGAATACACTGAAATGGTAAAAAAAAAGGAGCTCGAGGATGTCTCCATCTGCCGCTACACTCTTCTTAATACCATGACAAATTTGTATTTCGATGTTTATCGTAAATGCTCATCTATTACAGAATTGTGGACTAATCTTGAATAAAGATATGCCAATGAAGATGCCAATAATCATTCTCTCTTGATTAACAATTAAATCAACTTCAAGATGGGCGATGCTAAACCCATAATTGAGCAATTTCATATATCTTATGCACGATATTGCTTAATGCAAGCATAAGAGCCTATGTTGGTGTGTTTAGGCCCATATCAATTTCATACCGAAGAGATCTTGGGTACTTACACGAGGCTAATAAACGCAAATGATATTTTAAGCTATCTTTTTGGGTATGGTCTCAGATTGTTATAAATGGTATCAGAGCTAGAATTTGGATCCTTATCTTGGCGAGAATACCATGGCTTAAATGGGGGATGTATTTAAGGATCCGATACATGAATGTGTTTAGACCCAAATTGATGGTAGATTTTGTGTACAAATACAGGGCTAATTGTTGCCCCAGGAGACAACCCAAGAGGAGGGGTGAATTGGGTTTTAATAAATTATTGACTAATTAAAAACTTAATTAGTAATTGACTAAATCTGATGCAAGCCGGTTAAATAGATTACTTGACAAGGAGAGCTGAAGAGACAAATAGCCAATGCAAACACAAGAAAATTTTATAGTGATTCGGAGCCAACTCTTGCTCCTACGTCCACTCCCCAAGCCGTACTTGGGAATTTACTATAATCCCTAGGATTACAACCGGTTGTTTTACAAGTTCACAACCCAACTTGTTGTTTTCTCGAGATCACAATGAACTTGGTCGGTTTTCACAGGCTCACCGAATAGAACCATCCGATTGTTTTACCGGGATCACAATCAAACCCTTACACCGTTGGTTTTACCCTTAGCTCACCAACAAACCTTACAACCCTTGATTCGATCTCCTGATTGAATCAAGTAAAAAAGACAGTTTTGGGAGTATACAAGAAAAGCTTCTTAAAAAGCAAATATGAACAATATGAATAAAGTAGAGTTAGAAGCCCTCAAACAAATTTTTGGAAGGAGAAAGTAGGGGCTTCTCGAACTCTGAGTCTTCTCTTGAATGCACTGAGGATTTGATGTCAGAAGAAGAGCCTTGAATGTGAAGGAAGATCTTCAAGGAATGAGTTGAATGTGTTTCTTCCTTCTTTCGCTTGTCTTTTCTTTCAATAGACTCTTGGTAGTTGAAAATGCCTTAATGCACAGATGGAGTAACTCTCTCTTGTTTTACTACTGTTAACTCTGGCTATTTAAAGAGTTCCTTTTGAAAAATAGCCGTTAGACACTGACTTGTAGCCGTTCTGCACAGTCTGCACCTCCTGACAATGTATCCGTTGGGATCGGAGTCGACTCGCTCGATCTGGAGTTGACTCGGCTGTTGTTGGAGTCGACTCATGCTTTACTGGAGACGACTCCTCCACTGTTTAGAATTTGAATTAAAGTGATGTCCCAACCTGGAGTCGACTCGGTCCAATCCTGGAGATGACTCGACATTTTGGAGACGGCTCGTTCTCAGGATTTCAGAGATCCAATTATCTGCATTTCTCTCTCGAGTCGACTCGGGTCCTCTTGGAGTCGACTCGGCTCTCAGAGTCCGAAAAACCAGTCCTCTGTCTGTTGGTCTGAGCTGCCTCGGAGTCGACTCGCACTCTGTTGGAGTCGACTCGGCTGACTTGGGGTCGACTCTGAAATTCTCGGAGTCGACTCGTTCACAGGATCACTGAGTTTGGTTCTCTGCCTTTCAGTCCTCTTTCCTCCGAGAGTCGACTCTGGCATGAATAGGAGTCGACTCGCCAAATGTTGGAGTCGACTCGGTAACAGGGTCCAAAAAACATCTTATGTCTTTCTGTCTGATACTTCTTGGAGTTGCTCGAATCTGTAGAGAGTTGACTCGCCATACATCGGAGTCGACTCGAAGCCTTCAGAAGTCGACTTGCTGACAGGGTCTGAAAATCATCTTTCTGTCTTTCTTTCTGTTCTCAGGCAGAGTCGACTCGTAGAGTATCGGAGTCGACTCG
>JAOXJJ010000069.1:15257088-15269040 GCA_025769935.1 Phoenix roebelenii | reverse complement strand
TTTTGAACCAAAGCTTGAGGCACTTAATTGAGAATATACAAATATATGCCTGAAATACTAGATTGAATTCATTAGTACAACATAAGATATACTCAAATGCTTTAAGCTCATCAAAATCAAATAGGGATTTAATCAATCACTCCACACTAATGAACCCAAATAATTCTCCGCTACCCTTTTTGATAAGGTGCTAAGTTATTATAAATAGTATTAAAGTGATCCAAGCCCATGACCTCTCTAAAGTAGGAAACACTACAGCACATGTCCTTCTAGTACTGACCATGAGTTGATTGTCATATTGTAATCTGATTTGGATTCTTAGCCTGCTAATGTTTAAATGGGAAGAGAAAATGTGAGAGCCTTTGCTAGCATGTATTCAGTCCTACATCAGTTGTATGCTACGAAGATTTTGGATTATTAATAAGGCAAATGAACTCAATTAATATCTTCTAATTAGCATTTTTGGATGAGGTCTTAAGTTACATTATGAAATCAATTATATATAATGTCTAGGTTTCAAACATAATTGGTAAACCCCCTCATGAAAGAACCACCAATTTATTTTGAAAAATAAGTCCTAGTGGCTAGTTCCAAACCAAATATTTTTATTAAAAATATTCTAACAATGATATCATCACAGCTTTGAGATTAAGCTACCTGATGGGAACATCGGAGCTGATCATCCGTCCGTCTAGTCCACCATCTTTTTTGCATTTTTATTTTATTTTATTTCTGGGCTTGTTTACATTTTATTATTGTAGGGCTTTATTTGTGTTATTTTGGGCTTATTTGGGAATTATTTTTGTATAAGAAGTTTTATGTTAATTGTTCTTATTTGGGCCCTATATATAGGGGACTCTCTTCATGATTAAGGTTTTAATGAAGTGAATTAAAATCTTCCCCCCACGTTTTCCTCTCTTCTCTCTTTTCCCTCTCCTCCTTCTCTTTCCCCCCTTCTTTCCTTCTTCTTCTTTCTCCCTTCCTCTCTTCTTCTTCTCCTTTCTTCCTTTTCCTGTCTCCTATTTTCTCTAATCTGTTGCCACAGCAGCCTCACCTGTTTCGGTTCTACATCAACATCAGCCTCCCCATGATCGGTGCTGCATCAACTTGGTATCAGAGCCTCTGAATTTGCCTCTGTTGCCAAAACCCTTTTCTTTTATGGGCTGTCGTGGGTCAGGCTACGGAAAGAAGCTCCTTTCTTCCCGTGCCTCCCTATCCCGTGGGAGATTAGACCTCATAGGAAGGAACACCAAGACACAAAAAAAGGAACAACCCCTTCGTGGTTTGCCCTTCCCTATCGTTGTGTCCTCACCCACCCCTGCCTCCTCCTCACGCTGCCGCCACACCACTAGTTGCCACCAGAGAACGTCGGGTTCCACAGAAGCCCCACCATGCAATGAGTTTCATGCGTTTGCCACTGACCTTTCGTAACAGGTCCTCGGTAGATGACACTGCCCGCCGAAAACTGTGACCGACTACCCTGGCGCTACAAGCCATGGAGTAGCAACCGGCTCCTCCACCCTGTCCCGCAACCACCACCATGAAGACCACGACGTTACACCAAGTCTGTTGGCGGTTGAAGACGAACTGTATTAACGGGTAAGATCCAAATCCGTTAACCCACTAGCCTGGCTTCGCATGTGATCTGCGCGTGCTTCCCTTGCACGTGAGTCACATGTGCTTGCCACAAAAAAAAAAGAGAGAGAAAAAAAGAAAAAAAAAGAAAAAAAAGAAAAAAAAAACTACCTCTGTTCATCTTCTTCCGCAGCTGTTTCACCGCATCACTGCCTCCGCCGTCGCTTCCCCACCACCGCTTACGCCGCCGCCACCTCGCTATCTCCATTGCCAAGCACCATTGCTGCCCTCATGCTCCCCACCGCCAAGTACCCTTTCACCGCTCCTATCTCCACCTGCACACCGCCGGCCAGACCCGAGGGGACCACACACGCCCCCCCTTCTCCGAGTTGCTGCCACCGTCGCCCCTCTTTTTCAAGCCACCGCTGCCCCTCTTCTCCCACGCCACCCTACCTTGCCCCTCCACCACATCCCGCCTCCTCACCACTGCCGCTATTCCCGGTTTCTCCCTTCTTGAGCTCACACTCTCGGCTCAGCCAAACCTGCGTGCCATCTTCTTGAGTGTGGTCCAAGCCCAATTGCCGCCACTCGAACTAGGCCCCAGCCCGCACACCAGCTACTTGGAGCGCGGCCCAGGCCCAAGCGGCCGCATGCCCTTCTCTCAGGCCCGAGCCAGCACCTTGTTAGCCCCTTCCAGGAGCCCGAGAGCTCCATTTTACCACAGATCCAGGTCCACAGCTCCAACTAACTCCCTGACCTGCACCTGTCATCCTCTTCGCATGCGAGACCCCACAGCGGACACTTCCGGTTGACTGCAACTACTACAGGTAACAGGTTTTTCCTTCTTTTAGACTTGTTTATCTAATTGTGTTCTAGTTCCTTTGCATGATAGCCCCATTTTGAAAATTTACTTTACTGTCAAACTTCAAAACCTAGAACATCTACTACCACACCCATCCTATTCATCATTTAAATCTAGATATTAAATTAGCACACCCTAACGACAGGATATTTCTCAACATCCGTTGATCAGGTTACTTTAGGACTAGAATAACTGTAATACTTCCTTGCAACCTAACTTCTTAGAGTGATTAATTTCATACTTTAATTTCGAAGTAACCAAAATACAAATCAGTAACATTTAATTTTAAGTTACTTTTGTAAAAATTTGCTGATTTCTGAATTCGTAGTAGGTTGTTTTGCATCACATTTGGTCAATTAGGATTGATTAGCAACATTGCATTTCACATCATTGCATGCCAACCCATAGCGGTAGGGAGTACCACCTCGCTCAACCTAAAACTCCTTTAGCTACCATAGATTCCAAGGCTCTACAAGATCTCATGGAATGACTCGCTGCCTTACAAGCTGACCATGAAGAATTCAAGCAAGAGGTCCATGCATTAGTGCAACACATTAGGACTCCTGAACCGTCAACCCTAATTGCAGCCTATCCTGAGTTCGGTTTAGCCACACCATGTGTAGATCTTTCCTATCTCCCTGGAAACCAACATCCTTCTGATTACCAACGCGATCTTGACGAACGACAACTACGTACCGTAAGAGTAGATGCCCCTACCTTTGTTGGTCAACTAGAGCCAATCCTGTATCTTGATTGGAGAGCAACCATGGATAATTATTGAGTGGTACGAAATGATTGATGATAGAAAAGTACGATTTGCCAAAATGAAGTTTATTGGACAAGCTCACTGGTACTGGCATAATGTTGAACATATGCATGAGACCTAAAGGCTTCCTCGTATCATCATATAGGAGGATATGAAGGAAAAACTGAATGAAAAGTATATGTCATTCTCTTACCGACAACTCCTTATGGATAGGTGGCTGAAACTAACTCAAGGGACATCAACCATTGCTGATTACATTGCACAATTTGAGGAGTTTTATATTAGGTGCGGTGTAATTGAAGAGGAGACTGTTACTCTTTCTAGATTTCGGGCAGGACTCCGTAAGGAGATCTAGAAAGAATTAATTTTCCGAGAGATTATCACACTTATCAAGCATACTAGTTGGTTTAAGATGTGGATAGTTTTTTATGGATCCCTGTAGTGAGGCATATCGATCCTCGACCCATGGCCCTAAGAGCCCGACTTAATCAAAATTATCTTCCGCAACTCAGACCGTTTTCCAATCCTCCTAACCAGCCCGGTCCTAGCCAAGCACCAACTAGGACATCCCCGATGCTTGTCTAGAACCCTTCAAGTGATAAGGAAAAATGCATACTAGGTTCCAACCCTCCTTCTAGAAGCCAAACCCAATATTTTAGGTGCCAAAAATTGGGCCATATAGCATCCCAATGTAATGCCAAGAGAATGAATGTGTTGAAGAAGTCTACGAACCAAACATTAAGAATTTTGTAGAAGACTTTGGAGACGAACATACCGGGTTAGAGTTTATCCAGGCTGAACCCTAAAGGAGTCCATTGATCCGAATAACAAAAACCCTAGGCTTCATGTGGTTAGGTGTACTCTAGCTCAGACTAAGACCGAACAAGATTAGCATAGGACCTCCCTATTTTACACGCTCATTAAGATCGATGGTAAAATGTGCAAAATTCTATTTGATAGCGGAAGTTGCATCAACGCCATTGCTTTCGGAGTTGTCTCCCGCCTCGGCCTAAAATCTACCCCTCATCCCAACCTATATAAGGTAGCTTGGGTAGATAAGACATCTATTTCGGTGTTGGAAAGATGCTTCGTCCCGATTCAATTTCTATCTTATAAAGACGAAATCTGGCGTGACTGTATTTTGATGGACGTAGGCCAAGTCATCTTAGGAAGACCTTGGCTATACGATATGGACGTCACACTTCATAAATGTTCGAATTCGTATAGCTTTATGTTCCAAGGTCGAAAATTTATACTGAACTCATTGCCTTCTAGAGAGCCCGTCTCGGAAAAGAAGAGTGCGACTTTGCAAAAAGATGAATCACTTCACATCATTACTCCAAAAGAGGTAATGAGAGATATCGAAAGCCAATTACATGTGTTTGCCCTTATGGCTAGAGTTATCAATGTGGAGTCGAACCCTAAGCACCCATCGGCAATAGTTTCCCTACTAGAAGAGTTTCACTGTTTTTTCTAAGGATCTTCCAGATACACTTCCTCCGATGCGTGATATCCAATATGCAATTGATCTCGTTCCTAGAGCATCCTTACCCAATCATCCCCATCATAGGCTCAACCCAAACGAGCACACCGAATTGAAACATCAAGTTGACGAACTCCTCACCCGAGGGTATGTTCATGAGAGCCTGAGCCTCTGTGCTGTACCTGCACTCCTCACTCCCAAGAAAGATGGTTCTTGGAGGATGTGCGTTGATAGCCATGCCATCAAAAAAAACACAGTTAAGTATCGTTTTTCCATCTCTAGGATGGACGACCTCTTAGACTTTATGTCTGGTGCCACAGTATTTTTCAAGATCGACCTGAAGAGTGGATACCACCAGATTCGGATTCGTATTGGGGATGAATGGAAAATTCCCTTTAAGACTAAAGATGGACTCTACGAATGGTTAGTTATGCCGTTCGGGTTAACAAATACTTCAAGTACTTTTATGAGGATGATGACACAGATCTTCCAACCTTTCTTGAATAAATTTATCGTTGTATATTTTGATGACATCCTCATATATAGTCAAACACAAGAGCTTCATTTCTCATACTTAAGGCAGGTCAGTGATGTCCTTAGGAGAGAAAGCTTTTTTGCAAACCCCAAGAAGTGTGCCTTTCTGACCGATCACGTCACTTTCTTAGGGTCATAGTGTCTTCTAAGGGTGTTTTTGCTGATCCGAAAATAGTAAGCATAATAGTCGACTGGCCTGAGCCCAAAATCTTAGTGGAAGTACGTAGTTTTTATGGCTTGGCTACTTTCTACTACCGCTTTATTAAAAATTTTAGTTCAATAATATCTCCCATTACGAATTGTATGAAGAAAGGAGACTTTATCTGGACTAAATCAACATCCCAAGCATGTAATAAAATTAAGAAAATGATGATCGAAGCTCTTGTTTTGCGCCTTCCTGATTTTGCGAAGGTATTCGAGGTCGCATGTGATGCCTCTGGCGTGTTGATCCAACAAGGTCATCCTGTCGCATTCTTTAGCGAAAAATTAAGCGATGGCAGGTTTCGTTATTCCACGTATAATAAGCAATTCTATGCAATAGTGTAAGCTTTGCGACATTGGCGACACTATTTGCTACCACAAGAATTTGTATTATATTTAGACCATAAGGCTTTAAAGTATCTCAACTTCAAAAAAAAATTGAACCATCGACATGGACGATGGATCGAGTTTCTTCAAGCCTATACGTTTGTCTTGAAACATAAGCCAAAGTTGAGAATAAAGCTGCCGATGCGCTCAGTCGATGGATCTTTCTCCTATCCGTGATGAGCACTGAAGTAATTAGTTTTGAGAGGATCAAGAAACAATATACCACTTATCGTGATTTTAGTGAAGTATACCTGACCCTACGAGATGGAGTAGAGAGAACAAAATGATTTTTTTCTACATAATGATTATCTTTTTTTGCTCCGACCGATTGTGTATCCCTCGAACTTCATTGAGAGATTTTTTAGTATGCGAATTACATGCTGGAGGACTCTCTGGACATTTCGGAAGAGACAAAACTATTGAAATGGTGAAGAGACGTTTCTTCTGGCCAAGTCTCAAGAGAGACATGGCCAAAATTGTCGGGCAATGTCGTACTTGTCAGTTAGCCAAACAACATAAGCAGAACACTGGTCTTTACACTCTACTACCCATTTTCGAGTGTCCCTAGCAAGATGCCAGCATGAATTTCGTGTTAAGGCTTCCACGTACCTCCACCAAACATGATTCTATTTTTGTAGTTGTGGATCGATTTCCAAGATGGCTCATTTTCTTCCCTGTTCTAAGATTTCTGATGCTTCTAGAATTGAGAAACTTTATTTTGATGAAGTTGTTAGACTCTATGGCCTCCCAAAATCTATTAT
This sequence comes from Phoenix roebelenii, assembly GCA_025769935.1. Lineage (NCBI taxonomy): Eukaryota > Viridiplantae > Streptophyta > Magnoliopsida > Arecales > Arecaceae > Phoenix > Phoenix roebelenii. Next base: position 15,262,471 of record JAOXJJ010000069.1, on the reverse strand, counting down.
GTCTGATAGGGATGTTAAATTCATGAGTTACTTTTGAAAAATCCTTTGGCACATGATGGGCACCAAATTAAAATTTTTGTCTGCCTATCATCCACAAATTGATTGCCAGACAGAAGTTGTTAACCGAAGTCTAGAAAATATTTTAAGATGTCTGGTAGATGAGTGTGCTAGGACTTGGGATTTAGTGTTATCGACCGCTGAGTTTGTATATAATAGTTCGATCAATAGGTCCTTAGGCATGATCTATTCGAAGTGGTGAACGGTTATAAACCTAGGTAGCCCATAGACTTAATTTTCATGTCTCATCAACATAGAGTCTCTGAATCTGCACAATCATTTGCATCACACCTGTATTCATTGCATCAAAAAATTAGCAAATGTATTCACTCTAATAACTTAAAATATAATTTTTTTGCTGATTTGCATAGACATTATAAAGAGTTGAATGTAGAAAATTATGTCATGGTGAGAATAAGACCTAAACGACTTGCTTCGAAAACGTTCAAAGTCCTAAAGAAAATCAATTCGAATGCTTATGTTGTAGATCTTCCTGAAGACTATGGGATTAGTGTGATATTTAATATTGAAGATTTAGTTCCATACAAAAAAACAACATTCATTCCTTCCAACCTTTTTGTTGATACACCCGTCTTTGTTGATCACCTTGACCCATCACCTGCTATTGAGCCTCCACCTCCAAAATTTCATGTACGCAGAGAACACATAGATCATAAATTACATGAGCAGGTTATATCTACCAGGAAAGAAAGTTACCGACGTTACCTTGTTCGGTAGAAAAGCCGATCCGAATCGGATGTGATATGGATTTCGGAAGCCGAGTTGCAGTGCCTTGACCCTAACTTTTAGAGTAGTACAATAGCCGGCCAGACCTGCACTCGACGGGGTTGAGTTTTTTCCATCCGAAAGGAGTTGATGGGGACATCGGAGCTGATCATCCGCCCGTCTAGTCCACCATCTTATTTGCATTTTTATTTTATTTTATTTTTGGGCTTGTTTGCATTTTATTATTGTAGGGCTTTATTTGTGTTAGTTTGGGCTTATTTGGGAATTTTTTTTTGTGTAAGGGTTTTATGTTAATTGTTCTTATTTGGGCCCTATATATAGGGGACTCTCTTCGTGATTAGGATTTTAATGAAGTGAATTAAAATTTCTCCCCCATGTTCTCCTCTCTTCTCTCTTTTCCCTCTCCTCCTCTTTCCCCCCTTCTTTCCTTCTTGTCCTTCTTCTTTCCCCCTTCCTCTCTTCTTCTTCTCCTTTCTTCCTTTCCCTCTCTTATGTTTTCTCTGATCTGTCGCCACAGCAGCCTCACCTGTTTCGGTTCTGCATCAACATCAACCTCGCCGTGATCGGTGCTGCATCACTACCAGTGGTAGTATATTTCTAGCACTCCTTTGTGAGAATGACATCATCCCAACTTTTTATTTAGATAAGTTGCTAAAGATGGGCCTTTTAATGCACCTAAGATAATTGGATGTTTATTCCAATGGCTTTGAAATGCTCTCGAGATCATTACCTATGCTATACCACCTACAAGTCTTGAATTTCCAAAATTGTCAATTTCATTTATATGCCTTGTGACATACGTAAGCAAGCCAATTAATTTACGCCATCTTAAAATAAATGGTAATATGGTTTTTGTGATTGCAAATATTGAGAGACTAACTTTCCTTCAAGAGTTGTTACATATGATATTGACAAGAATAGATAAACTAGATAAAGGAGTTGAAGAACTTGAGGAATCTTGGCGGACAATTGCACATTAGGGGAATGTTTCGTTGGAGGGAGGTGGACTCTAAAATGGGAATGTGAATGAGTGGCTCCCAGTCCAACTATTTGGTCGGAGAGAATCCCATTCCCATTCCAATTCTAGAAGGAAATGAAAATTTGCAATCCTTTAAAACCCAATCCCTATCCTCCCCTAGTATTCAAATTTCATTCCGATTCCAATGCTGGTCATGAACCAAACATGTCGGGGGATATGACTATTCTGATTCCTATTTCATTCCGTTCCAAATTTGATTTCGAATTCAATTGGGAACAAAACGCGCCCTAGGTGTCTTGATCTTATTAAGAAAAGGAAGAGGTCATCCATGCTGATTTCTATCAAAAAGAGCGCCTTAAGGGGTTGCAAATAGAATAGGCTTCCGAATGTGATAATGTAGAGGTGCTTGAATTTTCCATATATTCTCTTACGCCTTTACAAACAAGAGGTGCTTGAATTTGCCATATATTCTTGTACGCCATTACTAAGTTGGTAACTTCATAATCAACTAATCCACAATGTTTGACAATAAACTTATCGGTTCTACTAATTCTATTTTCTTTAAGGGAACTGTTCATCGGTACATAATGGGAGCCATGTAGCCTAATCTAGGAAAAAAAGTGAAGATAAGAAACCGATTTTCTACAGTAATTTTTATTTAATTTGACAAACTTGAACGTACATCCCACTTTGAATGGAGGAAGTGGTTTAATTCTATGCTCACAATGTATGGTGATCTAAATCGCTTCCATAATTGAACGAACCTTGGCTTAAATTGGGTAAGGATATGACTAACTAAACAAGAATACATTCATTTCTACAAAAAGGCGAAAAAGATTCATGAGGATCATCTTAATGTTATTTGTCATACATGATATTAGCACCACATGTCAACATCCTTGCAAGCACATGGACATCTCTAGATAAGTATCATGTGGTGTGAGAATTCATATAGTCATGCCAAGAAATTATTTCTTCTTTAAATTTCTTTTTCTTGGAAAACAAATATATATTTGATGAAGTGTACAGGAGTTTTTGTCAAAAAAATTTGCACAACTGGGTTTATTCTAAGTGGAATGATGCCAGGGTTTAAGTGTCATGTGGAAAGTTATCTGACATTTTGAATCCCAAACCACTCTTATTGGACGGCTAATAGAGATCTCCAAAATACAAGGCCACATAATTGTGAGGGAGAGACTATACCACATGTCCATGCTTGGTTGTTTATAGTGCCCATTGGATCCAAGATCCTCTCTAGTTGTGTTTTGCATCATAGAAGACTATATAGCCCTAAATAGCTGCCACGCCATTCATCTTGGAGACGGACGACTGATGTGAACTCGATTGATCATCCCTTGAATAAATGGGCTTTATTTTTTTTTTAACAACAAGGGCTTGCTACATTTTAGCTTTCCAAATTGTGCCTATAAATATGGTAACCCACTTCCGACTAGTCACATCATCATACCACCAAGACATCACTACTGTAAAGTGAGATTTCATTGTTTGAATATTTTTATTTTAAAAATAAGTTTCTGACAAACAACTAACACCATAGAATAAAGAGAAAAAAATATAGTATAAGTAGAAAAGGCAGGTCTATAATAGAGCACGAATTATTAGCTTTCAATTGATATAACATGATTACTTGGAGAATATATGAATATGTTTAGAGTCTTCACATTGTTTTGTTCCTTATATCACACAAAAACACCATCCTGACTTGCAAGTGTCATAAATCATCATCAAACAACAAAAAGTCAAATTTTATTTTCTAGTACACAATGAAGTTAAGGAGCTCTTGAATTTAACCAAATTTAATCTACCATAAACAAAAGTAAATGAAAACAACCTTGAATTCCGATTCCCCAGAGACCTAGGTTTTCTAATTTGAAAAAATCGACAAATATACAAACCTCATGTACAAAGCATAGTGAAGCATGGAATCATTTATTCCTATTTCTTGAAATCTCATAGCATTATTCCTCTAATACATAATTAGGTGGAATTTGGAGAACTACTAGGCCACCTTTTTATGTTACAAATATGGTACTTTTATCTTATATATATTGATTATCTAAAGTTTCTGCATGTTTATGTTCCAAGCACCCATCATCTAGCAAATTAACTTGTAGAGCCCCAGTATGTTTTGTCATTCAAACGGTGGTTATTGTCAAAATAAGCACTCACCATGCATTTTTAAATTTTCTTTCTATTATGGAAATTTTACAATATCTTTTTGTCAAATTACTCCTTTTGATTTTTCTCCCTTTTGAGAATAATGTAAGGATAATTAATGGTAGTAAGTTGGCATATTTTATTTTGGGCAATTTCTTGCTATGTTAATTGAAGCTACTTTTTTCGTTCAAAGGTTGATAGAAACATACAAAGAAAAGAGAGAAGATCATAATTTGGTTTTTATTGATTTCAAGGAAGCATATGACAAAGTCCCTCGAAAAGTCTTCTGGTAGGTGTTAGAAAAGAAAAGACTTTCTATTAGTTATACTAATATAATTAAGGATATGTACAATGGAGCAATTACTATCATAAGAACCACTAGTGGTAATACTAGTGAGTTCCAAATCCTAATAGATTTACACCAGGAATATGCTCTAAATTCTTATCTTTTTGTGCTAGTTATGCATGAGCTTACTAGGTATATTTAGAAAGATATTCCTTAGTATATGCTATTTGCAGATAATATAATCTTAGTGGATGAAAGTAAAGTTGGAACTAATTTTATGTTGGAATTTTAGAAAAAGGCATCATAATATCAAAGTTTCAGGTTAAGTAAGACCAAGACAGAATATATCGAATATACTCGTAGTAAAATTAGAAATAAAGATAAAGATGGGGTAAAAATTAAGGATCATAAAGTATCTAAGAGTAAAAAATTTTAAGTATTTGGAACCGATTATTCATAAAAGGGGAGAGATTGGAGAGGATGTTATCCATAGTAATAAAGCATGGTAGTTAAAATGGAGAAGTGCAACTATAGATTGTATTCATAGAGTATCTATTAAATTGAAGGAAAAAATTTATAGAACAACTATGTAACCAGCTATACTTTATGGTACAAAATGTTAGATCGTTGGAAAACAGTATGTGTAATAGATGAATGTGGCCAAGATCAAAGTGTTAGGATGGATGTTTGAAAATATAAAAAAAGATAGAATAAGAGACTAATTGAGGACAAATAGAGAAGGATGACTTAAATGGTTTGGATATGTACAATGTAGGCCAAGAGATGCACTTAAGGAATAATTTAATACATATGAAAGGAAAGAGAGGTAGAGTTTGATCGAAAATCATATGAGGTGAAATAGTAAGAAAGGACCTCAATTACTATTTCTTTCAGAAAGTGTTGTCATAAACAGAGCTGAATGGAAAAAAAGAATTTATGTAATCGACCCCAACTAGTTTGGAATTAAGGCTTTGATGAGTTAATGGTTTATTAATTGAAATTGACAGTTCAACTCTGATGTCTTCCATCTTAGCTTATAAAGTTTATGGGAATCATATACTGTCACGCCCCGAACCCAGCACCCGGGTCCGGCACGCGACCGGCCGCATGATCCCTAAAGTAGAACCCTAGAGATC
>JAOXJJ010000069.1:15236416-15252508 GCA_025769935.1 Phoenix roebelenii | reverse complement strand
CCAAAATCTATTGTGTCCGATAGGGATGTTAAATTTATGAGCTATTTTTGAAAAACTCTTTGGCACATGATGGGTACTAAATTAAAATTTTCCTCTGCCTATCATCCCCAAACTGATGGCCAGACAGAAGTTGTCAACCGAAGTCTAGGGAATCTGTTAAGATGTATGGTAGGTGAGCATGCTAGGACTTGGGATTTCGTGTTACCAACCTTCGAGTTTGCATATAATAGTTCGGTCAATAGGACCTAAGGCATGAGTCCTTTCGAGGTGGTGAATCGATATAAGCCTAGGCAACCCATAGACTTGATTCCCATGTCTCATCTACATAGAGTCTCTGAGTCTGCACAATCATTTGCTTCACACCTGCATTAATTGCATCAGGTGATCAGCAAACATATTCACTCTAATAACTTAAAATATAAATTCCTTGCTGATTTACACAGACGTTATAAAGAATTGAATGTAGAAGATTATGTCATGGTAAGAATTAGACCTGAACGACTCCCTTCGGGACCGTTCAAAAAGTTGCAATCTCGTAGTGCGGGACCGTTCAAAGTTTTAAAGAAAATCAGTTCGAATGCTTATGTTGTAGATCTTTCTGAAGACTATGGGATTAGTGCGACATTTAATTTTGAAGATTTGGTCTTATACAAGAAGTCCACATTCATTCCTTCTGATCCTTTTGTTGATACACCCGTTGTTTTTGATCACTCTAACCCAGTACCTGCTATTGAGCCTCCACCTTCAAAATTTCATGCACGCAGAGAACACATAGAACATATATTAGATGAGCATGTTATTTCAACCAGAAGAGGAAGCTACCAACGTTACCTTATTCGGTGGAAAAGTCGACCCGAATCAGATGTGATGTGGATCTCGCGAGCCGAGTTGCAGCGTCTTGACCCTGATCTTTTGGAGCAGTACGATAGCCGACCAGATTTGCACTCGACAGGATCGAGTTTTTTCATCCGGGAGGAGTTGATGGGGACATCAGCTAGGCCGCTACCATTTTATTTGCATGTTATTTTATTATTTTATGTTGGGCTTATTTGTATTTTAGGGCTTATTTGTGTTATTTGTGGGCTTATTAGGAGTTATTTTTGTGTAAGGGGTTTTATGTTAATTGTGTTTATTTGACCCTATATATAGGAAATTATTTTCATGATTAGGATTTTAATGAATGATTAAGAATTACTTTTTTCCCCCATGTTTTCTTCTCCTTCTTCCTCCTCTCTTCTCCTTCTTCTCTTCTTCTTCCTTCTCTTCTTCCTCTTCTGCTGCTTCCATTTTTAAAGCTACCACACACGGTTCAAGAGTGCATCGTCGCCACTGCAGCCGTTGTTCCCGAATTTGGTTCGGCATCAGTGGCCTTAGTGGCATTAGAGTTTGAGATTTAAGATCATTTGGGATTGTGACAAAATTAAAATTTGAGCATATGTTTAAGATCACTAGGAATTGTGATGGAAATATATCATAGCTTAAGGTTATGATCACTTGGGACATGACAATTAAATTCAGTGTTTAAGGTGTAAGATCACTAGGCATTGCGATAAAATGTAAATATTGGGTTTGATATTCGACAAGTACGGAAGGATTGGATACATTGTCTTTGATCATGATAAGAGAGGTTAGACCCAAGGCAAGTATAGGAAGGTTAACCATGTCATACCATATTAGTTGGTTGTACCGTACCATATTTATTGATCCATAGGTTGTTTAAATGACTTGGAAGTTCTAATTTGATATGGGTTTAGTTATAATCGCACTTTTGGTTTTTCTCTAATTATTAGAGTGGGATTTGTACATAGATCTTCCAGAGTATTAGAGTGAGCTAAGAAGATTTCATAATATTGAAAGGAATGTTCTTTGAGATTGAATCTGTATGTGGTATTGGCATGTTTGGATATTTCAAATAGGTCTATTTCCTATTGATGTATTTGATTTTATTTTGAGGCTATAGAGTTAGCATATTGATGGAAAAATTCTAATTATTTGAATTCATATATTTGGATTGGGCTACTAAATTTTTCTTATAATTGTTGGAGACTATTGGATGTGTTAACTTGAACTGAAGTCTAGATTTATGATCTAACTAGGAATCTTTGCCATTCAGTAGAGATTTAGATTTTGAGATGCTTATGTGAGTTATCATATGTAGCATTGATCATATATATTAAGAATCTTGGTGAAGAAAGATTTGAAGGTTGATAGAGTTAATTTCTAATCATAGTAATATTGGCTCAATGACTTTTAACCCATTGAATTTGAAGTAAATCCTTTTGGAAGGAAGATCAATCTAGATTATATAATTGAATTGCTAAGGAATCCAGGGTTAATTAAATCTAGATATTTTGGATTCTAAAGCGGTTGTGAAGATCATGTAGTGACCTTAAACTTGATTTATGGCTTGAGTTTCCGTCATAAATCATTTAGCGGATTTAGAATATTTAATGGGTTAAATCAGAGTGTGCGGCGAAAGTGTGGTAGTTTAAGTTATTTTGAAACTGGTTAAGGACATTAATATTTTGATCTAAAAGGTATTATGATGGAAGACTTGAGTTAGTTTTCTAGTAGAGAAGAATGTTGTTGATTCTATGGATGATCTAAAGGTAATTATGTAATTTTCACCAGTGGGTTCTTATATTGTTGATAATTCTTGGGAACATCTTAGGTATCTTACATTTAGCATTAGCAGATTGATGATTCCTTGGTTGAGCTTAGATCTGGAATGTTTTAACATGAATCTCCTACTCCTAGCTTGACATTGTTAGTCCTCTTTTAGAAGAAATCAACAAGTGAATTCAATAAGTATTGTGAATTCAATAAGTATTCAAAATCTTGTGAGCGGAAATTTCGAGAGGGAGATTGTTTAGGAGCTAGAGGATGATATGATAGTTGCATACTTTCAAAGTTTGAGGCAATAGAGATGGCTAGAGTTATTAAAAGATTATGACCTAACTATCAATTATCTTCTCAAAAAAGCAAATATTGTGGCTGATGCTCTAAGCAGAAAATTTCCAAGTCAATCAGTGGCCCTCATTACTACACAAAGAAATATTTTGCTAAATTTGGAGAAATATGAAATTGAGGTACAACTATATGATCCTCAAGTTCGACTTGCTAATCTTATGGTGGAGCCTACCTTAATTGAGAGGATTAAGTCACTCTAGAGAGAAGATTTAGAAGTGCAAAAGATAAGAGAAACAATAGAGTCTAGTGTCCAAACTGAATTTCATGTATACGAAGATGGTTCCTTGAGATTCGGTAGCAGTTTGTGTGTTCGAAAAGTTTCAAAATTAAGGAATAAAATTTTAGAGGAGGCTTATAGCTCAGCTTATACGATGCATCCAGGTAGCAGTAAGATGTATCATAATTTAAAGAAATATTTTTGGTGGAGTGGTATGAAAAAGAATATTGCTCAATTTGTAGCTCAGTGTCTAGTATGTCAACAAGTAAAAACAGAACATCAGAGACCTGCGGGACTATTGCAATCTCTATTTATTCCTTAATAGAAGTAGGAGCATATCACTATAGATTTTGTGACTGGTTTGCTCAAAATCTCACAGGATAATGATGTTGTATGGGTAATTGTTGACTGGCTAACTAAGTTAGCAAACCTTTTGCTGTTCAGAGTCAATTTCTACTTAGAGAGATTGGTAGGGTTATATATATAGAGCAGGTTGTGAGATTGCATGGGGTCTCGGTTACCATTGTGTTAAATAAAGACAGTAGATTTGTATCCCAGTTCTGGAAGAGTCTTTATAAAGCTCTTAGAACCAAATTGAGCTTCAGCACAGCTTTCCACCCCCAAACTGATGGATAGTTAGAAAGGACCATCCAGATTTTGGAAGACATGCTGAAAGCCTGTATCATGGATCTAGGAGTGTAGGATAGTCACTTGTCACTAATAGAGTTTGCCTACAATAATGCTATCAAGCAAGCATACAAATGGCTCCTTTTGAGGTGTTGTATGGCTGAAAGTACTGATCTCTTATTTGTTGGGATGATATGGGCAAGAGAAAATTATTATGCCTAGAGATAGTACAACAAATCATAGATAAGGTGCAAATGATCAGAGAACGACTTCGTACAGCTCAGAATCACCAAAAAAGTTATGCTGATAATAGAAGGAGAGAATTGAAATTTTAAATTGGGGATCATACTTTCTTGAGAGTGTTACCCATAAAAGGTGGAATGAGATTTGGGGTTCGTGGTAAATTGAGCCCTAGGTATGTTGGTCCATTTGAGATTTTGGATAAGGTTGGGGAGGTGGCATATCTCCTGGCTTTACCGCCGGCTTTATCCAGTGTGCACAATGTTTTTCATATGTCAATGTCGAAGAAATACATCCCAGACCTGAGTCATGTAGTAACATATGAGCCATTACATCTTTCTGAGGATTTGATCTATGAGAAGTTTCCGATACGAATTATGGACAAAAAAGATCAGGTACTACGACATCAAACCATTCTTTTTGTGAAGGTACAATGGAATAATCATTCGAAAAGAGAGGCTACTTGGGAGATCGAAGAAGAGATGGAGATCAAGTATCCGCAGTTATTCAAAACCTCAGTAAATTTCGAGGATGAAATTTTTTTTAGGGAGGAAGATTGTAAGGACCTACATTTTTTTGGGGGGGACCTGGGCCGGCCCGACACATGAAACAGGAGGGAGACTCCCGAACAGAGTCTTCCCTCCCCTGTTTCAATTGCTCCCACGAATCCACCGGAAGAAAAAAAAAGGATGAGGGAAACGGGGGATCAAATCTTACCTAATTTGAATCAATCTCCATCTATAAAAGGATTTCTTCCCCTCTTCCTAGGGTATCAACCGAGAGCTCTTCCAAAGATAAGAAGAAAAAAAAAAGAAAAAAAATAGAAGAGAAGATCCGTGAGAAGCTTAGGTTATTCGCCGTCGGGCTTGCCAGAGAAGCTCGTCGGAGGTAAGATGAGCACCTTCTCCTCCTTCTTCTTTGTCTTTGGGCTATTATTTCTTTGGGAATACGGCTGGTAAGCCATCGGCTTGATGGGAAAACCGAACCAATATTCGGTCTTTTTTCTCCTTCCGTTCGGCCGACCGTCGCCAGGCCGCCGGCACCACCACGGGCCGATGACCATGGGGTTGTTGTCGGCCGTGGGCCGCCTGGTGCTGAGCACCCTCTCCCTTTTCGTTGGGAAGAAGGAAGAAGAGAGAAAGAGAAAGGTAGTTTTCTTCCCCTTTTCCTTATTATTCTTCTCTCTCTTCTCTCTAGTCTTTCCCACTTTATGTTTTCTCTCTCTACACTTGGATCCGAGGAGATCATTACTTTGAGGACTCTAGATAGTCCTGGGATGCTAGATTTTAGACTATCCTTTAGAGGATCAAATAGGGGTTCTGGATTATCATATATTTTGGATAAGTTTTAATAATGACTTGATTCTGTAGAGAAACAATCTGTTGGACGAGAAGACGTTGAGCGGGGTCCTGCGCATTCTGGTTCATAGATCACTGTGAGGGTGGGTGATTAGTTTGTCTGAGTTTTCAACAAAGAGAAAGAAGTTTTGTACGCCAACCCGCGTGATATAAATACTTTTGTACCATATATGTATGATATGTTATGATCTAGACAAAGTAAAAAATAGTTTTATATTAAATTGTATTTTGATCGTATTGGCTTGTGATTGGTATTATGATGGATGCATGTGTGCGTATAACCTATACCTGCATAATTAGATTTATGGATGTGGTGGTATGGACTAACCATGTTATATTGATTGTCCTATTATGGGCCGGAAACATGACCATGGTTAGTCTAGGTCGAAAATAAAGTGGAAAAGAAAATTGATGTGTGTGTATGAATTGATTAAATGAACATGGACTTTATGCTTATCTCGTTATTATCGATTGCCCCGTCACAGGCTGGAAATGTGATATTATCGATTGCCCCGTCAGAGGCTGGAAATGTGATACTATCGATTGTCCCGTCATAGGCCGAAAATATGAAATTATCGATTGCCCCATCATAGATTAGAAATGTGATACTACCGATTGCCCCATCATGGGCCGAAAACATGACTGGTAGCCCAAAGTCGGAAAGATAATTGATTCGGATCAAGTTAATATAGAATGGAAAGAAAAAGCATGGAAAATAGTAATGAAAATTTATGAGCTATCATATGCTATATCATTCCTGTGTGGTTGGACTTTCATTGATGTTTGACGTACATACTTATATTGATTATTTGAGCTTTTTGGAAACCGATTATGATTTCATGAAATGTGCATTGATTTGTCATGGTTTTTCAAGTTCATATTACTATTGTATTGGTATGGATGTACAGGGGTTCTTACTGGGTTGTAAAGCTCACTCCCCTTCTTTTTGTCTCTTTTCAGAGTTGCAGGATGCATAAACATGGATGGGTTGGGCGCGGAGCGCGAGTATCAAAGTCATTAGCTAATTAGTTTTTCTTTCTTTGATGTTAATAAACATTTGAAGATCTTGTAATTGAACCAAATTGATTATCTCGACATGTTGGTTTTGTTAATTTGAATTAATTAATTACTTGTGGATTTATTGGATTTTTCTTTATCTTAGGCCTTGTATGATCTTTAGGGCACTACTCTAGGGCTCATGCAGCCGGTTGCATACCGGACTCGGGTGCTGGGTTCGGGGCGTGACAGTATGCATATATGAAGCATATCTATACACAGAGGCTATGTAGATGATGATTTAGAGAGCGATATACAAGGGCAGTACATTGATCAGAAATGGAGAAAACTATCAATTTCCAATAAAGAATTTTATAGATACAGCTTTTCTTCGTGCATCTCCTGCGATGAGGGAGACCGAGGAGAAAAGACCAGCTATAGCAATCACCTACTGCATCTCATGAATATATTGAAGGTAAGTTCTTATGAATATTAAAGACTGAGGAGAATAAGATGTTTACAATAATAAAAATTTAATTATTACTAGAAAGAATGTCGACAAGATCAAATATATGAAACAAGCTGACTTAGCTGTGATGATGCCTTCTCTTATTATTTCTTTAGTACTTGTGGGAGTCAGGACTTCGATTGATTGTTTAGATGGTGCTGGTGTCATGTCTATATGGAGAACCAAGATGAGTGAAACAATGTTGTTCAGACACTCGGAAGTTATCTAAGGAAGCATCAGGGATTTTTTATAGTTTTAATGAGATGATAATAAAGAAGATAGATGTTACCAGTTCCAAATTTATTATCGACAAATACTTATTTATCTATTTATAAATTTTGTATCAAATTTTATAAAGTACAAACCTGACATGATGCCAAAAATTCTTTTCCTTAAGAACCTCCCGGATAGCACAAAATAATATCTACAAGTGATTGGCTTGCTCCCTTCAACCAGGCAGGGTTTTCTAGCATATGTCACTTGTAGGACCAATGAAGGTATTTATAGACCTAAACTTGTCATACTAAGTGGCACTCTCTTAATGAAATTCAAGAACCACATTGAAACCCTATTCTAGGATAATAAATTAAGATTCATGAATTCCAAGAGATAGATTCTTAAGAGACATGATCTTTCCACCTCCTACACAGGGATACTAACTAGCCATAGCTTCCCATACATTACGCGTAATGTAGGTAGACCAACTTGTATAGCCAATTGAAACCCTACATGCAAACACATGGCCTTTTTATTTTCCAAAAAATAATGAAGATTTGGTCTTTTTTTCGCTCGTAATACTGTTGGTTGGGTCGGGTCTGATCGGTCCTTTTAACAGACCCAACATATTCTGGTTGCACCACTTACATATGCAAAAGATCCAAATTGCATAAAAGAACCAATCATATTATTTAAATGATAGGGACTATATACTTATAAATTATATAAAGCATGTGCCTTATCCCCTCTCTCCCAACCCTTGTATCTTATAAGCTTTCCATTTTTCCTTGATGGCTGACGGTAGGATGTTAGACCAAGCGACAAACCGAGGTCTCTGTCGCTGGTCTCTGCAGCCATCTCTTCTGACCATGGCACGCCGCCATCATTCAACGTCTACAATGACCTCACAGCCAATACCAACTCCTCCAAAGCCGTCTCCCGGTCATAGATTTGGACACTTCCGGTGTCTCTCTTATGCCATCTAGCCTAACCTGCCTCAATCTCTTGGCCAACAGTGTCATTTGTTTCCAATTTAATAATAAACATGCATTGTATGGATGCCTTTTTAGCCTTAAGTAGGTCAACAGATGAATCTGAACATGTGACTAGTCTCTAGGAAATTTTTGTTAAAATATTCACAAAAAAAAAAGATAATTTTATTTTGCTATTCCATCATATTCGATACATTTTACGGGTTAGATATACTAATGTACAGACTCTATACAAGAAAAATAATATAGGTTGATATAATATCATGCAAATAAAAAAATAATACTTGCTGATATAAGTTGTTATGTAATCCCTAAAATCACTCTAACAAAATTATGCTAATAAAAAAAAATAATACTGACAAATACAGGATTACACTAACAAAGAAAAATAATACTGACCGATATAGGATTATGCTAATAAGAAAAAATAATATGGACTAATACAGGTTATGTGATTTCTAAAATTATGCTAGTAAATTCTTATCTGCAATGCAACTCTAGTCTACATCTTATTCACCAAGAGTATATTGTTAAATGGGAAGTAAGAGGCAACAAAGATGGTTATTATTATTGCTGCTGCTGCTGATATTGTTATTATTTATGGTGCTGCCACCGAGATTATTTATACCATCGTTCGACCCCTTCCCCTACCCCAACGAAGAAACAACTCTCTCTCTCTCTCTCTCTGTGCGTGTGTGTGCGTGTGGGTGTGTGTGAAGAGAGAAATGAACCTATTAAGAAGCTACTCTTACTCAAGGGTGGCGAAGGAAGATCCTGATGAAGTAAAGCATCGGAAGGCACAGTTCTTAATCTACAAAATCTTGGAGCAGTCGGAGCACCGGAGACGGCGATCACTTCCGGGGGTGGTGATACGCAAGTTTAAGCTGAGAATTGGAGCACAACTGAAGAGGGTGAGGAAGACTGTGGACTCCATCTCTACTGCCAGGTCTAGAGACTTTGTGTTTAAATGAGAAGCTTAGGAAGGAGCTAAGGCTTTGGAAGCTAGCTAGGCACTCCATGGCAGAGAAGATATTATGGTGATCGCTCCTTATTATGCCTTTTAAGTTGCTTTTGAAATACAAGGATCTCACTGTTTGAGGTTTCATTTTTCCAGATTCCCCCACCCTAGTTCTGCTTCCTTTGTTATCTATGATTGGATGCAAGAATAAATGGAGATTTCAAAATGCAAAAAAGAGTTATGATAATTGTACCACAAGGGTTGCTTGATGCTAGTGGAAGATTGCTCGAGAAATCCATATAAAAAGCCATGCCGCTGTGTCTGTGTTCACTTAATTGTAAAGTTCTGATGAGATCAATTTCTGCAAAGAAATTTAATGGTCCTACAAATTTGCAAAGTTACTTGCATCACACACACACACACACCCATCTCTGTATATGGTTATTATTTATTTATCTATTTATTTTTTTGGTAAGGATAGAAATGCCCGTCCATGCTCTCATTCGTTTCCAAGTGTTTTCACATGCGTCCGTCACACGTGCCAAGCCAATGTACAAAGCCTACCGACTTCCTAAAGTTTAGGAAGGCGCCCTCTAATTAAAGGTCTTTATGTGTCTGCTTCCTACTTGTTCCACGAAGGCACATATAAAGTCGTCAAACAATTGCCAGTCTTCAAAGACAACCAGGAATACAGAGGGTTTTATGCGAGCATACAAATAAAAATCTTTCTTAAGTCGGGAGTACATCCGATCCGAATGGATAGGATTGACACTAACGGTAGTCGATCCCGGTTTATCTCCTCTCCAATACCATTCGGGGCCGCTAAGGGCCATTGAGTGTTTGTTCAGAAGCTTCATTCGGGGCCGACGCGAGAAAGAGAGAGGTCTTCACTTGCTAGCCTGAGATGCAATCTGTCAGCCGACTGGTGGTGGTGGTCTGGGGGTTCACTCCTCATTAGAGCAACGGGAGGTTCATGCTACTAGACATGCAGCTAGGTTCCTCCTTGAGCTTGATAGCCTCTAGGGTTTTCTGCTGAGGGCCAAGTATAGGGCTTCGTCCGAGGTGCCTGTTTTTCATATTGGGTGCTATAGCTTCTTTATTTGGAGAGAGATTTGCGCACGAGGCCTTTTAGTCCTCACTGCGATCAGGTGGGAGATCGGCAACGGGCAGGCGATTGACATCTTTGAGGATAGATGGCTGGCTGAGTTGCCACTGAGTGGGTAGCCCACACTGCTTGATTCGGGGTGTCTGATAGGGTGTAGAGTCTGTGATCTCTTCATTCCAGAAGAACGTTAGGTGAGCGGACAGGGGGGTTTGGAGTGGCTCTAGGAAGTCGAAGGTGAACTCTTGTGACCTTCGGGGCCTGGTGACTAGGGCCCCATCTTGACAGATAGAGGAGATCTGGATTTGAAGGTTGTGCATCCACCCCTGTGTCGCTATGTTCATTTGGAAGGTAGCTTGGGGGACTTGCCAACTAGGGGTGTATTGGCCAGCAGAGGGGTGAGGGTCTCCCCAGCATGTGGGGCTTGCTCGAAGGTGGAAGAGTCCGTCTACCATATCCTCTTTAGCTGCCCACGGGTGGCCCATATCTAGCAGTTCGCAGGGATCGTTCCTGGCTTCAGGAAGGGCATGACCCCGACGGAGGATTTTTTGGCTTGTCTGAAGGCATCTTTGAGGAGGCCCAACACCATAGAGTTGGGGGGGGGGGGTCAGGTGTTCCTAGCTTGCCTATCATATATTGCTAGATTGGAATACCCGGATCTTCGAAGACAAGTGGGTTCATTTGAGAGTTGTGGTAGACAGAGCACTGCTTTATGCGTCTAAGGTCATCAATATTGTGTCGTCCTGCTCTCTTGGGATGGCTAGGGACAACTGGGTCTCCCATGCAGCTTCTTCAGCGACCAGATTTACTTTTGTTTTCTGAGAGCCTCCACCGTTTAGCTATCATAAAGTGAACTTCGACGG
This sequence comes from Phoenix roebelenii, assembly GCA_025769935.1. Lineage (NCBI taxonomy): Eukaryota > Viridiplantae > Streptophyta > Magnoliopsida > Arecales > Arecaceae > Phoenix > Phoenix roebelenii. The sequence goes on along the minus strand of JAOXJJ010000069.1, from coordinate 15,241,461 downwards.
CAGTGTTGTTGAGGGAGGAGAAAGTGGAGGAGTGGGCTTTATTATCAAGGACCACTACTCCAGACTTGGGATGGCTGGAGGATGGCGGATCTTTAACATCTCTATCATTGGAGCTGAGCTGAGAGCGGCATGGGAGGGCATCTCCTATGTGAGGTACACTCTGGGTGCGCCTTGCATCCTCCTCGAGGAGGATTCGGCTATGGTGATCGAGTGAGTCCAAGGCCAGCATACTGTAGCAGATGGGCAGTCGCTGCTCCATGACATCCAGAGATTTGCGAGAGGATGTGGCTCATTTCGGGCCATCCATATTTATCGAGAGGTGAACAGTGCGGCTGACTAGGTGGCCTTCTTTGTGGCGTATCATTCTTATGGATTCCTCTGAGAGAACCATGCGGATGTTCTTTACTCTCTTCGCAAGCTTCTTTTTTTTGATTTTGTTGGTTGACTCACGTATGTATCGTGTGAGGCGCCGGTGTACTACAAAAATATATGCTAGCGGTAGATCCTTCAATCTCATACATTCTACGCATGCACCTATAAAAACAAGTATAAACTATCCGCGTCTTGTAGAAGGATGGTCCTGCCAACCAAAGGCTCCATCATGCTCATAGAAAGAAGAAAAGAAAAAAACAAAAAAGAAAAGAATGGAGATATATATTAGAATATTCGATATACAAAAATTTAAACATCCCTCCAAGGGATCTAAAATCTTGGTCTTGGGAATGGCCTTAGATACTTGGACCTTGGACTCATGAGAGGGACACATGTACCGCTACAAGAAAATGCTAAAGAAATACTCTAGGTTGCATAAAGCCCTATAAAATTTGGATGATATCCAACCATCTAATCCTAATGAGACTATGCCCAAAGTGCATTTCCTTCTTGCACATGCAAAGGGGTTCAAATCACCCATAGCTAGTTAGAAATATACCTCAGACAAGATGGGACAGTGGATGTGCTCCCTGATGGATTTCTTTTCCACTTCGGTTCTTTTATTACTTAATAAATCTTTTGTAATAACCCAATATCTTATTCAAAAAAGCTAATTAGAGAATATTATTTTAATTTTTTGGCATTATATAAGTATCTAGAAGTTACACATATACATAGCGATGTGGGACTAAATATATGCCCGCATGGATCCACATTTCAGATATCACCAAGTTATTAGTATATTATGTTAAGAATTTATTTTCAACTATTTAAGAATGAAATTTGATCTATCTTGATAATTGCTAGTGCATACACGCTTAAAAGTTTTAATATAAATATCTGATTGTAGATTTTGTCATTAAAAATTTTATGTATATTTGATTGCTCCAAAATATATGCTGAAAAATTTTTATATTATAATTTTTTAAAATTTTTGCTTTTAAAAATTGATGGAAAAGTTTTTCTTGACTGCCTTTCGGACACCTGTTATAAAACAAATTCCCATGTCAAATAACACCTGCAAATCTACCATTTTGCAGGAAAAACTGCTCAAGAAAAGGGTTTAATCAATTTTAAAATAAAATATACTACTCTTAAATCTCTGTAAAAAATCTTAAATTAGGCTTTTTGAAACAAAAACCATTAAATTCTAGTGCTTTGAGATCTATGCAGAAAACCAATAAATTCTACTACTCTAAGATGTGTAGAAAACCTTATATTAGGGTTTTTAACTAGATCCTTTAAAATATAATACTTTGAAAATTATATATAAATTTCAAAAATAATTCCTCAAATTAAAATTACTTCAGCTTGCCTTGAATACTATGCATAAATATAGTTTTATTAATTAGTTTGGGTATCAAATAATTTCCATATTTTGTACCTATACTAAAATATTGTCGGTATATTTGAAATCTATTTAATACATGATTTTAAAACCCTATTAATGCTGTTTATTCTGTTTCAAAATCATGATTGCTCTTTTAAAATTTTGAAACATATACATCACAGTGTAATCGAACATTTAATTGTTGTTTTGTTTGCAGCTACTAGAGTTAATTTTTCTCATTTAAGCTACTGTTTAATGCACTATTAATTAAATTACTATTTAAGTATTTGATCTTTTAATAACTAGTATATTTTATTTGTTATACTTCAAGCCTATCACTTGGCTCAACCACATGATACACCGCATAACCTTTAGGATATAACCCTAGAGAGAATGCAAGGCCTACAAAATAAATAAACTTCAATAATATTGAGAAGAAGAATTTGATTCTCGGTCCCTTGGTTGACCCGACTACAATGGAAAGCCCTTATTGATCAGTTGTTTAATTGCCGATCCAAAGGACTAATGTTTCTTTAAAGTCTGGTCTCTATTCCCACCCCTCTCCACTCTAAAATGCCAAGTCTACCCTTCCTGCCCTTCCCCACCCCCCTATATACACTCTTAATCTTACCTGTTCAATGGCAAGAAATCCCTAACCTCTATTTCATTGTTCTATTTTCCTTCCCATTTTTTTCCACCGTTCCCTTCCCTTGGATGATGTGATATCCATTGATATAAGAGATATGGAGTTTCTTCCTCCCTTTAATGTTGTCTTCTCCATCACTTTGGATGGTGGTGGTGGTAGACTTCAACAGATGAGTGTTGAAATGTGGTCTCTCCCTTGAATGTGTATTTTCAATTCCTCCCTTCAACATTATTCCTTCCATGGCATGCAGTTGGTGGTGGTGTACTTTAATATATGATGCCTTCATTCCTCTTTATATCATTGGTTGTTCCAATGTTAGCTTCTTCGAAAAGAAAGTTTGGGAAGTTATGTCTATTAGCAATTGGTTTTTTCTAGAGAGAATCTTGATCCTATTCCACCTTCAAACGGCCCAATTTTGCCTTTAAATAGTCAATGGCTTCAAAAGACACAAACAACCCGATTTTTAAGGCTTTGTGCTTGTATGGTAATGAAGCTCACATTATTTCTATTTTACAAGTCACAATAATGATCATATTTATAATCAAATAGTGGAGAGGTGGAAGTATCTATCCCCTATAATAATAGATGTTAAATTCTATATTCCAAACAACAGTAGAATGCTTATTACTCTCATGATAGCAAGATGCATAAAATTCATGTGAAGTTAAATACCGTGATAATTAACATGGTTGTCCATCGTTCCGTAGCCTCGATTAAAGGGATAAATATTGTCATTGACATCAGGTAATACATGAAATCTAGATACTCACTTACTAGCTATTCCGCTTTTATATTGCTCTTGTTGTGTATATCTAGTGGTTACCCATACATGCCTATTATGATCCCTGTTTAGATATCTACATTCTATTTTAAGTATTTGAATACCACCTTAAGAGTTTGGATTCTTGGATGAATAAGTTCATCTTAGATCTTTTTATAATTATTCCATCTTTATGATTTACCCAGTTATTTGATCCTTGACTAGAGTAACTCTAAGTTTTTCATATATTTTATCTTATTTCATAACTAGATCAATTTATTTACCATACATTCACATCATTATTTACTTCATTTTGTCACTTTGTCAGATCTCGGTCATGCTTTTCTTGTCTTCGGAGTATTTGGCAAATATTAGAGCCACAAAAAAAATTCCATGATAAAGAAATTTTTTAGGGTTATATAGTTATATGATCAAATTATGCTCCAAACTCAATAGAGAGAGAGAAAGAGAGAGGGGGGGGGGGTGGAGACAGAGTTTACTTATAATCTAAACTCATGTCCTTCAATTTTTGATAATTGAGGGCTAGTGAGCTAATACAATACAAGTTTAGTTATAATGATTTTTATGGACTGAGATCCCCCAATATAGAGGTGTCAAAAGCTTCCGAAGTAGTTGTTTTCTATTCCTCACATCTTTCTTTGTATTATTTTGATTTTGAGGGCTACGGAGCTAACATAATACAAGTTTAGTTATATTGATTTTGAGGGACCAAGATTCCCCAATATAGAGGTGTCAAAAGCTTCTGAAGTAGTTGTTTTCTATCCCTCACATCTTTCTTTGTACTATTTTGATTTTGTAATCTGTCTTGGTTCTCTATATGATAGCAACTCTCTGAATGGATTCGAACATGCTAAAAAACGGATGGATTTGGCAAGTCTATCAGTTATCAGTTTTGTTTTTCTAGAAGTCTCTCACAATTATTGTATCACTTTCTCACTTCTATTCCTTTTTTGAGGAACATCAAAAGCTTTTGACACACTAAATTGGATAAAACAAGTTAACATGAAAGAATTGCAGTACAAATTAATTATGCAACTATATCCTTGGGATGCATTACATTGATCTTCTTGTGCTGTCCCATCCTTCCTCCACTCTCCCTCAAATGTATATATTGGACATCATCGGCATCTTTATGATCAGGATATAGGTTAAGAGCTATAATGAAATAAGTCTCTAGCATCAGTTTGCTACTCATGATCCGCCAGAAGGGGCTTCTTCGTCTCTTGCCACTTATCCAATCTTTTCGTGGCTTGAGCCACCTGCATAAGATTGATAAAAGAAATTTAGAAAAACCTTATACTTATCTAGCAATTATATGTGTTTTGATATTACTAATATCTCATGGCATTTTTGAATCATACGGTTTTACATGGGAAGTTGAGAAGTAATATATTTATATATGTTTTATTGGGATTCCATATTTCTACAAGATATCTCAATATATTAAGTTAAAAATTAGAGGTGTTTGATAATGGATATGGATACATACCATCACAATATACAGACTGGTGATATCATGAAGAGAAATAAGGAACAAATACATTGCATATAAATGATATATATTAATTTAGGATGACCACATGCCTTTGGAGCACAATGAAAATGATGACAAATGAAACAGGCTTTTATCTGCTCATATGGTTAAAATGATACGAGGAAATGTCTGTGATGAAAGAGCCTAAAAGCCTTTCTTACCATGCAACCTTTGAATTGTCCATGTTTGCCGAGAACTATAGGCACATACATACATACATTCATACATACATACATACATACATACATATGTGTGCGTGTATATCTGTATGTATATACACAAACATGTATATATGTCTGTGTGTACAAACACACAGATATAT
>JAOXJJ010000069.1:15216387-15236384 GCA_025769935.1 Phoenix roebelenii | reverse complement strand
ATAAGATTATGTTAGTCCAAGCTTTATGGACCCTTTTCTCCTTGATGTAATCTAGCAATGCAATAGTACTTTCAGTCCCAAAACTAGGATGAAAAGGTGGAAGGGGGAAATTATACTGAAAATAGTTGTAAAATCTTGAAAAGATGAGATGGGGATAAATCTTTGCTTAACATGCCCCTGATATTAGTACTATGCAGAAATGAAGAAAGATTGAGGGTTGACATTGACATGACTTCTACATTGTTAAAACCAGAAAAGGCCTACGAAGTTATCAATCATCTGACTCAGTTTCAGTGGTCCTTAGATCTCATAAGGTATATGGTTGGCATAAGGCTTGTTTGTCTTGTTATCTTTGTGAATCATTGAGCACATTTCCAACTTTAACAGTTGGGTGACCATTTTGATTGGAAGGACAGCAAGCATCCAAGGCAAAAATAGAACGGTAAATTAGGATACCTCTTTGTTCCAGTCAGTCCTGAAAGTGACCCACAGCAAGATGACGGTCTGCATGAACGTTCCTCCAATCATACCTGACCATATTCCCTGCACATATATATAATCATATTGAAATTTTTATGTGATTGATGACATAGGCCAAAGTTACAGGTTTTGCAGTTGAGTCGAGACTAATTTTGATAGTGAGATTGCTGTAGCTTTTACCTTTGCACCATAGTTAAACTTGAAACCAAGAAGAACGCCAATCGGGATGCCAACAACATAATAGCAACCAACATTAACGTAAGCAACGAACGCTTGCCATCCACAGCCAACAGCAACACCTTTTTTATAACATGAAAGCTAGCTCTGTTAGTATTTCTAATGGAAGGAAGGAAAAGAAAAGAGAGCTTTGTTTATCGACTATTGAAGTTGGTCAGGATGCTACAAAGCTCATGCCAATGTTACATCTAGAGGAGCTCGACTTATCATAGGGGTTGAAGGTGCTCACCAGACAAGACAGGTTGGATTCCATTGAGGATGATGGTGAGGGCGAGCAAAGGGGTGAGATCAGAAACAGCACGGGCCACCGTCTCCCCTTCAGTAAAGATGTAGCTGAGGTAGTCACGAAGACAAAGGATGACCACCGCTATTATCACTGATATTATACAAGACAATGCTGTCACCACCACGACTGAGAATGCTGCCGACTTTGGATTGCCAGCTCCGAGCTCGTTGCTCACACGCACACTGTATCAGTTCCAAAGTAAATCAGTTATTTACCAAGGGTATGAGGTGCTGGGTCACACTTGGTTCACATTCAGCAATAATTTGATTTCAATATGGATAAAATGTTAAACTTCTGAAAACAATGTAGAAACATTATCAAAAATGAGGACAATGAACAATAAATAAAAAAAAAGATTATAGCATAAGTAGTAAAATTTTTGAGGTATTTGATTTCTATTTTACAGGCAGTTGTTTGTCATTGGTTCGTGAATAATTCATGAAGTATTTAACTAGCTGGACAATACATCCAAACAAAAAAATGTGTTTCTACTGTAAGTTCTTTATCTGCCATCTGATTCTTGTGGAATATTAGAACTTAGGCCATCTAACGACATACGTGTTGAAGCAGTTGAAGTAACCATAAGATAATCATCTTGAAGCAGTTGGTGTAACCATTGATTTACGAGGTTAAGTTTGTTTGCTCGTTAATTAATTTTGGACTAAGATCATGTGTTGGTATGATTGTGTTAAGACCCTTCAATTCTCTCGTATGAGGACGAACATAAGAATTTTTTTATATATACTGACCTGGCAGCAGCATTGAACCCAACTGAGATCATGAACACCCATCCAGAGATCGTCATGCTGCATCCACAAACAAAAACACATGCAAAACAGAGTTCATTTAGATTACATTAGGCAAGAATCAAGTATCCTCTGTTATTATATATGCAATCAAAATATGAGTCTGTTCATTTGATGGTGAAGTGGTTGGTCTCTCGAATGGATTTTCTTCTTTATTTTTTCACTTTCCAGCCGAGTAGACTCTCTTGCAACCGTTTTATCTTGGAATTATATAGCATAGCTCGACAGGGGATCTAAAAGCTCAGCAACAGGTTAGCTAAGTTTAGACCGGTTTAGAGTGTAAAGATAAAGATGGTTCTTACCACACGGTCAGCGAATCGAGGGCCAGCTCGGGGTGATCCAGAAGGCCGGCAATGAGCACCAAGATCTGGAAGTACCATGTCTCCAGGCAGAGCATCACCGCCGACGCGATGGACAGCTTCAGGAACCCCGGAAGGTCGGAGAAGGCCTGCCAGCTGAACCCGGTCCAAGTGAACCGGCACTTCTGGCTCTTCACAATGTACACAAACTGAGCCACCACCACGATCCACCAGCTCAAGCTGAGCACCAGGGATGCCCCCAGGAGGCCCATCCCGAGCTTGTAGACCGCCAACCAGCTGAGCAGTAGGTGCAAAGCCACCGTCGCCGTCGATATGTACGCGCTCGGCGCCACGATGCTCTGCGCCTGCAAGAACTTCTGGATCGGGAAGTTGGTGGCGTATGCAAATATCTGCGGAATTAGCCCGTAGACGAACACCGAAGCAGCTGTCGCAATCTCCGGCGACTGCCCCATGAGCACCAAGATCGGCCGGGAGAAGCCGTAGATCACCGCGAGCGGCACGCCGGTCGCCACCAGGAGTACTGTCGACCGCTGAAGGTATACTCCGAGCATCTCGTACTTGTGCGCGCCGAACGCCTGGCCGCAGAGCGTCTCGACTGCGCTGCCCATGCCAAGCTGCCATGCCAATTACAGACGCGACCGAGTTAGAAAATGAGGTTGGCCGTGGAGCACACAACCTTTAAGGACTCCTTTAGTTCGCAAGAAGGGGGAGGAGGATGAGCAGAAAGATCTCCCACTTGGTTGGAGTTTTCGAATAATTGGGACAGACTTTTTCATAAAAATATATTTTTTATATATTTTATAAAAAAATATAAAAAATCAATTTTCATCTAAAAATTGAGATATTTTTTAAAAATATTTTTCAAAAATATTTTTAAAGTTTTAGCTATAATGGATAAAATTTTTTTCTTTATCAAAGATATAACATATATTTTATATAACTTTTTTCGAAATATAGATGCTCAACCCAATATAATTTATTTTATAATGTTTCATTTTTTTAATGAGTAATCAAAAATATAAAAACTATTTTTTTTGGCATTACATAAGCTTCTTAAAAAAATATTACAAAGTAAAATTCTTTCCAAAAACTAAACAAGTCCTGAATGAGATTATCAACAACTTTCCCAGAGACTGATTCACCGTTTAAAGATCTGTGCAAGCAGGGGAGTTCCCAATGCTTTGAGATCTGTGTGGGTCTCTCTATTCAGATCTCAAAGCACTCTAAACACTTTAATCCGTTAAAGGTGAATCTTTCTTTCGCGCGAAAGATACAGCCTCTTTAATGGAAGAGGCATGCATGTCCATAGTGGGAGAAAGCAAATTAATGAAGGTCCGGGATTTTTGGCAGGTATAGTCGGCACGGAGGAACATCCACAACTGTTATGGTCACAAGAATTATACCATGAGGCCGTAGGCGAAGACTTGGATGCCGTTGTTGCCGAGGGAGGAGGCGGCGAGCTCGAGGTTGCCAAGGTGGCCGGAGAAGATCTGCGTGGCCATGGACATGACGTAGTTGAGCATGTAGACCATCACGGCGGGGGCGGCGAGGTGGACGAGCAGCTTCATCTCAATGACGGTAGCGAGCAGAAGGCGGCGGGTCCACGGGACCGACGTGTCGGTGAGGATCCCCTCGAGGCGGCCACTCGAGCCGTGGGGATCGTCGACGTCGCCGGCGGCCATCGATGGCGTCGACGGCGGGAGGGGGTTGTCATCGTCTGAGGGTACCAGGGGGGTGGACAGTTTTTCTGGGGAAGCAGCCGAGCCCATGGAGTTTTTGGAGGAGGGGGATCGGATGGGCTCTAAGATGGCTGCGGGATGGATCAAAAGATTATTCCAAGAGGGAGATCGAGGCTTCGAAGGAGTAATTCAGACGTATATATATGTATGTATACGTAATATATATTAATATATAAAAGGAGGGGTGGTCTAAAATGGTAGGATCGTGATTCGTGGGGGTGGGAAGGATGGAACGGTGGCTCTTTTATCATAAGTTTCCCGTTTGATTTGCTGCTCCGCCACATGTTCCGGCAATCCTGCAATCCTTGTTCGAAGAAATTATTATCAAATTCCAGGCATGGATTGACACTTTCGGCAAAGCTGGAAGTTTGTAATAGCCGGGGACACGTTGTTTTGTTCACTGGGAATTTCAAGTTAAGGCTTACAATTGGAGTTGTAGATAACCAAGTTCAGAGTTTTCCTCGTGCAATTTTGCTGTCATCGTGGGTTGGGCTTGTGACATGGCTGATGTCACTTGCTGCGTTGGGCAAGAGTTAGGGTTACCGTCCAATGAATAAGGCCGCAATCCAATATATGTGCGCTCATTGATTAGCTGTGGAAAGCTTCCTCTTTCGTCATGAAGTCGTTAAGCTGTAATTAAATTGTTTCTCACCTATCTGAGCAGCTTTCCTTATAATGGAAGAAGAACGTGGTGAATATTTAGTTTTGAATATTATAGGAATTGAAATCTGTCCCTCTGTTGATTGTCATTTCAAGTTTAGGTTTGTTTTATTTTCATCTAATCTTAATTAAAATTTTGAATATTGAAAAGATAATAATTTGTTATTAATGGAGTAAAACTATTTGACTCCCTCCTTTCCAAATAATTTTAATCTAATTAAAATAAGATAAATATAAAAACAAGTATTTTTAGTTTTCAAGAAATTCAATGTTATCCCTTATTTATTTATTTTGCCGTCAAAATCCAGCCCGACGGCTATGCACCGAGTAAACGTGGTCGGTGTTGATGAGATCGGTGGAGAGGCTAGCTAGATCGGTAAGGTCGGTTCGAGCTTTCTCTTAGTCTTTAAGTGGGGGAAGATGAGTAGGATGATGGTAGCTGTGCTCAGAAGAAGACTTTAATGCCAACTATCCGGCCTGAAATAAAAACGACAAGTTTTCTTGCTAGAGTTTGTTAGATGAGAGCTTCCAATACTTAAGTCAAATAAAGATCGTAGAAAAACAATGAAGATTTGAGAGTGGCAGAGTAGTCGAGTGTGTGTAAGAGTCCAGAGAACATACTTGGAGGTCCTTGTGTCAGTTTCTATAGGCGAGGGATGCTCGATAATCATCCGTAAGCTTCATCCGAGCATTGCGTCAAGGCGTTACACCTGCACGTGATGCTTGTAGGGATTAACCATGTGCGATTGTGGAGGGAGCTGTAACAACCACCAGTTGGAGGGGATTTGAATATCTTTGCAAGCTTTTAATGCAAGTCATGTGGCGAACTCCTATTGGTCGGTCTGCTAAGTCGGTTAGGATCGATTTCAAGAGATATAAATTCATATGCAAAATTTTATTTGGCTTGATTAATTTGAATAAAGCTAAAAAATTGGTACATTCAAATTTATTCAAGAGCTAAGAGCCTCAATCTCCATTAATCAAAGATTTAATTCCCATTTCTCAATCTTAATAGCCATTGAATGTTTGATCCTTATATATAAATGTATAAAAAACAAAAATATCTCCGGACATTTGAGACTCAATCAGTATGTATTAAAAATCTAAACAAAAAGTTTAGATTCTCTAAAATGCACGTCATAATTAAGGCAACGAGAGACATTTAAAGGCTTAGGTGGTCCTTTGAGAGGAAAAAAAAAAGTTTATAAAGGACCCTAAAGAATGGTAGATAAGATCACCTGCGGTGACGGGATCTCAATGCCGGCTCGGGAGGCCTCGTTGGGACTGGTCAACGAGTTTGGGTCAGAAAATGAATCCAAATGATGCTACTGCGGATATCGTCACCGCTGCCATCAGCACGGTCGTCGTCTTTAACCACATAATTAGTCATCAATATCCGCCAACTCTGTAGCAATCCGTATCACAAATTGGCCAGGCGTGAACGTCTATATGCACACACTGATTGGATTCGCCCAAAGATACTTATAGCTATTTATTTTTCAATATATAGAAGTATTAGTATTTATATTTACCAAACTTAGCATAAAAACATACTTGATTGGTGATTGCGCATAAATTTTTTTGGCATAATGGCGTAAATTTAGGATCTCTGGAAGAGGACAACCTTTCGTGCCACAAATATAATATACTAGTTTTCCCCCAGGACGTATGGTAGAGGCAGAGCATCAATAGTAAAATCAAATTTGAAATATGTCTATTAGGAAACTCCAAAAGTAAACTCTGAAACTTAATTTGAGCCACCTGTTTCAACTGTCGTATCTGACATCTATTATTGTTGCCAGGCTTTGTGGTTGTTGTCATGTTTACGTCAAAAACGGTTGGGTGATCACCCATTCTTTGATTGGAGCTGCTAGTATATTCTCTTGATAAACACAAAGTTTTGGTTAGGTGATGCTGGGTTCTACCTAACTGACAACCTTTCTTCAAACTTGAGGACTTTATTTTTTGAGCTTAGCTTGATGTCAATGCAGTCCTTAATAATGAGCTCCAAAGCAGCATGTTCTCTGCATTACCATAGTAATTTGCTAAGCACTACAATAGCATTAGCCATTATTACATTAACATGATTATTGATGATTGTGGTAGTAATGCATGTATGGGTTCTAATAGAGACTCATGCTTATTCTTTGATATGCCTCCAATCTGGCTACAGCTCACCAGAAGGATTAGCTAATCAAAGCATACCACGACCCTACACTACAAAAAAAGTGATCTTTTCCGACGTTTTTTTACATCTTTTACCGACGCTTATAAGCGTCGGTAAAGATCCCCTCGACGCTATGCAAAGCGTCACCGAAGCGTTGGCTATACCTGAGTGGGAAAAAAATTTTCCGACGCTTTTGAAAAGCATCGTAAAAGGTAGTATTGCTGGAACTTGGACCCGGGGGCGACCACTGAGCCAGGAAGGAGGAGCTCCGGCGAGAATCGGCGAGCGGCGGCGGTCCGACGGTGTGCGACGTCTTCCGGGAGAGCTGCAAGAAGCCGGTGGCCGGGTTTTCCGGCGCCGGCCCTCCGATGCTTAAGTCAGAGGGGAGGCCAAAAGACGTGAACAACTGGAGTTCAAGAGAGCGAGAGTCAGTCTGAGAGAGAGTCGGAGTCCCCGTCCCCCTATAGGGGGTTTCCCCTTTATAGGAGGACAACGAGTTTACCTGTGACGCGACAGGACAAACGTACTGTCGTATGATTGGGCATGCAGTGAAAATTAATGCTCGATCGTGTAAATCAATGCTGTTTTCGTAGAAGATCAGGCCGAAGCTTTCGAATTATTGCGGAGCCATGCCGCCATTCATAGCCAAACAGCTTTGCCGTAAGGAGCTGGATATCCGTAGACAACAGGAGCCATGCGCTTTAATTGTTGAGTAAGCTAAGTGCCTGCAGAGGCCATATGCATTGATTGTTGAGTAAACTAAGTGCTTGGGGAAGCCATACGCTTTGATTATTGCGTAAGCTGAATGCATGTAAGAGCCATACGCATCGATTGTTGACGAAGGCAAGGCATAGTTTATTGGCCGCGTTGCGGGGAGATATGACAACAGCGCGCGAGTCGGGCGTCTTTGGATCGGTAAGGCTGCTCGGATGCTTCTAGGTCGGAGAGTCTGGAGGGTCCGCTCGGTCGCCTCCAGGTCGGAGGGTTTGGAGGGTCTGCTCGGCCGCCTCCTGCTCGGAGGGGCTGCTCAACCGCCTCCTGCTCGGAGGGGCTGCTCGGACGTCTACACGAGCATGGCGACTTATATTTTTTCCCCAACAGAATATATATGTCTTATTTGTAGGTGAATAAATAATCAATACCTTGATGATAGACAAAACAATCGTGACGAAGCTGTACTATCCCAAGAATAAAAACGAAGCTGTGGAGCTGCTCAAGCCCTTTGAAGGACACAAATGGCTCATGATCCTGATGCCACAGACCATCAACACCAAGATACAAAGAAATCCGGCACAACAACAACCTACATTACTAGTCCCTTCTCACCTCAGCACAGTGATGAGGAGGCCTCAAGAAGCCTTCTCGCAACCTTCGTCCGATTCGAAGGTAGATTTGTGGCGACGCTTTTACGCATCGCTAAAAGCACGAAAGCCGACGCTTAAAAGCGTCGGCGTTAGCCTTAATTTTTTTTAAAAAAATTATTTTTCCATAAAGAATTAGAACATACTCAGCAATGGACTGGGAGAGGAAGTCGCCGGCGGGGGCCTACGGGAAGAGGAGCCGACGAGGGCTTCGCCCAAGAGGCGCTAGAAGCGTTCTTCGCTGGTTTGCCCTCGTGAGTCGCGCCCCAGCCTCGATAGGAGATGTCCTGCGGCTCCTGCCGAGAGAGGAGAGTCTCTCTCATAAATGAAAAGCCTCTCTCTCTCAGCTCTTTGGCTCCCCTTCTTTCTCTGGAGAGGACCCAACTCCCTCTCCTCTCTCACGATCTCCTTCTCCAGCTGCCTCCAATTCCATCCTCAGCTGCTAATCCGAACATGATTAGTAACCAAAAAACAAAGAATCAGAGTCCCCACAAAAAAAGAACCTTATGTAACACTCTCCGTCCCCACATAGGATTAGGGTTTGGGAAGCGAAGGTAAAAGCTGGCTAGCAAATTCCTGCGAAAAAACGAATCTGAGAAATAGAGGAGGGAGAGATAGCCTGCCTTCTTGAGGGCTAGCGCGAGCCCTCACCCGCATGTTCTGCCACTGCTCCTGTGCATCATCCTCGCCGCCATCGACAACCCATCCCTTTCCTCCTCCTTCTCCCGCCGCTGACGGTGGGGCGAAGCAGTCCTTAATTTTTTGAAACCTTTCTAACTGACAACCTTTCTTCAAACTTGAGGACTTTATTTTTTGAGCTTAGCTTGATGTTAGTGCAGTCCTTAATAATGAGCTCCAAAGAAGCATGTTCTCTGCATTACCATAGTAGTTTGCTAAGCACTACAATAGCATTAGCCATTATTAAATTAACATGATTATTGATGATTGTGGTAGTAATCCATGTATGGGTTCTGATAGAGACTCATGCTTATTCTTTGATATGCCTCCGATCTGGCTATAGCTCACTAGAAGGACTAGTTAATCAAAGCATACCACGACCCTAGCACATAGTAGATCATGAGCGGTCCACCAGACATGCCATCACCATATCGCCGAGCTTACCTATCGGCAACCCTCTATATTTGGCCGCATCCTTACTGGGGGACCCAGTAATCATCACAAACTACCAATGTGACAACCAGGATGTCGCCCGTGTGCGAAACATTCATGCTCAAAATCTTGGTCATACTCATACTAGTCACCTTAGGCTGACCCATGTGCCCACATCCTTTGGTGGTAGGTAAACTCCTATGCCTAACATATACAAAGGAGGAGAGGTAAGTAATAAAAAACACTCTAACAACTCAAGAGACAACCTCCTATTTTCTGAGAACTACACTGACTTAAGCATCGGAGGGTCCCTCACTGGATACATTTCGGCTAGAGGAATTCTTTGCTTTGTGCTATTTTAGGTTGGGGCACTGCTGTCCGACAAGGATCTCAGCCGCAACCACCAAGCTCTCCAGCATCTTTACATCTATCGATGTGGTGCCTAGGACCAATCAGTTTTCAGTGGCAAATAGATTGGTGCTAAAGGAAGAGCCCAGACCACCCTAGGAAGTTTCGTTTCTCTATCATTATGAAATCTCAAAGGGCTTAGCCAGCACCTACTACTTCCAAATCAATCACACTGGCGGAGTCTGAGGGCTCTTTACAGAGTCTATGGAGGGATCCACCTCCGCCAAAGCTACAGACGACTCTAGTAGTGACCTCCGAACAATTTTAAGTATTCTTTCAATAAGTTTAGGTGCTGATTGCTACGATCCAACACATGCAGTACCTAGCCACCTCTCAGCAGCTACATCATTAAGTGGCCTCCAAGCAAGAGCATCGAGAGGGCCTGGACGGCTTGGGTCGACATTCCCGACTTCGAAGTGGGGGACAGGCACCTCCCAACCACCCTTCCCATCACCACAGCTCCAACAAAGCTCCATGCAGTCCCTATGGCCAGCCACAAAGTCATGCGTAGAAGGACCTGTCTCGATCCACTGACTCTCCTTCTTGGGAGGAGTCGGCCTCCAATCATTCTTCCTCCCACCAATCTAACGAGGTCCCTTGGAGGTAGGCTAGTCTCAATCACAAGCTCGAGGAGATGCACCAGTACCTCAAAGATCTACGTAAGCACCAAAAGCTAGTCAAGACTGAGACATGGAGATCACTACTGAACCCCGTTCTCAATGAAGATAATAGGGGAGCTTATTCTCCCCCATTTCAAGATGCTGCAGTTGGAGAAGTATGACGGCACCACGGGCCCTCTAAGTCATATGTAGAGCTTCAAGGTTCTCATGTTGCTCCAAGGTACCTCTAATGTTGTGTTGTGCAGAGCTTTTTCGGCTATCCTTCGCATGACAGCTCGATTGTGGTACACCAATTATGGTTGGGCTCAGTTCATTCATTCGAGTAGCTCGGTTGCATGTTCGCTACCCACTTTGTGAGTAACAAGAGGCCGAGGAGTAGTCTAGACACCCTTTTCACCATCAAATAGAAAAGTTACGAGATCTTGCGAGAATATGTCAGCTGCTTTAATGAGGCCACTCTGGAAGTATGCAACCTTAATCATTCGGTTACAATGTCGACCTTGGGGAGTGGGCTGAAGACCTTTCAGTTCCTTTTTTCTTTAGAGAAAAAGTTTTTGAGAGACTACGCCGAGCTACTGGCTCGAGCAGATAAGTACATCAATGCCGAGAAGTCCATGGCGATTTGACAAGAGTTAGTTGGGGGTGCATCCAACCAAAAGAAAAAATAACAAACAGGCCCAAGGCAACTTGAAGGCCCTCGCCAAGAAGTCCAGAGAGGACGAAGAAGCCCCCCATTAATCGAGAAGTCCTGCTTGGAGATTTAAGAAATATACACCCCTAAACACTCCGTATCGGCAGATTCTCATGGAGATTCACAATCGCAACCATGTGAGATGGCCGTGGAAGATGAAGTCCACAGCTCCTACCGATAAGATGCCGTACTACCAGTTCCACCACGACCATGGGCACGACACCGAGGACTACTTCTAGCAAAAAAAAATTGAATCATTAATCCAATGGGGATACCTCGGTGCCTATGTTTGAAACCCTCAGGGCCGAGCCGACCCTGCTCGGAAGTGACTCTCTCCTGATGGCTGGAGTCATCAACACCATAGCCGGTAGAACGACCACTAGTGGAGCTAGTTTGTGTGCCCGAAGAGACTACGTGCGAGTCGCTTTTGTAGAGAGCTTGTCAAGGAAGAAACCAAGGATAAAAGAAGTCATTTTCTTCTCAGATGCTGATGAGGAAGCGGTACAAACCTCCCATGATGACGCCGTTGTAATTTTTCTTAATATTTCTAATTATAATGTAAAAAAATAGTAGATAATGAAAGCTTGACAGACATCTTGCTTTATGAGGTCTTTTCTAGAATGAATCTACCAGTTGATAGGCTTCAAAGGATTACCTCCCCTCTGGTCGGCTTCTCTGGAGATCCAATTCTCATGGAAGGGGTTATCACACTCCCTATCACAGTGGAACATGCCCCATAACAAACCATAATCATGATGGATTTTATGGTCGTCAAAGTTTCCTCGACTTACAATGCTATTGTTGGGCGATCGGGTTTAGATGCCCTACATGTCGTAGTCTCTACCTACCACCTACTGATGAAGTTTTCAACCAAAAATGGTATAGGTGAAGCCCGAGGTGACCAAGTGCTTGCTCGAAGATGCTACATGGCTATGCTCAAGGGAAAGAAGTTGAGGGAGGCACTTTCCATTGAAAGCTTTGATTCTTGAGATAGACAAAGGCAGCAGCATAGGGAGCCAATCGAAGACCTTTGCACTGTGCTTCTGGATGAGATGGAGCCAGATTGAATAGTGCAGATCGAAACCCATCCCGGTGATGCGGTTCGAGTATAGGCCCTGAAATTCCTCCCTGCTAATATGGATGTCTTTGCCTGGCTGGCCTCTGATATTTCATATATAGACCCATAGGTTGGTACTCACAAGCTAAGTGTGGACCCCACTCATCGACCAGTCTAATAGAAAAAAAGGAGCTTTGCCCCTAAAAGGCAAAAGGTGATCGAGTAGGAGGTAGAAAAGATTTTCCATATTGGTTTCATCCGGGAGGTGGACTACCCCGACTGGCTGGCCAATGACGTGCTGGTCAAGAAGCCAAATGGGATATGGCGAATGTGCATTGACTTTATCGACATCAACAAGGCCTGCCTGAAAAGATAGCTTTCCTTTACTGAGAATTGAATAGCTAGTCAACGCCACCTCAGACCATCAACTCCTCAGCTTCATGGATGCCTTCTTGGGTTACAATTAGACTTGGATGACACCTGAGGATGAGGCAAAAACCTCATTCATCACCAACAAAAGGATTTACTGCTATAGAGTTATGCCCTTCGGATTGAAGATTGCTAGCTCAAGTCGGCGATGCCAAGGCCGACTCTTGAAATAGCTTGGCTAAAGGTGGAGCTTTCCGTAGATGAAGTCAATTGACGGACTCATGCTCTCCATCCAACAAAAATGGAAAGAGGCTCAAGGCCTGCATCTTGGGTGTCCTCCATAGGGTCAGAAAACTCTAAGAAATCGTCGAAGACACATAGAAATACTGACTCTTCTACCCATGAATGGATGAAAGGCCAGGAGGAAGGATGTTGTAACCCTTCTTACAAGAAAGGTACCACCATCCCATATTTCGAAAATGGGCCTTCACTTGAAAGAAAACCTGGAACATCCTCGGAGTAGGGATAATCCCTTGATGCTGGACAAAACAAAGGAAGCCCCCAATCATACTCCAAGCATTGGGAACAAGTTGTGCAGGAACAAGTTGGTACTGGCCAATAGGTCCGCAATAACTGACGAAATCGGGAGTCTTATCCCCGTTTTCAAGGACTTCTCATACAAGGCCATTCGATTATCCTTGGGCAAAGTCACATGATCTGAAGGATCAGGGCGTTCAAGGACAAAGTCCTTAGAGAAGGAGAATGCTATTTGGATCCAATCGAGATCGAACTCTCCTAGAAAGCTTATTTCAGTCTCCAAGCCTACCTCAGGATGAACTTCTCCCGAGGCCACAGAAACCTGATCTAAGAACCCTAACCCACTGCCTCATCGTTGGAGGATAGACCTCTAGTAGATGGGTCCATGAATATCTTCTTAACAAAAAGAAGAAGACAACAAGGGAAGAAAAACAAAATAACCCACCAGGAAACAAAAGCAAGATTCTGGTCGAGACAAGGAAGGAGGACTTAGCAATAGGAGCACACAGGTTACACCTTACAGCTTCATGCCTTCTTTCTCTCTAAGTCCTGAAGAGTAAACGAACAAGGTAAATTGGTTACGGCAATAACCTTCTCATTTATAAAGGGTTTGAGCAACCCCTTTCGAGGCGATAATTTACCTATCCTCGGACGTATGTCTCCTGGGTATTCACCCCAGGATGATCCATTCAGATCGCCACCAAGACCTAGATGCCAATTAAACTCATGGATGCCTCGCCCATGCTTACAGTGCTTCGAGAAGGAAAATGAAACCACACCCTTTATAAATGCACGATCTAAAAAAAAATTGTTTTCCCAAAAAAGGAGACACCATATGTCCAGCTTGGCGACCTTCATTAAAACAACCCTTCTGGGAGATCTACTTTCACAGCATAAGCAGGATAGCTCGGCTCGATTACGGAAGTGGGGGGCAAGTGATATGCTTCCAATCTAGCTATAGCTCACTAGAAGGACCTGCTAATCAAAGCACATCATGATCCCAACATGTGGCAGATCAGGAGCGGTCCACCGGACGAGCCCAATGCCATACCGTCTAGCTTACCTATCAGATCCCTCTACAGCTGGGCGGATCCTTACTAGGGGACCCAGTGATCATTGTGACACCACCGATGTGACAAGCAGGATGCCATCTATATGTGAAGTATTCACGTCCGATATCCAGGCCATACTCACCAGCCACCACAGGCCGACCCACATGCCCACATCCTCTAGTGGTAGGTAAACTCCACCTAACATACAAAAAGAGGAGATGTAAGCAATAAAAAACACTCTAACAAGCTAAGAGACAACCTCCTTTTATTCTCTAAGAACTACATAGACTTAGGCATCAAAGAATCTTCCGCTGAATACATTTCGGCCAGAGGACTTTCTTGCTTTGTGCTATTTCAAATTGGGGCACTACTATTTGATGAGGATCTCAACGGCGATCATGGAGCTCTCCAACATCGTCATATCTATTGCCGTGGTGCTTGGTACTAGTTAGTTTTCAACGGCAACATTCCTAATATTGGCTTGTCAAAATTTTTTAACATCCTTTGCAAAATGAGAGGAAAGAAAGGAAAAATAAAATGTAATCATATTTATCTATTGTGTTGATTTATTTAGAGCTTGCAATTGTCTCGATGCTCTACTTTTGTGTGTAGAAATCATATCATAGAATGGGGGTTATGTTTAGGCAATGTTATTTGCCTAGGAAGTAAGGAGTCATAGCTGATTTATTATGATTGTTTTAATGTTTAGCAGCTTGGAAGTATATATAGATAGTTATTGCATTTAGTTTGTGGTGTGTAAGACCCACTTTCAAGATGTGTTCAACTATAATATGTTTCTCTCCTTGTTCATGAAGCATATGTCAGAATTTCTCATAAAGGTGGGCTTCTATTAATTATGTATTGATTTTAATTTGAACGAATATTAAGAAGCCCATAATTAACTTATAATCATATAGTTATTTTAGGCTCTATTGTCTTAGTCATGTAGTCTAGTGAGTATTGTTGTAGGCCTGATTTAGTTAATGGGCTCTATAATGGGTGGACCTATTAGCATTACTAACTAGGCTAGATCTCCACTCTACTCTTATATATATCTATTTGTAGAGAAACCCTAGGGCATTAAGATCTCTATATTTTTAGGATGCACCTATCTCGTTGAGGAGACAAACATAAAAAAAGAGAAGGAGAGAAAGATATATCCTATCTCCGTGCTTTCATCTTTTGCAAGATATTGCTGTAGTGATCAACAATGGCAGCTCAAGGCCATCAAGGTACGCTTAAATCTTCTTTGAGTAGATTTATGGTTTGTTTATTTTGTGTTCTAGTCTTTGCATGTAGTATATAAAATTTCAACATCTGGTATCAGAGCCTGAATTTTGGAGGAGGTTAGAATCAAAATAGTAGATCAATTCAAGAAGAATTCAGATCAATAAAAAAATAGAAAAGGGGCGTAAGAAAGAAAGAAGAAGAAGGACGACGACAGTCACCTTCCCTATCGTTGTGCTCTCCTCCTACTCCCATCGGCGTGGTGGGACCGGCACCTGCCAACCACCTTGTACGGGCTGACGGTGAGCCCGGTGAGTGGCCTGTGATGCCACACGATTCCCCTTCCTCCTTCCCATCAGGTTTTTCAAAAAAAATAAAAAAATAATAATTGTCGTTCACTGGCTGCTCTCCTCTCGATGGCCGAAAAATCGGTGGTCGAAGTGGAGGGCCGCTTATCAAAATATTTCGGCGGCCGACGGTGGTCATTTGGGTGAGGAAAGCCGCCAGATTTAGCACCGTTCTCAACCCAATCTTGATTAGGAAGATGAAGAGATAGAGTTAGGTTTTGGATTTTGGGTTTCGATCTGAAATCTGAATCTGATTAAAATAAAAAAAAGAATTTGTAGTTAAGCGCTTGAGAAGTATATTATTCCACAAAAGTCCACCATAAATTATATTTTGATCGCTATGATGAAATTTTTTTACATAAAGGTGTTTGAATATATATTTTGTCCTTGTACTAAAGTTTTATTACGGAATAGTACTTTGATAATTATGTCTTGCTCCCTTGATGAATTATTATTGCATAAAGATCCTTACAAATTTTATGTTCTCTCATATTTAGATTGAATAATGATATGTTTTGTGTAGATTTCTATTTTGGAGGGTTGTAAGTTTCAATGAATGGTGACCACCAAAGTGGCCTATTCATTAAGATTTGTAGGTTTCCTGTGTTCAATGTTTCAAAGATTGGGAGTCATTTTAATTTTTCTTATAAATTGCATGTTATTGGTGCATCAAGGTTAATGCATAGATTTATAACATGGCTAGTTTATCCCTATTTTTTGTTTGGAGGGTTGTGGATTTTAATGGACGGTGATCACCATAGTGGCCCATCCATTTACATTTGTAGGTTCCTTCTTTTGATTCTTAAAGGGATTGAGAAGCATTGAGGAATTATTGCACATAATCATCTTTCCAAAGGGAGTTTATTGTGAGTTATCAGTATGAAGTGGAGTATTTTTTGATTAATGAGTGTGCATGGTCTAGGAATCCATTCTACTTTAGTCTAGGAATCCAGTCTACCAAAGTAGATGGATCTCTAAAAATAGATGATACCTTACGAGTTGATTCCACTATATGCTGGAGAGGATAATTTATGTGGGTCACTTTCTTCTCAAAGAAAGTTTGTAGCATTGCATTAAGGGCTCCCATTAAAGTAATACTTACAAATATTTTCGAGCATGTTGGTTACCTATATTTATCCATTAATTAACTGCATTGAGGTTGTTTTGCAGTTAGCACCTTTGCTATAAATAATATTATTACTCTTATTAAAACTCTGTCTGGAACAAACTACCGAAGATGGAAATTGATATTGAATTAGTGCTGGGTTTGATGGATTTGGATATTGCATTGAGGGATGATCCTCCATATCAAGTCACTAGTGAGAGTACTCCAGAGCAAAAGACTGTCTATGAAATGTGGGACAGAGCGAATCGTTTTAGCTTGATAATTATGAAGAGGTCCATATTAGATTCCATTCTAGATACTGTACCTGACAATGGTGGTAATGCTAGACAATTCTTTGATGCTATAAGTAAGAGGTATATAGAATCTGATAAGGCTGAGGCTGGGGAGCTAATGGATAAATTAATTAAGATGAGATATAATGGTACTAGTGGTCTTATTAATTTGATTTCTCTTTCTAAACTTGATCTAGTAGTTTTGGATTTACTTTTGGTAAAGGAAAGGTTGTAACTATTTTTTGGCTCTAAATTTGTTGGTGGAGGTCTTCTATGTGATGGTTTATATCACCTTAACATTGTCTCTAGAAATGAGTTCTCTTTTATGCATGTAGATGGTATGGTCTCTAAAAAGCGATTGGTTAAGGATAAATCTTTAATGTTGTGGCATAAGCGATTCGGTCACATTTCTAAAAAGAGGATTCAAAGGTTAATTAATGATGAAATTCTGCCTTTGCTTGACTTTAGTGATTTTCATACTTGTATTTATTGTCTTAGGGGCAAATTTACCAAATCTAAAAAAAAGGAGTCTACACATAGTAATAAACTTTTAGAACTCATTCATATAGATATTAGTGGATACCTAGATCTTACTATTTGTGGTAGTAGGTATTTCATTACTTTTATAGATGACTTTTCTCGCTATAGATATATCTATCTTCTCAAAGAACAATCGGAAGTGCTTGATAAGTTTAAAATTTTTAAAATTGAGGTGAAAAGCAGCATGGGAAGATAATTAATGTGGTGAGATCTGATCTTGGTGGTTAATATTATGGCCAACAAGATAAATTTGGCCAAAAAATAGGACTATTTGCCAAGTACTTGTAGGAATATAGGATAGTTGCTTAATATACCATGTCTGAAACTCCTCAGCAAAATGGTGTAGCTGATAAGTGTAATTACACTCTTAAGGATATGGTAAGAAGCATAATGAGTGGGTGCATTTTACCAGAATATCTCTAGGGTGGCCTTAACAACTACCATCTATATCATATATGGGGTTCCTAGTAAAGCAATTCTCAAAACACCTTTTGAGTTGTGGGTTAGAAGGAAGCCTAGTATTAATCACTTTTATATTTGAGGCTACCCTACAGAGGTTTTATAATTCATTAGAGAATAAGTCTAGAGTTAGAACAACTCATTGTTATTTCATTGGTTATTCAGAAAATTTTAAAGGATACAAATTCTACTGTCCTAACAGAGGCACGAAGATTGTCGAGTCTATCCATGCTGGATTTCTAAAGTATGATATGGACGACTGTAGATGTTCGCATACTGAAGATGTGACATTGGAAGAAAGGCAGGTTATTATTCCTATTTCTATTGTCCATGAAAAGGTTATATTTCATCCTGTTGAAAGGGTAATGGGAGAGTAGCAACAGATCGCTAAGCCGATTATAGCTAATCCACAACCAGTTAATGCAATACTAATAAGAAGATCACACAGAGAAAGGAGACCTGCCATTCCTAATGACTATACCAATTATAGCCAATCAACAACCAATTAATGTAATACTAATAAAGAGATCACATAGAGAAAGGAGACCTACCATTCCTAATGACTATATGGTTTATTTAGGTGAGAATGATTATGACATTGGTCATAAGGTTGATCTGGTCTCATATGATTAGGTTATTGCAAGTTTCCAGTCAAACAAGTGGCTTGAAGCTATGCGTGATGAGATACAGTTCATAGCTAACAATGAAGCATGAAAACTTATGGAATTACCTAAGGGATTTAAGCTTGTAAGGTGTAAATAAGTTTTTAAAATTAAGAAAGACTCTAATAGTAATATTGAACGCTACAAGGCCAGACTGGTTGCAAAAGAATTCATACAAAAGGAGGGCATAGATTACAATGAGACCTTTTCTCTGGTATCTTGTAAAGATTCTTTCAGAGTAATTATAGCACTGGTAGCCCATTTCGACCTAGAGCTCCATCAGATGGATTTTAAGATAGTTATTCTGAATGGTGATCTTCATAAAGAACTTGATATGAATCAACCAAAAGGTTTTGTCGAAAGTGGAAAGGAGCATATGGTATATAGACTTAAGAAATCCATTTATGGTCTTAAGCATGCATCAAGATAATGGTATCTTAAGTTTGATGACACTGTGAGTTCTCTAGGATTTGTGAAAAATAAAGTAAATCACTGCATGTACCTTAAGGTTAGTGGGAATAAATTTATCTTTCTTGTCTTGTACGTGGATGATGTTTTGCTTGCTTGTAATAACTCTAGATTATTGCATGAGACTAAATATATGCTATCTAAGATCTTTGATATAAAGGATCTTGGAGAAGCTTCATTTATACTTAGTGTTGAGATTCATAGGGATAGAACCCGTGGTGTATTAGGGTTGTCTCAGAGAGATTACATTGATCATGTATTGAGTAGATTTGATGTGCATAATTACAAACCTAAAGATGTACCTATGGTCAAGGGAGATAAATTCAGCAAATGTTAGTGTCCTAAGAATGATATAGAATGAGAATCCATGAAGAGAATACCCTATTCTAATATTGTGGGCAGTTTGATATATGCACAAGTTTGTACCAGACCAGATATAACATATGTTGCGTTGTACTTAGCAAATATATGGCAAATTTGGATATGGAGCATTGGAAGGCAGCTAAAAAGGTTATAAGGTATTTAGAGAAAATTAAAAATTTTATGCTAGCATATAGAAGGTCTAATAATCTTCAGGTAACTAGATATTGTGATTTTGATTTTGCTGGTTGCATGGATAATATAAAATCTACATCTGGTTATATTTTTATGATGGTTGGAGGAGCTATTTCTTGGAAAAGTTCAAAAGAGACTCTTGTGACACTTCTACAATGCAGGCAGAGTTTATGGCATGTGATACGGAACGATTATGCATAGAAGCCTAAGCTAATGCAGGGTGATCATGCAATTTGATTATGATCAACAATCAGATTTTTAAAACTAGCAGTCACAACAAAAAGGGTTTAGCGAGGCGATTAGATTATAATCGGAAGACTAATGTTCATGCAGTTAATCGTTCCTTTTAAAACTCTAAAGAAGCGCAGGATCGGCGTTGGTTAAGAAACCAATGCTATTAGGGCACCCCAATTCTGTTTAATTTCTACTGAGTGATTAAGC
>JAOXJJ010000069.1:15197610-15208882 GCA_025769935.1 Phoenix roebelenii | reverse complement strand
CATGATCTCTAGGGTTCTACTTTAGGGATCATGCGGCCGGTCGCGTGCCGGACCCGGGTGCTGGGTCCGGGGCGTGATAGATACTGTTTAAACTATAGAAGGATATATGACCATAGAAAGTTGTTGAGCCCATGAAAACTTGTAAATCAAAAACAACTTGCTGAAGACCTTGAGTAGAATCACATGGGAAGTTAAAGAACAATCAAACACCAAATAGTTATTAGTCATATCAGTGCTCCCTCCAAGTAGACATAACTATCACCTTCCCAATATATCACCTTGAGCTTTTAATGTCTTTTGATAAGGATTGAAGGATTACCTCATCCTTTGCCTAAAAAATAGGTTACTTAATTCGTCCTCGTTGGATATGGTTGGTCCTTTATTGGTCTATTTTTGGAACAAGGATAGGTGGAAACATAACCATTATTTTCATCATCCTAGGTTAGGATCCTTTCAAATGACCGGTGCACAATCACAACCACCCATATATTAAGGACAATGATGATATATCGAGCCTTGTGTGCTGCAAATTTGGGTTAAAAAATGTCGAATCTTGTCTCAATCATCATTTGTCAGAACTTTTCGGAGTAAGTTCCTTAGCTTGGGCAGGATTTTTAGTTCATATCGCTCTTCCCAGATTTAGGAAAGAGTACGTCAGGTGGAATAATTTCTTAGTCCAATCGAATTATAAGCTAAAGGTCTTTTTACTTTCGTTTGGGCCATGGCGGCCGGTGCTCCTAAGATCATAGAAGCAATGCTGTAGAAAAAGAAGATTTATTGCAATGTACCTCCATAGGAGCTGCTATTTTATGTACAACATGAGTCCTGCTGCATCATTGCTATCTCACAATACACATATGGCCATGATTATGAAATGGTATCGTCAAGTTTGGTCTCTGTCATCATCCACATTGTCCTTTAACCTTGAGATAAATGTATTTCTTCTATCACACACCAAACGAAGATGGAAGTTGTTACAATAACAACACTAAATGATGTCCTGTAAAAGCCATCATTTAAATTGGAGGTTGGCCTGTGGTCCCAAATATTTGGCTGTCATATTATAGCCACATTTTGGAAAGGCTTCTGTACAACAAACCAAACAAACCTCGAAAGAAGACTTCATGGTGGAAACACTAATAGCTTCTTTATAGGCAAATTGGGGTAGGGCAAATTATCATCCCAAGTCTTTGAATATTTGGAATTCTAGCCCTAAAGAAGATATATCAATGTTTGATTCACGGCCTTTGTCTCTCTATCTATCTATCTACGGGAGAAAAGTAGTGCCCTACTGTTTCAATTTGGTATCCATTACCCCCTAAGGATTTCTAGAATTTACTCACAAGATGGTTAATCTTTATTTGAAATAATGGAAGACTTGATGAAAGAACAAGCCAGCTGCTTCTTCTCCCATAACCGTCATTTTGCAGGGAATTAAGCATGCTATCTTGCTAAAGTGATCGACTACCATGTACATATAATAATAGCCGTCTCTCATCCTTGGTAATTATCACAAGAAATTCATCGAAGCATTATCCTAAGGTCTACTAGCTACTATCAAGGGCATATACAATCTCAGTTAAGAGGACTTCAATTTATTGCAAAGTATAAAGTATTTAAAAAGGCCATGTTTTACCATATCTTGGGCTACCAAATATATCTCCTTAGATCCAGTAGAATCTTTTCCACTCTTAAATGTCCAGCAATTTTTAAAGTGTGAGCCTCTCGAATACAATATATCTGATCAGCAAGTTGAGAGACACCTAAGCATGCTCTCTTGCATGGTAGTTCATGCTTCAAAGTATATCTTT
Organism: Phoenix roebelenii; assembly: GCA_025769935.1. NCBI lineage: Eukaryota > Viridiplantae > Streptophyta > Magnoliopsida > Arecales > Arecaceae > Phoenix > Phoenix roebelenii. The sequence goes on along the minus strand of JAOXJJ010000069.1, from coordinate 15,207,071 downwards.
AATGAGGATGAGATGTCTACTTTGCTCTTTTCTGAGTTTGGGATTTGATGTACAGATGAGAGACAGGTGTCTGGGGACATGGCATTTGGAGAGATGGTAAGAGATTGAGTTAGGTATAAATAATTATTACAAAAAGACACGCAGGGACAAGGTGCCATTTGTTGTATCTATAGATATCCATACAAGTGATCCTAAATGGTGCCAAAGTGAAAGAAAAAGAAGGTTAAAATAAGGGATAATTTTGGCAAGCGGATACTTAATATAATAGAATATTTTTTTTTGGAATGCATTTATAGTAACAAAATAGAGGGTGAGAATATCAAGGGCTACCTACGGTGGGGTGACCAGTGAATTAGGTTTAGCTTAGACGTATATTGGGTTCATGTTGGGTCCAATTTAGATACAAGTGGAGATTTTTTAAAGCTGTTCATGGATAGATATTGTGTTCAGTCTTTCGGATTAGCTTAGATATATATAGGAGTAGGATTTTGGTCGAGTTAGATTAGGTAATATCGAGTAGGATTAATTGAGTAAAGCATGATCTAGTAGGATCATGTTTGATTTGTTTGATTAGATCGAATAGAATCCGGTTGGGTTGGGTAAATATGGCCAAACCCAAGCTCAACTAAGCATGGTTAGATTAGACTTGTAGATTCTACCGACCAAATGCAATCACTCAATTTGGACAAACGGAGTTCATTTCATACAAGATGGAGCAGCAATATTTACATGAGACAGAATTTTATGCATAAAAATAGTTGTTCATTTAAAATGAAGTCAAATACAAGCTGTTGCAGTATTTCTTCAAGTTCGTAATTACATTATTACTTACGCTAATATTGCTATACATAAGGGTTCCATGAAGAAGTAGCTGGCAGCATCAACATTCTTCTTGGCCTACAAGGTAGATAAGCTAATATTAACCGATTCTCGGCAATTAGGTTGCCGGGAGTAGCTCAAAATAAGCATATTGTTTATTATAAAGCCTCTATAAAAATTAATACTCTCACATCTTAACAAGCGGCGTGCACGCTCCTTCGCGTTGAAGTATCATAAAAACGAGACAGCCGTTATTAATAAGCCGTTATAAATGCCATCTCGCTTTTCCTAAGGCCAACAGTTCCCACAGTGGAGTAGTGGCCACAGTAGCGGTGGTAATCATAGATTTCACCACCTTCACCGCCACTCCTCTCCATCCGAGGCCGAGGTCGCGACAATGGGAGGCCACGCGCTGCTCCCTCCCACCTCGCTCCTCCTCGGCGCCGTTCTCCTCCTCTTCTGTGAGTCCTCTCCCCTTTTCCTTCTCAACATCTTTCCATATGTTCGCTTCTTTTCATCTCGATCTCTTATCGTCTTCCTCGCTCGAGCTGCCAAGAAATCTCAGCTTCTTCTTTCTCCTGGTTTTCTTGGTGATATCTTGGGTTATCAAGTTAGGAGTTGGAAATTTTTGACGGCATTTTGATTCTAAGCTCGAAATTCAAGTTTCGGGCTGCGGTGTGCTGGTAATCTATCTTGGTTCTTGATTTCGAAGAGGGTTTTTAGATTGTTTTGTTGTTTAACGAATTCGTCGTGAATTTCCGACGGGGGTTGGAATTTCTTGCGTAAATTGTGGTGGAACATTGGTTCTTGTGAAGAGCTCTGGTATTCGTGAACTTTCTCGAAGCTAGGTTTAGGGTTTGGATATATCTTGTTTCCCCTCTAAATTGGTGATTCAAAATAGGTTTTTGCGAGAAGTTCTTGTTCTTTGTGTACTTTCTTGAAGCTAGGTTTAGGACTTGGATGTGGTTAGTTGACTTTCCGGAGATTTCACTGTGGTCTGTATTGATATTTTTGTGAAATTTGTTCCATGTGTGAGGATCCTGGGACTGTACTTACTTCGGACTTCCTCTATTTAGATGATGTGACACATTGTTTCTTTTTAACCAGTTATCCTGATAAAAAAAATGTGATGTCGTAGAATGATTTCAATTTGTCATTTTATTTTATGATGTGCCTCGTTGCTTTTGGATGAACATGGTCGCTGATTCAGCAATCCGGTATATTGCTTAGGATGAGGTGCATGGCGATGTCTGAGTTTCTGTTTTAGCCTTCATTTGCAACAAGCCATTTACTCCAGTAGAGACTATTACGAGATTGGTTTTGATCCTTAGGCATGGTTTTCCTGGATTTAGGATTATGAATTACATTTTTTTTCCAGTGAGCATATTGCACAATCTTGTTATTAAGAAATCATGATATAATGACAACAAATGCATGAAAGAATCATAAAGGTAGTCCACATATTTTATTGTCTATTGCTTTGGGTATAACTTTATGCTTGCTGTTTAAAATTGACGGTAGCTTTTCATGTCTAGGGTCCCTATTAAAACACCTGTCATTTTGTGATCTAGACCAATTTTCCAGTCATAAGGAGGTAAACTTAAGGACATTGTGGAAGCTGGTGATCTTGGAGGAAATAACTTGTTAATATGGGTAGCAATGAGTCAGATAGAGGTTGAATCTTGCAAGATTATATCACTACCCATAGTGACTCTGGTATAAACTAGAATCAGGTCTGTTATCGGATAGTTATTAAATATCCCATTCAGCTGTTTTTGGCATTCCCCAGTAGTTAATTTTCCTTAAACATTTGAATCAACTAAAAGCTGTTGAGGTCTGAGCAAGGATTCATCAAATCAGGTCTTTAAAGCATTAAACCTACAAAACAAAGAGAAAATATTGGACTACAGGGGCAAAAACAGAGTGGTTCTCATTCAGCCCTTTTATAGAGGGATTAAGCAAGCAAACTTGCTGGTTTCTAGCTGGTTCCCGCATAGCTGATCTGTTTCAATGACAACATCGGACATTGGATGAGCATCATCACTCTAAAAGCTAATAATCCTGTAATATATACACCATATCAGTAGAAAATAATGTGCAACCATAAGCATAATATGTAATATCTATGTTATACCATACTAATTTGATCCAACTGATGCAATATATCTGTTACTAAGTATTCTGTTAGTTTGGTGGCATAATTTCAATATTTGGCAGTTAATTCTGGCACTCTATTTTTAAGGTATTTTATGTTTTAACTTGAGCCTTTTTTTTTTATAATTTAGCAAATCTTTGTTTCCTCTTCCATCTTTATATTTGGAAGATTTAGAAGACAAGCCTTTGTCCACCTCAGTTTGTTTCATTTTAACATTTACCTGACATGCTTTGGTTAGGCATTGTGTATTAATGCAGCATAACATTTTGCTGCTCTCTCTTTTTCTCTCTGTAACCAATCAGTTTGCTTGTCATTCAGGTTTGCAAGAACTCTGCTGCAAATGGGACGATGTAATTGTTCATGGATTTCCATTGTTGGATCAGATGGACTCTGTGCTGACATCAGAAAAGAATGTTATGATGCCTGATACTTCCCCGAACAGTTCTCCTCAACCATTTGTTCCTCATCTTGCACCTTCTCCAATGACACCATTTTTCAACAATAGTTCACCGAAATTATCAGGTTTTGCAGCTTAAAGTTATATTATATCTTACAAAGCTGAATAAATAATTGGTAAAGCTGCATGAACTGCATTCATGGTGCTTCCTTTCTTGTAGGACGGTGTACATTAAACTTCTCTGCTGTTGAGAGCTTGATAAGTACAACTGCTGTCGATTGTTTGGCGTCCTTTGCTCCTTTCTTGGCCAACGTAATCTGTTGCCCTCAGTTTCAGGCCACTCTGGTCATTCTGATAGGACAATCAAGTAAATACACAGGAATGCTTGCTTTGGATTCTACTCATGCAAACTATTGCCTATCAGATTTTCAACAGATCTTAGAAAGTCGCGGGGCCAGTAATAATCTTCAAAAAATTTGCTCAATCCACCCATTAAACCTCACTGATAGCTCTTGCCCTGTCAATAATATCAATAATTTTGAGAGTGATGTTGACTCCTCTAGACTCCTGGTTGCCTGTGGGAAAGTTGATGCTGTGAATGAATGTTGCAGCCAAATATGTCAAAATGCTATACTTGAAGCTGCCAAAAAGATTGCTTTGAGAGATGGTGGCTTGACGAGTATGGATATTACTAACAACTTGCCTGAGCACTACTCTAGAATTGCTGGTTGCAGAAGCATTGTCCTCAGATGGCTATCCAGTAGACTTGATCCATTATCTGCCAAGCATGTACTTAGACGAATATCCAACTGCAATGTTAATGAAGGTAGCTAGAAAAGAAACCTTTGCCTGTTGCGCTATGATAAAAATATAGTGCTTGAGAAATCTTTAATTAGCTCAAGTACCAATTCAACTTGGTGTGCTCCTGTATGCATTTATTACTTTCTATTTCTATTTCTATTTTATTTTTTTTAAAAATCTTTTCAGTTGAGGTTGAGTGGTTTAACTAGACTGAGCTTAGTTGAAGTGGCTGTTAGATAACATGAAGACAACTGCCTGAAACGTAATCAAAGATGGTCATCTTGTTGACTGAAGTTGTTTGAAGAATTATGTGAAGGGAAGAACTGACTTCCAACCATTGAAAGCCTATGTTCTTCATAAGTTGGATGGTTGCTATGAATTTTGATACAAGTTTCTTTTTTTTTCTTTTTTTCCTTTTTGATGGAACCGATGCAAGTAATGTTTCATTAATTCATAATGCAGACACTACTGGCTTTATGAATCCTTACTTATTGTCTGCTCCTGTCAAGGGTATATCAAAGTATGCCTTGAACTAATACTTAGTTGGTTTTTATGATCCCTTTTAGACTCATTAACTGATTAAGTTTTCCTAGTTTGGTTCTGCGAATAAATGAGTACAAGTCCAACCGACTAACTTAGTGCTATATTAAAATTAACCATGTTACTAGTAGATTTTTTTTTTTTTTTTTTTTGAGAAGAAGAGTCCTCACTTTTAGCCTTTCTGAATAGGTTGTAAATATCATAGCTGTTTGATTGTTCTTCTTTAGCCACTCCCAAGTTATTTACCATTATCTTATGCATCAGAATTTACATCCTGCATTTTTCCTTTCATGTTTGCTCTGGCTGACCTCACATTGAAGCTCTGTTTTGTGGAATGTGTACCTTCAGTACTGTCTTCTTTTGTTGCAATTGAGAAAACCTATATCTAGTAAAAATGTACTTGCGAAAAAACTGTAGAATGCTTTCTTGTATTGCTAAGCTTTTTAATCTATTGACCTAAATTTAGTTTTAGTTGTATATGATGCTTACTGTATTACTATTTCTATCTTGTTCAGTGCTTATTCTGTTGGTTTTTGCATATTGTTCCACTCAATGCTTCTATGTTGTATTTTAAGAATTTTGGTATCTCACCTTAATTGTTTTCTTCATTTATTTTGTTGTAATACCAACTATATTTAACTTCAAAAGCCTCACCAATAAGTTTGCATTTATTGCTGCAGTATGTCCTTTAGTTTTTCCAAATACCACAAAAGTTGCGGAGTTTTGTGGGAATAGGATCAAGAATCATACTGCATGCTGCCATTCCATGAGCAATTATGTATCTCACTTGCAAAAGCAAAGTTTCATAACCAATTTACAAGCATTGGATTGTGCTGCATTGCTTGGTCTGAAGTTGCAAAAAATGAATGTTATCACAAACATCTATAGTTTCTGCCAGATAACTCTCAAAGATTTTTCACTCCAAGGTTAGTTGTAAGAAACCTTCAGCTATTATGCTGGTACCTCTAGATTATTTTTCTGCATTCAATTAATTGACATACTAACACAAATTTATCTTGTTCTTGGGTGGCTGTGATCATTTGTTCAAATGGTGAACCAGTTGGATCTCAAGGTAGTATTTATGGCTCAACCTTAATTATGCTTTTTTCTCCCCCTTCCAACATGTATCACAACAGACTGATTTGTTTGTCTTAAATATAGCCATAGTGAACATTAAATTGCAATCTTATCATAACTTCTTATGAATGAAATGATTCAGCTGTTAACTCTGCATGTAGATGGTGATTAGTGATGCTCAACCGGATTTATTTGTATCTTGCTTTTGTGTCTCTTTTTGCTAAGTAGGCTGGATTGAGTTAGTTCACCTTATCAATATGCATGTGGTCTAAGAAATATTGGAAGAAGATAGATTTTCCTCAAATCACTCAACTTGAATCTCTGAAAAGAAATTTAGAAGAAGGTAGAAAAATTGCTGAAAGTAAGGTTTAGATTTCTTTTCTTTCATTCATTATTCGTTGATCAAAAATTGAGGTGTATAGTCTCTATTTATAATAGTAGTAGTGGGGTCTACTCTTGCACAATTTAGGTCAGATTCTTGTTATAGTTCGAATAGGATTAGCTTTCCAAAAATAAATATGACAAGTAGAAATAAATGCAAAAAAGCTAAAATTCTGTAGGAGGGAGATCTCGACTCGTAAATCAACTTTGCTTTCTATCATTCCACCTAATTCTTCCTAGATTGGGAGATACGTCCAGTTAAAGTCTTTTCTAATTTTTTTTTTCAAATTGACTGGCTTGTTTTGGAGCCTAAACGTTGGAGTTTCGGCCAGTTTCTACCTCTTAGGAGGTTGGCGCTATGTCGTAAATATCGGAAAGGTACTCGATTTGGAAAAAAAGATCATCTTAATCATATATTATATGACCAAGTTATATCCTCCAGAAGTTCGGCATGTGATTCAGCTTTCCGATATGATGGATCTCTCTCCTATATCCCATCCAGTCTGATCCGTAGTGGCCAAGATGATCCACATTGAGTTTAGTGATCCTTCTGGATTAGTGACTCTTATTTATGAGATTTAGCTCCTATTTAGCTCCCACTAAATTAGAACTGAAGATGGAAAAACGTCTATTTCCTCGCCTCGTGGCTTTGCTTGGAGATGGTTTTCGGTCTTGGTCTTCTTCGCTAGATGGTAGATTGTTGTCTCCAGATGTGGGAGATAGTTTCGCTTCAATAGTTGTTGGTGTTTGTGTTGAAGGTGTCGCCAATTAAGACACGATCTCGGTGAGTTTGGCAATCTTGTCTTTTAGTTATGAGAAATGTTTCTTTATTTCATCATCCATTGAGGTAAAATTAGTAGCCATACTCGTTTTTATCTTTCGATATATTTTAAGCATAGATAATTCTTCTTCTGTCTGCTTGTATTGCTTGTGCGTCCAGACCACAAATTAAGGCTCCCATAAATATAGAGGACTGAGGCTCTGATATCAGCCTGATCAAATTGGCGAGAAGATTTTCCTCAACCCTTTCAACTCAAATCAAAAAATTGGCGAAAGTAGGGTTTAGGTCTTCTTTCTTTTCATTAATTATTCATTGATCAAAAACCGAGGTACATACTTTCTATTTATAATAGTAGTAGTAATGAGGTCCATCCTGCACAATTCGGATCAGATTTCTCTTCTAGTTCGAATAGGATTAGCTTTCTAAAAATAAACATGACTAATAAAAATAAATATGAAAAAAATAAAATTGTACAAGAGGTAGATTTCGACTCCTCCATCACTGTTATTTTCTATTGCTCCATCTAATTGTTCCTAGATTGAGAGATATGTCCGGTCAAAATCTCTCTCAAAAAAAAAAAAAAAAATTGGTTTGACTTGCTTGTTTTGGAGCCCAAATGATGGAATTTTGGTCCATTTTAACCATCTAAGGGGTTGGCGCTGCATTATAGATCTTAGGAAGTTATCCAATTTGAATAAAATGTCATCTCAATCAAATGTTGCATGATTAAGTTATGACCTCGGAAAATTTGGCATGTGATTCGGCTTCCCGATGTGATTCGGCTATCTAGCCCTACCTATAGTGTTCAAAGTTGTTCATATCGAGTTTGGTGATCCTTCTGGATCAAGGGAATACCTTCTCTTTGATCTATGTGCTCGTGCTTGGACATGTGTATATGTGGGGGTGTGTGTGCATGTATGTGGGGAGAGGGATGGGAATTGGGAGTAGAGGGCAGGGGATATTAAAAAACTTGTGGAGTTAACGCTGTGGCTGCAAATAAACCAACATTTGAGCTGCTTAGTGTTGGGTCATTATATGAAAGGGTGTTGAAACTTGAGCAGAGCTTAATTATGAATGTTTAACCTTGTTTTTTTTTCTTTGTTGAATGAGCTTGAGCTTCCTACAGTGTTCAGCTTTGGTTTGTACCAAAGTTGAGCCTTAAATGAGGCTTTAGCTTGGCTTGTTTCCCAATTGTACAAGCTCCACATACGCTGTTATCAAGCCTAACCTGAGCTGCTCGTGAACATGTTGGTTCATCTACAACCATAGCTGTGCATCTAAAAATAAACCTAAAAATAACATGAACAGTTGGTTCGTTTGCAGTCACTACGATATATCTAAAACTTTTTTTAAAGAAAATAAACTTTAATGATATGAACTCTTGCACATTCAAACAGTTGCAAATATGATGACTAGGGCTTTATTTTTTATTTTCATTACCGATGACCAGGGCTTTATTTTTTATTATTTTCATTACCGATGACTAGGCTTTACATGTTACCTAATAATCACATAACTTGGCCTGATTAACCCAGATAATGGTTTTTCTTTTAGATGCTAGATGCAAATTCGTACTGATTGTATTTCTGTCCTACATGTAGAACCTCATTATGTAATCTACTCATGGTTGAGTACTTGAGTTAGATTGGTATCAAGCTTGATGGCCTAATAATTGGCCTGATATGTGTCCATGTGTGCTGCACATGCAACTAAATTAATAGGATGAGACCTGAGACAAGAGAGTACTTTGGTGAAAAATTAGACTCTGAATTGTCCTTGAAGCAAAGTTTATACACTAATTAATTGAGAGGAATATTGATACGGGAAAAAAGGTTATATTTCTATAGATGGATGTAATTCCATTATGAGATTTTTCAGTTTTCGTTTCCAGAAACTAATGATTGCACTCTTGATTATTGGAACAATACTCTCAGCCTGTGTAGTTTAATTTCTTCTTGAAACTTTGTTTAGAAAGTAGTGCATCCATAAAGGGAGTTTATATTATAATTCTACCTTCTTTCTAACCAGAGAAGCACCATGGTGAAAGTGACTTCATCCCATCATAAACATGTTGATTATTCACAGTCTGAGGCATGCACATTGCACATGCTGCCTTTGTACAAATTAAGGTCATCGATAATCAGAGGTTCTCCTGTTGTTACTAATAGTTTCACATATGGCTGGTTTTGTTGTAAGTTTTTAAGTATAGATGTGAGGAATTTATCTATTTATTCAAGTTTTTAAGGGGTTGTATAACTAGAGCACTTGATTAGATCGCCAGTAGCTATTTCATTGACCATGTGGCAGTGGGAAGGGGACTAGCCGGAGTGTTAAAAGCAAGGTTGCTGAACTGGTACGAGATGTCAGTACCGGTACATAATATATTGACTTGAGGTTTACTGGAACTAGGGGGAGGGTGAGGGAGAATTGGGAAGGGGGGGAGGGAGGGGGAGAGAGAGAGAGAGAGAGAGAGAGAGAGAGGGGGGGGACGACATACATCCAATGTTGTC
>JAOXJJ010000069.1:15181185-15192723 GCA_025769935.1 Phoenix roebelenii | reverse complement strand
GACTACCCAAGGTCCTCAAAAATAATGACCTCTCCAGATCCAAGTTTAGAGAGAGGGAACATAACAATAAGAGAGAGACTAGAGAGAGAGGATAAAATAACAGGGAAGAGAGAGTGTTGGTTCTCTCTCTCTCCCTCTCTTCTTTTTTTCTCCCCGTGGGCGTGCTCGGTGGCAGTCCCTGTGGGTGTGCTCGGTGGCGGCAGTCCCTATGGGCGATGACCCCAGTGATCGACGGCCCTACATGGTGCCGGCCATGCACTGCCCGACGACGGCAGGCCACGCGCCACCCCCGGTGCTGAGCCACCGAACGGGAGGAGGAAAAAAAACAACCACTCATTTGTCTCCAAATCCAACGGCTCGCCGGCTGGATTCAAGAGGAACAAAGGAGGAGGGACGACTCACCTTGCCTCCGGCGAGATCCTCCCGACCGGATCGACGGCGAATGGTCCGATCCCTCCCGTGGCAAGCTTAGAACTCCGATCTCCCCTCTCTTTTTTTGTGTGGAAGGGCTCTCAATTGGTGCCCTAGGGAAGAGGGGAAAGGGGGTCTTTATAGGCAAGGATAAGGCTCAATTTAGGTAAGATTTGATCCCCGTTTCCCTCTGTTTTTTTTTTTCCTTTCTTTCTTCCGGTGGATTCGGGGAGGAGTTGAAACAGGGGAGGGGGAAGACCCCGTTCGGGAGCCTCCCTCCCCTTCACATGGGTCGGGCCAGTGCTGTGGCTAGCGGGCCGACCCGGCTCAAAAATGTGGCCCTTACACTGTACCATGCCTTCTTGAGATACTGCTAATGCCCTTGTGATTTTATGAATGACTTGCAACCTGTAACTTGGAAAAACTTTCAACTTGAATTAAACCATGGGGCTATGATGCAAATGACATGGGCAATGGTGTTGCTTGGTGGCACGAATATGGGTATCTGACATGACATTCCTAAAATCCAGATATGACAGACAACGAGTTCATATTTACATACATATGTGCATGTTTTTTTTTCCAGTAACCTGTACATGTATATTAGTTATTTATGTGATATATTAGAAGGGAAGTTGCTTTTTTCTATTATAGTCTAAAAATGTAAATATAGAAACTTAACCTTGTATCTAATCATGTCACGTAATAGATTTATGAACTTTTTCTTGTGAGTGCAATAGGGCCAGTATCCTTATGTGCTTGCTTGATGTATAGCTAGTAGTAGCTGGAGCACTGTTTAAGTTTTGTTAGAAGTTTTCTTCAAGTACTGTATCTACTTGCCCTTTCCATCCGAGCCTCTGACATCTTCCTGCAACAAGTGTTTGTCCATGTGTCACACAAATGTCTATTTTACCTCTGAAATTTTTTCTTCTTTCCCCTGCCATTTGGTTTGATTGTGAAATGTTCACCAAAATATGCAGTTCTATTCTAGAAAAGATTTCGTGGGCTTATATATTTGTTTCAGCTTCATTTAAGGTTGTAAGTTACATGAGTTTATTTGATAACAAAGGACACAACTTTAAATAATTGAAGGACCATACCATACCTGCCTAAAATACTGCTACTACCCCTGTTATTCTATGAATTATTTGTAACCTGTGACTTATAAAAAAATTTCAACACGTCTTCTTGAATTAAAGCATAGAGCTGACATGTGCAATGGACTCACTTGGTGGCACAAATATGGGTATCTGACATGGCATTCCTAAAATCTAGAGATGATAGCATGGCCATATACATGTACATGCATGTGAACATGTTTTTTTTATCAGTAATCCATGCATGTATGTTAGTTATATATTGGTTATATTGAGCGTCAAGCTTTTTTCTATTATAGACTGAAAAAAGAAAATATAAAAACTTAACCTTTTATCCAATATTGCATGCTTATGTGATCGCTTGATGCATCGATAGTAGTACCTGAAGCACTGCTATTTTTTTTGTTTCGAACTTTTCTTCTTTGAGTACTATATCTCCTTGGCCCTTTGCATTTGAACCGCCAACATCTTCCTGCGACAAGTGTATGTCCGTGGGCCATAAAAAATATCTGGTTTGTTTCTCCTCCTTCTTTTCCCTATCATCTTTGCTTTGGATTTTGAAATGTGCACCATGCAGTTTTATTCCAGAAAAGGTTTGGTGGGCTCATATATTTGTTTCAGCTTTCTTTAAGGTAATAAGTGACATGAGTTTATTTAGTAACATGGAACATTAAAATATCAAATGACCATACAATACCTCGTAAGGGACTGCTAATACCCTTGTGATTTTATGAGTTACTTGCAACCTGTAACTTCAACCAAGGTAAGCCGATCTTTCTGATAACTGATATTTAGTTTGATAGGATTTGCTCGAATACCAAGCGGTCCATTTAGTTAGGGATGCTATATGCTTGAGTCTGGTCTGGTTACCTCCAAAGTCTAACCTGCATCATTGGTTGTTCTGGTCTAAATTCCTGCCCAAACACTATCCGTCCAAGAATCTCTGTCAAAGTGCAGGTCTGGGTACTGCTAGATAATTTATAAAACTCATTAGCTTTATGTGTTGGATACTGGTATACTCTGACCTGTAACCTTCTGATGCTCATTGGGTTTGGATTGGTATAGTTCGAGTCTATGTCCAGGTCACAAACAGGTGCATATTATTGGGCTAGTCAAATTTCCTTTATGCTCTCAAAAATATTCATTAATCTCATAGCTTCAAAGTATTGATAATAACTTTTATGAGAATGTTTAGAATATGTGAGTAGAACTTTACATTATATTCCAGGTAAACTATTGAGTCCAGATCGAGTTGAGTTGCTAAAAATTAATTCCATGCCCTAGTTTGTTATTTGATAAGGTTGGGTCTGCTTCAGCTACATTTTTCTAGACCCAGATCTGGACCTGAAAACCTTTTTGGGGGCCTAAAGGGTTCCATATTGGCTCTGCGTCCATGAGAACCATGCTTTTGCATGGAAAAACAGCAGTTTGTATGTAATTCTGCTTAGACAACCTTTCTGATTGAATGCTTGACAGTTAATGAAACTAATTGACTTCTTGAAGCCACATATGTTTCTTTTCTTGCGTATGGAACTGATTTCATGAGTAATAAATTATGCATTCTTGATTTAAACGTCCATTTTTTTCCTTTTCATTTTGTGTTGTGTAACCTTGGGCATGTTCTCTTGATTTATGCAGCTGTCAACTTGCCGGCACTTCCAGCTGCAACATCTGCACACATTGGTTAGTATCATGATTGCTATTCTAAATGTTTTCTTCACCCACCTTCATGCATTCTCTTCCATTGTTTTCTGAAGGGATTATCGTGAGGTTCTGTTTTGTTTGAATTTTCATATTTGAATAATGATGCGCATTTGAAAAAAATATAGCATTCACTCAAAAATATCTCTGTTTTGAGTTTTTAAGGTTGAGAAGGTCCCGCATTTTTAGGAATCAGGATATGTCTTTTTTCCCACAGGATGTATCTGTTGATATGATGTCACATATCCAATAATGCTTGTTCAGTGCTACTTGAGGAATCAGACAACACTCAGCCCTTTTATTAGTGGAGCATCACCTCTTATCTCTTCCCACTACCTTATAGCACTGCTAGCTTCCATGTGGCATTATTGGCACTTGATATCATGGGTTACATTAAAAAAAGGCATCCCAGTGCATGTGGCTTCTGGCATTGTGCGGTTTGGAAAGGGTCGGATGTATGCAGCCTCACCTTTTTGTGTGGAGAGGCTGTTTCCATATTTTAAACCTATGCCATGGGTCACACAGTGAAATAAACTTAAAAAAATACAAAATAATCAATTCATTACTTATAAATTTTCTATAACAATATTATAAAGCTAAAAGAAATGGTCTAGCTTATTACACGCACATTTAAGCTCTAACTAAAAAATGTTTGGACCAATAAGAGCCCCCACTAGATTGAGAAATCTTTACAATGCCATTTCTAATTTGATGAACTATCTTAAAAGAATAATTACAGAAAGCAATTCAGTAAGCCATGAAGTATGACTTGAAAGAATGTTGTCATTTCCACATGTTACTTTGAATCTTTTTTGATACATGAGAATTATATGTATTTCATGAAAACCTTACTTTTTTGTTTTAAAAATTCTTTTAGTTTTGTTATTTAAAACAGAAAATTAAATTATGAAAACCTATACATTTTATCTATCAAGCCTACATCTGAATCAAGACAACTTTCAGTAGTAGAATGCATCTTTTTTTTTTTTTTTTGATGTTGATAGCAACATGCATCTTGACATGAATGTTCTTTTTTGACATGGTTTTTTAAAAAAATTGATAAAATCAACAACATATTTTAAATAAATCAGGGTAATCTTTCCCATATCTTGAGGCTTCCATGAGGTGGCCTAATTCATGAAAGTTGTGGCATGCCTTTTTCCGAAGTTTTGTATTGCAAAAATAAAAAAATACATATCTTTCCAGGTATATTATGGATGTATTGCTCCAGTTTCCTTAGTTGCAGCAAGAACCATACTTTCATCTTTTTTAGTACACTTAAACATTTAAATCTGTAATGATCTTAGCCTCAGAGGCAAGATTAATGGTTTTCTTAGAAATAAAATGGAAAAGACAAGTGAAAATAATGAAAAGAAAAAACTTGTGCAGCCCATTTTTTTAGGGGGTTTTCACAGGGTTTTAGGGGTTGGGTGACAAGAACTGGTACCTCTAAATGGGGGTCAACTGCAGTTGAAATTTTGAATGATGGTTTAATGGGTTGAGACACTTGTCATAAAGTCATTGAAGAGGGATGGAGGGATGGAGGGAGTATATCACTTAATTAACTTTTATATTAAATTCAGTAGTCTCATAGTATTTGTTCACAAGTTTTTCTTTACATGTCAGTAGACTTAATTTCATTTGAATCAACTCATTTTACCTTTTATTCAAAAAGAAAAAAAAAGAAAAAGTTTTACCTAATGGTCTCAAGCTGGAACATTTGCAGAATGTAATTAGCCAGATAATACTCTTATACTGGACAAACATTGTCACACAAGACAAATCTAATACTCTGACTATTTAATGGTCGATTGGCAACATAAGATATTCATGACATGTTAATAAGTAACATGACTGCTGAAAACATCAACGGGTGAGTTGCATAAAACAAAGAATGCAATGTCTGAACTATGTTCAGATGGGGCTTCATTTAGGGCTCTTACCTTGCACCATATCTCTTGATAAAAGGGTTTGCGTTTCTCCAATTTTATCATTCATTTTACTTATTTTGTATCATTCACTGTTGTAGAAATTCTTCTTGCTTTTAAGGTTGTTGTGATGAAATTGCTTGCCATTTCTTTCTATTGCTTTTAAATAATTTGATGATGAATACTGAACCATGGCATTCATTGCTCACTATTTTTTTTCAGCCACTGTGTTTTAGTCAATAGCCTTTCTCTTTGTTCAACAATGAAGAAGAAAAACCTTTTGAAAAAGAAAAGGAGCATCAGAGGAAAAGATGATTATTGAGTTAGGATGCAATCAAGAAGATTATTGAGGTAGCGTTGCAATGCATTACCAACAAAAGACACCAATTTCAGTGACCATTATAACATCACTAAATGCAATCATGCTTGAAGAAAAAGGACTCCACAGGTGATTTTGAGCCAAAATAAGACTTAAACTTAACAGACATACGGACTAATGCATAATTCACTTAAAACTAGACCTAGGGTTTGCGGGGAGGGGCAGAGAGAGGAGGAAGAGGGGGAGTTAAAGTGGTTTCCCATGCTTGCAGTGAAGGAGGGGGGGGGGGGGACGGGTTGTATCCAGAGGGCTGAGGAGTCACTGAGCGACCAAGGGGCTGGATGGAAGACTGGGGGCTGAATGGGGGAGGGGGGATGAGGGCCAATGAGTCATTAAGAGTCAAGGATGATTGGGGTCAATTGATGGCGAGGAATGGGGCTTACCTAGTGGGTAATTTGACAATGAGCGGTTGTGTTGGAGTTGAGGTGATGCCAGAGACAATAGATGGAAAGAGCTGTTGGCTTGGCTGATTGAGGAGCTGAGAAGTGGACAGCCAAGATGGTTATGGGAAGAAGGATGAGAAATTATTATACTGAAACATTTTAATGTATAGTAAAATTATATCTTATTTACCTGACATTTTGTACGTATATGGGAATATGAATTTTGTTATGTCAGGAAGTTTTGGAAGATCAGAGATTGGATAATTTTTTCTTCTTGCAATCAGAGTTTTATGGAATTGACAAGTTTGATGGTTATCTTTCTCCATGGAGTAGATGAGATGGTAGAAATCTATATCATAGGTGAGATGTTGACAACCTACATCGACAGTGATGTAACAACTCCTTTTTTGAAGCCAGTGAGATGTCAAGCAGTGTTCTCTCACTTTTGTCCTTTGGTTACCAATTCTAGATTTTTCTTTTGCAGACTATAATTGCCAACTTTTGGGGTAGAAAGGTGGCATCTGACAGATCTGGAACATAATCACCTTACAACAATTTGGGAATCAAACTTAGCAATTTTCTGCACAACTCTCACCATTTTTTAATATAATCTCACTTAGATACTAATCATCATGGAACTGCTTCTAAATATGCTCCTTTCCTTCCATTTCGACCGCATAACATGTTCATAGCAGGTCACCTACTTCAATCAGGTAGCAGTTTGGCTTCATACAAGTGAGGTGACTGATTTATTTTGCACTTGCTTGAAGATTTTGAGGAAGAAAAAAGTTACACGATGTTTCAATTGTCGATGCCATTTGTAAGCATTATTCGGTATTAGTTTGGATGAATGTTATTTGTGAGTGCAGTTTTAAGATGTTTAAACCGTTAGAGATAATGATTCAGCACATCAAACTCTGTTGCTTATTCTCCTGGGCACAATTTTTTCTAAAGCTGTTTGGGAGGTTAGCATGTCCTGTTTTTTTTTTTTCTGATCAAGTTGGCTTTCTATTTTAGTTATTAATGCATTCTTTTTCAGGTGAAAATGGAATAGACATGAAGCTTCCTTTGTTCATTGGTTTGTTACTGGCTCTTCAAATGCTTTCATGATCCTGCGAAGGTTTGTTACTGGCTCTTCAAATGCTTTCATGGTCCTGTGATGGATGGCAATATCAATCATTATTATATCTGAAAGGATGCTGCTACCAAATAGTTGGGACGAGGCTTGATTGTTCATGCTGCTACTGGGCTGATATTGTTGGTCGTCACATCCTTGATGGTAAGGATTCAAACGAAGACTTTGCCCAGCACGGTAGACTACGTTCTGCAACAGGCCTTTTTTATCGAAGTTCTGGCAACCATGATTCTTGCAAGTAATGTAATAATACTTGTAAAGGGAGGGGAAAATTCCGGAGTGAGGAAATATGTAATTAATTAGAGATAGATGTGCAATCCCATTTGGAGCTTCTTCATAGAAGCTTTTCCTAGATCTCCTTGTCAGCAATCGAATGTAAATTTAGGCCAATCAATGCAACTATCTCCTTTCTAAGTGTCCACTAATTATTGTTGAAGTCTCTGCATGGACCCCAGGCCAATGGTTGGGCGTTGCTAAAATTAATCAGATTGCTTGCACAAAACCCAGGGATCAGTGGCATGTGAAAGTTCACCAGTGAGCTTTTTGATGGAAATTGAGAGACTTTGCTATTACAGCTAGAACCTGAAAAAACTAATAAACATTTATTATCATTGTAATACAGTTCTTTAGTTATTTTCATATTACTTCTGAATTCTTGCAATTTTGCAGCAATATCATGTGAGATCAGCAAGCGTATTTGATTCATAGATCAGTTAAAGTTTTTTTCTTTTGAAAAAAAAAAGTTGTTTTGATATCTTTGTATGGTATCATAGCACAATGTTTCACTGATTTTTGCAAAGGGAACACGTTAAAAGGAATATTATCAAATCTGACTTGTTAAACACTACCCATTAAAAAGCAATTGCATTTGTATAATTATGTATAGCCACATCTGAGCAACTAGTCTGAAGAGATGTCGAACTGGTCTCTAGTAATCTTATGACGGACATTAAGAAATATTCTGCCGGTTTTCTCTGGGATTATATTAAATTAAGAAACCGAGATGGCACGGCACGCAGGCGTTTATTATAATTATAAGATGATGGGGAAATCCATTTTCTGGAAACCATGTTGCATGTCGGGTGCATTTAATCTGCACGAGGTCTTTTCAGGTGGACGAATAAGAATTGGATGGAAAGAAAGCTGAACATGATCGGTCAAAAATTTTGAACAGGCTGGAAGTCTTCAAAGAGGATAGCTTAAACTTATAGCTTTTGTATTTCTAGAGGATTGAGTCCAGAGTCACATTTCAGTTGTCACCTTTCGAATGAACCCGAATTGCCACCATTTCAGTAAATTCTGCTGCAATTATTCCACACCCCATTCAATCATGAAGAATAGGTTGTCCTTCCCCAAGAGCCAGCCATGCACGTTGGCGTTTTACAATTAAGAAGGTTTGTTGGGTTAATCAACAAAGGAGCCAATTTGTCTTGGTCTATAATCTGGACTCAGTTTCTATGTCGCACCATATCTCACCTCATATCAACACCTCCACTAATGGAAGCTCGCCATGTTGATGGAGTCCAAGGTTTCTGATTAGCAGTCTTGTTCCACTCATGGCTATTCTGTATATAGAGTTTAGGATTTGATTTAGTATTACGTGTGTGGATAAGGTGGGGGATAACAATTTGACTTCGCGCAAGTTGCTATCAGGTTCATATCAGCATTGCAACTTTAGTAAGCATTTATCTTTGAAATCTGTTAGTATGATGTACGCTGCATGATGTTTGGCTAGAAATATAATCTAATAATTCATAGCTATCTTCTTTGGATACGGTATGAGCTCATTACTTGGTCAACCAATTTTTCTGTAGTCTTCAGATGATGTGATACATACAGATTTACTCTAAAATTTCAATCTTTCTCTCATGCATATTATTAGTCTATGAACCCATCATGTAGTCATAAAATCATCTGCTATGTTGCATAAATGCTAATTACTTATAGTAGCTAGATATTTATGAAGATAACATGCAAAAGAATACTTTATTATAAGGGTACATATGTAAACAAAAAATTTGCAATGATATACATATAATTTTTAGATATTTATAAGGATATACATGCAAAAAAACCTATTGGCAAAGATTAAATGTTAAATTAAGAAACACCTTCTCTCCGAGTCTTATAATGGATCCGTGTGAACTAGGGTTTTCGAGCATTTGCCCATCTTAATCTTCTTGTCTCCTAGTTATTGTTACTTCATGGTTTTCTGGAATGTATGTATGGCATACAAGTGTATTGCTATTAGAGTCTTCCCACAATATAAAAGAACTAGATTCTACCCCTTCATACAATAAATCGTGGTATCACATGCATTCATATGTCCTCAGCTTTGATTAAAAGAATGATTTTCTCAAAATCTCTAGCCCTGAGAGCATCTTACCTTCTTGCAGCCGAGAGCATCATCAAGTCATTATTGTTGAATTTAGGAGAAGGTTCTAGGTTTGAATGTTGAGATAGGTGTTTAAGTATTGGATCTAAATGATTTTACTAGATAGTTTTCCCTTGTTTTCCACCAAAGAAAAGAGAGAAAAAAATGCAAATGTCATATGTTCAAATGGAAACATGAGGGGCATTTAATTTTTAGTTGAATTCCTTCTTAAATGCAATTAAAGTTGCTGTTTTACCAAGTTCAATTAATTAATCCCAACATATATTCTACGCCTTCTAGCCAACATGTGCCATCTAATTAAGCAAATTGTACATCATTTATGTGCAAAAAATTATTTATTTATTTATTCTAGAGCAATCTTAAATAGATTTGAAGGTGAAAACAATTTATTTTCCTTTAATTTTTTTAAAGAGCCTATTTGGTATTGTTTTTGCTTTTTGTTTTTGTTTTTTTAAATCCAAGAAGAAAAATGAACTAGAATGGAAATCATGAATGCTTTAACTCTGTTGTTTTTTGAAATTGTCTATGCGATATTTCACCGAAATAAAATGAAAAAAAAAAACAAAACCAAATAGGCTCCAACAGATGCCTCACAACGATGACTTCCCAAGTTAGGTTCTATTGGGTATCATTGTTGTTTATATTTTTATTTAGTAAAATACAACATGAAAATTGATATTGAAGATAGAATTTTCATAAAGTTTTAGTATTCATTGCTTTTATTTTCATTCCTTTATGAAAGCAATCAAACTTTTCTTCAAAAGCTCTAAAAACATCATAGATAATTTTAGAAAACAAAAGAGTTACATCATACATGTTCTCCAATCTAGTTCATTTTTCTTCGTAGACTTTTGGAAGCAAAAATCGGATACAAAAGTAACACCAAAGGAGGCCATTTATCTCTTCTCAATAAAAAGAGTTACATCATCAAACGAAGTCAAACAAAAGGAATTGGATGTTGTGTATCCTTAAAAGAAGAAAGTAACGAAGAAATAAAGAAGAAAATTTTAAGCTCATATTCATGCCAAAGATCCTTTTTGCCCTCCCCAATTTCCAAATGTACCAGTTGTCAATTTGCTTGATAGAATCTCCATTCTAATATAGATCATCTTAATTTCCATGTGTATTATAAATATAATAAAGTGTGTGTGTGTGTATCTTCTCCTTCTTTCTTTTATCCTTTTTCAAATATGGATTAGTTAAGATCCCAACTTAATATTTTTTTCATGTTTTACATATTTTAAGATGCATCTTCTCCTTCTTGCTTTTATCCTTTTTCAAATATGGATTGGTTAAGATCCAAACTTAAAATTCTTTCCATGTTTTACATATTTTAAGTTTCTCTCCGACTTCTGAGTTTGTACATCAAGCGCCGACATGCTTGGTGCCACACCAAGGTTTTGTCCTCCTGTTCTTCGAATTCCATCCACAGAAGAGAGGGAGCCATGCACCTTCTTATTTGTTGGAGGCCACCAAATTTATGGCCCCCACGTCTCATAGGTCTTTATAAGTGGAGGGTATTAAAAAGGGGAAGGCTGCCATGGCGGTACCAAAGCAGCCATGTTATCAGCATTCTGAACCAGCCATTCCCTCGTTGAATTCAGGCGGTTGGCCGTTTGCTACTTTAATTTGTTGTACAACTCTGACCCCTGGGAGCTTTAAATCATGGAAAATGGTAGGGAGACTGTATAAATTAAGCTGAGGCCAGAACTCCATCCTATTCGAGGGGAAAAAACAAATATATGGCATACTTATATATATATATATACATATATACATATACATATATATATATATACATATACATATATATACATATATATACATATACATACATATACATACATATACATATACATATATATACATACATATACATATACATATATATACATACACATATACATATATATACATACATATACATATACATATATATACATATATATACACACATATATATACATATATACACATACATATACACATATACACATACATATACATATATATACATGCATATACATTTATACATACATATACATACATACACACACACATATTACACACATACATATATATATATACACACATACACACACACATACA
>JAOXJJ010000069.1:15157400-15175495 GCA_025769935.1 Phoenix roebelenii | reverse complement strand
CCTCCAAATAATAACAATAATAATAATAATTTCAATAGCAATAAAACTGTAGGCAGTAGTAGATGCCAGTAGGGACCAACTATGGCTACAGACTCGTCTGAAAAGGGGCTGTGAAACGAATCGTTTCTTTTTAATCATTAGGTGTGAACCTGTTATTAAGAATAGAATAAGCAAGCAACTTTTTTTTTATAGTAGTGGTCGTGCTCAGATGTTTGAGCTCTTACTTTTCATAGTAATAGTAGTAGCTAGTCTAGTCTTTTGTGGCAGAGCTTGCTCGAGCACAGGCCACCAAGATCAGGCCCACCCTATATGCAGATAGATCTTTGACAACTTGGGATACCTGGGGTTCCCCCTTGCTCCGGCAGCTCCTCAGATGGTATTTTTCACCTGGGAGCCCCCACCCCCGAGCTTCCTCAAGATCAACTTCGATGGGTCAATTTTGGATGGCGGCACGCGGGGCGGTGCAGGTTTTGTCATACGGGACTCGCACTCCAGGGCAGTAGCTGCAGGTGGCTGCTAGTTGTTTGATACATCGGTTCTCGGAGCAGAGCTGCGTGCAGCCTGGGCAGGCCTTCGACATGTCGGGTAGTGCTGCGGGCCAGCTTGATTATGTTGGAGGGTGACTCCGCCATTGTCATCGGGTGGATTCAGAGGGGGTTGAGGTGTGAGGGCACATACCTCCCCTTGATCCGCGACATCGTGGTGATGATGAGAGATGGGATGGCCATCCAGGTCAAGCATGTATTCAGGGAGGCCAATGGGGCAGCCGATTGGGTAGCTGCCTACGTGGTCCACCACTCGGGGTATGCTCTTTGGTCGGAGGAGGGAGAGTTGCTATTGGCACTCCATGAGTTGTTGTATTTTGATCTTATTGGGTGTATTCATACATGCACTATATGAAGAACATGTTTTCAGCACAAAAAAAAGGAAGGAACCCGACACCACTCTTCTATGAGATTTGGATCGATGGGAGGCATATGCTCTAAAAATAGATCTATGAAGGAACACCAAAAGCGAAGGCAGACAGGGGGTCATTTTACTCTCTCTCAAAGAGTTGGTTTCTACAATTGATCCTATAGGCCTTTAAGAGATAATAGAGGCGAGATCTCAATCTATATGTACTTGAATGATGCTACAAATCTCCATCAAAATGAGTCATTTCATAATTGAATAAAAATGAGGAGCTGTCCAGTCCTTGTCTCGATAGGCAGGTTGCAGTCCTTTTTCTTGGTGCTACAACAACGAGTACTTGAAACATAGCTAACCCTTCTTAAGGCAAGAGTGCTTATGGGGGAGATTTTTGGAAAGACAGAAAGTGCTATTGGATCTGGATCCTTGCCTTAGATTATAAAAAGTAGGAATGTAGATTTAGCCAAGTCAGGCGGGGAATCCGAGTTCACAAGAGTTGAGGCACATATAAGAAAAAGTATGATTTAGAGGGAGAAAAAACGGCAGAAGCTGCTGGTTGGGGTTTTAATTAGATTTTGACGATCCTTCCTTCATCAATTTCGAGTTAGCAACATTTAACATTCTCCCAAGTAGAAACTATCTAACATGGTTCTTGATCCTGATCCTAGCTTTCACTCTTTGGGAATCTAATCCTAGATTCTTTTTATCTAGGGTGTTTTTACTTTTTCACCATGGATCTTCACTTGACCGCGTCAATATGTATATATTTAAGCCACATGTTACGTTTACGTCGACAACTCCCTTCTCATTTCCATGACCATCTCACGTTGGGTTATTCTGTCTCTCCTGGACAGCCACCAGCCACATCCAGCAATTGGCAGCATTAAATTAGGTCCTACGACCCATGCATCTGATAAAAACTCGTTGAGAAGAAACTATATCATGCATATGCACCAATATGACCCTGCATCACACTAATCACCGACACTTATTTCTATAAACCAATCTCTAAGATGAGCGCATAATGAATGAGACCCATAAGAATGCATCTTAATGATTGACCTGGTGCACAACCATCCGATGCAGGACATAATTTTTCCTCATTGGGTGGTTAGTCTTGGACCCATATGCTACATCAGCTGGAACTATGCACCGAGCTAGCGCTAACTCAACTTTGAAGGTCTCTTGCTTTAAATCTCGAAGGGTATAGGTTTGAACAAAGATTGTTGTTATTTTCATCAAATAGGTTAATTATGAAAGAGTAGAGCAGCACCAATCTGGTGATGGTAATTTTGAAGCCTAGACAAAGTTTTCCAGCTGTGGCCTGGCTTTGATATGAAAAATAATATTGTAAACTTTGCAGAGTCATGCTAGGAGCGTGAAAGATCAATTGAGGGAACTCAATTAACAAGCCTTTTTTATTCGGTGTGTCATCGACATTGCATGAATCTGAGTCTAAATTGTTTCACATTCATGGCAAGAAAGCATCTTCTGCTCGTTCTAATTTGTAGATGATGCGACCATGGAGCCTGTCTTCTTGCTAAGATAGCGATGTATTTATTTTGACAAGTACCATACGTCGAGAAGGTACGTAAAGATAAAGGTTGATATGATAAGGAGGCATCAGTTTGTACTGACATCAGATATTCACTAATATAATAAATCTAACATCTCAATTTTTATTATCACCATCTATATATAGAAACTGTCTTGAAAAGATGTTCATAAAGAATGGACTACACAATGAAGGATAAGCCTCCCCTGGATAACCCTAACTTAAAAACTCGATGGAGACAGAATTAATTAATAAACTAACATTTTTATTTTTTTAAAAAGTTAATCAATACTAACTATTCAAACTAAAGCCTTTAATAATACTTTTATGGGGAAACTAAGACTTATAGCGAGTTGATGGTGCCATTAGGATCCTTGCACCTGAATCACAGCAATAACAAGGGAAGAAAAAGCCGAATGCAATCCTTATACTCTCTAAGAATCATGCCTAGGTTTCCCTTTCTAAATGAGTGGATAGATTCTAGCACCAAATGACTCTGCTCATGCTAAAATCCATCAGCTCTTATAGGATTGCTAGTAGCTAGATGATGCATGCCCGACTCTATTGAGATTTCAGATGTTTGTAAGAAAATTAATAGTGCGGTAGACTAGATGGCAAACTATGTGGCCGATCATACTAGAATTATACTTTAGGATTCTTTAACACATCTTTCAACTCAATTTTTCAATATTTTATTTTTTAATTTTCACAAATGTATCTATACTCGTATTATTTAATTCATCCAATTTACTAAAAAAAACAAGAAGAATCATGCCTAGATTTCCCTCTTACCCTCCTCTATCTTGTTAGGGAGGAAGCCTCACAAGCAGAATGAGATAGGAATCAAGTTTTATAACCATATAAATTTGTAACCTTTCTCACCGAGATATGTATGCATATTATCTCCTTGTACGAGGAAAACAGTAGAATTGTACCCCACAAAGGTGGTGTGTAAGGGCCCGGTTCTTTGACCAGCCTACAGCGCGAATCTTCGGCACAAATGAATCTCAGTGCGATATTGAAGAAAAGAATCCATCTAATGTGGCTCGCACGTGGGATGGAAAAATTGGACTCGTGGAAGGAGTATGTTTTCTTCCCCAATTCCATCAAGCGTCGGGAAGTTTAGGGCTTGCTAAAGCCCCAGACTATGTCTATAAAAGGAACCCCTCTTCCCTCTAATTGACTCGGCCACTGCTGGTGAAATCCGTCGAATTTGCTCTTAGTTTCTGTTGATTGTTCTTGGCAAGTCATCGTCGATTTATTGTCGGAACAAGGGAAACAATCTTAAACCTCCTTCCATACTCATATCTCGGTCTCTTAGCCATCGCGGACGACCAGTTTGCCACTGGTGAGCTGCCAGATTTGGTCAAAAACCTGATGCTCTATTTCCTCACCCATTCTTTTTCTTCTTCCATCAGACCGGCCGCCATTGCTATATGTGGCCATGTTCTGGTCGCCAAGGGCTTTTACCGTTGCCACTGCCGCCATGAGTATGGTCAGCCCTAAAGCTCTCTTTCTTCCTCTCTTGTTAGAAGAGAACTATGGATCTCTCTCTCCCTCTTACTTCTCTCTCTTTCTCTCTTGCTCTCTCTTCTTCACTCTTTCTCTCTCTACTTTTTCTCTTTCTATCTCTAGATGCCTTAGGACCGATGGAGGGTCCAAGTAATTATGTGGCTTTTGGTCGACCCTGGGAGGGGTTCGAGATCGGCGTTGTGACCAAGGGTCCTGGGCTAGCATTATGCAACCATCCACCTATTCTTCTGTAATTTTTCACCACTGACCTTGGACATTTACAATTGTTTTGATGATGAGGCCTAGCTCTACAGATGAGCAGTTGCATGGGTAAAAAGGAGTTGAGTAGAACACATTGCCTCCAAGTTCATAGATCGAGTAGATTGGTAATCGTTGTAATTGAGTTGGTCACTGAGAGAGGTAATAATTTCTGTCATAATCATCTATATATATATATATATATATATTGTAACATGTATCGATGAATTTGGATTTTTGCATTTGATTGTTGTGTTATTATCAATCTGAAATTATTAATATATGTTTCTTTATTGTATCCGATATTGATGATTTTGGTTGCACCGAATATGACGCTGGTTGTCTTGGACTTGGAAAGAAATATAGTATAAAATTATATTTTATTTAGAAAAACTAAATGATTGTAATATTGTGTAAAGAGGTTTTGAACTATCCATAACGTACATGGATTGCCAGTCACGGGCCGAATCATGATACTGTGGTTTGCAACTATGGGTCAAAGTGTGGGCATTATGGTTGCTAGTCATGAGCCAAATTGTGATACTTTGGTTTGCCATCACAGGCCAAAATGTGGCTATCATGGTTTTCCATCATGGACCGAAGTGTGGGATTATGGTTTACCAGTCACGGGTCGAAACATGATCATGAATAGTCTAAATCAGAAAGATAATTATTAATCATAAATCTAAATATTAACGAAAGATAAGATATATAAAACCATTGTTAAACAAAATTTTAAATTAATGATATATTTGATATATTCTCTTGATTGAAATATATGTTTGATGAATGTACTTTTATGTGTGTAAATCTATATAGATTTATTTGAGCTATGTTGAACAGTCGATATGAGATTTTATGATTTTTGCTTGTATTTGGATATGATTTATAGCTAAGTTTTATTTTAAATTTACTTTATTTATTTTTTATATTAGTCCAAGTGTAACGGATTCTTACTTGGATGTAAGGTCACACCACCTCTTTCTTTTTTCTTTCAGAGTCGTAGGATGATAGTCTCGATTGGGTTGGATATAGAGTTCGAGCAGTGGAGAGTCATTAGTTAGTTATGTTATTTTCTGATACCAACGAATAACTGAAAATTTTGTAATTGAATAAGTTTGCTTATTTGATTATTATAGATTTATTTAGTCAGCTTGTTTAGCTATCATTTGTTGTTTTAAATTTATGAAGTTATTGAAAATTTGTTCAACTTAGATCTTGCGTGACTTCTAGATAAAGTTAATTACAAAGTTTCCGGGATTATTGGTGGGTCGACAAAGTTCTGTCGGGTTCTTTAGAGTGTGGAAGGGTGCAAGTTGGTCAGCAGATATAAAGTCTGCGACCTGGATAAGAACAGTTCTATCAAACATGCACTGGTGGTTGTTGGAAGAGATTCAAAGCAATAGGTCGTGGTTATATCTTCCGCCCAAAAGATGGATTTATTCTCGTTTCACATGAATCCACTGATGGATCGAGCAGTAATCGCTCTGAGATCCATGTAGATTGATGAATGAGGGAGTTCAGAATGCTTTGAGAGCTATATGGGGTGCAATCTAATAGACGATATTGTGAAAGAAGATCAATCATTTTTTTGTGTGAAAGATACAACCTGAACCCCAAATCAATACCAAACTTGTTCCTTGTTTGCTTTTTCCTTCTTTTTATACGTGGTTGTGGGGACTGTTGATGTCTCCATGAGCTACTCACAGGCCATACAAGGTAAGTGTGGAGAAAAAAAATCAGAATCTCAAAAGAGAAAGGCACAGCTTTTCGTATTGGCTGCAGTCACAAGTCTGGCTTTTGAAAACAACTGGCATCAGCGTTTTCTCAAGAAAAGAAAACAAATTTGGAATAATTTGGAAAATCATTGGCCATATTAAAAAAAAAAATCAAGAATTTGGTATTGTTTAGCAATTTAGAGAGTAATATTTTTACTATGTTTTTGCGGCACCCAAAAATGGCATAAAAGGTGGCGAGGTGATGAGCCGCGTTGCATGTGCACATCTGATTGCTAGTTTTCTGGCACGTATAAAGTGATAGGCAAAAAATAGGATTTGGATCAACAAGTTGATTAATTTAATAAAATTTTAACAAGTATATTGGGAATGTTACGAACAAAAACTAGGTTTAAAGAACTGTATTTGAGATCGATCAGGATGAGAGAATAGCCAAATACAGTAACATTATCATCTTTTGAGTTAAATGTTTGAAAGGGAGATGCACAGTTGATCAAATCAGACTAATGTCTTAAAAACTTTAAACTTATAGTTGTGGAGTCAAGTCTACTAGTAAATAGTTTTATATGAGAATTCAAGAAGGTTATTTCGTTAAGTTTATTCGACCGCATTCTAATGTTTTTTACCTTTTTCCATAATGCTTGAAGTCTTCGAATAAAATTGCACATCCTTGATGCATGACATTTGATCCCTATGATTATGTTACCAAATAACTGCCAATTTTGGAAGGGGTCCACTATTGGGTAATATTAGTGTCATAGCATCACATACTTCTATGGTTACTTTTTAAATTTTCTTGAAAATTCAAATTGTTACAGTACTTATTGTTTAGTTCATCAGACATATTCTTATGAACCATAGAATTACATAGGAACAGCTGCTATTTTAGTGAAGGATATGCCATGCAACGGGAACCCCAGCACCAACTAAATAAGACTAGAAAATAAGGGGCGGAATACAAAAGATGTACATGAAATAAACTTGTAATTGCATGAGAGGAGCTTAATTATCAGCAACTTATGGAAGCACATACTATGGTGGGTTGGGACAAGGTGTGCTATTCAATTGGACCGAGTTCATGGTACGCACAGTGAAGCTGAAAGGTACCCCTTGTTAGTTGGTCTAGCCACAGTGAAGCTGAAACAATTGGTTGATGTTCCAGGGTACCTAACCATTTGATGAAAGAATTTTAAGTAGGCCCACAGAAAGGAACCCTTTAACAAATAGCTTACTGTGGAAAGTAGGAGAACAGATTTTTCTTCCCTCTACTCTAGTGTGAACACGAAAAGTCTAGAGCATCTAACTCCGCATTCCTTCATCTTGCTTGGAAATTGGTATTCCCTCTCCATGGCGCGCATGCAAGTTTTTATGACGTAGGGGTGGCAAACAGGCTAGGTCAGACAAGATACGGGTTAAATCGGATATAGGATATATCCAAAATTCGTCAACCTAAATCTGACCTGCTTATTAAATAGATCAAAAATTTAAATCTAAATCGAATCATTTTATTAAACAGATAATCTACAATGGATTATAACAAGTTGAACAAGTTAAACGGCTAAGCATTGCCCCCTATTTTTGAGGGTAACATGTGTAAGAAAAAACTAGGTTATAGCATTCTTTTAAATTTATTAGAAATCCTCGGTCCACGATACCAGATGTCAAAGTTGACGATTCAAAGTACACGGGCCTCCCAATTCATGGGTAGCAGGTCTTGATTCAACGGGATTTATATTTTATTTCACTCTTCAAGTCAGATCTATTAAAAATTTTGATAGATTTTGTTGAAAACTCGCCGATCAACGAACTTCGCCGCACCTAATATGCTAGTCTCTACCTACACTTGGATGTGACTTTGGCAGGAATATGAGGGAGGAGGCTTGCTACTACACACCCACGTCTATGGCTTTGATGTGAATAGATGTTTAAAAAACTTTAGATGATGGTTTTTATCAGCTTCAGACTTCAAAGAATAAGGAATTCTAATGTGGGACTATTTTTCAACAACCTCTCTCGCGTGTAGTGCCCAAGGAATATAATCATGGATGGATGGAACCGGAGCATAACATGCTAAGATTCAATTCAAAAGTTTAAACTAGTAGATGGGTTGACCTATGAGTATATAAGCATTACTAGAGTTCTTAGCCTATCCAATATAAGACTATTCTTCAGCAATCTAATCTCTTTTTATTTCTTTTGATGTGATTGCTAAGTCAGGGTGGGGTAACAATATGCATGGTAAAAGGATTGAAATAAAGAGTTGATACAGAAAGTTAAAAAACTTAAAAACTAAGAAGATAAACTCTAGAGTCATTAATTCTTGCAGATTAACTGATTGTTGAAATCAAAGCCGGCAAGGCTATTATTAGCTTGGTGTGAAACTTAGGTCTCTTCTGCTAATGTGCAGCACATACCAATTTATAACCTTCCTCACCCATAAGAAGAGGTGACGAAGGTACATAAGTATGTTACATCCTCTCAAGTAGTTACGATGAATCAAATCTACTATCAAAACTCTCACCATTTATCCATTTTTGAATCTATAAAGCGTATCCATTTTTAGGCTTGTCCGAATATTATAACAAAGCCAATATAAAAATCTAAACTTAGTACAGGCCACAACTGGATGGGATCTTAATGTGGATTAAGTCTAACATTTAACTCAGAATTGTTAAACTTGAAAGTATTATTTTGATTGTTATTTTGATGAATATCTTAAAGAAATGGTGCAGACCTAATCTATTACTAAAATTTTTCCTTCATAATAGGTTTGGTACAATGATTTTCTGCTTGTGCCACCAACCCTCATGAACTGCACAAACTCCGTCACGACACATACCTGAATTTCAACTGCGAAGAGAAAATCCTCATAAACGATAATTGAGTATCATAATACTATTTACCAAAGATATGGTTTCTCAATAGATTATTTTGATATATCATTTTGATGTACGGGTACAGATATGATATCAGAAGGTCTTGAATATTATTATAAAATTTTCTAACCAGTCATTTTGATCAGGCTAAATTGAATCTTTATTTTTATTCCTTTTTTTTTCCCAATTTCTGGGGTCTGAACTCAGAATCAATTCTCCTTTCTTCTTACTTATTCGTGTCATTTTTAAAAATCTTGTCTTGAATAAATATATATCTAAAAATCCGAAATAATATTT
The DNA here is from genome assembly GCA_025769935.1 of Phoenix roebelenii. NCBI lineage: Eukaryota > Viridiplantae > Streptophyta > Magnoliopsida > Arecales > Arecaceae > Phoenix > Phoenix roebelenii. The sequence continues at coordinate 15,166,352 of JAOXJJ010000069.1, read as the reverse complement.
TGGCCTCAAATCATAACCACTTCCCAGGTGAACTGCACCAAAAGCTGATTTTTTTTTTTTTTTGTGATTTTCGCATGAATACTTTTCTAAAAATTCGAATTTGTGCGAATACCTTTTTAAAATTTATATTTATTTTTATACCCTTATCAAATACTATTTTTCACAAATGCCCCTAATATAATAATTCTTCTAACACCGTTAATAAAAACCATATTTATTTTAATAAAAAATAAAATAAAATATTGAAATTATTTTTTGTTCTTCATTGTGATCACCTTATAAATGTTTTTTTTTGCACATTTATCCATTAAGGGTATTTTAGTCATTTTAATTTGAAACCGTTAATTTTTTAACGGTGTAAGATGATGTGGGTACATATGCAAAAATAAGAATAATAAAAATGTAGAATAGCAAAATAAGTGTTTTACGAGGGTATACATGTAAATATTAATTTTGAAAGGATATTTATGCAAAATTCAATATTTAGGAGGTCAGCAAAAGAAAAAAAAAAAACACCCTTAAGGGAATTGTTCTGGTTACAGATATGTGCGCAAAGCTTGAGATATATTCTACCCCTTCTCTTAAGTTTGAACACGTTATCTGACTGTATCCTTCATTAGATTCCCTTACCTCGGTTAATAGGTCTTGCCATGAATCCTCTCCTCTTTATTACATACATATAAACTAAACCATATGCTACGCTTTTGATTGGAGTACGTTCTCCTCCTTTTCAAAACTGACATGATCCGGTTTACGTGGGCACCACTTCAAAGCTAGCTGGGGAAGCTGGTTTCTGCATGGGAAAACAGCTGAGTGTGCTCCACCAAGGTGGTGGGTCGACAAAGTTCTGCCGGCTTCTTTAGAGCGTGGAAGGGTGTAAGCTGGCCAGCAGATATAAAGTCTGCAGCTTGGATATGAAGTAAAGTTCTATCAAACATGGGCTGGTGGTTGCTGTAAGCGATTCAAAGCAATACTAAACCCATCCATTCTTTGCTTCTTTTTTTTTATGTGGTTGTGGGGAACTGTTGATGTTTGCATAAGTGACTCAGAGAGGGAGAACAAGGTGAGTGTGGAGAAAAAAGTCAGAATCTCAAAAAAGAGAGGTACAGGTTTTGCATTTGCTGTGGTCACAAGTTTGGCATTCGAAAACAACCGGGCACTAACGTTGTCTTAAGAAAAGAAAACAATTAGCATAGAGGTGGTAAGGATGTGGACTTTGGTAAAGATATGAATATTTTCCTTCCAGTTCTAAAAGAATTCGACCCACTAAAAATTATGACATTATGAAAACAAAGGAATGTAGGGCTACCAATTTTCTTGATTTGTTCAGTTATTTTGAATAATTTGGAAAATCATTGGCCAAATTAAAAGAAATGATATTAGCAATTTAGAGAGTAATACTCTTATTATGCCTGGCTAATCCAATTAAAAATGGCATGAAAGGTGGCAAGGTGATGAGCAGCGGTCCGTGTGCACATCTCATTGCTAGTTTTCTGGCATGTCTAAAGTGATGGACAAAAATTAAGATTTGGATCAACATGTTGATTAATTTAATAAATTTTTAACAAGTATATTGGGAATGTAAGGAACAAAAACCAGGTTTAAAGAAGAACTGTATTTCAGATTGATCAGGACGGGATAATAGTCAAATTGTAACATTATCATCTTTTGGATTAAATGTTTGGAGGGAAGCTGTACAGTTGATCAAATCAGATTTATGTCTTAAAAACTTTAAACTTATAGATGAGTCAAGTCTACTTGTAGTAGATAATTCTATAAGCATATGAGAATTCAAGAAAGTTATTTTGTTAAGTTTGTTCTACCACATTCTAATGTATTTTACCTTGTCTGATAAAATTGTATCAACATTGCATGAGATTTGATCCTTGTGATTATGTTGCAATTTTTGAAACGGGTCCACTATTGGGTAATAATAGTAGTGTTATAGGAGCCTCACATACTTCTAAGGTGACTTTTTAAATTTTCATGAAAATTCAAATTGTTACAATGACAGCCGCATATCACTTCCACTTCTTCCTTGGGACGTTTTACTTCATGGAATCAGATCATCAGAAGGAAATGTGTTTTTGCTAAAGGACTGAAGCTATCCAGGTGAATTTTCTCCTATTCAGTGAGAGTCTTCTACCAGTTTTATCTCTTGGTTGCATCTTTGTTGGTACTGAAGAATATTTCTCTGCATACTGTAACTCTTTTCATCATCTCATCTAACTCTCTCTTATAACATTGTAACTATGTACGTATCATTCATCACACCTATATATATATATATATTTCTTGTTTAATTCATGATCTACTGAACCATAAAATTACATTGGCACATCTGCCATTTTAGTAAAGCAGAAATGAATTAACTTGAAGTTTCTTTAGCATTCATAGGGATATGCCATGAATAGGGGGGGAGCACAAAAAATGCTCTTGAAATTAACATGCAACTGCAGGAGAGGAACTTATCGGAGCACATACTATAGGTGGGCTGGGAGAAGGTGCTATTTAATATGACCGAGTTCATGCAACACACAGTTAACCTGAAAGTTGTAGTTACCTGGTCCTGAAACAACTGGTTGAAGTGCTAGGATACCTAACTTTTTGATGACACAATTTAAAGTACGTGGAAAGGAACCCCCTAACAAATAGCTTACCGTACGTGGAATGGAGCAGAAGAGATATATAATTACCTTCCGTTTACTCTAGTGTGAACACGGTATGTCCAAGGCATCTTTCTTTCACCTTCCTTAATCATGGTTGGTATTCCACTGAGTACGTACCATGCTCTAAATAATCGCTCTTCACGACATACATGCAAGCTTTTTGAGGGAAATAAGTACAAGTAAGCACATAAGTTACAGCGTTCATTTGAATTTATTGGCATCCTCGGTTCAAAATACCAAATGTCAAAGTTGACCAGATTTGAAGTACACGGGCCTCCCAGTTCATAAGGTGGTAGGCCTCGAGTCAACCAGCCTGGATTTATATTTTATTTCCCTCTTCGACTCAGATCTGTTAAAACTTTTGATATATTTTGTCAAAATATCGCCAATGAACAAACTTTGCAACACGTAATAATATGTTGATCTCTACCTACACTTGGATGCAACGTTGGCTTGCATAGAAGGGAGGAGGCATTCACCATTCAACCCAGGTAGAACTCGAGATTCAGAAGGTGGGCTTTGAAGGGCTTTCAGCTTGGTACATCAAGAACTTGAGGCCTACTGCTATGAAGCCATTCACCATTCTCCACATGGAGAAGGTCCAGGATTCAAAACCTAGTAGATTGTAGTTCCACATGGCGGGCTGCTATAGGCCAGGCCTATAGCCGAGCTGGTAGGCTGGGTTTAGGAAATAATTTTTCCTAGGAGTTGTGTCTTCTACTTTAAAACGTGGAGGGGTGTCCACCAGTCGGTAGACATTATGTCTACAGCTTTGATGCGAAAAGATGCGTTAAAAATTGAATTGGATGATGGTTTTTATTTAGGTTCAGATTTCAAAGCCGATAGGCCTATAAAATTATAAGCATTAATAGAGTTTTTAACCTATGTTAGACTATCCTTTAATAATCTAGTCTCTTTTTGTCTAAGACAGGGTGGGGCATAATGATGTGATGGAAGGACTAAAATAATGAGTTGATACAGAAAGTTCAAAACCAAAAAAATAAAGCCAAAAATCATAAATTCTTGCGGCTAACTAATTATTAGATTGTTGTGGAACTTAAATCTCTTGTGTGCATTAAAGATGATGGTATCACGACCAAAAGAAGAAAAAGCCATCTCATCGCCCAGTAGATAACTACGGATCTTTCATTAGAGATAACTTCGGAAAGGTAAAATCGAAGAGCTGTACATATCAAGGAATTTTCTTTTTCTTTTTTGTTCTTCTTCCCCTTTTTATTGCTCTTGAATGTATCCATCTTTTTATTATCTCAATGTTAAGTGAATAAAACTTTAAGAAAATTTGGTCATACGGAAAGAACAGTGTTAATGGATAATTTAAAGATTAATGGCAGTGATAAAAATGTAATAATCCATTGTTAAAAAATCAAAAAGGAAGTTGATCAATTTGGCAAGGGTTCAATTGAATAATGCAACTAAGTATGAAAAGGGACTGATGGAGGAATCTCAGCGTGTCAAATTACTGAGTGTGAACTGCATCTCTTGAATAGAATCTCACGCGCCAAATAAAGTGCCGAGGTTTATCTCCTACTTACTACTTGCAACAAAATAATAATATTACATTAGCTATGTTCCAAGTCGAAGAGGTCTTTTTCCAAGTCCAAGCTGGAGGCCTAATTAAGTTTCCTTGGTAGTTGCCCACAGTAACATGGACTGCCGTGTCATAGTCTACTTGGGTTTTCATTTCTTTTCTCCATTCATGACATGTCGAAGTGGGAGTCTAATGAACGTTAGCTGGAGAGGGAATTTGAACGGGTCATAAGCATCAGCAGCCACGAGGCATGGACGTCACTAAATACGATCATTCTTTGAAGCATGCACGACTAGTGTTTGTGGAGTACTTGGAAGCCTCAAACTCCCGTCTAATATTTGTTATTTTATTGGCTCTTGGTGGGGTTCATCAAACCTAGAGACGTTAGAGATAAGAAAGCTACTATTTACAAGAAAAGCAAGAAAGAAAGGTTCATACCAGCCAAAATACTTGTGCTTTATGATCTGGACTTCATTTTATCTTCTCATGAAATGAATTGATGACATCTCTGTCTTCGATTTGTGTGTGTGTGTCAGTGTGTGTGTGTGTGTGTGTGTGTGTGTGTGAGAGAGAGAGAGAGAGAGAAATTATGGTAGGTAGTATGTTGATCAAAACCTATGCCTAGGCTCGGCCCAAACATGGCTTTATATTTGCTCAGACCCGGCCCAATTTTAAGAGCCAGTCCTAGATCCAATTTCCTCTTTCACCCCACTATTACAAGTTAAGTGCAATATTATATATTATTATTTTTCATATAATATATAATTATTTAATATAATTAACATATAAAAAATATATAATCTCAGGCCGGGAGTGGGGGCCTGGCATTTTTTTTAATTTTTCCAGGCGCTACATGCTTTTTTGATTAGCTTTATTCTTTTAACCTGGCCGGTCTCAGCAGTTTATATTTATTGCCCAAGCCCACTAAATTTTGGGCTGGGCTGGGTGGGCGAATTGGCCCGTGATCGGCTTGGTAGGTAGTTGATGACATGCAAGCCGTACACTTCCAACTGTTTATCACAATCACATTCTTCATACCACTGATAGATTCCAAACATGACAAGGATGTAAAAACAGTTTTAGACCATTGGATCAGCTATGCGATCGTCACCTCTCGACTTTGCGATTGGTGCAACTCAGATCAAATTGGGTGCTGCATAATTTTCTTGGTGTCTGACAGGCCCTGATGCAATACTGTTCAGGGAAAGGGGACTAAGGCCGTTGGTCGAGGTGCTCTTACACCTGATCGGCCCAATGGGCCCTGAGCAAGGCCAGCTTTGGTTTTAAGTCAGGCTTAGATTTTTGTCGACAAGGATTGCTTCTAGGTTTTCAGGTATTGGTGGAAGGCTTTTTACTTGTCAGACACTAGCACTATTTCCCACATTTTATTTCCCCGTGTATGGCGCCATTAAGGAGAAATGAACCCTAGCAAACACAACTGTAGATAGGGGTGGCAAAATATGATCCGACCCACCAACCCGACCCATGTTCGACTAGCTATAAAGAGGTTTGGGTTTGGCCTAAACAGATTCGGGTCGTAAACAGGTTGACCCATTTAATATGTTTATTAATTGGGTCGGATACGGTTTTTAGATGTCTGATCCGTTTAAATCGTTTAATCCGTTTTGTTGGGCAGGTTAAAGAGGTCTAAACAGGTTAAACGGGTTAAACAGGTCTAAACAGGTCGGGTTGGGCAGGTTAAACAGGTCGGGTTGAGCAAACAGGTTAAACAGGTCGGGTCGGGTTGGGCAAACAAGTTATCTGTTTATTAAACAGATTAAACATGTCGGGTCGGGTTACGTATTTATTAAACATGACAGATTCATATTGTAATTTCCGACCTGTTTAATAAACCAGTCGGGTTTAGGTTTATGATTTTTCTGACCTGACCTGCATGTGATCCAACCCGTTTATGACCAGACTCGACTCGATTGCCACCCCTAATTGTAGATTGCATCACTATGATAGACATCCGATTTGAGAGTTTATTTATTAAGAAAAATAAATTGAGATTGTAGAGATTGACTTTCTCATTAGGGGTGCCATGTAAGTTGGTGGACCAAGAAACCTGTACACTTGACATAGACCTAATAAAATCCGGATTCATGGGTTAAAATATATACCAATTTAGATAATCCAGCAAGATTGGGCTAAATATCTTGTGGGATTCATGGATCGGGCAGCCTGTTTAACCATGTTTCATGTCATCCCAATACCTCCCAACCCAAATTTTGTGGAAAGAAAAAAAAAATCTTCATGAATTGCCCATAGGAAGGGATTTAAGCTGGAAATTGGACAAGCTCTTAAAGATGCAGGCTGTGCGGGCCAACAGACTCAATTCCTAAAGAAATATCCAAACAAACTCTAAATAGAATCAATCTGGTCCCGATCACTAACTTAGTAAATATTTGTAATACCAGTAGATAAATTATAAGGTTCTATAGCTGTAATGGATCAATCAGGAAAACCAATTTGAATCAGGATAGGTCAGCTTGATTGGATTTTTTTTTTTTTTTTGTTAAGATTGCCTGTTTACACACAGCTCTAGAATAGATACAACCCATAGAATTAGCAAATAAGATATCTCGAAGCCCTACATGAATCGAGGAACTAGAATCCCAAATCACCGAGCCTGCATGGTTGGATTTTTACATATCAGGCTCTGACCTAGACTAAAAATAATGTGAAATAGAATAAGTAAATCATTTATGGATCAGGCCCGTGTCAATCACATTGACTCCCTTAAAACACACTCGGTTAAAGCTTGCAAGCTAGATATATAATTGTTTAGGGGTCTTTAAAGAAACGTTTTTTCCTTCTTCAGACACTCATCATTATCCTGAGGGCTGGTGCACTTTATGCAATATCTACTAAACATAAGGGAAGAGAAAGAAATAAAATATTGTAGAAACAAAAGTTGCTGATGCTAATTAATAGGGATGATGATTAGAGAACCCAGCCTGAAGGTTTATGCAATGCAACAGCAAAACCAAAAGCTTCTCTCTACCGCGAAAAAGTAATCTCAAAACATTTTTATAAGCTTAAACCAAGTCCAAACCCTGAATCTATTGATCCTCATAGAAGTGAAGAGGGGACAAGCAGTGGATCCACTTGGGCGGGAGAAGTAAAAGATGATTTCAGTGGGACTTTTATTAGTATTTAGTAAGGAATCTAATATTAAAGCTTGCTCTATTGGGCTAACCATTCAAGGTATATCTTGTGGTCAGGAGAGGGGGAGTTGTCTTGGGCACTCCCCCGTGAGCTTGTATTTTCTGATTTTATTGGGTGTATTCATACACACATTATATAATGAACCCAAAAAATTATATATATATATATATATATATATCAAAGCTTGCTAGGAGGTTTCAAATTATGGCATATATGGAGATGTTCGAGGTACATGGTATAAGGAGCCCATTTGTGCATGCAAGAAACCAATGCCTGATTTGTCCTTCTAGTATTACTTAACTAGCATACAACGTTGACATAGATTATACAGGTAAGTTGAAGACAGCACATAATATTCATTTCTTAGAGTAGGATGCTGGAATTGTAATGCAATCAGCGGATGATTTTACTTTTTCTTAGAACTAGGATTAGGAGAAGTCCGGCAATAATCAAGATGAGAGTAGAATTCAAACTCCATTCACTAATATCCAACATCCAAACTTCAATAACGACATCCTAGGGTGATAAGTACTTGGATCACTTTGTTAGAGATAGGACAAGAAGATGTCTAGCAAAAATTAAGATGAGAGTAGAATTCAAACTCAATTCATTAGCATCCGGCATCCAATGACTTTAATAATGGCGCCCTAGGGTGATAAATACTCAAATCCCTCCATTGCACATCTTCCTCGAAAATGTAATTAGTTTTTTATGGCTACTCTATCGTTCAAAATAATTCATCATGCATGTGAGGACCAGCCCACATACAGTGGGCTAATAGGCCAAGCCCAACATGGCTGGCCCATCTGGAGACCTAGAGGCGGTGATCGCCAGCTGAGACGGTTACAACCGCCTGACAGCCACGATCACCACCACTCTCCTCTTCCAGCTGAGGGCTATTAAGGTGTATGGATCCTTCACCCTCTCATTTCTTCTCTTTCCCCTCTGTTTCTGCTACAAGGAATTGAAGCAGGAGCAATATCATCGGAGTAGGGATCCGAGCCGCCGGAGGGAACATCACATAGTTGTCCTGGAGCTAGGTAAGTCCCTGACTTCTTCTTCCATGGTATTATGCAAGTAGATCTAGCTTAATCATGAAACAACAAGACAGAGAGAACGAAATAGAAGAGATCAAGACAGGAAAAGGAAAGAATGAAAACAAAAGAAAAATAATAGGAAGAATAAGAAGAAGAAGAAGAAGAACAGGAGGAGGGAAGGAAGGGGAAGAGTTTACCTGGTATACTCAGCCGCAGCTGTCGACGGCCGGAAGCTCTTCCTCCCCTCCTTGGGTCGCTGCGAGCTCGGCCGCTGCCGTGGCTGCATAGATGGCCACGGCCGTGGGTTATTTCCCCTAGCCCAATGGGAACGAGGGAGGAGCCCCCGGCTCCAACTGCAGGCTCCATCGGCCCTCGGTCGGAACTGCGGCGGGCCGGAGGCCCCTTCCTTTCGAGAGGGTGGTCTCGACACCCCATCTCCACCAAGCAACAGAGGGGGGGGCGGCCGCCGCGGGCGCGGCCACGGGTTCGGCCGCGGGTGCCGCCGGCCGCGGTCGACCTCTTCCGT
>JAOXJJ010000069.1:15128540-15154326 GCA_025769935.1 Phoenix roebelenii | reverse complement strand
TCTTCTCCTTTTTCTTCTTCTTCCCCCAAACCAACACTGTCCCCTCCCCCTTCCTCCATTCTCAACCGAAGTCCTCCTCTCTTCTTCTCCCTTCATCAGCCGAAGGTCCTCCTCATGGTAGCTCGGCCTCTCCCCCCCACCCAACGGCAACCCAAGCAGCCCACGACTGTCGCTGCCATCGCTGCCGGTGGCCAGCCGCCATCGTCACCGCCGACGATGAGGGAAAGGGGAGAAGGGAGGAGATGGTGTCACGAGGAAGAAGACCTCGGATCCATCACTCCCCTTCTCCAATAAACCCTAGAAAAAAATCCCTCTCCGACCTCCCATATCTCGACCACCCCACCGCCATGGACCTCGGCCAACCGGCGGCCGGCGGTGGCAACAAATCCACAAGGAAGAGGCCGAAACAGGGGTACCCTTTTTCGGACTCTTCTCCGAGGTTCTCACCGGCCAAGACCCAATCCAACACAGCCCTACCCTAGCAAAGGAAACACAAGAGGTGAGCCATGCATACCTCGGTCCGATGGGGGTTTTCCGGCGACCTTTCCGGCGGAAACTCGGTGGAGAAAGTCCGTGAGCAACCCGGATCTACGCGCACGGCCCGAGTTCTCTTCACCCGTGGGGATCTTCACCGAAGGAGAGTGGCCTTCCGTCGCGGCCGGCTGGATCTCGGCGTTCGGTCTTCCCTCCGACGATCCCCTCTAGCACTGTCGCCGCCCCCCTCTTTGCACCTCTCTTCTTCCACGATCGTGCCTGGGGCACGATCGTAATAAGGGGGATGGGTCCGGTCTTTTCGCGCCGGCCCATCCGCCCTTTCCTTTTTTTTTTTTTTTTGGTTTTTACAGCTAGGCATCGGAAGGTTCTCGTTGGAAACACTCTGGCAAATAGACTTTTTGCATGCCACATCCAAAAAAGATCCATCTCTACACCTCGACCAGCCTGCTCAACTCATCCAAGTTCTGCTCGGATCTCAGTCCGGATTCGACAGCAACATACCTATTAAAAAGTTATCTCATCAAGCCACTCATCATTCTTAAACTCTTCCCTCGAAGAGTAATAATCTTTTATCTAAATATTTTTTATTCCAATAAATAAGGCTACTTTCCCATGATTATAAGACAACTGGTGATGCTCCTTTTCATTGTGCGCAACCTGTCCTAGTTTTTTTACCTCCTCACGGGTTAAAACATTAGATGAGTCCACGTTCCTACTATCTTCTTATCCATTGGTGACTTGACATATGGCTTCCTCTTCTCCATCATTGTCAAGGCAAGTAGCTTGTGTATCACTGCCATGACCAACTGTATCACCATAACTTTCCACACCCAAACTTGAACTTTCCATGTCATACTAACCTATCCAAAACAAAATTTACCATTTAGATATCCTTGAAAAAATAAATTTACTGGAAGATTTCAAATTGTATAATTATATAAAAGCAAAAAATTTAATGACTTTTCAATGTTGTTAACCAATATCCTAAATACAAAATTCTGTTTCTGAACTTAGATAAGAATATCTTAAATATGCTGCTATATAGGGGACTGAAACTTAGATAAGAATAGAAAAATGGCTTTAAGCATACAATTAGCAGCAATATTTTAAAATGTTAATCTTACTGGGCACACCACACAACATCATGGTCACTCTACCTAAATCATTTTTCAAGAATCTCCGAACTTTTGAATTATAGTAGATAAACTTACAAGCTAAAAGACCAAGCTTAAAGCCTTCTTTTGCCCTGTATTTTCTTATTCTACCGCTCTATTATATTTTCTTTAAATTAGTAGGCCTCAGTATCCCTAACATCTCAAGATCAAAATCTATAGTCAGCAAAATTTGTATGAAACCAAAATAATGTTAAGTTCTAGTAAAGTTCGAAGATTTAGCTGACGGCAAATGCCAAGAATGAACACTTCCTAACTTCTTGGAAGATTGATCCTCTAACGGAAATCATAAATTAACTTATGCAGCCAGTTGACATCAAGAGTGGAGTACATGAAAGGTGATCAACGTATTGATATTGTATGGCGATTGATTGTGATGCTGGGGTTCAGGAGAAAAGGGTTAGGGTTCGGATTTTTTGTCCGATCGATTGTTTTGGCTAGATTTGATATCATGGCAGCAGTGCAGGTTCTTAATATATAACCGCTAATCGGTCATGGTAGTAGTAACCAGACTCTAGTGTTTCTGTAGTGGTGATCGATGTTGTGGGTGGTGTTTAGAAGAAATGGGTTTGGTATTCGAATCTTTCTTTGGTCCGATCGGACCATTTTATTCTAGATTTTCGATTTTAGTTCAGTATATATTTTTTTATTTTTATTTTTTTTATTTCTTATATATGAGTTGCAGGTGAAAAGCTAATTCTTGGTTAAGGAGTAGCAGGTTGAGCTCGTTGTAGAATATTTTAATCCAAAATACTGCCATGGCGACTTTCATTGATCTAATCTATGGTCCATATGGTATACTAAGCCTACCTAAGAATTTCGCGATGCCTAGGGCATGTAAACGACCTATCCGAATCCCTAGCTATTTCTTTCTGACTAGGGTGTCGGCCCACGATCAAGCCTCAATCAACGTGTGGTGGGCCAAAACATAGCATGCTTCCAAACGTGCTCCTCTCTTTTGTCCCAATGTGCCGCCCATGTCACCGGTGATCAGCTTTCTATAACGCTCTCTTTCCCCTCGTATCTCCTTTCGCCCAAACTCCAATCTGTCTATTTCTTGATTAGTAAAAGGTCACTCACGAAGATCCGTGTGGATGTATATTTATTACTGTTGTGGGGACGACCTTTGGCCGGAGCCTCATACAACAGCATAGCCCACATTAAGCTAGCAGAGAAAGAGGGCTACGTTCCTCTCGACGTATTGTCCGCTTTGGCCGCTCCGACCCGTGCGTCCAGCGCAGACGGGGGAGACCACTGCCCTTTAGGCGCTCCAGCCCGCACGTCCAGCGCAGACGGGGGACACCACTGTCCTCACGGTTTTGCCCTTCAAAAGGCGCCTCGAGAGGAAAGGATTTCCATCCCCCATTTAAGGCACAGAACCTTTCCGCTACTAGCCGATGTGGGACTAAATTCAAGGCTCCCTCCCCCCCACGCAATATAACCCCCCCAGCAGGAAGGTTCTTGAGCCTCCGCAGTCCTGAGGGATAGTCAACGGTGGGAGGAGGCGCGCCAGGTCAACGGTGGGAGGAGGCGCCCCTACCTGGCGCGCCATCTGTTGTGGGGACGGTCTTTGGTCGGAGCCTCACACAACAACATAGCCAACATTAAGCTAGTAGAGAAAGAGGATTGCATTCCTCTCGAGGTATTGTCCGCTTTGGGCGCTCCGGTCCGCGCGTCCAGCGCAGACGGGGGAGACCACTGCCCTTTGGGCGCTACGGCCCGCGCGTCCAGCGCAGACGGGGGGAGACCACTGCCTTCATGGTTTTGCTCTTCAAAAGGCGCCTCGAGAGGAAAAGATTTACATCCCCCATTTAAGGCATAGAACCTTTCCGCTACTAGCCGATGTGGGACTAAATTCAAGACCCCCTCCCCCCCGGCAACAATTACCATATTAGTTGTTCACTGAAGATATCTTGAGTACTTATATAGGACTAAAGAACTCAAAAAGTACGTTCTCGCTAGTTATTTTGGATGAGGTCCTACGTTGTTACAAACAGTATTAGAGTCAATCCGGTCCTCCGTTGTTACAAACGGTATTAGAGTCAATCCAGCCCATAACTTATATAGACTAGGAGGCACTGCAGTATGGGCATATTTGGCTGACCACGAGCTAATCGTGGTATTTGTAATTGGTTTGAATAGATTTGGATTTTTAGCCTGCCGAGAACGTCAGAACTTAGGTACTTATATAGGATCAAGAAATCCAAATAATATCTTCCAGCTAGACTTTTTGGGTGACGTCTAGGGTCGTTACAAATGGTATCAGAGCGGACCCAACCCATGGCTCATTTGGACTAGGGAACACTGCACTCATGACTCATTTAGACTAGAAAACACTGTAGCATGGGCTTTTTGAGGTTTACTACGTGTCGATCGTGGTATTTGTGATTAGATTTGAATAGATTTAGATCTTTAGTCTGACGATGATGTTATAGCTCAAACCGAAGAGTATGTAAGGATCCGTGCGGGCGTGCATTTAGTTCCATATCGGTTATTCGTCGTAAAGATCTTGGGTTGTTACACCTCTTGATCGTGTCCTCCCTAGCATGGTCTAAGCTTCCATGCAATGGACCTCGTGTGAGCCACTGCCAAAAGTCCAATTAAGCTGTACATATCGTTCAACGCCTTGGTTAAAACTTGGACCATCTCCTGGTTAGGTTATAGAATGGATAACCTATTAGACCCCACCCATAAATCCACCTGGGTTGTCAACGAAACATCTAGTTTTCCTATGACCTACCTGGAACGTGACTGGAAAAAAAAAAGAAAAGAATAGAACGGCCAAACGGTCCCCTTCATGGAAGAAAGCATCATGCCATGTTCCATTAATTTGTTAGACGAGGATAAGTCCCCCATCCAAAATGGTCACTGTTACCATGCAACCAACACTCCATCACTATCCCTCTTTTATGTTGTTTTGTGTTATAAAATAGATAGCGGACTCTAATACCATGCTCTTGAAAACTTTAGTCGAACATTGATGACATATCTAAAAATTTATGTGATAATATTCCTATTGATTGTCTGGGTCTTATGGGAGAAATGGATCTGAGAGAAGAAACGCAAGAGGGGACAATAAGTAATCTATGAGTGTTTGAAAATTACAAATGTAGTTCCCCATCAGTTAAAGTTGTTGTTAGTCCATTTTCTTTTTTTCTGGAATGAATTTCCATTCTAACCTTTAGCTCTTTGTCTATTATTATCTAAGTGTTTTTAAATTGGATGATTAGTGAACCAACTGTTCATGAAAAACCAAAGTTCCCTCAACTAGAATTCAGCTCTAATTGGAAGGGCTCGCATCCAATGAAGGTTAAATGGTAGAATGATCTGAAGCTCCCATGGATGGATGCTTAACTAATGCAATACAAACTGAATAGGTTACTTGTAAATTTTTCCTTTTACTTAAGAATCATACCCAGAGTCCAGCTCAACTCACCATCTTCTCTTGAATGATTTTCTCAGAAATAAATAGATAAATAAGTAAATAAATAAAAAGAGAATCTTTCATGCAATTTTTTTTTTTGGATGCATCTTGCATAGAACTTAAAACGCTTCAATTTTTTTTTCTATCCATCTACGTAGATCTTGAAGCAGCCATTATACGATCCAATGAAGGTGAATCATTTTTTTCGCAAAAGATACAGCCCGAACCCAATTCACCAAGGGCCCTATAGGTTTGCTAGGGCTAAGATGAGAATTTCAAGAAATGCTTCTTGGAACTATACACCTTTTGATCGTAGGGTAGGATAAGAATTTCTACTAGCAAGTTTTGGTAGTGCTCATCTTTCAACTCATCCACCCTATCTCTTCATCCCCACTAAACCTATCTACTGGTACCGCCCACTTATGTGGGAGTCATGTCATGGCTTGGCTCATTCCAAGGACCTCCTTTAGGTCTGCTTCCTCCTTATCCAAACTTGGGGATAACGTGAAGCTCGCAAAAAGACCTGTGACATGGTTCCTATGCCTTCCATGCGCAAGTTTCTTCGTTTGGAGAATGACAATAGCAATTCCAACCTTCAAACAAAATAAAATAAAATTATAATAACGAGAGGGCATTAATTTATTGTCAAAGCAAAGAGAAAGAGACCAAAGACTAATGGGCACATCCATCTCTGGTGCAGAGAACAGGGGAAAAGAAGCCAAACTACCGGCCATAAACGCTCCAAATGATGTGGGTGTTGATAGGTGTTCATACCCGCTTCGTGTTCCTCGTCATGGTAACAGCGTGGTCCTCTAAGCCCCACCCAATTTTGTCCATAATGGCCGACCTTCACTTGTTTTACGTAAGGCTGTCAACGTAGGCACATGCCTAAATATTTTACCTACCTCTAAAACGATTGAAATAATTTTAATCAAAATTAAATAAGAATGATTTTGATAATAAATTTAAAAATTAAAAATTATTTAGTTTCGATTTTGATTGTGATTTTGATAACTCTTCTAGCTGAAATTGAAACTAACACTAAATCTAAAACCGAAAGCGAAACCGAACCGAAATTGAACATAATTGGTATTTAATCCTCTTGATACCTTTTTATAGTTAGTGTAAATCTAAATTACTATCTTCATGGGAGGTGATATTTCTTCTATCTTATAGTAATCAATATCAAACAAGATATTTGATATGTCGACAAAGGAGCTCCATCCATCTTGTGAACTTTGTAACCTTCCAGTATCGACGCCTAGGTCAAACCGATTCCCAGCAGCAACACAACCAAAATTGTGATACTACGAAAGGGGAAAAGATCAACCTAGCTAATAAATTGAACACCGTGCACCTTCTAGTGTAAAACCTGCAAATCTAGCTAATATCATATAAACTTCTTAATGTTCTATGCACAGACCTATTATGGCCTGGTGCTAACATAGCTGCAGAGGAGCAGCAGCTCATGAAAAGAATATTCACGTTAGTTTTTGTATATTAACCTTGTATGGGTGTTGAGTTTTGCAAAAACCTCGTGCATATGAATAGTATGTTTACCAGAGCCTTCATGCTAATGAATTAAGAATTTAATCTTGGCATCACTTTGTCCCTTCAGAAGTTAAATTAAAAGGGTAGTTGTTATATAATATGAGAAAAAAATGATTTGGAGAAAACAACAATTCCTTGCATGGGATTAATTGAGTTAAGTCCCCTTGCAAAATAATTGAACTAGGAGTCTTATAGCACTCACCCTTCAACCAAGCTTTTAAATTGGATTTCACTTCAGAATGCAAGACTAAAAAAAGCTAGATATAGCTAAAAGCTTTTGTGCCTAAGGTATTGCAATCCTCCACCTCTAGCATCTATCCAATTTAAATCTTTTATAAGCCTTTGCATCGTGTATATTTAAAACATTGTTATCAACATTGATATACAACAAATAAAAACTTTCTAAAGCACTTTGATTTTTTTTTTTATTACTTGAACTCTTGCTATATTTTAAATAAATCAAAACTGCAAGAATATTGCAAATGTTCACACATATTTATTGTTTCATTGACTAGGAGTGCAAGTGGGTCGAGTTGATTAGATTTGTTCCTTAATTTAATTTGGAACCCACGTATGCCCACGTTAAGGTTTATTTTTGAGCTTCAGATTATGAACCAAACTCAATAAAGTTGGGTTTAGATCTTAGAAAATTAAACTTGGTCGAATTAAACTCATAAATCCAATTTAACCTCGTAAATATTAGTTAGAAAGCTAAATCAACTCCTTAGACTTGGAATCAACTTGTATTTTACAGTGACCCAACCCAATTGCCCAAACCTAAGTTCTTTCAACATGAGTCTTGAAGGCAGTTCAGTTCTATGGACATGGCTCACTGTCCACATACATATATATCCTCATGAACCCCATGGATGCTGTGAAACTCCTTTCTTTTTCCAATCATTACTTCTAAGGACATTTTGAAGCATAATGTTGGCACTGATGATGGCACTTGTATGAAAATGGATCAACTGCTGTTGTTCCGTGCCACCACACGTCAATAATTCGCATACAGCCAAATTGAAGGGTGACAAGTTCTTGCATGCAATCCCAAAATCGGGCGAACACTGAGGATCCGGGACCCGCTTTTCCTGGTGCCATCTTTCTCAATAATACCTCCCAATGCTCTTGACTTCTATGCCTTCTATCGCTCTTGGAGAACGTTTGATGTAACGTATATGTAAGTATTCACTCCTACGAATATAAAATTATTATTTTTTTCATGTTGTCGCACTATAGACTTTTATGATTTCAATTTTTTCAAAGACTAGCGTCTTCTATTTTGAGAAATTTATATTAAAAATATGATTTGAATTGTTTATGTTGTTTATAGTACCGATACTTTATATACAAGTTGAGCCTTCAGATATAGTAGAATACGATAATAAAATTTCATGATTATGGAAAAGATACTAGGGACCAATATACTATAATATAATAACAAAATTTTATAATTTAGTATAAATACTAAGTTTGAATATGACAATTAGATTTCATAATTTTTAGAGATTGATTTGAACTGATACACCAAGATTTTGCATATGTGGCAGCTATGATATCCAATATCGTATATATTATAATAGACAAGATTGTGTATGATTTTGAGCTATAATACTCTCCCTCAAGTTGGTGTGCGTACATCTATAACACCCAACTTGCATAGTAGATTAAAAAAAAATGATCACGATCTAAAGCCTTGGTAAAACTATCAGCACGATGGTTGCACTTCGAAAGAACTTGGTATGGATTGTGCTTGCTTATACTTTTTCCGAATGACGTGATAATCTATTTTAATGTATTTTGTCCGCTCATGAAATATAGGGCTGGCAGCAATATGAAGTGCTGCTTGGTTATCATAATAGAGAAACATAGGTTGACAATGGTGAATAGCAAAGTCAGAGAGTAGAGTTTTGAGCCAAACTAATTTACAAGTGGTAGAGGTCATTGATCGATACTCAGCTTTAATGGTGGAGCGAGAGATAATACTTTGTTTTTTTGTGCACTATAAGATAGGACTATCACCAAAAAAGCTACAATAACCTGTAACAGAACCTGAGTAGTGGTACAAGTCGCCCAATTAGAATTACAATAAGTACTGAGATGAAAGTTGCCAGAAGCAGACCTGAGGATACCAAAGCAAAGGCATGATTTGAGATATCTTAAGACTCGAAGAGCATCCATCGGGGTGTGTGTTGATTTAGCACCTAGGTGATAACTTTACTGGAGCGTGCAACTTCAATGCCTAAGAAGTATTTAAGTGTGCCAAAATCTTTAATTCGAAATTGATCTTGGAAGAAAGATTTAATGGAAGTAATGGAAGAAGGATCATTGCCAGTAATGAGTATATTATCAACATAAATAAGCACAATGGTGATGTTGCTCTTGGATTTGCGGGTAAAGAGTGAATAATCGGCCATTGATTGAGTGAAACCAGTCTGAAGTAGTGCAATGGAGAATTTAGAAAATCAGTTATAGGAGGCTTGTTTAGGACCATATAAGAATTTGTTAAGACGATAGACTAATTGTTCTCCTTTCTACCCTTTTCAAGAAAAATCTGATGGAAATTTTTTCATATATGTCACCATAGAGGAAGACATTATTGACGTCAAGCTAGTATATATGCCATTGTTTGGCGACTGCAATGGCAATAAGAAAACAAATCGCGACCAATTTGGCTACAGGAGTGAATATTACATGGTAACGTCACCAATTTGGCTACAGGAGTGAATATTACATGGTAATATAGGCCTTCAAATTGAGTGTAGCATTTAGCAACCAGCCTTGCTTGAGTGTACTACCATCGGACTTGTATATGATCTTATATACCCATTTGTATTCGATGACATATGTGCCTGGTAGAAATGGCATCACGGTCCAAGTGTGATTAAACTCTAAGGTTTTAATTCATCGGCCATAGCATCATGCCAGTGAGCATGTTTCATTCTTGAGGAAAAGGACTTGGATTTTTGAGAAGAGGAATTAGAAGCTAGAAAAGCACGGTGAAAGCTAGAGAATTCATCAGAGATAATATAATTTTTGAGTGAATACTTAGTACATGTCATGAGGTTGTTTTGGTATAGGCAAGAAAATGATGAAACTTGAGAGCACTAAAATCTTGAAGCCATGGGGGAGGACGTCGGATCTTCGTGGAGCATTTTCGAGGTGGATCGACAGATGTTTCAGAAATATCAACTGGTCTGATGGAATCTTGATTAGAAGTGGAAGAAGGCTGAGAAGGTGAAGATGGAAGATCAATTGAAGAAGTAGAGAGGATGTGTTCATCACCATTAACAGTAATGTGAGGAAGAATTAGTGATTTGGAAGAACGGAAAATGTAAGATGTGTTGGTAAATAGAAAAATTGATTCATAGAAAATAACATCTCTACTAGTGAATATTTTTTTCTCAAGTAGGTCATACATGAAGGTAGCTTTTTTAGCCATAGGGATATCCTACAAAAATGCACTTATATGCACGAGGTCCAAATATATTTTTGGCTTGGATATGAGCAAAACTAAGACATCCGAAGGTATGTAAATGGTGGTCAGAGGATTTTTTTCATTAAAAAGCATGTCATGAGGAGATTTACTACCTAAAATAGGAAAGCAATCGGTTAATAAGATAAGCGACAATTAAAACACACTCACTCCAAAATTGGATTGATAGGTTGGCTTGAAAACGTAATGCTCGGGCTACTTCAAGGAGGTGTCCATGTTTGCACTCAACTATACAATTTTGCTGTGGCGTGCCAATACAAGATGTTTGATGAATAATTTCTAAAAAATCGAAATAAGTTTGCAATTTATGATACATGAATTCAATCCGATTACCAATTCTAACCATTTTAATTTTACGAGAAAATTGGTTGTCTATAAGAGCAATAAATTTCTTAAGCAAATATAATGTTTCATGTTTAAATCGCATGAGAAAAACCCAAATGCAATGTGAAAAGTCATCCACAATTGTTAAAAATGATGTGTCCTAATATGAGAGGGAAAAGAATAACTTTTCCAATTATCAATATGAATAAGTTCAAAAGAGAAAGTAATAGAAGTACTTGTAGAAAAAGAAATTCAAGTTTGTTTGGCTAGAGGACAAACAATGTAAGAATTTATTTTATTTTGAAAAGTAGAAAGAGAAACAGAAATATCTTGGGCTAAAACCTTTAATCTTAGAGTCGATGGATGTCCCAAACGATTATGCCAAAGACTCAACTAGATGCAATAAGCTGTAGAAGTAGGAGAAACTAGACTCTTGTAGTAGTAAAGACTATCCAAAACTAATCAGCTTCCTCATTGATAGGTCTTGAAAAACAAATGTCAGAAAAAAGAGGGCAACACAATTATGTATTTTAGTAAACTTATTAATAGATAGTAAATTTAAATTGAAAGTGGGTATACAAAGAATATTTTTTAACTTAAGATAAGCTGTAGAAGTAGGAGAAACTAGACTCTTGTAGTAGTAAAGACTATCCAAAACTAATCAGCTTCCTCATTGATAGGTCTTGAAAAACAAATGTCAGAAAAAAGAGGGCAACACAATTATGTATTTTAGTAAACTTATTAATAGATAGTAAATTTAAATTGAAAGTGGGTATACAAAGAATATTTTTTAACTTAAGAGAAGGAGATGTTTTAATAGTCTCTAACTCTAGTAGGTAGTTTAATGGATTGATGAGGTGGTAAAGATTCAAATGTTAAAAAAAAGATTAGAGTCAGAGACCGTGTGGTCAGAAGCACCAATGTCAATTACCCATGTCACAGGTTGTGAGTTGGAAGGAATACTTGTCATGTTGATAGAAGTGGTGATTTTGTTGATGTTTAATATGGATAGCAACTGGACATATTGCTCTTGCATGAGTTGGGGTACAATAGATGGACTAAAAAGATTTTCAGTATTGACAACGTAATTTACAGCAAAAGTAGGGGTTTTGGTTCCTCTACGGTGGTTCGAGTAGCCATATAATTTGTAAATGTGTCACATGTATGACCAAGATTATTGCAGTAATCATAGTATGGTCATTCTCAACTTCCACGACCACCACAACCTCGACGACTATGACCTCCTCGGTTACCAGAGTGACTAGAATCGTGCCTGTCAAAACTTGAAGTAGTCATAGCAGCGCCTTCAAGAGACTGCATCGATTTGACTTGCAATGTCTTCTATTTCTCTTCTTGCAAAATCAGAGAAAAAATTTTACTTATTATAGATAGTGGCTCTATTTGAGTATTTAGCTCCGAACGGTTAAAAAGGAGTCCTTGAGCCCCCTTAGGAATTGAAAAACATTTTCATCTTGAGAGATGTAGTTCAACTCTTTCATTGCACCACAAGTGTAAGTAGGAAGTGGATATAGATCATTGATTTCATCCCAATATGCTTTGAGTGTGGTAAAATAAGAAGAAACAGAAAATTGATCTTGAATATTTATTGAAATACTTACTTGATACGATAAATTTGGTCAGTTTTATAAGAAAAGTGCTCTTTTAGATCTTTCCATGCCTTTTGTAGTTTCAAAATAGACTATGTTGCTCACAAGATCTTTTTGGACTACGTTCCAAATCTAGAAAAGAACCATTGTGTTGCAACGTTGCTACGCATCAAGTGTTGCTGAACTTTTGTCAACCTTCTCAAGCGAGCTATCAATGAAGCCAATTTTATTCTTGGCTTAGAGAGCAGTTTTCATGGGATGTCTCCATAGAGGATAATTGTCACCAATGAGGACTTGAGAGACCAGGACCATGCCTGGATTATCTGAGTGGTGGAGAAAGAACGGTGACGTTCAGCACTAGGATTGCAAATAATATTAGAAATTTGTATTGAAAATTTGATTTGAATTGCTTGTATTTTTCATAGTACTAATGTGCTTTATATACAAGTTGAGCACCCAAATATAGTAAAATACAACAATAAAATCTCGTGATTATGGAAAAGATATTAGGAACCAGATATACTATAATATAATAGCAAAATCCTATGATTTGATACAAATACTAAATTTGAATATGACATGAAGATTGATTTGAGCTATATACCAAAATTGTGCATGTAATATGTGGGAGTTATAATATCCAATATCGTATATACTATAATTGCAGAATAACCGTCAAAAACGTCATTTAATTATTCTTTCTATGACCAAGCTATCCATGTATTATTAATATGACCAGTGACAAAGAAGCAACATTGAGATCAAAAATTTCTACTTCGATATATATAAAATGGAAGATGACATCATCAAAAAAACATCATGTCATCTAACAATCATCATCTAACACAATTCCCCTTTTCTTTGGTTATGTTTAGGTCATAAACAGATCTCTAAGGTTGTAGAATTTTCAGTATAAGCTCCGAAGACATCATACTTAGCTACTCTCTCAATTGAGTGGGATATATCATATATCCTTTCCCATACAAAACTATCACTAGAAGATGTCCTAGGCTCCTACTAGCAGGCCAATATGCGGGCATGTTGGCATCTCTGTGCACATTGTTACATATTTCAATTTAAGCTAATTGTGTTGTAGTCTTTAACCAATAAAATTTGTCACTCAAATAAGTCATCTTCTAATAAAGATAAGAATCACATTCTAACCATGAAAAACCACATAGGATTGGACCCTATAATCATGACCTATCAAGTCATGTTAAGCAACTTCAAGTCACTTTAAAGTCAAGGCACAATCTTATATTGGTACTGAATAGGGAGGTGCAGTAGCTAGACTAAATTTTGTCCTTGGACTACTTGCATCAAAACTGAAAAAGATCTAATAAAGCAAAAGCATTGCATGTGTTATTAATTTAAACTTGATAAAATATATATTATTATTTTATAATGATATAATATATCCAAAAGATCAATATCAAAATTGTTGGAATACAAGCATGATAGCTCCTACATAAGGAGTAGGCCCAGAGGGAAAATCTACCCTCATGCTTTAGATATAACCATCATGGTTTGCTACCCACAATAGTTGAGGAGTTCTACTTATAACTCTTTTTTTTTATTCTCTTGCTATTTTTTTATCCCCAGCGACAGGACCCAGCATTAGATCTTTCGCAATACGACCAATACCGTCGCCCTCTCTCTCTCATACGTGTCCCCTTCTTTTCCTCTCTTTCAGACAAAATCCCTCCAAACCCTCTCTTTCTTCCATCTCTCTCTCTCTTAACATTTCTTCCTTCAGCTCTCTTTCTCAGCTCCAATGGCGTCGGAATCGCGGCGGAGAAGATAGGGGCACGATGAGATCCGCAGCCGGGAGATGCACCCCTGCCATCCTCTCCTCTAAAACCCTAACGCCGGCCCACGCCTCCGATGTCCCTCCTCCGCGGAAGCTCCACCGGCGCCGCCGCACCAGAAAACGCATTCTCCCCGGCGCCTCCACCGGAGCCCGATCCAGGAGAGACGGCTCCGCCTCCTGCGGGAGGAGGAGCCGCCCCGCCACTCCCCTCCTCCGATGGAAGTTCGACGATGCGGACCGTTCCGCCGAGCCACCGTCGGAGTTCCTTGGCGGGAAGGCCCGAAGGAAGCACCGGAATGCCGCCGGTGAGGTGGCGCCCGCGGTCTCGGCGAGGAAGCTTGCCGCTGGGCTCTGGCAGCTCCAGCTCCCGGAGGCTAGCGGCGGTGTTGGCGAACGCAGGGGAGCTCCGCTAGGGTTTGAGGTACGACCTCAAGATCCGTGCCTTTTTACTTTCCGTTGCTCCTTCTAGGGTTTTAGATTGAGGGATTTGGGTGGGATCTGTTAAAAAGTTTGCATTTTGATTGCAGTTTTATGTTAAAAGTTCGCTTTGACCCTGCTTGCTTTTATTTGAAGAAATTTAAGAATGCTTAAATGCTTGATTTTTCCTTCAAAATCTAGAGGGTTTTCCCATTAATCTTGAAGGTACAATGTACGAGGGAATTGTCACCAAAATTTAGAGTTTGTTGTCTTAAATGTATAGAAAGTGTCCATCTTGGATCCATTTATTTTTAGTTTTCTACTTATGTTTTGGTTTATTAATGTAGACGATTGATGCTCCTTATACGTTCCACTGGATGGGTCTTTCTTCTTAACTACTTAGAGATCTCTGACCTAAATGTAGCTAGTATATTCTTTGTAGTCACCTTCAATGGTCAAAGATCAGAAAATATTTGGCTGTGGCCCTACCATCGGTTCTAAGATAGTGATGTTGGCTGTGGTTGGATGGTGATAATAGTAGTCCTAATGTTGATGCTTTTCCTGGGTGATCTGTCTCCTATTGTTGGGCAATTCTTGCTGATGAATTTGTTTTTCTTCTTCATTTTTGCAGCCTAATTTCAGGCAACTACATGTACCCTATGGCTGTGATCCCAATGTAACAGGCCTCAATACCAACACAAAGAATGAGCTGTCTACTCCCATTTCGGTCCAGGATGCAAAGAATGACACTGTTCCAAAGGTACTCTTGATTTAATGGGCTCTCTCTTCTCTCTTGGAAAATATGATTACCTGCTTATTTCCAAACAATTACTGGTCATTTTCTTTATATCTTTATGATCGATTACTTGATTCGGTTTGTGAAATCAGCTCGAAGCTTCAGCTGCATTATCCAATTGTGCAATGGAGAGAGCAACTAAATGGGACCATGGATGCTCGAAGACATCGGATGAGGTTTACAGGTTTTATGGTAACCTGATGCTTCTCGAAGATCAGCAGGTGACTACTGTTTCTGTTGTTTCTGCTCTTCAAGCAGCACTCGAGCAGGCTCGCAGTCATATTATTGAGCTTGAGGCTGAGAAGCGATCGGCGAAGAAAAAGCTCGATCACTTCTTGAGGAAGCTTGCAGAGGAAAAAGCATCATGGCGAAAGCGAGAGCACGAGAAGATCAGAGCTGTAATGGATGCGATGAAGGATGACCTCAACAGAGAGAGGAAAAATGGGCAGCGAATGGAGATCATGAATTCCAAACTAGTCAATGAACTTGCTGAGGCTAAGTTATCGGCAAAGCGATACTTACAAGACTATGAAAAAGAAAGAAAGGCTCGAGAGATTATGGAGGAGGTATGTGATGAGCTGGCAAAGGAGATTGGAGAAGACAAAGCGGAGATTGAAGCTCTGAAGAGGGAATCCATGAAGATTCGTGAGGAAGTCGAGGAAGAGAGGAGGATGTTGCAGATGGCAGAGGTTTGGCGTGAAGAGAGGGTACAGATGAAGTTGGTGGATGCAAAGCTGACACTCGAGGAAAAGTATTCTCAGCTGAGCAAGCTGCAAAAAGATCTTGACGCTTTTCTCAGAAAACAGAGCGGTACTTATCCAGACATGGCAGAGCTGAAAGAAGCTGAGATGCTTAGAGAGGCAGTCAACTCTGTTAAGGTTCAGGATATTAAGGTGTTCTCATACCAACCTCCTGCTTCCGAGGATATTTTCTCTGTCTTTGAGGAACTCCTGCCAAGAGAAGAAACTAATGAAAGGGAGATCGAGCAATGCTTTGGAAACAGTCCTGCAAGTCGTGCCTCCAATATTCACACAGTAAGCCCAGAGACTGATGCGTTTATGGAGAAACCCACGAAGAGATATGCAAATGGGATAATTGAGGGCAATGGGGATATAGAAGATGATAGTGGCTGGGAAACAGTGAGCCACGTTGAGGAGCTGGGATCAAGTAATTCACCAGAAGGTAGCGATCCATCTGTGAATGGCAAGTATCGAGAAAGCAATGCTTCAGTTAGTGGAACAGATTGGGATGAGAATAGAGATAATGGCAAGTTGAATAGTGAAATCAGTGAGGTTTGTTCTGCAACCACAAGGCAGTCCAGGAAGAAGGCATCCTCTATATCTAGACTGTGGAGGTCATCATGCCCAAACAACAGTGAAAACTATAAGAAAATTTCATTTGAGGTGACAAATGGAAGGCTGTCAAATGGTAGGAAATCTAATGCCACTTTATCCCCTGACAGAAAGTCAGGTGAAGAGGGTCTAAGCTCACCTAGTGTAGGGCAATGGAGCTCCCCTGACTCATTAAACCCTCATATAACTCGAGGACTGAAAGGATGCATTGAATGGCCAAGGGGCATGCAGAAGCACAGCTTGAAGGCAAAGCTTCTAGAGGCAAGGATGGAGAGCCAAAAGGTTCAACTGCGCCATGTTCTTAGACAAAAGATTTAGCATTTCCATCTTTTTGTAAGCGAATTATCTGTCATAGGGATCATACTAGGCTGGCTCGATTGAAGTACCCAAAGTACTGACTTTGTTGGTTTGTTTAGACATTCCATCAGCGATGCTACTGTTTTCAAGGTAAACTGCAACAGAGTCTGTTAGAAATTTGAGAGCGGGATGCGGGTTGTTGGACTATAGTTTTTTCCATCCTCAAGCTTTGCTAAGAATTCTCAGAGACAACCTCCTCTTTCTTATGTAATCTTGTTTCAAGAGCCCTTATTTTTCTCAACGATGGCAAATGTTTTGGTAGCTGTAGAGACATAAATCTTCTGATGAAGCAAGAAAAAGTTGTAGCATTTGTCAAATCTATAATATGCTTTATATGCATCTCAACAACACCATGAAGGGTCTGTAGTGACATCCTTGGAAACACTATTAATTTTCTTTTTGAATCTCCTTTATGTTATCTTTCCCAGGCAATGGCCTGAAGAAAATTTCCTTTTCTTTACCTCCAAAATATAGCAGATATGTAGTGATGGAGTTACAAAAGCATCACATATATGCCTTGTACTATCCACTCTCATATTGAGGATGCCTATTGAGCCTTGATTGCGAGATTAAGATTAATTGCTATGTTAAGTTTTTTTTCTTTTTTTTCTGAAGCAAGTTTGGTGTCAGATAAGGCTGCTTTGCGGAAATGCTTTGTTAGTGTAGCCAATGCTTGATGTAAAATTGCTTGGAATTGGACATTCTTTCTAAATTCATCAATAATGAATCATAGAGATCAAACATTAATATTTTCATCTTATTCTATCAAAGTCTTGAAGGTTCTCAGTGATTTTTGCCCTGAAGTCCTCCACCTGACTCAATAAAGCGTCAGCGCTTCGTCACCTCCAATTTACTTGATTTAAACTTTGTAGTCATAAGTATTTGATTCAAGTAAATTTTTTTGACATTCTTGTTGCTATTTCTTATTTGTCTCATATGTTCCCTAGCTGGATTTTTCAAGCCATGTCTATTTGAATTATTTGTTCTCAATCAGCCAGTAGACATTATTCATAATTGTTAGTCGAGCAAATGATATGGCTAGGGCATGAATGCTAAATAATAACAAGTAGATTGTTGTTCTTCCTTTCTATCTTTATGTCTTAAAAAAGTTGGGAACCACTTTCTTTTCTTTTCTCTTTTAATGTTAAAGCATGCAGGAAAGAGAACCTTGGCCAAGAGACCAAATCACCTATTCATCTCTGGCTTCATGTCTTCTCTGCCTTCATATGTTTCTCCTTTTCCTTACATATGCTTCAAGCTTCAAGGAATTATATATAGGTGAAGAGCCGGTTTGCTTGTCAATCTCTCTGTTCTCCTGATAGTAAACACAGGTGAAACATGGCGTACATAAACTGCTGAAACTGTGGTATGAGATTGAGGCAGTCATACTCATGCCATTGCATGAGACCGCCGTCTGCCATCATTTTCATAGGTTAAACCAGGTTAAAGCATCAGAAGGTTGTTTTCTTTAATTATTACTGTGGCATCTTGATGAGAATTAGCTTAAATGCCAACTTCGCCACTAAAATTCAGTTGTGTGTGAAGCCACATGATCTTTTATTTTTAATTGGAAAAATCCTGGATGATGGATTTCATTATGTCTTATATTTGCATCATAGAATGGATATGAAGTTAAACGGGATTAAATATGTAGATGCTTGTGTGGTTGTATGATCTGAGTGAAGTGTGGATATGGAGGAATGTAAGACTCATAGAATACTTGAATCCTTTCATGACAGAAGCATGGATGTAAGCATGATCAATTATAATGCAAACTCTAACTCATATTGATTTGGATCATAATAAAGTATGACCGTAGAAAATAACAGTAATTTTTGGATCTGTTCATGTAATTCTAGAGAATGAAGCATGAAATTGGCACATGAAACTTCATGAACCTTGACATGGACGGACATCATGAACAGACCTAGAGCATAAGCACGGGATCTAAACCATGATTATAGGATTTTAGTAAGACCGATGAAATAGGAGGATTTATCACATGAATGGATTATCAAGGAGATTGGTGGGTGTAAAATTTAAGCTCGAGATCTACCAACATGAGATAATGGATCCAACTCCTGAATTCTCATACATGAATAATGAAAGGGCATTATAATGCGTGAGGCTTTCGGAATTGTGGGGGTTTGGAGAGGAACAAATATATACAGCCTTACTCCTACATGTGGAAAGGTTATTTTTGTGTTTTGAACTTATAGCATTCAGGTCAGCCCGCTCTCTTACTCAAATGTGAATATACATCCTAGAATTAAGACATGGAGGAAATTGCATCTAATATACATAGAGGAATTGACCTAGAAAGTGATCGAAAGCATAGATGAAGACCAAGAATCTAGAACTTTTTTTAAGAAAAAAGGTAAACTTAACAAGGAATCTGAGATATGACGCAATCTAGAGCATGGAAAACATGAAAGATTGGATTAAATACAAAGTTACGGATGTAAAGCTTTAATGTGCTTGATCTATATAGATGTAAAACATGGATCTAACGCAAGGAAAAATGTTGATCCAGCTAGATAGATTCGATGTTTTTGTGTTCAAAGTGACGCCAATTCAAGTGCTACTATTATTCAAGGTCCCAAGATACTTGGTATGTCCACATGGGCACATTATGTTTAGCTAATGGGAGATCTACATGAGTTGATTAATGAAAAATTCTACATACTGGTTTCACCCTGCTCCGCCTAGTCCTTCTCAGTCTCTTGGGCTGGTCACTGACCTGGGCCAGGCCTGGGTTATGCCGAGTCGAGTATGAAGCTGAGCAGTTCTTGAAGGGCTGGGCACCATTGTTAGGTTTGGGCCTGCTGAGAAGCAGAAATCGAGTTTCTTCTGAGATCCTGCTGGAACAGATGGTAATCTTTGATATTCCTCTTCAGCATCATGGGGTTAGAGATGCACTGAAAAGGTAGCATGGAGGCCGGCCAGCTTCAGCTACAGTAGTTGATGGCTCAAGTAGCCCACTTGCTCAGCATAATCTCAGTGAGTCTAGAACTAAATTGGTGGCCCAATCATGAGTCTTGGTATGTGCTTTTCTTCTCCCCTTTTTTTTCTCTTGCTTATGGTTTGTCATGTTTTAGTCTTCGAAGATGATCATAAGCTGGCAATATGGTCTCTACTACTATTAGGGCGGTTGGAGGTTGCACCAATGAGAAGATCGACCATGTTTGTAGCAACAGAGGTGATGGTATGGCACGTGGCAATAGAATAGTTTGGTTAAGAAACATGTTTGTGATTAGGTAATAAATGTAAAATAAATGGCAAAGTGAATAGGATATAAATATTTATCATATATTTTTAACTTCTTCTAATATGATCTATGGTGATTTAGATCAATTAGATGGATGTTTAGGTTCTTTTGCATGCTTAAAATAAAAGAGAGATGAGTACAAGAGAAAATGGATTTGATTGACAATGATTATGATGTGATGCATAGATGTAAGCCAAATAAAAGAGAGAACCATCATAAGAGGAAAAGGAATAACCCGATTCCACTACTTCAATCAAAACCAACTCTATTAGTCTAGTTCTATGTAGAAAAAGAAGTAATTGTACTCTTTGCTTGTAGACAATACTCAGGTTATTCTCTTGATGTCAATGTCACAAGTCACTTAAACTCCAATTAAAGATTAACTTCCACTCTATGTGTCACTCGACTTTCATATGCGAGTAGATTGAACCCTCACTTCATAGGTTCCTCAACCATCATGTATGGATAGGTTACATCTTTTTCCTAGATGTCAACTGACTTTAATGTGCTAGTAGTTTGAGCCTTCACTTTTTCGGCAAAATTGAGCCATATTCGTTAATGGTTAGAAAGCCCTAGCAGGGGGCTCTTGGACCAAGCCCTCCATTGGATATCTAATCCAAGGTAGAATATAACTTAGCCCATGGTAGCTTTGGCATATTGTCAAGTTTGTCAAAGAGAGTTCTAAATGAAGCCTCGTTCCATTTTTTTAAGAAAAGAGGAAGTTATTTGGAGCATTAACTTTCTTTGGATGATGGTTATCGACAGTTTAGCTATATAACTAACTTGTTTTGGGTGGTTATTCTCATAAATATCTTCCCTATGTCCTGATAACTTTTGTTTAGGAAGTTAATTCCAACAATTAATCACCAGCATATGGTCTCTTATATATGAGTGACAAATGACCCATCATGATTTCTTCACATGGTCATATATAATTTGTTTCCAAAATCTTGATCAATATCGAGTTAAATTAAATTTTGGATGCGAACAACATTACATCTTAATAATAAAGGAGCATTGATGTCATGCAATAGAAAGGACTCGGCATATATGCTTCTTTTTTTAAAATTGTATAATACCTTCAATTTAGAAGAATGCTAACTTTAAGCAAAAGATAGCATTAATATGCATCATGTAGTGTACAAACTGCTTTTAGTATGATCCCATGCATCAATAAGTGGATTGACGTGTGTGACATATAGTGCATATAACTGCTTTTTATCTACCCAACTATATATGTCTAGAAGTTCTTTTCAAATTAAGATAGGCGGGATATTATTTTGATTGACAAGAAAAGGCCGGTTGTTTGTTTGCATATTGATGTCCAAATTTTTTTACCATAGCAAGTTATTATGGAAATAGACAAAAAATTATGTTATTGAAACAATGATAAATAGATAGGTTAAAGAGGAGCTCAATCACCTTTATTTACACAAATTGAAACTATAAGCTCTAATATACTACTATTGAACACAGATCTAAATAGCTAACTTCACCTACTAGTTGTCACTTCCTCCAACCATGCAAGGAGTAAACTTCTTTGTTATGCTGTATAATAACAATGCTCAAGCTACAAATGAATGAGCACAAGAAATTTTCATGCACTAGCTAAATCACGTCAAAACTTTTCAGCTACCGATGCTATGTTGCATCAATTTTTCTTCTCCAAAATTGCTGTTGCTACTGCTGCTGCTTCGTTTTCTTCTTCTCTTCTTAAGAGTCTTAGATTTATTTTATATAAATTTGGAGTTGTTTTAAGATTAAAACTCATTATTTTAAAATTGTTTTATATACATATAATTTGTGATTTTATAAAGAGTAAAGACTAATGGATATGGTATGACTTATGAGTTATTTTAATTAGATTAATGTTTTTGAAGGATTTCGCATGCATGCTTCCATTTCTGTAAAATAAGATTGATGGAATGCTACCAGGAACCTAAGAAGAACATGTGATGCGAATCTCTTGCTAATTAGATTATAAATCCATCAATGTAACAGGCAGACAAAAGCCATTGATAAACCTAGCATGCTCCTGCCAAAATCAGTACACACTTGGTGTATTCTATGCTACAAAAATCATCTGATCATCTCCATTTCCTGCCAGATATGTCTCCATCCAAGGAAGCTCACCAAGAGAAACGGGCCCCAATCCCTATGCCCTAGTCACAAAGACATCAAGGCCCACCAACTGGGAGGAACATCACAGTACAAAGCAGGAAACACCCACTCCCTGATGCCCCTCGCTCATTAAACTATGGCCACTTCCCCCATGGGTCCATTTCAAAAGCGCAGCACCCCACATGGAAAACACCAGCATCACTATCATGGAGTATATACTAATACCAAAATCACACTTCCCTAATCAAGTTGGTTCCATACTTCTCCCATCACCTTAAAAAAAAAGTATATATTTAAGGCTGCGCCCCTAATTCCTAGCTTTGGGATTAAACTATGAGCTAGGGACAAGCAGCCGGTAAGAACCCAGCCCCAAGATCTGGCCGCCTTCGCATCTTCCATGGGTCCCACCTCGTGCTGAGATTCTTGGTAGGTGATGGGTCCCACTACTAGGTCTTGGGCTTGGGTCCGGATTGAGCCCCAGAAAGGTCCACTAATAATGGAAGTAAGCTGGATGCGGGGCCCTTTTAGGAATCCAATCCCAGAGATTGGGCCCTACCTGCTGGTCCAATTATATATGCACTAGTTAGTGGCGGCAGGACCAGTGGGTCCCAGCTAGCGTTTAATGGCAATTGGCGAAGGACGGGACCGGATGGCGAGACACAGAGAGAGAGAGAGAGAGAGAGAGTAGGGTTATATCAAGTAGTCACGGCGCCAAAAGGAAGAGACGTGCTCTTCTTCACCGCCGCAGCCCACATGTTGAAATAAACCTCGTGCGATGTGGTAGTTTTAAATGAGACGATCGGTGAAACCTTGTAAACTGCCATTGCAACAGTTTATAGAGACCTCCACCATGCTGCTGCTTTCATAAAAGTGCCCAAAAGAAATGTCGATCGTTCTTGAGAACACCTTCAGAGGATGCTTTTGACTGCTGTGATAGCAGTTCTTGACATTTTTTTTTTTTACTGTTAAGTGATTACGATGTTATTCTATTCGTTTGATTGTCTATACACTAAAGACGTAAATATATAAAAATTCTTCTATAAGAAAAAGTTATATGTTCGATGCGAAAATTTATTCCATATCATCCCTGGCCTCATAGATTTTTTTTTTCCACATTTTGGTTGATATTTCTGCCACATTAACACGGCTCAACGATCAAGTCATGATAGTTCACAACATCATAACATCCGATAACCACTTAAACTGGTAACATGATTCAAATCAGGCTGGTCTAGTTCATGGCTTATGCATGCCAATGTGAGTTGCTGAGGTCTCACTTTAACATGACTTGAAAAGATTTGAGGGAGGGGACAACTGCAAGAACCATAGCTAGATGGATTAATAAGAATTACAAGCTATGTATGCTACATGGCAGGCCACAAACCTCAGTGAGGGGCTCATGGAGGATTCCATGGTTTCAGATATCTCACAGCAAAACCTGTTAGCTTAGAGTGCGCCTCAAAGATAGTGGGACAAGAGTGTAGAAAGAAGACAGATTTGAGCGAAGGAATAGAGTGGGTGGAGTGTCATGGTTGTGGGCCTCTGCTTAGTTCGCATTGGACAAAGCTAAGTGGGCCTGGACTCTGCCTCCTCTCTCCTCAGCCGTCCAATGTGGCCTAGACTTCTTGTCCCTGAAATCAACCAATAGCAGAAGAAGC
Source organism: Phoenix roebelenii (assembly GCA_025769935.1). NCBI lineage: Eukaryota > Viridiplantae > Streptophyta > Magnoliopsida > Arecales > Arecaceae > Phoenix > Phoenix roebelenii. Next base: position 15,130,481 of record JAOXJJ010000069.1, on the reverse strand, counting down.
ACTCGGCGTCTCAACCCCAGTAAATTGCAGCAAATCATATAAGAGAATGGTCCCACAGGTTAGGTTGGGTTAGGAGACGTTACGTCGGTTCATGAGGTTTTATTCGGTTATGTGAAGTGGTTAAATGCTGCCCCCCAAATAATTAGCTTTGCATTCATGGGCGTCGTCGTCCGGAAGCAACGTGGCACGCTTGCTGTCCAATGGTGGGACCTTATGACACGTGCCGGCCTATTGCCGGCTCGGGGGATGGGCTTCGTGGAACCAAGGTAGCGGGGGCCAGGGCGGGGCCCACCCACTTGAGTTGTCGGGCTCGGAAGGTCACCACCGACGTGTCCTACTCATCGGTCCGACGTGGGTAGATGAAATGCGGCCCAAATGAAACCCAAATGAAACCCAAATGAAATGAAAAGCCGCTCGTGAAGGCTACAAATATAGTCGCCGAGCTCCCGAGCTCGCGATCCTTACCGGGCCAAGCCCGTGGAGACGATTTCCCGCAGCACCCGTTGTATGGAGTCCCGTCCGACCGACGCCCACTAATGCCGCGTCCGCCGGCGACCCGGGTCTGAAAAGATCCTTGACGAGATGGCCAAGGGGCGGAAGTACTGCCAGGATCGGCTCCTCGGGACGTACCCCTATGGCGGCCAAGGTCACGCGACCGGCGCCGCCGATATCCCGGACCTCCGTGAGGAGGATGTCTGGTCGGCGGTGGCCGAGGACTACGCGGGGGACGCGGCCGGGAGGCGGCATGGACCGGACCGGTCGGGTGAAGACCAGGCCGACCGGCGGTGTCTCGCCCGGGAGGACCGCCGCCACGTGGGGGGGCTCTCGCTGGCCTTCGAGGAGGGGTACGAGCCCCGACCCAAGGTGGTGCACCAGTACAGGAACGTCGAACGCCGCCGCCACCACCACCACCATCCGCCGGCAGCTTCGGCGCCGGTGAACGTGCCGGACTGGCCTCGGTTCCTCCGGGTCGAGTCGATGCACCGGGGGGGAGAGGCGGGAGGCGATTGGGATGACGGGGAGCGGGTCCCGCCGCACGAGTACCTGGCGAGGGAGCAGGGGAGGATGGTGGCCGCGTCGGTGTTCGAGGGGGTGGGCCGGACGCTCAAGGGCCGGGACATGAGCCGGGTCCGGAACGCGGTCTGGAGCCAGACCGGCTTCTTCGGCTAAAAACAGAACTCCGAACGGGAATCAATGCCCCATTCCTTCAAAACTCTCCCTCGCCAAAAAGAAACTCTCCTTCAAATTGTACAGCCTGTGGTTAGGCCTTGTGGACTTTGAAAGCAAACCTTCTAGCCATTGAGCTTTCGAGGTCTGCCTATTCACCCTCTTCAAGTGTTCTTCCTTGGATGAAACAAAAAGAGAAAACTCTTTTTTTTTCTTGTATCTAAACTAAAACTTTTCTTTTTAAACCCGACGCAGCATCATAAATCTTTCTTAATTATTATGAAAGCAGAAATCAATAGACATTTCCATCAGCTTACACTGCCAACTTCGTGCAAGTAAAATTGGAGCAATTTTTAGGGCTCGTTTGATTCGCCGGAAGCATTTTCCCTCTTAGGAATATGATTCCTGAGAAACAAATTCCTAAAAAGAGAATGCCTAGAAAAATACTTTTGGCATGTTTGGTTGACCATGGAAAAGTGATAAATTTTCAAAGTGCTTATGTTTGGTTGGCCATCTACTTTCCTAAAAAAGTTATATATAATTCCTATTATACCCTTAATAAAAATTAGGTCTTTAATACCTCTTTAATGTTTCTTTAATGCTGAAGAGCCTTTTTAGGAAAAAATAAAAATAAAGTGATTCCCACCTCATGGGAAAGTAACTTTTCCGTGTTTCTCATGGAAAAGACTTTCCCATGAAGGGCTCGTTTGGTTCGCGGGAAAAGAAGGGGGAAAGTGTGGTCAACGGGAAAGTAATGAGACGTCTCTTGTTTGG
>JAOXJJ010000069.1:15098862-15113444 GCA_025769935.1 Phoenix roebelenii | reverse complement strand
AATGGGGCAAGCTATCAACCATATGGAGAGGAGAGGGAGACCTAACCTATATATATGAAATATAGAGGAGCCTTCCTATTAAAGTCTCCAAAATCCTAATTGGGTTTTCTGGCCTACATACCAAAATTACCACATTAAATAGGACTCAATCCTATACATCAAAGGTGCACAAAGCCCATAAACAAAATGATCACACATCATATTAGGCTTAACCATAGTACCATTCTGAGCCATACGTCTAACCCGTTTTATAAAACAAAAATACGCAATCAGTGTAAGCAACCCTGACGTAGAAGATGATGGCCTCGGCGAGTAGCGGCAGAGGTCGGGGGTTGGTAGCAGCGCAGGTAGAGAGGCGGCGACGGCCTCGGCCAGCAGGGAGAAGGAGAGGAGCCGACGGCAGAAGTGGAGTGCGTAGGACAGCACGCTACGCGAAATAGATCGGTTGCGCCAGCCCAAAATTCAAAACAACCACAAAAAAAAAATAAAAAAATAGAATATATATATTTAATTAAAAAAATAAGTCGCCCAAAAACTCTCCCACTTCTCATTAAGGCTCACTCTCTTTGGTCACGTCATACTAAAAGACCAACAGTTTCCTTAAATAGAGAATCAATTATCATCCTAAAACACAAACCATTTTTTAAATAGAGTACCAATAAATGCGATATTTCCTAATCAAATTATTAATAAATAAAATATTTAATTTCTGATTAAAGTTAAAAATCAAGTTTTTTTTTCATGCCATACTAAAAGACCAATAGTCGCTTTAAACATAGCATTAATGAATAAAATATTTGATTCGTATTTAAATTCAAAAACCAACACTTATTAAAATAGAAAATTATTTAAAAAATATAATTAAATGGAATAAAACTAGGAATAGGATCTTAAAATCCTTAAAATTAATAATCAACTAAACAAACAAGAATCCTAGTAAGATTAGAACTGAACAATAAATTTCAACACTTCTCCTCATTGCGAAGTTCATGCCAATAACATAAAACTTTTCGATATCGTAAAATGCCATAGCAGTCATTGTCAATATTGTCACAATAACAGCAATATGTAACAACTTGTCAAACCAATAATTAAATAATAGAACTTTTTTATTAGCTCGAACAGTAACTGATTTGCTAGTTATTTCTTTTTGATGTGTATATCAAAATCGATGATGTTTTGCAAGACTTTTTCTTAGCATTGACTCTACGATCACAATGTCGAGATTTCAAACGTCCAGCTTATCTGAACGAATATCAGGTTGCCAGTTATAATCGTTGCATACCAAGGCATTAGCCGTTACCTACACCTATAAAATTAGCAATAAAGCTTTGGCTATATTCACATATATCCACTTGAGCAGCTTCAAGTATTTTCATATAATTGGTTTTTATACATGAAATCAAATCTTCATGTATAGAGTCGTTTAATAGTTTAAACTTTGAAGTATTTTCAAAATCAATTGATACACTAAAAACTTGTCAAGTACCAAAGCATAACATAAATCATCTCCACTAAGCATCTCTTTTTCCTATTTGATTATTAAAACTACTTCAAAATTAATTAGCTTTTCAACCTCATTGCTAACTAAATCTCTATAAGAAATAACCACATCTTAGATAGCTTTGATATAAAACTCTTTTGCATATTTGATTCCTTAGTATGGGTAGCATCCTTTGACTCTTCTTAAGCAATTTTAGAATCAATTGGTTCTTTAATCAGGATCTCCTTTAAACTTGATGCAATATCCACCTAATCAAGCTCCTTTTGCTCCAAATTTTCTTTCAGACCTAATTGATCCTCAAGTTAATCAATTTTGCTATGCTTTAAGTCTTCCAAACTTGAACCGGTCTCTAACTAATCAAGCTCCTGCTTAAATCTTATTTTTTGAACCAAATCTACTTTTTTTGGATTTTTAAGCCTGAACCAAAATTCACTCTTTAGGCAACTTTTATTTTAGATGTCTCACCTTACTAGAACTTGAGTGGACGACTGCAAGAATATTCCACGCTTTCTTTGGCTCTTATATCCTAAATATGGAGATAATTTTCTCTATCAACTAAAACTTGAATAATCCACATCACCTTTCTTGATTTTTTATATTCTACTTTCTTCTCGCATTCTCATCGTTAAGAGTATCAGTTGGCATCATCTTTGACTCATCCAAGATATCACATAAATCTTGTCCAATCAAATAAGATTTGATAAATAGCCTTTTATATTGGATAATAGGTATTGTTCAACTTGCGGAAAGAAGCGATAGTAGCAAAAGCAACAATATTAATGTTGATGAGGTCGGGCATATTGAATCCAATGATAAAGAAAATAGTAGCATTAGCTATGATGATTCACCTCTTGAATCATCAAACAAAAGTCCACATATTTGTACCACCGAACAATGAATTGTTGAAAGTGCTTCAACTATGCCGAGCTATGAATACACAAACCACCAACAATCAAGTCACTACTCCAAAAACTATGCTTCGAATAAATCTGATAGAAGTTGCAAACTGCTCCACCAACCTTGCTCTGATACCATACAGAATGGCACACTAACGAAGTAGATCAATTATGCCGACCCAAGATCTAAAACAAATACAAAAAACTAAAAAAGAGATGCTAGAAGAAAATTATTAGGAGAGAGAAAAATATTTAATTAAAAAAATTGAGCCACATAAAAAGATTTTCTCATACTCCTCACCAAGAAGGACAACTCTCACTCTCTCATTCTCTCTCTTTTCTCATGTCACACTAAAGGAAACACCAATGATCTCTTTAAATAAAGCATCAATGGGTGAGATGTTTGAATCCTACGCAAATTTAAAAACCGACATCCACTAAAAGATAAGACTAGATAACTACTCTAGAAGGAATAGTTAAGTAGAATAAAATTAAGAATAGAATTCTAAAGCCATTAAAACTAATGACCAACTAAACAAGAATCTTAATAGGAATAGGACTTGGCAATGGATCTCAATAGGGTATAGGGTGGTGGCATAGGTAGAGAGGCGGCGGTCACCGGCATAGGCGGGGGTGGGCTGCGAAGAGAAAGGGAGACTGCGCTAGGGATGCCTAGAAGGGGACATGGTCTAGGTCTCATTGTTTTTTTTTTTTTTAGTAGGTATTGTGGCTCCACGTGCAAGATTTTTATATGATCTACAGTTGAGTTGGTAGACTAGATCTAGCTAACAAATTTTCATGGGCAGAAAAAATTAAATCCTACACTACATACACCATGTTAACTATACACCATGTCAACGATGCACCACACCAATCAGATTTCTCATTTCTGTAGCACCATTCATCATGAGCTCCATGGATATTATGGATTTCTGTGATGCACTCTTGACATGGTGTATGTGGTGTAGGGTATAATTTCTTTTTGGATGGATCATGCCCTCTAGTTCGGCTTTGGATTTCTATATATTTTTGTGAGGTCTAAAATCTATATCTCTGTAAAGAGATTTTATGTGTCATCTCTGGTGAGTGCTACATGCATCCTATAGTGAGCACACGTGTCTATTTGATAAATGGGTCCGGATGCAAATCCGTTAGGTGGATCGGACCCGCTCTCTACTTGCGAGGTTAGCCCGTGATCACCTAGAACCAAGTCGAGACCTAGATTCATCAAGCGGGTCGACCCACTTTCCCTCTGAGGAGTGAATGTGATCCCACCAATGTGGTAAGAGATAAGGGAACATGACCCCATACACTTGAATGGGGGTCAATACGCCTCAACATGCCTCCTCTCACTCTGTCATGTGCTCCCTCTCTCTGGGCTCGTTTGGTTCGCGGGAAGCATTTTCCCTCCTAGGAATATGATTTCTGGAAAGCAGATTCCTAGGAAGAGGATGCTTGTGAAAGTATTTTTGACATGTTTGGTTAACCATGGAAAAGTGAGATTTTTAGAGTGCTTATGTTTGGTTGACCATCTACTTTTCTATGAAAGTTATGTGTAATTCTTATTATACCCTTAATAAAAATTAGGTCTTTAATGCCTTTTTAATGTTGAAGGGTCTTTTTGGGAAAAAATAAAGGTGGAATGATTCCCGCCTCAATGTTTCTCATGGGAAAGACTTTCCCATGAAATGTGGAAATCATATTTCCATGGAAATACAACTTTCGCATCTCTCTCCTTTGAAAACTCGAACCAAACAAGAGGCATCTCATTACTTTCCTATTGACCACACTTTCGCTCATTCTTTTCCCGCAAACCAAACGAGCCCTCTATGTTAGGCCGAACGTGGCCGTGGTCTCATCAGCATGGTGAGGAATACAGGAGGCATGCTTGTCGCCTAACTCCCCTATTTCTTAGAGATGGCAACAAGTTGGGTATGGGTTGGGTCGACTAATTTCCATACCTGTCCTGCAATTAAAAACCCTATATTCATTCCCGCTTCATATTTGTCTCAGGTCGAGTTGGGTCAGGTCAAATAGACAAGATAAGATAGGTAAGTTGGGTAAAGAACTCATCTCCTCCTTGTCACCCACTGTCATGCCAAGAAAACTAAATTTCTAACCTAAAACCCAAAACCCAAAACCTTAAACCTTAGGTCCAACACCATCCTAAACCATACTCACTATCCCATAATTCTTCATAATCCATATGATTTTTAGCCCCTCCATGGCCGTTCACCTCATGCCTTGCTTGATCCACTCAACATCTTACCTTAGCACCAATCCCCAATTTCTAGGATAACTTTACCTTGATTTCTACCTTCTACTACTTCCTCCACATATTAGCCTTCAGGTTTATTCTTGTGCTTGCATGTTTAAGCAGCACTCAGGGCCGACATGCTTGATCTGCAATTAATCAAGCATGTACTAGTGCTTGTGATGCCATGGTGCTTGATCTGTCCAAGATCCAGTACCTAGATGTGCCTATGTCGCCCCCATGCCTGATCCCAAGATGTTCTTGCTGCTAATTGGTGCCATGGTGCCTGTATGCTTGATCCCAGAGTGGTTCTTGGTATGCACAGGTGCTTACAGTGCCTACACGCCGGATCCTCGCAAGATTTGATTGTCTATTGATATTACCGTGTGGCATGGTTTCTAATTCCATGGTTGTTTTAAGCTCTATGGTGATAGTTCGAATGGCCTAGGATGGGGTTCTATTTTTTTAGCAAATGGGACTTGTGTATGTTAATTTTTTCTTTCATTGAGAGCATAATACCTTGATTATTAAGTATTTCGTGGAACCATCCGTTTATCGTTCAATTGTTAGTTGTTTACTTGCTATTTAGCAATTCATTATTCTGCAACAGTTTGGGTGTTGCATTATGGCTGGTTATCATACAAATGTATAATTGTTTAGCAGTTTACTATTGGAAGCTGAATACCATCATTGCATAATTCTATGAACATGCCCAGTTTATATGTTCATCATTATTGCATAACCCATGCGTGTATATAGTTGTTCATCTAGAAGTATGCCGCCTCCACGCACATCATGGTCGATGCATATCCCATGTAAATATTGTTACTTGCCATTAAATTTTGTATCAACATAATTTCATTCTACTTCATGTATTGGTATATATTTCGACATATAACTCTGAATTCATTTCTCATGTAATGGTATTGCCACTAAAGGATGCAGATCGATGACAAATTCACAGTCAAATAAGTATATACATCAGTGCATCGCCTTAGACCGTTTGTATGACCTTTATCTGTCTTCAATTTGACATTCCACTTCATTCGTGATTTTTTTTCCAGAGCCTGAAAATGCTTGTTCCTGAGCACATTCTCATAAAAATCAGCTCTATTGAGATGATGGACAAAATTTGTTCCCCGCCATAATTCCATCGAAAACAACTTCACATACTGTTCTGACCACCGACTAAAAGAGGGTATTTCACCTGGACTTCACCAACCTCCCTCCCTTGTCTTTTTTTTTTTCTTTTCGCTATAGCAGATGGTTCATCCACCTCTAGTGTGAATGCATCCATAAAAGTTAAAAGACAATACATTATAGAGTGCGTTAGGCAACTTCCTTTTTCCAACCTATAGTAAATTCTCAGAATAATCCACCACATACGAAGCCACCCAGTCCACAGCCCTGCTAGCTTTTCTGTAAATGTGCCTAGCCCGCCCTCCCTTGTCTTTCAACAATAAGTCATAGCAGAAATGTACAATCCTCCATAAGACATGCCTTAGCAATTTCTTGGGTCCAATTATCGCTGAAGAGAAAATAACAAACTAAAGGTTTACAGGAATTTGGATTCCAATACAAGGACAAAATATCCCACCCCTACATTATTCACTGAAGCTTCAGTATAGTGCTAAGCAAGTTTGACACAGAAAGGAGCACTACAGAGCAGCAATGCACTCAATCTCAATCCTGGCATTCATGGGTAATGCTGCTACTTGGTAAGTGGAGCGCGCTGGGGCAGGAGATGAGAAATCTGCATGAAGAAAACACTAGTTAATCATAAAATATAATGTCTGAATATATGAATATAACATAGGTGATGTAGCATTGCATTTAATCCTGCTAGTTGCTTTCATGTAATTTCAAACATGAGCTGGATGCGTTTTTCAAGTCTGGAGCATGATCGGACAAATGGATCTTGCTTCAGTGAAACACATCTTGACTACGAAAACATATTATGTGCGAATCCAAAGCCGAAAATGCCTTGGGAACCAGATAGTGGATCACCGATCCAAAAAAGAAATGAGGAAATACTTTTAAGAAATACAGTATTCCTATCTGCAAGAATAAAAATTAAATAAGTGCAAATGACAAAGCTATTTTGTCATTGCTATAGAGAAAATATGATGATTATATAGGATAGGTTAGCAACACAAAATGGATTTGGAATTAGTGAATTAAAAAGCAAAGAAAATTGAATTTAGGGGGGGGGGGTTGCGAACCAAATCTCCATGCATAATATCTCTGATCCAGTCAATAAATTTGAAAGACAAGACAGGCCCAGAACAAGAGGAACTTTTGTCCATGACTTACATTTAGAGTATATCTCATTGACAGTTTTGAAATCCTTCAGGTCTGCTAACCTGTGAAAAGAAAAATTTGAGGTCAGCAAAATTCTAGTCAAGTCTTATATTTTGAGGTAATGAAAAAAAAAAAACCACTGTTACATGATCGTTGTCTTAACAACTGAAGAGTAGCTAGCACCACTCGCTTTTAATATTTCCCCCATATTCTTTAAAACCTGCAAGTTTATAGACATCAAAAATTATCAACCACAATGACAATGTCACCAAACAAAACCTCAAGACATCAAAAGTGTCAAGCACAAAAAATGCTGCTAAACAAAATGACGATAAGTACAGCAAAATATTAAAGCTATGGCCCTTCCTTGCTTTTGGGCATCAAACTATATGAATCTACCACTTTGTGCAACAATTCCAAGGAAAACACCAGAAAAATTCCACAGAAAACTATATAAAATGAGGGGAAAACGAAAAATAAGGCTCCACAGAAGACTAATAAGCTTTACCAAGAATCCCTTCATTCGACCAGAACTCCCAAATCCCTCAATCATAACCAACACATGCATTCCAAAAGTCGATGTTTAAGTCACTGTCCAGAAATTCTCCCATATTCTTTAGAATACTCGTATATAATAGCTATTAGCTAAATAACATAAGGGACCTCAAACATCAGATACAATCTTCCTTATGTCCTAATATGACCCTGAATACCAAAAAAAAAAAAGAACTCAAATTTGTTGCTATTCCTGTTTCATAACTTCAAGAGTTCTGCTTCTGCATTAGTCATAATTTTCTTGATAGCATTCCAAGATTGCATCAAACAAAGATAACTCAAAATTAAAAGCAAAAAGAAACTGGAATCTGATTTAAAATAAAAGTTTAAGGCCTAAACAGCAGGAAAGCTGTTTTTTGCAATACTAACTGCCAATTTCGACATAGATTACCCCCACATTAATTTTCTGGAAATATCCTTATGGAAGAGCAAAATGCTCTTCTTAAAGGCAAACTTATGAAATCTGATATTTGATCATCCAGTTAAGAACATATTCGAGATAATGGTGCATCAGTTATATACCAACTTTCCAACACATTGAACGACAATATCATACTGACACATATAAATGATAGCTCCACAATGACTAGATGTGTCCACCATAGACATCAGTCATCAATGCATTATGACCAATTATCCCCTCACCCACACGCTATACTGAAAACAAATAACTTTTTCAAAGCTTCATCTGATTTGTCTTACTGATCACAAATTCATATGCTATTTTAACATCTGTCCTAAAATGATCATTTTTTTTTCTAAATGTCACATTTTACACAGCTTGGATCATGAGCAGTACTGCATCTACATTTGGTATGGATACCAGGCACCTAGGCAATCCCAAGTGTTCAGCAGTTTCTTCTCCAAAAGCACTGATATGGGGACAATCCCATATACAATTTATACAGAAAAGTTAATTTGTGCAATAATAACATTAAAGAAGAAGAAAACATAGGTTTGACACCTCACTATAAGAAGCTGGACACTTTTAGCAGAAATTCATAAAGAATCAAGTATGATGAATTGTAGTAGATTGTTTTTGACATGTCACTCCAGAAAAGAAACATCAAGTGTTGACACTTAGCTGATGCAGCAGAACACTCCATTTTTGGGGTGGCAAGGTGTGTCCTAACTAAATAAGTGCTCACAAATTTATCAAAAATCAACATGTTTCATGTTGAGAGAACACACTTCAATATAATTTAGTTACATGTATACGTGAAACGGTGACTCACATCACGCTTAATTTAACATAAAATTCTTTGATGCAAGAATGAAACATGACTAACAAATTCAAAAACATAGTTTCACAATGGATCGAGCTCCACTTGACCATGAAGCAGAGGACTTTTTTGTCCAGTATTTCATAAAAATATCTTCGAATTGTCATAATAAGGATAATCTTCTACACTATTTATAAAAGTGGGATTAGTGGCTTTCCTAGATAGGATTTATGAGCAACTTCATTACCTGCTCTGTCTGTTCCTCAATGGTATCAGAGACAAATTTTCCAGTCTGCATTCATATAGTCAAAAAATTAGTCAGGTGCATAAAAGTACTGTAAAAAATGTTGCAGGCACACATACATGTTGTCTGTTATGATCTAGAAGTAAGATGGAAGATGATGAGATAACAAACCTCAGGAACAAGACCTAAAACACCAGAGACAAAAACAAGGTTATTGGCTTTGATAGCCTGAGAATATGGCCCCAATGCTGCAGGCGCCTTTTCTGTTCGCACAGCTTCCTTTTTATCTAAAGCCAGGGCAGTAAATCACCTTCAGTACATGTTGACAATTAAGCTTGCCAAATTTATTAAAAGGTACGAACATGTCAAAATTATGAAATATTAGATTCCTTTCTAACTCACGGTCCAAGAAACTTTTGATTCCAAATTACATCTGAACTAAAATATCTTGGTTTTCTGGCTGACCAAAATGAGTGTCAAAACAGTTATGTGCTTATTCCATCCCTGTTTCGGCCTTTTTTAGGCAAAACCAGTCCAGACTTATCGATTATAAGTTGATAAGTTTGTTATTATAAACCATAGTTAATAGGTCCTAACAGCCTTTTGGATTCCTTTCTTTCCTCATCAAACTTCAAGTCCAACTTGCCCTGAATTTTTCTTGGACAGCAAATCTACACAACCTTTAAAAACCAAACCTATATATTAATCCCTTTTGCCTTCATGTCACTTGCATGTGATCCCTGCAACTGGGGGATGGCAACACAAATTAGCATTGGAGAAAAAGAATTAAGAGGGGTTGCTGTTGAGAAAGGATCTCATGATAAATCCTTGAGGGCAGGGTCGTTTTCATCGCAAAGGGTTGGTGGGTTGTTAGGATAATTCAAATTAAAATCAAATATAAATTTGACAATAATTAAAAATTTGAGATAGTTCATTTTATGGTTTACTTTGGGGATAAAAAGTACTAGGTAAAGATGGGTCCGCAATGAGCACTTTGGCGAAAGGAGAAAACTAGCAAGAAAATGTTATTCGTACGCAGGCTTTCTCCTCTAGGTGGCACGTAACTCGTATCTATTTTCCATCTTCCCTTCTTTCACATTCCTACATTTCCCCTGATGGTATCTTGTCACACCCTTATCTAATTCCACATTGTTGGCTAATGCCAACACAAATATTTAGCAAATACTTATTTAAACTTTGCTTTCCATTTAACAGTCAAAGGTTTATGCCAAATGAGATTATCAAACTGTCCAACAGAACAGTACAGGATAATCTCTGATGCTTCTGTTCCATTTCTCTGCAGATATTGACATGTCTATTTAAACAACATCTTAAGCAAAAATCCAAAATTACTAAATTACAACTACATCATGAACCCCATAAATATATCATTTCTCATTTCCTTTCTACAAACAATCCTTTAATCTTCCAACCCCTTTTCCAAAGAAGATCAAAACATCAGAAGGCCCCTTTCGTCAATAATATATCAGAAACTAAATCACTTGAAAACAACAAAAATCAGAAGCTCGGAACAGACTCTTATAAATCTAAAATATATGAAAAGAAAAGCACTGCCAAAAATAGAAGCCAGACGGAATCAGAGCCTAACTTGCAAAACCAGTGAATCACAGATCAAACGAACGTAAAAGTATATTTTTTATTATAAAAAAAGAGATCAAGGGGATAGGGAAGGAAGAAGGGCTAATACCGGCGGCGGCGGACGTAGGGTTGGTGGAGAGGGCCGCGTTGACGCAGGCGAAGGGCTTGGAGCGGGAAGTCCAGAGGCGGGAGCTGGCGAGGGAGACGCAGCAGAGACCCACGGCGACCGGGGCCCGAGCGCGCAGCGATCGCAGGTCGATAGCCGGCGCTCCCACGGACCTCGCAGCGCTCCACGACATTGCTACTCCGAACCCTACACCCACTGGATCACTGGACTGGCGCGAGTTCGGACACGGCCTTAACGGAGCGTTTCCATCTAAGTTCTTCCTCCTTTTTATCGACTTGGGGTGGGCGTTTTTAATGGGCTAGGTAGGGTGTAGTCGCGGGCTCTGCCGATGGGTGGCCCTACCGGATTAGGAATGCGAAGGCCTTTCCTTCGAAAGGAGACCCGGGAAAGAGCTATGCTATTGACCGACCCTTGCGGCCCAATTCCGTGGGCTGATTTCATTACCGAATGCTGGCCACAATGGACTGAAGGCTGGATACAATGGAAGGGTTCAAGTGGAGGTGGGCCTGCTCCAGTTAAATTAATGCCCAATTCATCAACTCTGATCACTATGGGCTCGTTTGGTTCGCGGGAAGCATTTTTCCTTTTAGGTTTATGATTCTTGGGAAACAAATTTCTAGGAAGAGGATGCCTAAAAAAGTACTTTTGGCATGTTTGGTTGACCATGGGAAAGTGACAAATTTTGAAAGTGCTTATGTTTGGTTGGCCATCCACTTTCCTGAAAAAGTTATATATAATTTCTATTATGCTCTTAATAAAAATTAGATCTTTAATGCCTCTTTAATGATTTTTTAATGCTGAAGGGCCTTTTTGGGAAAAAGTAAAAATGAAGTGATTTCCGCCTCATGGGAAAGTAACTTTCCCATGTTTCTCATGGGAAAGACTTTCCCATGAAATGTGGAATCATATTCCTATGGAAATACAACTTTCCCGTCTCTCTCCTTTGAAAACTCCAACCAAACAAGAGGCATCTCATTACTTTCCCGTTGACTACACTTTCCCCCCTTCTTTTCCCGCGAACTAAACGAGCCCTATGTGGATATGAAAGTCCTACGTAAGTTATGTTAAATCAAATTATGTAAACAAAAAAAGATAACTTAAGAGAGCAACATTGTTATGTGTGATAGGGGAACAAGATTAATTAGGAGGAAAAAAGAGAAGAGTTCATCTTGATGAGAGTTTTAAATTGATAGAATGAGGGAGGGAGGTTTTGTGAAAGGCAAAAAGATTCATCTTATTAGTGTGTTTAGATATTAGTGGAAACTAATGGAGATTGAATTAGTATCAATGGTATTAAAGAGTAATCATATTCATCAAAAAAACTAGTAACGATCGATTATATTATGAATGTGAATCATTCATTTTGAATAATTAACCTTTTCTCTTCTAATATAAAATCTAGGGTCAAATAATGTCAACTTTAATCCATTATGATTTCAATATGTTTCACAATTTGCAATTCTAAATTATATATCTTAAACTAAAAATCATCTTGGCCCAAGATTAACTCAGAATGATATAACCATAAATTTAACATGGCATAGTAAATCCTTTTGAAGTATCCATGATCTTTAGGAAACAGGTCTAGTTTTTATGAAACATTGCACCTTTTTCCATTTTCTTTCAAACTAGACTCTTCTCTTTCATGCATTAGAACATCACTTCTTCTTTCATGCAGTAGAATACATCCACATGGAACAAGAAGCTGGTGGAACCAATCTCTTTGATGTGGCTCAATAACTCAGTCTGGAACCTTAAATGCCTCCAAATTTCATCATAGATGCTGACTTATATGAAACTTCACCAGCCATACTCCCATGTAAGTAAATTCCTCTTTGGTATTAAGATTAATCGGAGAGTTATGTCTTTATATATACCATAAGTAAAGTTCTTTGAAGGAACTTCTTTCACATTAGGAAAGCTTTTCTACCATGAAGTTAATTATATATACCATAAATTCATTATTAGTCCTTTCAAACCCTCTACAGAAGTATGTCTTGGAAACATTTTCTTTTCAAAAAATGAAAATATATTATATTATCTGCATGACTTTTTTTATCCTTTTACAAGTTTATTTGGGAGAATCCTCTCAATCAGCTCCTTAAAATCACAAGAAACAAAAAGACAAACCCTCCAAAATCAATATAATAACGTTGATCCAATTTTCTTGAGATCACAGTAGGAATATATGAAAATGATGATATGTGCTACTCTAATATCAAATGGAAACCTTGTTAACAAAAATAGCTGCTTTTATTTTCCATTGATGAAAAAAACTACAAAAGTAATATGCATATATAACCGTATATTCATTAAATCCACTCATAACAATTTGAACTGTTGTCTGCTAAAATTCAAATCAAAACCTTCATAAGGAAAGAAAAGAAAATCATATTTCATTCTATTGAAACTCTTCCATATACAAAACATTAGAAATTTTTGAAAAATGAAAGGAATTAGAAAGCCAATAATTTTTTTGGCATATGCACCATCTAGGTTTGATGATGATGCAAACGATCATGTCTCATGGAAACATGATTGTGCTATTATATTGTTGATGTGAGATATGGATAGTTTCCAATGGCATATCTAGTTTCCAATGGCATATCTAGTTTCCAATGATTGTGCTATTATATTGTTGATGTGAGCAATGAGTTGCTGAGATAACTCCGTAGCTCCTCAAATGCAGCTTGACACTCACTCGTCCAACAAAATCTCCTTAGTTACTTCAAAATTTTGAAAAAAATGTAGGCTCTTCTCAGCTGACCTTGCGACAAATCTACTTAATGCTGCCATTCATTTGACGAGTCGTTGTACCACCTTCTCATTCTTTGGGGGCACCATCTCTATTATGGCACAAATCTTCTTAGGATTTGCTTCAATTATTCGTTGAGTCACCATAAACCCAAAATTTTTTTCAGAGGAGACTCCAAATGCACACTTGCTTGGGTTAAGCTTCATGCAATATTTTCTTAGAGTCTCGAAGGTCTTGTCCAGGTTAGTAATATGATGTTCGTTCTGTCTAGTTTTCACCAGCATGTCATCGACATAGACCTCTATGTTGCAACCCATCTGGTGTTTGAATATATTGTTGACCAGGCATTGATAGGTGGCACTGACATTCTTCAATCCAAAAGGCATAACTCTATAGCAGTAAAGCCCTTCATCAGTGATGAATGAGATTTTCTCTTCATCCTCAGGCACCATCTGAATCAGATTGTAACTTGAGAAGGTGTCGATGAAGTTGAGAAGCTGCTGGCTTGGGGTGGCGTTGACCAACTGGTCAATTCTTGATAGAAAAAAATTATCTTTCGGGCAGACCTTATTGAGCTTAATGAAGTTGACACACATTCACCATGTCCTGTTTGGCATCTTGACCAGCACAACATTGGCCAGCCAGTCAGGATAGTCTATTTCTCAGATAAAACCGCCTCTTCAATCACCTTCTTCCTTTCAAGGGCGAAGCTCCTTTTATTCTATCAAATTGGTCTGCAAGTAGAGTCCATACTTAACTTTTGGGTGATAACCTTCGGGTCTATTTTTGGCATATTAGAGGCTGGCCAAGAAAAGATGTTAACATTGGCACCGAGGAATTCTAGTAGCTATACTCAGACGACATTATCAAGATAGGCTCCAATTTGCATTGCTCGGCTCGGCACAGTCTCATCAAGAGGCACAGAGCAAAGGTCTTTGGTTAGCTCCCCACACTGTTGCCCTTGGCAATCTTGAGAATCGAAGCATTCGATGGGAAGTGCCTCCCTCGGCTTCGTTTCCCAAGGTATAGCCATGTAGCATCTTTGGGCGAGCGCTTGGTCACCTCGGGCTTCTCTTATATCATTTTTGGTCGAAAACTTCATCAAGAGGTGGTAGGTGGAGACC
>JAOXJJ010000069.1:15029651-15085425 GCA_025769935.1 Phoenix roebelenii | reverse complement strand
TTCAAAGTAAAAATTAGGGAACATAATTTTTAGAAAATCCAATTCACCCCCCTCTTGGGTTGTCACCTTGGGCAACACAATATATACTAAAATAGAAAAATGAGTGATGGTCATAATTATGAGTAATAAAAATTGCTTGAAACTAGTTCGAAGTGTAAAGAAAAATCATTTAGTGAGGTAAAAAATTATTTAGAGAAGACAAAATAAAAAATAATCAAAATTAATGGAATGCTAAATAAGGGGTGCTTGCGTTGTTTGTTTTCATTGGTTATAATTCACGTCATTTAGCAATAATTTATATCGCTGGTTGTGGTTCTACTTCAATTTGTATATATTTATTATGAATTATTTTGGTAGATAAAATAAGAAATCTATATCTATATTTTATAAATTCATATACAAATAATATCAAAAATCCATTTTTCATTTGGTTGTATAAATTCAAAAGAGTTGACATTAGTTTATTGATAAAATGACTTTAGTTTTAAGATGATATCAGTTAAAGTTTTAAAAAAAAAACTTTTGTTTTTGTTCTTGACCAAATTTCTTTCTGCGGAGTTCGTTGGCTTGTTTAAGATTAGGTTGCCTACTAAACAAGGAGACAATGAGGCATACAACCTAGCCTCCAACGAACTATCTTTTTGATTCCTTCTTCTCTTCTTTCACTTATAAAATAGCTGATACTTGTCAATCTACATGCTTCGCTACACCTTTTAATAATAGCACTCAAAAATCTATTACTAACACATTTTCTCAGTCACTTAACCACTTACCTATACCCATCTGATGTGCCATAATCTCTGCCTGTTTAATCGGAACATGTCAAAATTGGCAGCTACATTGAAGCTTCCTTATTCTTTTAATATAGCCTTGATGTTTCTGTTTTCTAACCTTTGAGCTACTCTAATGCACTATCCAACCTTATATGGACTTCTAATTCGATCCCAAATTACATCACATCCTATACTACATGCATCATGTGGCTGTGCATGC
The DNA here is from genome assembly GCA_025769935.1 of Phoenix roebelenii. Taxonomy (NCBI): domain Eukaryota; kingdom Viridiplantae; phylum Streptophyta; class Magnoliopsida; order Arecales; family Arecaceae; genus Phoenix; species Phoenix roebelenii. The sequence goes on along the minus strand of JAOXJJ010000069.1, from coordinate 15,084,432 downwards.
TGTCTCATTCTTATAGACTCAATTCATCAAACACTTATTTTAGTGCGTTACTGTAAAAAAGAGCTGCTGTGATTACCAGCATGCAAGACTGTGGTGTATACCGTATAGGATATAATTTCTTGCGTCTCAGCTAAGAAGATCACGGCAAATCTCGTCTCATAGTCAGTGGGGCAACTAAGAGTAAAAGAATCAGGCTTACAGCATCATTTGGCACAACTACCTTGTTGTCTTATAGCCAATTTACAACTCATTCTGAAAAAAGTGCGGCCACGAGTGAAGGCAGCGCTGCCTACTCCCATTCCAAATTTTTCAGTGACATTGAAGAAGCCAATCCTGTTTGGGCACCCTCTGCGGCAAGTAGCAAATGACCCATCTCGACGGGTACCACCCTCCCCACCGGCCCGCTGATTTGGGCACCTGGTTTTGGGGTTTCCAAGGTTCTGGCACGCCCCTCGTAAGTCCGCAAAACCAGACTGGTAGTGGGCTACTTTCTACCGTCTCGTCCTGTGTCCATAGCTCATAGCTGCGCTCCTTTCTACTTCCACGCTTCCCAGTTGATTTCTTCTGCTTGCATTCCTCTGTTTTTTTTTTTCTGTGGTTGGGTCTCACTGTCTTGCGCTTGGTTTCTATATAAGTGAGGAGTTTTTTCTTGGAGGAGTAGAAGGGCAGCTCTCTACTTCTCCAAGATCTGAAAAAATGGATGGCTGTTGGTGGAAGCTTTCTGGTTTTGGAGCTGGATTTTGCTTGAATACCTTGAGGAAGGTAGCCTTTGCAGGCCTTACCTGCACCTTTGCACTGTGTAAGAATTCTCTCTGTGTGTATCTAACCTTTGAATTCTGTAAAAACCAATTATTTTACTCATTGTGTACTAGCTTTCACCTCAAAGAAAAGCTATACATACCACTTTCATTCAACACTTCAAACTTCACTGCATAATTTGGCATAATATTCATGGGGATTGGATTCCAGACTACAAAGAGAGTCTTTCCAAAAGGTTTGTAATGGAGAAAGGAGATTCATCTATCTAATAACCAAAGATCTTAGTGTTTCCCATTCAATCTTCAATCTTGATTCTTTCTTCTTGAAGTATAATTTGGTGGGCAAATAACTCGACTCTTGGAGAGCAGGTGGAGCCTTGATAGGGTCGATTTCAGGCGCGCTCAAAGGCCAGACCACGGAGACGGGGCTGTTCCGCGGCGCGGGCATTGGCGCGGTCGCTGGCGCGCTGCTCTCCGTCGAGGTGCTGGAGTCTTGCCTCCAAGGAGAGCTGTCATCCAAGGTTAGAGCTTTAGAACAACATTAACATCATCATCACGACTATTCTTTCATCTACTTTGCCATATAACCTAGCTACTTCTTGAATTGTCTCAGTTCACGTCACCATTAAAAAAAAGCCATCACAGTTTGGTTGGGTCACCGTCCTTTAATGGGTCCAAACTAAGGACTCCTTTGATACTAATTATGTGATGTGATTGGTGGTGTAATTCGACCATTAGAAGTATGACAATGATATCACCCCCCCCCCCCCCCTCTAAAACGGTACTTCTACGTGTATGAAGATATCCAATAAAATCAAAATACAACAGCTAGTGGAGTGTCAATGGCAACTTCCCCTCCTTAGACCAAAAGGTATACCCTGAGTGGTAGACCGCGTAGGTAGCCATCCCGTCAGCCGCCCCGTTGGCTTCTCTGAATACATATTTGGTCTAGAAGGTTTTTCCATCTCTCATCATTATCTCTATGTCTCGAATCAGGAGGATGGTCTGTGCTCTCACCCTTTGATTCCTTACGAATTCATCCGATGACTGTGGTCGAGTCGCCCTCCAAAATGATCGATTGGGCTTGCAGCATCATCCGCGCATATCGAAAGCCCATTCAGACTGCTCACAACTTTACCTCTGGTACCAACGTGTCAAATAGCTGGCAGTCGTCTGTCGCCACGATTCTGGAATGCGAGTTTCGTATTACAAAGCTTGCACCACCTCGCATACCGCCATCCAGCACTGGCCCATCGAAGTTAACATTAACGAAGTTGAGAGGTGGGGGCTTCCAGGTGAAAAACACCGTCTGAGGAGCTGCCAAAGCAGAGGAGGAACCCCAGGTGTCCCAAGCTAACAAATGTCTATCTGAAGGGTGGGTGGGTAGGCCTGATATCAGCCTTGTCATGTAAGTCTTGTGGTCCTGCAGATGGATTTCAGTCTTTGGACCAGTTGGACTCATTGGCACTATTAGGTTCAGTTTGTAGATCCAGTAGTTCACCTATTGGGGATTACCCTCTATTGTTTTGTCCTCCCCTTAAAAGAAAGATTGCCCTCTCTTATTCAGTTATGTGACTCATGTCTCCTCTAACTTCCATGGTTCACAAAGCTGTAAGAATTATGCATAGAAATAGCTGTTGAAAGATCTATGGTCTCCATCCACTCTCCACTAATAGGTTTTGGATTGATATTTTTCTTTTTGATGGCATAAATGCAGGTGGCTATATTTGGTAGCCTACTAAATGGCAAGATATTTCGAGAGTGGGTGAGCCCGGCAATGCTCAAAGCATACCAGTGGCAAGTAAGTAGTAGGTGAAACTAGTAGTTGCATGCCCCTACTTCATGACGCTCTATCCCAACATATCTTAATGACATAGTAATGACTGAGAGCGAATTGAACCTTATAGATCAATGCAATTGAAGCTAGTAATGGAGAGACTGCAGACCTATTCGATATCAGTAGAAGCATTGGTTTGTTGCCGGATATCATCAAGAGGCTTCCTGAGTTTGAGATCAAAAGTGATGACAGTATCAATTCATGCGGGGAGTTGATCTCTTGTGCTGTTTGCCTGCAGGTACGGGGGCCTTGACATACCTAATAATCCAATTTGTTAGGGTTCTTTTTGTGATTCACTGCAAAACCACGATTCTGACTATAATTAATTGCACATGCATGCATCATTTAAGGCATCTGCACCACTTCTGTGGTCTTTTACCTGTTGTGTTTTGGGTCTAGGTGACTTATTTTCATGATCATTTTCGGTACTAAGGTCTCCCTGATATATGTATATATGTACATATGTGTGCGCCCGGCGCGCGACACGCACGTACAAAAAATTAACAGTTGGACTATATACTTTTTGTGCGTGTGCGTGTCGGTTGGACTATATACTTTAAGAATTAACAATCAAAATCACCGATGGGCTATTTAAATTCAAAATCTAAACAGTTGAATATGATATGCGGCCCAAAAAATGCGTAGAAGTCAAAATTTTATATATTCTCGTGGTCTCTAATCTAATTATCAAGTGAACAGTTTTAATAGCATAATATAATATTTTTATATGATTTAATAATCAAAATTCAGTGGATTTAAATCTATTCATGTTTTGAGATATATATATATCTCATTTTTGGATTTTTTGCGTATATACCCTCCTAAATATTGGAATTTGCATGCCTACCCTTCTAAAAGTGATATTTGTATGTATATCCTCATCAAACACTTGTTGTGCATGTATACTCTTTTTTTTTTTTACATATCTACTGATGCCATCTAAAGTTGTTAAGTTAGCGATTTAAAATTTAAATGATAAAAATGTCCTTAGAGGATAAACATTCAAAAAAATGTTTATAAGGATATACATGCAAAGAGCAATTTTGGAGGGTATTCATGCAATTTCATATATTTAAAAGGGTAGACACGCAATTTTTTTTTGGATTTTTGCATAAATACCCTTCTAATATTTTTCTATATTCTAATACATGCCCTTATATATGCATCTATAATAATAAATATTACAAGCCATGTTTCAATGAAATAAGATATAGGGTTGTTATAAATGAAGAAGAATAAAGTAGAATAAACCAATAATTAGTGAAAGAACTTTCTTAACTCCTTTTATTATCTAATTGTCGAATCATTTTTTTTTAGCAAAATTTTTACAAAAAATATTGAGGGGCAATATTAGACAAATCCGAGTGTTAAAATGGGTTGAAATAGAAAAAAATAAAATTAGAATTTTTTTTTATATAAATCTTTCTAAATATGTAAAATTGCATGAATACCCTCGCAAAGCATTATTTGCATATAAAGCCTTATAAATGTTTCTTTTGCATATCTATCCATTAAGGATATTTCAGTCATTTTAAATTTTAAACCACTAATTTTTTGACGACGTTAGATGGTACGGGCACATATATAAGAAAAAAGAAAAATAAATGGTATACACGCAAAATAAGTATTTTATAAGGGTATACATGCAAATACCAATTTTTGGATGCTATTTATACAAATTTCAATATTTAGGAAGGTATGTACGCAAAAAATCTTATTTAAAAGGGTAGACAAAAAGAAAATTGTGCATAAATACCCTTCTAATATTTTTCTATATTCTAATACATACCCTTATATATATATCTATAATAATAAATATTACAAGTCATATTTCAATGAAATAAGATATAGCGATTGTTATAAATGAAAAAGAATAAATTAGAATAATCTCATGATTATTGAAAGAATTTTTTTAAACTCCTTTTGTTATTTAATTGTCGAATCATTTTTTTAAGTAAAATTTTTACAGAAAATATTGAAGAGCAGTACTAGACAAATTCGAGTGTTAAAACAAGTTCAGATAGAAAAAAATAAAGTTAGAATTTTTTGCATGTAAACTCTCCTAAATATGTAAAATTGCATGAATACTCTCTCGAAGTATTATTTGAATAGATACCCTTATAAATATATTTTTTTTGCATATCTACTCATTAAGAATATTTCAGTCATTTTTAATTTTAAATTGCTAATTTCTTGACTATGTTAGATGGTGTGGGTATATATGCAAGATAAAAAAATAAATAAAAAGTATACGTGCAAAATAAGTATTTTATAAGGATATATATACAAATATCAATTTTAGGATAATATTCATGCAAATTTTAATATTTAGGAGGATGTGTACGCAAAAAAAACTTTCATTTTTTTTACTATCTTGATGCTTAGGTTAGAGCTTCTAAATAGATGAATTTTGGTTTTAATATTTTTTATAGTACATATCATGTTTGATGATTTGAATTTTGAATTTGAATGATCTTCTTTTAATTTTAAAATTGTTAGTATCTTTTTCAAAAAGTTAACATAAAATGTATAGTCCAGCTTTTATTTTAACAATATCTACCAAGATTTTTTATTCTTGTGTGCAAAATATGAGCTATGTACTAAAAATTAGCCACTACAATGAGATTGTGACTTTTTCACGATTTATTCTTCCAGGATTTCAAGGATGGAGAGAGTGCAAGAAGATTACCTGTATGTGGGCATTTCTTTCATGCGCTCTGCATAGATAGGTGGCTGGTGAGACATGGCTCTTGCCCTTTTTGCAGGCAGGATGTGTAGGGTCTCATTTAGTTCTTACAATTTGAAAAAGGTATTCCAAGTTTGATGGCAAACCACCTCTAGCAATCAAGATTCAGATTCATGAAGGATCAACCACTGGTCTAGTTATCCTAACATCCGGTTGCAGTCAGTGGTGCCAAACTCATTGTGTAAACTTGAATTTATTGATTTAGACTGATAATTTCAGAAAAAAGGTTCTCATTTGCCAAAAAGATATGTGGTAGATTTTTTTGGAAAAATTATAGGGGCATCCCCTCAAATTAGGATCTATTCTAAGGACACCACTCCAACTTTAAAAAGTTTCAAGCATATCATTCAAGTTTCCAAGCTATTTCAAACTGATCTTTCTGTTCATCACTGTAAAAAGAATAGTATCATATGATCATCATACCCTAGCATAAAATTGTATTATGATTAAAATATCCTTTACATTAGTTTGTATTGGCACAAATCTCAAAAAATTCTTAGTATATAATCCATTGCTGAGGATCATCCATAGATCTTAAAGCACTTCGAATATTTTCATTCATTTATCTGCATATATCTTAAAGCACCATTGGTATATGAATTATAGTTAAGGATCACTCACCAAGCTTTTTCATTCATTTACTTGCACAGTTATTAAATCATTTTAAGTATATAGTCCATAGCTAAAGATCATCCATCGCACATATCTCAAAGCACTTTGAACAACTTCAATTATCTATTTGCACAGATCTCAAAGGCATATTTAGTATATGGCCTATAGTAAAAAATCTTCTATCGTAGAGATCTCAAAATACTCCGAATCTTTTTATTTATCCGTCAGCACAGATCTCAAAGCATTCTTTGTATATGAGCTATAGTTGAGGATCACCATCGTGCAAATCTCAAAGCCTACCGAACTTTTTTATTCATTCATATGTATAGATCTTAAAGCACTCTTAGTACATGACTAGGATTAGTTATTGCACAGATGTCAAGACACTCCAAACTTTTTCATTTATTTACACTATGAAGAGGGTGAGGGTATTTTAGTCAAAGAGTTGGAGAATCAATTTGAAGTGGTTTGAAAATTTGAAAGATCTATTTGAAATTTTTTAAATTGGTAAGATGTGTCTTTGGGACATGCCCTAAGTTGAGGGCCGTCCCTATATTTTTTTCTTATTTTTTTATTTGTTTTTCTTGGTCAAGTTTGCTGACTACTTGCTTAGCCGCTGACTGCACCTATACAATATTTTCCTAGTTCATGTCCCCTAAGTGTTGAGGGGCCATCCTTTTCCTTTTTTTTTTGTTTGTTTGTTTTCCTTGGTCAAGTTCGCCAACTACTTGCTTCATAGCGCTAGCAAGGCCATTGACATCTCCGATATAATAATTTCTTATTTTAAGTCTCTTGAGTGGCAATTAGGGATGCAAATGGATCGGATTAGACCGAGTTATGAGTGATTCTCGACCCAATCTGATTTTTTGTTCGAGTCTTAATTTTGGATTCATATTCAATCTAATAGAAGATCGGGTCGGATGTACCGTTATAATTTTTGACCTACTAAGTCTTTAGGTCTGGGTCAGATCTAAATCAACCAATAGAGTCTAGGGGCCTCCTTGGCCGTCCAGCCAGATTTTTGTTTTTCAGTCATATAGTGGAAAAAAAAAAGGGAGCACAAGGATTTAAGTGGAAATAAGTGAACTGATACTTGAAATAGGTACCAGAATACAAAAAAATAACAATGGGTAGCATTCAAAATGTTGGTGCAATATTGCACAAAGAGCCTAGATTGTTGGTTTGGAACCTAATGGTCATAATTCAAGATGGCAACTCCTAATGGCCTAGCTGCAGAATATGAAACCACTGGGTTCTAACTACAGTCTATGGATATATCTTGAGTAATATCAATAGTCAAAGCCCCCATATGGAAAGACATACAAATCCAAACATTAACCACATGAGGAGGCAGAGTGAGAGAGAGAGAGAAGTAATCACATAAGAATCTCCTACTTTTCAGTTCGCAAAGTCGCACTCTGACGTTGTCTGGACTTGACAGAAAAGAGCTACAAAAAAATTCTCCTTTTCACTTAGATAATAAATATATAATTAACTATGCATAAAAATTACAATATTCTTTACAATATAAATAAAAAATAAAAATGATTGTTACCTGCATAAGCTAATCATCAATACTAATAACAATAGATGTTTCGTAATTTTCCACTATGTAATTAGTATGAGAAGGTTGGTCATCTACAAATGAAAAAAATACGAAATTCACTTGGTGGCATGGGAGGTGATTTGTCAGCCGGTCAGATTTGCTAGATTAAGTGTGCACTCATTAGCAGTGAGGCGGAAGATTCTGGCGACGAGACATGCAGCCAGGTACATCTTAGAACTGAACAGCTTGTGGTGTCCCGTATGAGAGGCAAGTATGGTGCACACACTATGGCGGCTGACTTTCGAGTAGGGCATCACTACACCTTTATTTGGGAGAAAATTTGTGCCCATACTTTGATGATGCTCTCTCTGATTAGGTGGACCATCGGAAATGGGCAGTCTATGATGCGTTGGAGGACATTTGGGTGATCGAGCAGCCGTTGTGTCGAGTGCCGACGATAGTTGATTCAGTGAGGCTGACGGGTTGTAGAGTCAGTGATCAATGATCTGATCACTCCAAGAGTGGGTAGATGGAATGAGGTGTTGATCCGGGACACATTCCGGGAATAGCTAGCTAAGAGGGTTCTGGCACTTCCGATTCCTGCTAGGGAGACGACAGACAGATTGGTTTGGATTTCGACAAGGAGGATGAAGGTACGTGCCAAAGATCTATAGGTACCGATGGGAGGGGAAACCACCAGACAGATCAATAGTGGGTGGATTTGGAGGATGTGCATTCATCATCGTATGACCTTATTCATCTGGAAGGTGGCGTGGGGCTGTTACTGACCAAGAGTATTGTGGCCAGGAGGGCCGTGAGGACTACTCTGATGTGTGAGGAGTGCCCTGACATGGAGGAATTTATCAACCATGTTCTTCTCGGTTGCCCTCGGGCAGTGCAAGATTGGAGGAGGGCTTCATTTTTTATACCGTGGTCTGTGAGGTTGGATGAGGAGCTTCTACGCCATCTAAGGGATTTCTTGTGGAGATCGAGTTCTATTGAGCGGGGCATCACTTGTGCTTATTTGGCCTATCCCATCTGGTTGGACAAAAACACCCGCTTCTTTGAAGGTAAGAGGACATCCCCGAGGTTTGTGATGGATAGAGCTCTCCTTCATGCTATCGAGAACATTAATACTACCATGACAACTTCATCCGAGATGGCTAAGGATATCTAGGACTCCCACTTTGCTGCTGCTGCACCTAGATTTACTCTTGTCTCTTGGGAGCCCCCGCCCCTTGGCCATCTTAAGGTGAATTTCGACGACAGTGTGTCTATTGGTGGAGACAGAGAAGGCATGGGTTTTATAATCAGGGATTATAACTCCAGACTGATTACCTCTGGAGGGCGTCGCAGCTATGACATGATAGCTATAGGGGCGGAGCTCAGGATAGCTTGGGAGGGCATCACCTACGCGAGACATATTCTAGGGGCTGACAACATCTTTCTGTAAGGGGACTCGGCTACGGTGATTGAGTGGTTTCGGAATGAGGATCGGCAGGGCGATGGCGACCCACTACTCAGGGATATCCATAGGATGGCAAGAGATTGTGGCTCATTTCCGGCTGCTCATGTGTATCAGAAAGCAAACAAGGTGGCAGATTCGGTCGCCTCCTTCATTGCTCACTACTCAGGAGAGGTTCTTCAGACATATTTTGTAGCTGCCCCTCCACCCTTATGCCATATCTTTTTTCTCTACTCTGCTAGTTGTACTCATGCTAGAGCAGTATGAGCAGCCGTTGTACCAAAAAAAAAATTAAAAAATTTTAAACCACTAGTATATGATAAAGTTTATGGATTTTTTAAAAAATTGAACCTGCAAGATAAGGCAAGATGTCTCAAAGCCAATCATGTGTGTATATTATATAATGCTTTAACCGTATCCAGGGATAGACTACTACAGAAATCATCCAAAACCTTGCTAGCAATGCTGAATTAATACAGACTCGGATGCAGCGATAGACACAGGAATTGCTAAGATATCATGTACCATCTTAGATAATATTAAATATTTTGATTCATTGAATCTCCAATAGTCTAAAATGTCAAAATTTTGATTTCCTAATAAATGAACCTGCTCAAAAAAAGAACATTGCAAGTCATTTTTATTAGTAAAATTGATTTATGTTTTAATGCAAACATCCAAATTAGAGATCATAAAATATCTTCTCTTCCAAGTAAATCTCTATTTTATGACTTGGATGGTTGGGCAACTTCTTCTTCTTGGATAAATTCTTCATAGTCTTGCAAAAAAAAGATTCTCATCTCCTCTACCATGAGATGTAGACACCATCTCCTCCAGTCGAACATGAGAGACATTTGCACCGTATAATATTGTATAATGATCATAAAGATTTTCAAGAACATCATACACTTTCTTGATCTCACATGAAACATAGTCAACATTACCATAGATTTTCTGAAACAATACTTAATAAGCTTCATCTTATGTCTTGGATTAAGAACAACCCCTACGGTAAGAATGTGAGAGCATTCCTTCCAATATTTGTCAAATTTTTCTTGCATCTTTAAGACCATCATTGTCACAACTATATTTGAACTCTTAGATTCTTGAATTAATAGCATCTGAATTCTCCAAATTTTATAGAAATACAAATTTGTAATTGGACATTTTGTTTGTGAAAAAATTCAGTTACATGATGAAAAACCTTTAAGAAGTTACAAATAATAGTGCTTTTAGACCAATCTTCCTCAATTGGCGCATCTTCAAAATTAGGATCTCGTGCCTCAAGTTGCATAAACATATCCTTGAATTGTATAGCATCATCTATTATGAGATACATAAAATTCCAACGAGCATGTACATCTATGCATATCCTTTTCTTACCATTCATTTTTAATTGTTTCACAATTTCCATAAAATTTCTAATCTTGCTTGAGATTATTTTACATATTTAACAGCCTCGCAAATCCTATGAATAGCACCCTCCACTATCTTCAACCCATCCTTTACAATTAAATTAAGAATATGTGCACAACAATGCACATGAAAGAACTTACCATCCAAAAGTAGATCTCTTCTAAATTGTCTTTGAAGTTCCATGGCCATAATTGTATTTTCTGACAGTGATTGAACCCAATTTTTTCTCGATATTCCAAGATAAACTACAGCTAGTTATACAATTACTAGTGACTAAACTCGTATATGGTGAAGGAACCATCTTAAAATTGATAAGATGGTTTTTAAGTTTCTAATCATTAGTAATGTAATATGCAGTGAGACACATGCATTCCAATATCTAATTTGATATCCACATATCAGATGTTAAGCTAATTCTTCCATAGTTTGCCTTAAACAAATCATCAAGTCTTCTTTTTTTTTCTTTTTCATATGCTTTAAAGCAATCAGATGCCAATGTTGTCCTTGAAACAACATAAAATTTAGGTCTAAGGTTTCTAACAAATTTCTAAAAATCTAGGCGCTCAACTGTTGTATATGGAAACTCATATAGAATTATCATTCTTATAAGATCCTCGTAGCTTTGCTCTTGATCAAATGAATAGGGAATCAACTCATTCAATGCAATACCATCTTTTGAAGTCACAATATCTATTAACTATTTCTGACTCCTATCAAGACTTTTTTTAGACTTACGATTCTTTGTATGTTTGTGAAAATGACTTGTCCCATTTTTAGGATCGGCTGAAAAAAGTAAAATGGTAATAATTATATTTAGCCTCTTGTCTTTTTGGTTTTCTATCTCACTATAATGATTCCATATCTTCGACCTCTTTTTTTCGCTTGCTTTGGAGCTATCTATATTAGAGGTCACCATAGCTTGAGAACTACTACAACGAAATATACTTGAAACTCAGCTGTGTTTTCATTAATACTCATTATGGACATTAATCTATATTCCACATAATTCAATAAAAATGTATAAGCATGAAATGCAACTAAATGATTGAGAGCTTGTTTCATATTTGTATTACAAGAAGTTACTGAAGTATAATCATCATTATGGGATGTAGCAAACTATCATGCGTTGTGCTCATGCTGGTGAATAAATAGCACTCTATGTTTTGCATGTTATGTTGTGTTGACTATTGGCACATGATAGTGCAAAGGGATATGCTTTTGGTCCAATTCAGAATTGGGAGAAACTACTGATCATATAAGAAACCAAAACAGTTCATCATGTAAGACAATCCTTATAAGAAGTAAAAAATCAAAAGAATACGGATAACCTTACCAAAAATTTTAGCTTTGCTCCCAAAAACCACAAAGAAAACTCAAGCCAAACTCCTCTAACCCTAACCCACTTCTCCAAATTCCCCAAACACAACCAGAAAAAAAAATAAATAAATAAAATGTCGATGAAAAATTCCACCAAAATACCTTAAGCAAAACAACCAGCCAACCCCCTCCCTGATTCCATGGTTCACCAAAAAACAACCAAAACATTCAAAAAATAACCTAAATTCCTACTCCCAACCCGAATCTTCCTCTGATCAAAACTCCAAAAATCAAATCAAACAAAAGAAATCACCAAGCATCACCATCAAACTCTCCCCTCACCATTCCTCCCCTCCGCCTTCCCACTCCAAAACAAAACCAGAAAGCAGCTCAAAGCCTCAAAACCTCTATAAATGAAAATATGGTGAAGCCGAAACGCAGTGGGAGGGCACATTCATTCAATTCTTGGAACCCTAATTCGTCGATCCAACGATTCACGCATTGATAGAAATTGAGAAAACAAAGAAGAAAGTAAGAAAGATGAGAGATTTACCGAAGCCACCTCGAGATATGATAGGGAAATAGAGCCGATCACTTCTCTCTCTCTCTCTCTCTGCCTCTCCCCCAACTCTCCCTAAATATATAGTTCTAGGGTTTCGAAGGAGGCGAATACCTTGAGAGTCAGAATGAAGCACGCCAAAGTCATCGAAAGGCGAAGTCACAGGATGCCGAAGTCACTCGATGCTAAAGAGATGCAGAATCTATAGTTTTGCACGACCAAAGGGTATTGAGATTGACTATGATATGCGATGGGCAAGAAGAATTGGCAAATCTACTATGACTAGGGTCTGTCGTCTGGGAGAGACAACGATGGCTGATGGGAATTTGCCAATCTAGGATGGCCGGACGGGTTGGGACTCGAGATGGCTGAAGAGAAGAGGGGAAGAGATGAAGCTTAGTGGAAAATCGAAATGATGAGGAATTGAGTAACCACAAAATTGGTAAACGAAATGGTAGAAAGTAGAGACTAGAGAGAAGACTTAAGAGTTAAGAGTCATAGAGCTTTGGGTCGGGCCTTAAGCAGTAGCTAGGCGCTTAGGCTTACACCCATGCGGCCCATAGGCGCAAATGGTTTAGCAGGTTCGGGTCGAGTCGAAACCTAGAGTTGGAAACCCAAAATTACCTAAATTTCAAGCGGATTAGGTCGGGTCGAGCCAGAATTTAGAAAACTCAGATCCGACCCCAAAAATAAAACCGGTTCAATTTTACAATCTAACCCAGCCCCATGGGTCCTTTAAAATAGGTCAGATCGGGTTTAATCGTGATGTGTTGGGTTGGGTCACGGGTCAACCCAACCCATTTGCACCTCTAGTGACAATCGGGTTCAGGTCATATCGCGTGAAAGAATGATTGATCTTCTTCCACGACATTGATCATTCAATTATACTCTCCACATATCTCAAGGCGTTCCGAACTTTTTAATGCATCCATCTTTGCGGATCTCGAAGTGGATGTTGCATAATCCAACCCGACGGTGATTCGTGGAAGGGAAGGTGAATCCTTCTTCCTCGCGAAAGATACACATCTGTCCGTGGCAAAGCCGGAAAACATCCTGTCCTTTTTTGTGTGCACGCGTGCGCGCGTTTGGAACAAGAAGTCCAGTTCTGGTTATCAAGGTACGCATACACCAAACTGACAGACTCCTGCAGCTCGCATCTCTCTCTCTCTCAACCACGTACGTTTAATGACTACATATATCTTGGTCCCTTTACGCTGCAAAATATTCATCTATTGTAAGTTTCCAGAGACCCACCTTAAGTTGAACAGAGACAGGTAGCAAGCTCCAGGACCTTAAGAATGGCATGCATGTAAGTGGCCATCTAATCCTTTCCTAATTCGTCAAGGCATAATCTCTCAACCACATACTTCTTTTAATGATTATTTCGGTTGATTCAACACATTCACCAATTATAAGTTTGTAGATATATATATATACCCCTCAGGATGATGACAGGCAATTAGAAAGCTTTAGGTCCTTGAAATATACTAGGGACCACGCAATTCAATCCCTTGCTAACCTCTTAAAGGTAAAATTAGGCAACACAAACCACTGATATAGAGACTCAAAACTATGAAGTTTCAAGATACAACTCTTCATGCTAATATTCTTCCAAGAAGAGAGAGTTGAAGCCATAACGATTTGCTTACACAAATTCCTCATCTAGGTTGCAATGATCTTATTGTTATTAGTATCCACAACCTTGGATGGCTCCAGCGCATGGCACTCCCGGCACGCCGAGACGATGCACCCAAACAAACCTCTTTGCTGCTTCCCTGCTTCCTTCCTGTTTCTTGCCTCCCCTCGCCCACCCACCGCTCGATACGTTCCCGAGACACTCCTAATAGAGCTTGTCGTGCCCAAGCTTGCCCCAGGCAACTGCCACCCGCTATCCACCCCCGAACCTAGCTGAAACGACACTCGCTTTGGCTCCGCCGCCGGCACCCTCTCGCCGCTCTTCCTCAAACACCTCCGCGCACTGCCGCCACTACTGCCAGAACTACTACTAGCGCTGCTGTTCCTACTGGTAGCATTTGATGTTGGTGAGCTCCTGCTAGTTTTGGTGGGTTTGTTCATAGGGTACGAGTGCGGCATGAGGTGGCCGTCGGAGAATAAGACGTCGGCTGGTGACGGGGACGATGGACCGGAGCTACGGAATTCGAAGTTGGGATCAGTTGAAAGGCGTGGTTCGGTGGGAGAGTTTTGAAGCTGGCCACTGGCCATGCATGAGAACGATACCTCGGTGTCGTTAAAGATGTCCAAGGGAGCTCTCTCCATGGTGGTGCAAGATGTTGCAAGATTACTAGGTGTTTTGAGGTTATATACATCTACATAAAGGGAACACGGACGTTGTCTCTTGTGGGGTCTATATATGAAGAAGGTGGGAGAGTGATAAGAACAAGATTTGGTGGAAGGACACGGAGTCTTCGGGTCTTTGGAGATGGGGATATGTTGATTGGGTTGTTTGTTCTTTCGTGAGGAGTTGGGGATTATTATTAAGCAGGGGTGATGAAGCAAACGAAGCTCCTACTTATTTTCTTATACGCAACAGATCCGAGTGGGGTGTCTTCGTGGCCTTTTCTTTACGTTAAAGCAGATGGAGTATTGGAGTACCATCACCGGATGCTGTACGTCAGGAATGATTCCACGGCCGTCCAACTATTAAAACTATAGGAAAAAAAAATGTACTGCTTTTAGTTTTGGTGGTCGTTATCTTTTGTAATCATTCGTAGATAGACTAGCTGATCTGTTAAGTTCTCATATTATATATTAGTGTCGTCTGAAAATAGCAACAAACTGGCCCTCAGTTCCCTACTTTGTTATTGTTATCCTGGACTGGCCGGCTTTATCTTTTTCCTTTCAGCTCTTTTCACCATGCTTGATGCTAATCAAGTCCTTAACAACGAAAGATTCTGAACCATTTGAGCCTTTATATCATTCATCACAGCTGCTTAATTTCTGTGTTTAGAACTTGGCCGACAACGACATTATCAAAGCAAGCACAGCATATTAAACAAGTTCTCTCCTACTTTCATACAGAATAACATGCATACTAGAATTCTAGTAAATTTTAGTAGTACTGTCTCTAGATACTCAGAGAACAAATCCAGGAGCACTTAAAAGAGTACCTAGTGTAGGCGCACAACAATACAGGAGATGTCGTCCTTGCTTTTCCTTAGAAGCGCCTCCTCAATTAGCTCCATTGCTGCCCTCTGAGCATCCTTGATGTCCTTGATCGTGTCCACTGCTTCTTGGTTGGACATCACCTGAACAGAGAGAACACCAAGGATCACTATCTTGGAGATTGGTTCTTGTAAACTCTAGGCACATCATAAGAATGTTTCCTGCAAAAGATGCTATGCCTGGGCATTTAATATATAGATAAACCATCAACAATGTGGTATATCATGGCATCATCTTCTTAGCTAGTCACATTGCATTTCCTCACTTAGCCACATGTGGCTTCAGGTTCGATTTTTAGATGGTGCATCTCCAATTATATGTTCTTGTCTAGCTTGTGTTGTGGATGACTAGTTTTTATGTGGCCCTTTATACAGCCACTTAATAGTATTGGACAACATCAGGATGGCGCCTATTGCCCTCTACAAGCCCATTTGATGGTGTCGAACAATGTCTGAAGGGACCCCATCATCCATATTCTGTTGGAAAACTAATGGTGGAGTGCCATGAAAAGATTTCTTGGGCCATATGAGGAACCCAAAGGTTGCTATCCAAATGGAACTGTTGGGCAATTAACAATAGCAGCATCTTACCTTCCACAAACCATCACTAGCCAAAATAATGAACTCGGCATCTTCATCTATATCCTCTATTACAACATCAGGATCCGAGCTGATATGTTCCTTTAAGGTCCTGTCCCCAAATGACCTTGACATCGCCAGTTGCCCGTCGACTCGTGGCACATTTCCTACTCAAAGATGAGAACAAAAAAAAAGTGTGGTAATTGGTAAAAAGAATGTACTCAAAGATGAGAAAGAAGTGTAGTAATTGATAAAAAGAAAGAAAACATATATAATTGTTGAAAATAGTATATGAATCTGATCTGAACGTAATATTGAGCAAATTTCAAGGCAAGATTTATGCATAAATCTGAACGAAATATTGAGCAACAATATGGTACCTATCTCATTTGTGACAAAAGATTTATGCATAAATCTGAACGTAATATTGAGCAACAATATGGTACCTATCTCATTAGTGACAAATCCACCTTTGCTTTCTATTACATGCCGCTCCTTTAGTGGTTCATGATCCACTGATAATTGTCTGGCAACGCCTTCCTCGCATATGACCGCACGAGAATCGCCGATATTTGCAACCACCAGCTTCTCACCATTGATCAGTATCACTGTGACTGCAGTGGAACCTCCCCTTCTCCTTACATCATTTGCTTTCCTCTTCAAAATCTTACGATCGGTTCAATGATATGTTCTTCTTATTGCACTCATTGTGTCAGTCCAAAAGTCTGGCTGTTCACAAAAAGATCAACAACATAGATCTCTTACAAAGTATGAAGTATCCAATTGTCCTTTTATTTTCTTCCTCTGAATAGTTCAATAAACCTTGGGAACAAGAGAGTGAAAAGGAGGAAACTAAATTTACTTCGTGAAGGATATTGTCGAACAAATGGTTACGGAGGTAACTTGCAACATCTTGACCTGAATGGCCATCAAATATGGCAAACAGGCCAACTTCGTAGCCATCCACCTGCTTGAATTCAGCAGCATGGTAGTCTTCCATGGCATGACCTTGTTTTCCCTCGACCAAGTGGAAGCCATATGTGACCTTTCTAATAGATGATTTGCTCTTGCCTTTTCCAGTGTCGCATACTGATGAATCATGCAGAGTTACCACCTAACAGAGACATCAAAGGTTAGAATATGTGGAGGCTTTTTGTGCCAAAGCGGTTTAGAAGTAAATGATGGGACACTTGCAGAGCACTAGTGAACTAAGTCTACGTTCCACATTAATAATAGGCAGCCTGGGCTCACAATTAGTAGCCTCATGGTGATAAATTAACATTAAGAGAAGATTTAGGAGAGCTTTCAAAACTTTCAAAAAGAATTCAAAGTTAAATTAATAATAGCAGAAATCTTCGATATATAGGTCTTTCTCAGAAATAATAAAAATAATAATAAGCTTGAGATGACCGAGATACTTGGTCTCAATTTGTTACTAAAGAGAATGGAGACCACCAAGAGTTTCTATCAGAAAGCTTTTTTATTTCTTTTGGTACATCAGAAAAAGAGTTACATCATTCTACTGTAAATATATCCATGGAAATCAGAAAACAAGATATTCAAAAATCAAAATGGTAGATCAGCCGTAAAATTTCATATAAAATAATTTCTGTATAATTAACTACATGAGATGCCATCTAATTTAATATATTGTTAGCTTTCCGGAGATACTTCAGAAAAAAAGCAAATTACGTGTTATCCTCGAACAAAGAAGCTTTCATAATCACGATGGAGATCGGTTGAGTCCGCCATACGGAGTATTCTCAGATGCTGACAGCGGTTTTTGTCACCCTCCGAGGTCAAACATAGTGATTTTCTTTTTCTTTTCTTACAATTTATCCAACTAAGTTATACTAGAAGTGCATGTCATGAGCCAAAATTTTATCAAATCGTACTTGGTCGAAAGTTGTGTATTTTACGGATCGCCATACGAGCCATAAGATAGCAAAAACATTCACAAAGAAGCTATGGAAAACTAGAACAATTAGAGTAATTAACAGTGGAGAAATGACCTGCCTCCATGTTTTTGGTTGAGTCTTTGCAGTCTTCCAGATAGCGAGATTTGGTTATTTTGGCTACAGTACCTGATAGTTTCTGGCGATAGATGGGGGATATAGGCTAAAAGCTCGGCACCGTCTCCACCCCCCACTTCAATTATGGATGCCCGAGGCCTTCGACACGTACCCAACCTTACGTAGCGTGTCCCAATGTTTTGGCTACACCTGCGGTCTAGTGTTTGGTGACACTGTCTCGTCCTTAACTTGGATTGTGAAAGGTCTCTATAGTATTGGTCCTCCATATATCCAACCTGAAGCCTGGCCTAGAAAAGGCTGAGGCTCGGGCCAAACCAAGGCACAAGCCATTCTGGTCCGAGGTTATGAAACCCGGGCCTAAATAAAAGAGAATTAGGCATATTTGTGTGTATAAAGGAGAGTAAGAGATATTAGTCATTACTTGATCAACGACGATCTTAATTACATTAGTTGTAGTGAAAATTAACAGAAGGAAATAGATTGTTTTGCCTGAATAGTAGTAGAAACTAATAGAAGAAAATATATTGTTTTACGTCATTTTATTTATTATGGTTGCTATTATTCATGTCGACATTGCTTTGTTACTAGCACCGGGCACAAAGGATGCACAAGAAGAGCAAATTTCATGATATAATATCAAAATTAGAACTTTTGAGGGTCCATTTTACATGATAAATGGGATCCACTTTGAGTTCTCTTGCTTGTCTCTTATGCAAAGAGAGAAGGAAAACCTAAGAGAAGATGGGTGCATGCAACATAAAAGTTACAATCGCGAAAATACTCTCGAAAAGGTATATAGCTGTTGAATTACTAAAAAGTTTGCTTTATAATACAGTAGAAGTTTTTTTTTTCAAAAGAAAAAAAATTGGAACTAGAATGGGTGAAAGCCTAGTTGAAATTAGGTAGATGAGGTTTGAACCCAAATCACTGATATTAACACCCAATGACTTTAGACTATAGCAAAGCTTATGTTCTGATTATTATTGTTAACTACTACCATTGCTATTGTCTTTGATCAATAGTATTTAAAGTATGACTATTGTTATTTAATGAGCTTGACTTTTGTTTTTCAAGTGCCTTCAAGTGATATCCCAAAAACAAAAGGAAAATAAAGAGAAGAGAAGTGCCTTCAAGTGATTGGATGCTTGGTTCTCAACTTATCTTTTAGCTTGAAGATGTTCGAGGATCTTCTTTTACGATAGGGCTCTAGAGTTGATCAGGGTATATTTTTAAGTTGCTTGCTGAATTTTCTTAGGGATAATTCTATTCTCAAGATAAGATGGTTTCTTTCATTGGTTACCGGAATAAGACAGGTGGCAGTCACACCAGAATAAAGTGTCAGTGGATGTTTGAGATAACATCTAAAGAGGTAACACCTACACCGTATGAGATTTGATAATTATGACCCATATCATTGTTTGATTCCAATTCTCCAACATTGAAAAAAATCAATCAACCATGCAATTGCTGTGGATGAAAAATCACACCCTATAAGTTATCCATGACAAAGATATTATTGTCCTTTTAAAGATCTTCAAGTGCACGCGTGCCAAGTTCCTAACTGATGTTTCAGCTTTGAGATTCTCTAGGATCTCATTTTGAGATATGTTGTGGTAGTTCAAGATTCTTTTTTATTTTTTTATTCTACTTGCGAGGCAAATTGTGGCAAAATCATCAAAAAAAAAAAAAAAGGAGGAATCAAGAGGTGAGGTAAAAACTTAACTCTTTAGATTTGTTAGTTCTTCCATCAATTATTAGAATAAGACAGACGAAAGTTAGCAAAATTCCAAAATAGTGGGCAATGATCGAGACAGCTAGAGATACAAGTCCTGCAAATTTAGTAGATTTGATCGCTCAAATTCTCCGAAGATAGAAGATAAACCAACCAAGCAGTTGCTCACTGTTGGACGAAAACTCATTCTCTAGAGATAAAAGGATGATGATTAAGATGTGGTGATGCCTTTTTTCAAATCAATGGAGAATAAATTCTAGCCATGTCATGTTAGGGTTAGGGATGCCTAGGAACAAATGTTACAAGAATATCACAACAAGCTTCCTGGGCGGGCACAAAAAGAGCCAGTGCATGGCACCTAACCCATGGTTTGTGGATAAAACCAACTTGGTTGAATGGTTGGTGCCCATCCACTGCTATTGAGAACTATTCCTTTGATGCTTGCTTGAGGCAGACCTAAACCTAACACTAGATTACGTGTCTCCAAGACTTGAGGCTGGCTTTCTTTGGCTCCCTCCCTTTCTTGGGGGGAGCAGCTCGACGACATCAAAGCGGCCGCGCGTGTCTCGTGCTGTGGCCCGGCGCGCGACGTGCTGCGCTGTGAGGGCTCCCAGGCTGTCCTGTCCCCAAGGCTGTTGCGTTTGGAATCTCCTTTTGTGTGGAAGGCGTGCACGTGTCCTGCATGGCTCCATTTTAAAGTTTTCTCACTTCCCTGCTCGGCCATCATCCAGGGCTTGCAGAGAGATTTGAACCCTAAAAAAAAAAGAAAAAAAAATAAATAACTCTTTTATTTTTTTTAAATTTCAGAAAAAAAAAGGAAAATGCCCTCAGAATTCAATTACAACTCTTCGGCAGTATTGAAATTCTTTTTGAGAGTAGGTAAGGAGCCAGCACAACGCCGGTGAAAGCAAAGCAGACGTATCAAATTTGGATTTCACTGGAGTTTTGGGGAGAAAGAGGTACAAGGCTATTCTTTTTGAGAGTAGATAAAGGAGCCAGCACAACGCTACAGTCTACGGAGTACAAACTGAAGGCTTGTGTCCTGTAGTGGCATGAGATCTACAGCAAGACATTATTGGGCATTCTTTAGTGATTTGAGTTGGCTGTCTATAATGGGTCCCACACATATGAGATTTGGTGTGCTGGCAAAGTAGAGCTAATTGGCAAAATGGCTAGCATTGAGGAGGGTAGGGGGAAGGGTTGAAAGCAAACTAAGCATATGTAGGTGAAATGGCTGTTTGATGAGATTGCAAGAGGTAATTCTTTTTACTGATTCCGATTTTAATTTCAATCATGAACTAAACGTATCGACGAATATGGTCATTCTAATTCCGATTCTAATCGCGAACCAAACTCACCTCAGATTTTTATTATTAATAGATTTTATAAGGAGTTGGATAGAAGATAAGGGCTTGATTGCTAGGAATGGATCAATGATGAGTTTTGTTAATTATTTCTTTTAATGATTTTTTATGGTTTTTAAATAATTTTTTGATGATTTTTTTATGAAATTTCTAAAGATTTTGGTATTCCAACTTAGCAATTTTTCAAATGTTGATGTAACCAAGATTGAAATGGTACTTTTTTGGTATGCATCTAATACCATCAACAACTCAAATGTTAAATTTATCACATAATATCTAATGGGAAATGTATAGTTAGATTTTTTTTTATGGTTTTGCTGTAGATATTTCATGCTTATTTCTATCTCTCCTTCTCTCTCTATATATATAAAATAACTATTTTTTTATCTCATTGAAATGCTCTCATTGTATTTTCTTCATATGAAAATGATGAATAAATTCTCTTAATGTGGCCTAAAATTGATCTACCTATCATAGACTGGTACATGGTATAGTAGGGGGCCAATTTCAACGGGAGTCTCATTTTCAGGCTCATTCGGATAAAAAAAACTCTCTGTTTATAAAAAGGAGCCCAAGATATTAGATTTGCATCTGAAGGTGCCTTTAAAAAGTATTTCCATGTTCTGATGGCTTCTCTAAAACGTTTCTCGAGTCATTTTCTTTCAGACGTCTGAAACACCACAAGTGCGTGCTCTATGGACTTCTGTTGTTGGAACATTTGTTCGACTCCATTTCTTTTCCTCCAAGACCATTAGTTCTCGGAGGAAAAGAAATGCTCGGTTGCACAAAAAAGTCGTTTCTCTTCCTCCAAGGGATGGTGGTCTTGCGTTTGGGCGAACACAGGGACACGGGACAGGGACCACTCTCTAATGGCCTCTTGGGATGCTCATGGATCCATCTATAGTGGAGTGGAATGGAAGGGGACCAGAATGCTTAAAAAAAAAAAAAAAGGATAAGAAGGAATCAACAGATGTGAACGAGTTCTAACATAGATTCTAAGAAACTTAGAATATATTTGGTCCAAGAAAGTTGGGCTTTACAAAAAATAAAAATAAATATAAATAATTTTTGTTCCAACTATTTGGTTGAACCCTTCAATTGGAGAGAAAAAATGGTATTCAAATTTCGATTCTGATTTCAGTTATGAACCAAAGGTGTCGGAGAATATATCCATTTCAATTTTTATTTTCATCTATTTTAATTTCGATGATGAATTAAATATATCTTAAAGTTTTTGAATAATTGTTTTTTTAATAAGGTTGCTGGTATATGTCGCTAGATAACAATTAACAGGGTAACGGGCAGAATTGGTGGAAAAGTTCCATTTTTCTAATTGCCTATGTGCTCCTTTTTTTTTAAGGCAATCATAGCAAGAAAAAAAGAAAAAGCTAAAAGAGCCGGGCTAGAGATAAAGATGACTTGACCCATCGCCGTGCAGCCAACCAGGTCAAAAATATGTGGTTGCCACGTGGTCACCGAGCCAGCCAGCTTTCGACGTCTAATTAATTGTTAACTTTGACCCTTTTAACTTTAAGAATGAGAAAGTTGTACTGGTTTCAGCTATCAAACGAATCTTTGATAGCTGAGAATATCTGTGGTTTGTTTGCCGTAAATTCTACGTTCCCATATATAATTTATTTCTGGTGAACATTAACCTATTTTAATTTTTTAATTAATTTTAATAGTATTATTCAAAATGAGGAAACGATGGGTAGAAAAGGCTTTGTCATTGGAAGCACCAGTAGTGTGCTAATTATAGTTGGAGATATTTGTCTATCCAATGCCATGATTCCATGATTGAATTTATATAGAAATATTTGAAGCATGCAGTAAATATTCTGAATGCTTTGCATATCAGAATTTAGTGCTTATTTTTGGAGACAAAATTATTGAAAAATGATGACTAATTTATTGGCTTATGAGATGATATATGTCTATCAGAAAGCTAATAGTGCTATAGACTAGATAATATATGTAGCTGATCACAGAAAAAATATATTATGAGCTGCTATGCAAGATATTTCTTCTGATTTATTAAATATTTTATTTTCTGATTTTTATAAATGTATATGCAGTATATTGGCATAATAAATCTGATTTTTATCAAAAAAAACTAAGGCAGCATCATTATATCATTTGAGTATGTGGTATTGGATCTTAAATAACACTATATAAATATTGTGATACGACCGTGTAAATAAGAAAATCTAGAAGATCTTTATCATAAAACCCATTATGTGAGGATACCAATTATAGAATGTTAGTTTAAAATCTTGTTTTGTTTTTCTTTTGATTCGAATGTAATATATCAACAAAAGTTCCATGTCAAAATGTTCACCAAAAGATTGCTAATTGATATGACTACTAATGCACATGTAAGATTTGAGGTCACAACTACCTTTTTAATGACCTGAAAAGAAAACATTTCAAACACATATGCATTACGAGTTTTATAATTGCATAGAATGTGGTGAAATGGTGAGGAGACCATAACTTCATCCCCAAAAGGGATGGTCATGCATAAAGCATGTGACTAGAAGTATGGCCAATTATGATAATGAGATGAAGGATTGATGGCTCCGATCCCTATCTCAATTGTAGCCTACTCATTACTTTTGTTCACGTAGCTACAATAAATAAAAAAAAATCATTATTATTAAGAAATATATAAATAGCTTCTCCAAAATAGAAGGTTGTTCCATAGCTAACAAAGGCTTAATGCTATTTATGGTACCATAGTAAAGGCATAGAAATGAAAATCCAATGACGATTTAGCAATTGAGCGGACATCAAATGCATAGTACTGATAAATAATAAAATTATATAGATTTTGAAAAGTTTTTGCCCAAGAATGTATTGCTTTCTCAATTTTAAGGTGGCAAACATGGATAAATTGTATGCAAAAATTTATTAATTAGTATGAATGTTTTGCATATAAACAAATAATATTTTATTTATATAAATTTAAACTATATTTCAATATTAGAACGAAAACAACATCCTTGGTAAAGCTACTGCAATATCATAAATTATTTACATAATTGGACTAGCTAATCCAAACTCATGTTAGTGGCATTCTTCCATATTTGCAAGAAATCCAAGCCCAATCTCTGCTGATATATTATTATTTCTCAGTATCTTTAATTTTTTCTTACTACATTTGGCCACTTACAAGCTTCCTTATTGTTATTTTCAATTACTCTTTTTTATATATTTATTATTTTTGAATCTTGGTGCTAATTTTAAAATTAACAAGTCAGAAGTTAGTATCTAAATTATATCTCAATACTCCTCGAAAGCAGCAATATCCATATCTTGAGCTAATGAAATAGCATTTGGCATCACATCTAGTTTTCAAATTATATTTTTATTTTATTTTAAAAATTAAAAATTTTAAATGATATTTCTTTATAATATGTTGATAGCGGCTATAATGGTCATGGTAGTGGTTACGGTAATAAGTAATAATGGTGAAGGTGGTAGTAGTCGGTGATGGACGGTAACAAATAAGCATAGCGGTTGCTACGATGAGTGGTGATAATTGAGTTAGCTTTTTATTTTTAAAGTTTCATAATTAGAAAAATCTAGGAAATACTTTTTAAGAAAAATTGAAAATTAAAAAAAAAGTTTATCCTATGAAAAAGAAGTAAAACTGGAACCTGAGAGGAGGTGGGATCTCCATGATCTATTTTCAGATAAAAAATAGAAATTAGTGTCTAAATTTTATCTCTGCCCTCACCGCAGGTGACCATATCTTGCCCCTTGCCGATAAAGCACGTACAGTTGTGAAAGAGAGAGGTCGAGAGGTGGGGAAGAGGTACAGAGAGGGAGACAGAGGACATGGCCGCTCCAAAAACTGGTTTGGCCGCTGCTACTGAAGATGGGATAGACCTCTTCACTGTCTTGTCCACAGATTTCCTGCTCTCTCCCTCTGGAAACAAGGTCTGTATGATTGCTTGTTTGCTCTTTCTAGTGGTATCACTTCTTATCTAATTAGAGTTTCTCACTGCCGAGTTAGTCCCCAATTCATTGTTCTGGTTTCCAAATATATGAGAGAGTTTGTGATGGATTCCTTTCTATAGTCTTTTGTTGCAATCACCCTCTGGTTTTTGTCAAAAGTTGATATGCTCAGGACTCAAAGTTGAACTCCATAGGATTTATCTTTGTAAGCTTTTTTTTTTGATATCTCAAGCCACACTGGTGTATGTAGCCTTGGTCATGGACTTACGCCAAGTTAGAAAGAAAGGGTTGCTCTTAGATCATAAATTTGTTCGCTCTTCTTAGGATATTGAATACTGAATAGTGTTTGCTATTCTTTATAGAAATTTTTGTCTCCAAATTTATGATTAAATCGGTTTTGCTTTATTTCTTTGGCACTCCGTGGTTCTTGGAATATCTAGCTGCATGCCTTCTAGCTCCCTTATGGTTCTGTGCTCTAAGGATTCATGTGGTAAACCATTTAAGGCAACCATGAACATCAGACCTAAAAAAAAAAAAAAAATCGATCAGATCCAACTTTTTGTCCCTTTTTTTTGGGCTTTGTAAACAAAGAAATTGCAATCATATCATCCATGGATTTACTTTTGAAATCTCTTTTTTTATTGGTCTGATCTTTGACAATGATGAGAATCCACAGGTTGATCTTAAAGAATTAGAAGGAAAGACTATAGGTTTGTACTTCGCCGCGAACTGGTATTCGAAATGCGAGACCTTCACCCCAGTCTTGGCCCGTGTGTATCATCAGCTGAAAGAACTGGGGTCCGAATTTGAAGTTGTATATGTTTCATCTGACGAAGATCATGCCTCCTTTGAGCGGTTTCATAGCTTAATGCTATGGCCTGCAATACCATTCAGTGACCTGAAATCTAGGAGAAGTCTGACACAAAGATTCCAAATTGAGGGTATTCCATCTCTAATAATTCTGAATTCAAAAGGGGAGCTGATAAGGACTGACGGCGTGGAGCTTGTCAACCGCTACGAATGCCGGGCTTTCCCTTTCACTTCAGAGAGGATGGCGGAGTTGGAGGCTGACGAGAAAGCAAAGCATGCATCTCAAACTTTAGAGAAGCTTCTTTCATTGCATGGTAGAGATTGCGTGATTAGTCATGAGCAGCAGGTAAAAGTATCGCAACCTAGGATTGAGTTGTGCTTTCCTTTGGTAGGATCGATGCTCACTGTAGATAAAAGTTGCAGGTACCTATTTCAAAGTTGGTAGGGAAGACAGTAGGATTGTACTTCTCGGCTCAGGAGTGCCCTCCGTGTACAAAGTTTACTTCAAAGTTGGCATCGATATATGACAACCTGAAAGAAAAGAATGAGAAGTTTGAAATAGTATTTGTTTCAATGGACAAAGATGAAGCAGGGTACTTGCAATGTTACAGTGAAATGCCTTGGCTTGCATTGCCATACAATGATGAGTCCTCCAGAGCACTAGCTCGTTACTTCGATCTCCAAGGAATTCCTGCTCTGATCATAATTGGTCCTGATGGGAAGACCGTTACGAAGGAGGGAAGAAATCTGATAAACTTGCACTTGGAAATGGCATTTCCATTCACTGAAGCTCAGATCAGGCTGCTTCAAGAGAAGTTGGATGAAGAAGCCAAGGGCTACCCGAGCACTTTTCACCATGTGGGTCACCGTCACATACTTAATTTGGTCTCAGAGAACAGAGGGGGTGGCCCTTATATATGCTGTGAGTGTGAGGAGCAGGGCTTGGGTTGGGCATACCAGTGCCTTGGATGTGGTTATGAGATACACCTCAAATGTGGCCGAGAGGCTGAAGGAGAAAGTACTGGAACTAAACAGGCAGAAACTGATAGTTCTTCCTGTGCTTTTAGCAGCAGCGGACTATAGGAAGATGGCTGTGACAAGCAGCTTCTGAAAGTATCTCCTTAGAATATGAAAACTTACTTGTATAAAAAAATGCACATCATGCAAAGTTTCTGATGACAGAATTAGCCAGAAATCCACTGCTCCAATAAGTGTTTGTTGGAATACAACTGAATTACCCTTCCTTCAGCCAGGTATAACTTGTGACTCAAACAAGATTTCATGATGTTCTGGTTGGAAGTAAGTTTTTAGTTCTACTATTGTATCAAGGCATAATCTGTACTTGTGGACCTGTTTAACAGATGATGTCAAATCAAGCTTTGTTCATCAGAAACTAATGAAGTTTCTCTTGGGTTTGAAATGCTTCTGATATTTTTGACAACTTCATTTGGTCCTATGGGATATCTAATGCTTGGTCAACATCATAAAAATTAAGGACCTGCTTGGTATTGCTTTGTTCTCTGTTTTTGTTTTAAAAAGCCAAGAGTGGAAAAGAACTAGACAGCATGATCTGCACCATGAAACCCTTCTGGTTTTTTAAATTATTTTTTTTACGAGTTTTTGGAAGCACAGATTTATTACTTCCAAAAAGGAGTGAAAATAAAAGCAAAGCGCAGCAGAAGTTTTGTACTAATCCTAACTTCAATATCAATCTATTGGTATTTCACTATTTCGTAGAGAGAGAAAAACACCAAAGCAATGACGATACCAAAAGGCTCTAAGTAATCAATATAAACAAATGCTGTTTTCGACTATGATACAGTTCAGTTCAGCATAACGAAGGAGTGGCAACAGAGTTGGTTACAAGCTAGTATCTCATTTGCTGTGCTCAGTATCTGGGTGAATGTTTTTGCAGCTTCTGTGTGTCAGCCAACTCTATAGACTATAGCTGGATAGTCCTTTGGGTAAAGATGGTATATTTTGATTAAATTTGATAACATTAATGCATTCAAACATATATTTAATTCTTAAAAGTTTTTTCTCAGTGAATTGGGTGGGTTTTCGCTGCTTCTAAAAAAGAAAGAGCTTTTAAATGATTCGGAACACTAATTACTTCAACAGTTGAATAATGAGCCAGCCTCAAAATCAAGCGTAGCTTCTCATTAGTATCATGTGATTCAAGAGGATCATTGGACATGTTGTGGACCATTTTGCCTACTTCAGAAATAGTTTGGGAGCAAGATGTATCAAGGAATTTGCGAAAATTGTTCATTTGTACATAAAGTAGATCTGAACATGGTTAAGGAACAGGTTAAAAATCTATCATTGGTTTTTGTTTCTCATGCCATTGAAGGAGGTCCAATTTTTTTTTTCTCCTTTCCATTTCTTACTTATATGAAGATGCAAAGCATGGATCTAAACATGTTAAGAACTGACATGAGGGAGATGCGCGTGTTTTCATGTATAGCGGCCATGGAACCATTCTACAATCACTATGTATTTTAAACGAAGTGGATCTATTCGAAAAGAGAGAAAAAATATGGATCCCAACATATTATTTATTTTTTTTACGTGGGGACTCTTTTCTCAATTTTTAATAGCTGATTGAGCCATTTTTGTGGTCACCATATAGAAACAATTAAAGAACACACACACACGCACATACTATAAAAAATTCTATGTTTATCCTTGAAAAGTAATAATTTGCATATTTACGTTCAGTGCTGATGTATTTTGCAGATTTATCCTTGCCATCGCCCTACATTGGATGCCATTATCTTGAAATGGCATTAAGAATAGCTTTTGACATCATGAAAAGATTTTTTTGCGCCGCAAGACTTAGCTTATGAATTAACTTTTGAATGAGGGCATAAATTTCATTTATATGCCCCCACTTTCCCTGTTCCTCTGTCTCGTAGGGAAACTAGATGCCCTAACTCTCTCAAAACTCCTCTTTCTTTGCTCCCTCTCCACTCTCGATGAAGGATGTGGTAAGCCGTCTAGCATGGTTTTGTGCAGTGTAATAAAATAATAAGTGTTGTGGTTCAAATCTGGCCTGAGGGTGATCATGCCGGAGGAGTCGATGGAGCTGCGGTGAGTGGAAGAAAAGGACGAGTGCCACCTCCCGTACGGCGACGGACCTGCACAAAGCCTTACCGGTGGGGTTCCGGTGAGGGCCCTCCGACGCTCAAGTTAGAGTGGGGTATATTTGGTCTAGCCAAGAAAGGTCCCTCTTACGTTACCTTACGGGGCTATTTATAGTCCCTGTAGAGGTATCTAGATGGCGGAGGTATAGCCTGTTCCCATCATGGGAGGAGATGGCGCGCAGTCAGAGCTTGCTTGTGGCACGTAGTGCAGTCTGTTCTTGGAAACGGTGAGGCGTTGACAGTCGTTGCAGGGTATGGTTCCTGGTTGATATATCGTGGCGTGGCCGGCAAGCAAAGCATGGTGCGGTGAGGCTGCTGCAGGGCATGGCTGCAGCATGTGGATGACGAGGTCGGTCTTCTGAGCTCGGCCTTCTGAGGTCGGCCTCCTGAGCTCGGCATTCTGGGTTTGGCCTTCTGAGCTCGGCCTTCTGGAGTTCGGACTTTTGGGTTGGCCTTCTAAGCTCGGCCTCTTGGGGTCAACCTCCTGAGCTTGGCCTTCTGAGCTCAGCCTTCTAGAGTTGGCCTTCTGAGCTCGGCCTTCTGGGGTCGGTCCCCTGAGCTCCGCCTTCTGGGTTTGGCCTTCTGGAGTTAGCCTTTTGGGTTTGGCCTTCTGGGTTTGACTTTATGAGCTTGGCCTTCTGGGTTTAGCCTTCTGAGCTCGGCCTTCTGAGCTTGGCCTTCTGAGCTCGGCCTTCTGAGGTGGGCTTGGCCAAAATTGGATGACTTATGCCAAAAAATAGGACGATCCATTTTGCCCCCTATTATTTGCCCCCCGACTTCCGAGTCCGAGGTTTCTTTTGTCTCGGGCGAAGGAAGTAGTCCAATCGCTGATCGTCCTGTAATATAGCCAAGTATCTTTAGAGAAGTATGTGCTGAGTAGGTGTACCTCTCGTGTAGTTGGAGCTAAGGGCTTTAGGCCGAGCTGTTCAAGCCGAGCTAAGTGACTCTGCTCCGAGGTCAACTTCAGCGGCTTTCTTTGGCTTATGGTCGACTCAGTAGGGTGCCCCCACTCAGATCGGGGTGCGTCGTCACAGAAGGCGTCAAAATGACGTCGAATATCGTCGAATTGACGTCAAATTGGCGTTGAATTAGCGTCAAATATCATCGAATTGGCATCAAATGGCGTCGAAATGAAGTCGAATGTCGTCGAATTGGCGTCGAATGTCATCAAATTGGCGTCAAATGTCGTCGAGTTGGCGTCGAAATGGTATCGAATGTCAACGAATTGGCGTTGAATTGGCATCGAATTGGCATCCAATGTCATCGAATTGGCGTCAAATGGTGTCTAATGTCATCGAATTAGCGTCGAAATGGCATCGAATGTCATCGAATTGGCATTGAATGTCATCAAATGGCATCAAATTGGCGTCGAATTGGCGTCGAATTAGCATTGAAATAGCGTCGATCACTTGGATGAGCTTGAGGACAGAAGAGCTCGAGCACTTAGATGAGCCCGAGGACAGAAGAGCTTGAGCACTTACATGAGCCCGAGGGCAGAAGAGCTTGAGGACCGAAGAGCTCGATCACTTAGATGAGCTCGAGGACCGAAGAGCTCGATCACTCAGATGAGCTTGAGGGCAGAAGAGCTCGAGTACTTAGATGAGCTCGAGAATATAAATGGGGGGCGACGTTGGGGATGGAGATACCTTTTGGAGATATATTGATAGCTCCCAAGCTTCGAGGTCCCTCAGGACTTGGCTCAGCACCGACTGGGAGTCGTTGGAGGTCGTTAGGCGGCAGGCGTTGAGCTCTGGGCCGCGTCGCTACCCCATGAGGTCGAGGAGCCATGATCATGCAAGATCCATAGCTACCCAAGAGCATTTTCTTTTGCCAGGCCGGACCGATCTCGTTGTTGCCTTGGTTGGCCAAGAATAGTGTTGTAGGCCGAACAGACCTGGGCCACGAGAAGGTTTAACTTCATAGTACTTTCTTGGGATGGAATCTCTTGTGAATCTAGCCAAAGGAGCGCTTATCCTTTGGAAGGCATTATAAAATAAGGCGTCAGCCGAGCTCCTGTTATGTACTAAAATCCTTTTTAAAGCCTTGCAATTGTAAAGAAAATAGCTACAACGTCATCATAAAGAGGGCTCAACACCCTTTTGGTCTTCATCGGAAAGGGAGATGACTTCTGTAATGCACGGATGCTTTGAGGAAGATCCTTCTCCCGAGCTCGATGCTTCAGGTGCCTTTACTCGCCCGCCCTCTGATGGTATTGATGATGCCTACGAAAGGTCAGTTGTCATTTCGCTCCTCACGTAGCATTGGGTTTTGTTCCTCACGCTCTCTCCTGTAGGCATGATCACGGACAAAATAACTTAACCGACCTCGGTGGATAAGTGCCTCGATCTCATTACGAAGCTCGTAGCAATCCTTCGTATCATGGCCGCGATCTCGGTGGAAGTGGCAGTACTTTTTCGAGCGCTTCCGCAACTCTATCGGTCACATTCTCAATGGAGGTCAGAGATAGCCCTAACCCTCAATCTCCATGAGGATCTCTACTCGGGTGGATGTGAGGGGAGTGTATGTCTTAAACTTTTGAAGGGGAGACCTCAGGTGAGCTAGGCTCTTAGGCCAAGGAGGCTCTTTCTCATGCTAGAAAAATTTGCTACTTAGTTGGGAGCGCTCCTCGTGGCGCTTCTTCTGCATCTTGGCAGGTTGTTCGGTTGCCTTCCGCCGAGAGAACATGGCTTCCTCAGCCTTAGCGTACTTACGAGCTCGGACCAACATTTCAACAAAGTCGGCGGGGAAGCTCTTCTTGATAGAGAAGAGAAATTTGTAGGACCGAGCTCCAATCTTCAATGCCGACATGGCGATTGATTGGTCAAAATCGCGAACCTCCCGTGTGGCCGAGGTAAAGCGATTGATGTAGTCTTTTAAGGATTCTCCCTCCTTCTGCTTGATGGCAAAGAGGAAGTTTGAGGTCTGGCGCTGACGCCAGCTAGCGGCAAAATGGGTGGCAAGCTGCCTGCCTAGTTGTTCGAAGGAGAGAATCGAACTGGGCTTTACTCCGAAGAACCAAAGACGAGCTGCCTTGCGGAGAGTCGCTGGAAAGGCTCTGCAGAGTAGAGCATCTGTGGCTCCTTGGAGTATCATAAGGGCCTTGTATCTCTCCAAATGATCCAGAGGATCGGATGAGCCATCATATTGCTCAATTTGTGGCATCTTGAACCTCTAGGGGATTGACTCATCCATGATCCATTGAGGGAATGGAGACTCTGTTGTAAAGTCGAGGTCGGCATCTCGCTTCGATGCTCGGTCCTGAAGCATTTGTATCTGCCGCTCCAAGTCCTTGACTTTTCTGCCAAGCTCGGATGGGGCTCTTGTTGCAGCTCGGCATAGGGCAGACCCTGCCACAGATGGGTACTCCCATGCTCGAGGCGTTAGGCTTCGATGCGAGCTCTCTTGATAATGGATGCGTAACAAGCCTCCCGGCTTGGGGGTCGAGCTCGGTGAGAGCTTCGGTGGTGGTAACACTCTACAGAAAAATGACGTCGAGCTCGATGGGAGCTTCGGTGGTAGCGATGCTCTATAGAAAAATGACGTCGCGAGTGGTGTCCTGAGGACTCATGCTCGTGAGGAGGGAGTAGAGGCTGGTCTTCTACTTGCTGTAGGCCTTGAACGACCACAATGAGTGCTTGGACTTGTTGGACAAGCAAGTTGAACTGCTCTGACTGGGCTTGAAAAATTTGGTATGCCGGTTCTGCAAAGGGTGGACTTCGGAATGAGTTGTCGAGAGCTGGTGCTTGGTTCCTCGATGCATTTGAAGCTCCTTGACCCCTCAACTTCATGATCACGACTCAGGCCCTTCCTCTAGCGCCAAATATGTTGTGGTTCAAATTTGGCCCGAAGGTGACCACGCCGGAGGAGTCGAGGGAGCTGCCGGTGAGTGGAAGAAGAGGACGAGCGCCACCTCCCACACGGCAGTGGACCTGCACAAAGCCTCATCGGTGGGGTTCCGGTAAGGGTCCTTCGACGCTCAAGTTAGAGTAGGATATATTTGGTCCAGCCAAGAAATGTCCATCTTATGTTACCTTACGGGGCTATTTATAGTCCCTGTAGAGGTATCCAAATGACGGAAGTATAGCCCGTTCCCATCATGGGAGGAGATGGCGCGCAGTTAAAGCTTGCTTGTGGCACGCAGTGCAGGCCGTTCTTGGGAATGGTGAGGCATTGACAGTCGTTGCAGGGTATGGTTCTTGGTTGATATGTCGTGGCGTGGTCGGAAAGCAAAACTTGGTGTGGTGAGACTGCTGCAGGGCATGACTGCAGCATGTGGATGACGAGATCGACCTTCTGAGGTCGGCCTTCTTCTGGGATCGACCCTCTGAGCTCGACCTTCTAGGTTTGGCCTTCTGATCTCGGCCTTCTGGGTTGGCCTTCTAAGCTCGGCCTTCTGGAGTTGGCCTTCTGAGCTCGGCCTTCTGGGTTCGGCCTTCTAAGCTCGGCCTTCTGCCGAAAAATAGGACGATCTATTTTGCCCCCCATCAATAAGCATTGAACATGATTGCTATTTTTTAATAAATCATCATGAATATATAGAATACATCCATAATAGAAGTGAAATATATCTACTAGGAGATACTAAAGCCATGAAAGCACAAGACCCTTTGAGTTACTATTCTCAGCCACTTCAGTCTACATGCTTATCTTGACCTTTGCGTATCTTTGAGTTTTCAGCAATAGTAAGCCATGGGGATGCTTCGTAAAAAAAGCTTATTTCACAAGCTTTCTCTCTTTCTCACACACTCTTCTTTGTGAGAAATGGAAAAACCTAGCTCTGCCTCTCTCTCTCTCTCTCTCTCTCTCTCTCTCTCTCTCTCTTTATGTGATGTGTGAATTATGTGAAGAAACCCTAAGGCGCCTCCTCTATTTATAGAGGAGGGGAGATGCTAAGGTTTCCTGGGATAGTGACCTAGAGTCCTAGTCGGACTCTATATTGAGAAAGATAAAAATGAGGTGGTGGCATTCTCGCCGATGGCACCTACTAGGAGTCCTAATTGGACTTCATTTTAAAAGGACTAAGGGGCGTCGATCCTAGGGGCCACCCCTTTCTAGAAGCATGTGCCTTCATGGGTGTGCCTTCTCATAGGCGCATATAGGGCAAGGGCATTAGCCTCCTAATTGGTTGGCCCTACCCATTTGGATGTCGTCCAAGCGGACCTTGGGGTAGCTTAGACCTACTCCAATCTTTATATGCAGACTATTTTTCTGACCCAATCTTCTTCTTTAATGAAATCTGATTCTTTATTGGTTCAGTTTGTGAGAGAATACTCAATTGAAATTCTATTCCGATTAATTTGGAAATAAATAAAACATACTAGATGCATCTTGCTGGAATATGTCAATTCAAGTTTTAGCTTGCCAAAGACCACTTCTTTAGGTCCTCTTAGTCACATATTAGCTATGTGGTCTAGCATGGGAATATTGAACACATATTGCATTACCGAACATCTTCGTAGGTAGGATGAAGTCAGTTGGTCTTTTTGTTACTGCACAAGATATGTCCTACAACTCAATCCTCCATTATTGTAGTGTCTTTGTTATACAATTTCCTTCAGGTAGAATTGCTCAACTATTCTTTTTGTTAAAATAATCAAATGATTTTTAGGGTATAGCCTATTTCCAACACTTGAAATCGTAACCTCAGAGGAGAAGCTAGTGATGACCTTGATGGGTAATGACCTAGATGGTGGTGACCTCGAAAATGGATACCTTGATGGTGACCCTAATTGTAAGTCCATTCTTTCTTTCTCTCCCCCTCCATGATGCCGATGGCCCTCGAGCCATGACTACCGCTCCAAGCCATCGGACTAGCCCTTGGCATTCGACCCCAATCCCACCACATCTCTGTCCAACCTAGATCTGACCACGGTCCGATTCTAACTAGGGAACCGGACCGGAACCGAACCGAAAAAAATTGGACCGAAACCGGAACCGTATCTCATGGTTCTTAACCGAACCGGAACCTTGAAAATATGGATCGGTTAAGGTTCCAGGTTTGATGGAACCGAACCGAAACCGGCGGTTCAGTTCTGATTTGAACCGGAAAAAAAAAAGAAATGAAAAATATGGCACCATCTCCCTTAAAATTCAAATGGTCATGATGACCAATCTATTTTTTTTTCAATCTATTTTTTTCCAAATTAATTACACAATCTATTTTTTCTCTAAATTAATTACACAATCTATTTTTTTCAAAATTTTATAATTTATGTTGAAAAATCGAAACCGGAACCGGAACCAAAACCGTCTAAAATCGGAACCGGAACCGTCTAAAACCGGAACCGAACCGACTATTTTCGGTTATGGTTGAGGTTCTAAGTTTTTGTGGAACCGGAACCGGCGGTTTCAGAACCGTGGTCAGGTCTAGTCCAACCTCTATTTCTATTCTCTGCCTATCCTCTGCCTCTCAGACCTACGACTGCATCACCTCCTCCCTTGCTCCTTCACTCTAGTAGCCTTCCATCCTTCAACGGTCAGATTCAACAATATTAACAATCGTAGAGGTATTCTACGGACATCAATGCAGTCCTTCAAACAAAGAAAGTTTACAGATCGTTGGAGCAATTCTGGAGGGGCCTTTATGCGTAAGTGTAGTTTCAGAGGGATTTTTATGAAAAGGGGTTCTCTCTCTTAAATAAATTTATTAATGAAGTGTTTGAGTCCTGGAAAAACCGCAAGAAACAATTATGAAAGACAAATTTATTTCTAGATCTTAGACTTGTTTTTGATAATAATAATCTTTGATACCACTATTAGGACCGTAGGCGCTGCCATCTTACTAAAATCCGCAGGTGATAGTGAAGGCTTAACCATGATCTTTAAATCGACCATCCCAAGCGCCCCTCCGGGGTTCGATTGCGACTTGGCCCACACCGACCTCCGTCAACAATCCTCCAGCAAGTGAGCTCAGCCTCCGCCAACAATTGCCCTCCTCGAGCAAGGGAGTTTGTTTTTTTTAATCGCTTATCCTGGTATCAAAACCCGTGCCGACTTTAGTGCTTTAAATAATAAAAAATGATATTTTCTCATGAACCATGCAGATTCCATATTGACTATGTATTAGATAGATTTTGGGTATTTGTAAAAAAATATTTTGAAAATTATCTCAAAAATAAAATCTTTAAAATCACTGAAGAAAATGAAAGGAAAGTTGTACAGAAACAAAACTATTTGCCCAGAACAAAATAGCACTGCAACATCACAAAGTCTGGCATTTGACAGCTTCTGGGACCTATTCCTCATCATCAAATTGTATGTATAAAAAGACCATTCATCCCATGCATTTACGAAGAGTGCCCTTAAAGTTGTACCAACAGGAGAGGGTAAAAGCTCACAATCTTAAGGTAAAAGCTCACAAGGCTGACATTAAGCTAATGGTAGCCTGCAGAGCCCTGCAAGCTTTCCTATAAAGAAGTGCACTCACACAGTCAAGCAGAAGAATCTGAAAAGAAGCTTTAGCATGCATGTTTGGTGTTGCATAAACTAAAAGCAATTGTTGATGACCTTTTCAAGCACTTCGGTGGCTAGGAGGAAACATAAAATTCATACAAACTAAATTAGATTATAAGCCCAAAAATGAGAGCAGGTGCACCTGGCGGTGCAACATTTTTACAATGAAGACACCGAGCTGCTAGTATTACCCCGACATATACCCAAAGCAAAGCACATTGATAGAGCAGCTCCATGAAGAAGATACAGTTCAATTTGTCCGGTAAAGAAATCAACCACCTTCTTTAATAAAGTTACAACAATATGATCAGGTTTGTTAAGAAAAGAAATAATAAGAAAAACAAACAATTAAGAGTTTTCAGCAATGTAAGAGAACTAGATTTATAGCAAGACAAGTTGAACAGTAGCGGGAGAGAAGAAGGGTCTACAGTTTGTGAAAAAAGAACAGAAAACAAGAATTAAGAGTTTTTAGGGAGATGGAATAGTAAGACAGAACAAGATTCGATAGCAAAACAAGTTGTACATAGAAGGAGAGAGGGAGCAAGGGGAAATTAGTCTAGTTAGAAGAATTTACAGATAGGTGACGAGAATTAAACTTGATTCCTCTCCAGGATCAGAGGCTGCATTAACTGCACCCCAGGAGGTCAGCCTGAAAGCTGATTTGAGCATTTACCTGCAGTATAAACAGATCTTCAACAATTCCTCAGAATGGCCTGCCTAAAGCATCAGGGTCATCTGTTAACTATCCATGGATATTTGACGTTCAAATTTGATGAACATTAATGATATAGCTACATAACAGATGACGTTAAATAAGAGACTGCAGATGACATAGTTCATTATTCCTGTAAACCACAAAATAGCCATTGTATGGATATCTAATCATTCTATACTTCCCTTGATAACCACAATTTATCAAATATTCAAGCCTATACCGCAGTTGAAAGTTTTCAAAAAAACAAAATTATAAATGGAACATAGAACCATCAAGGGAACCATAAAAGATCTTCATTTCGTGTTGTCAAGAGAGCAGAACTACAAGGCAAATTCCAACTTTTCTCAAACTTTTTGAGATTCTTGCCTTTCACTGGCCAACCACAAAAAGTATCTTCTACAGTTTCTTCTTACAAGTTAAGATAAGTTTGGAGTCTAAATTAGCACACTAACCTTCTTTAAAATCTCATGATAATATTGTTTCACATCAAGAATGCATATTGCTTGTAGCTCATAGCATCATTGTAAGAAAAACCTTAATTCTTTGTTAACTTAGCCACTAGATACAGCCAAAGCCCAAAATATCGGACAGAAATTCAGCGCCGCCCAGGATTCATGACAAATAAGATTGCATTCTCAGACACAAACCCCAAAATTGTTTCAATCATTTTGACAAATGCCAGGAAGATGGCTTATTTGGCAAACTAATTTTGCATGGAAGGTCATATGAAATCAATAAAATAAAGAACTGCATCGAAAATAAGCTACCTCTCTGGTTAACAATAAAAATCCCAACATCAAATTTAAAGCAAACCTTTTTCTGCATGCACTTATTTTACAGCTCGATGTAATAATATAAGGCTTATTGAAATGTTGCAATGACCTTAAGCACAGCATTGGTAGCAAAACATGCTACCAAGAGGAGCACTGATCCATTCATTCATGGTAAAAGAACGATTCACATCACATTTTAAACAATTTAAAAGATACAAAATCCAGTCATGCTAATTTTGCATTCTTTGTATAGACAAAATCATTCATGCAACATCCGAGAGAACAATAGTGGCAGCATCTTCAATCACCTAGCAAAAGCAGCCTAGCTGTCACCATGAATATCAGAAATTATCTCTTAAAATGAGTTTAGCTCTGCCAAGCTCTACAAGGTACCGTTCCATTCTAAAGAAACCCTCAGAAGATATACTTGCTGGGCTTAAGATCCTAAAAAATGTTTGGACCAAGCACTGCTCAACCAATTGACACATTCTCATGCCAGTTTACAAGACCAGCTATCCAGATTAAAATGGTAACTTATCTCCACAATGCTTGGTTTTGAAACCATGACTGGTACTACATAACACTGATATTTCGAGATGATAACGGTGCTTGAACAAAAGTAAGGTTCGGGTCATCAGGCTTGATAATATGGTATTGTTATGTACGAGTACAACCCTGCAGCAAAAGAAAATCTCCAAAATATGTGATGTGCTTACAAAAACCAATAGATGTTAAAGAATCAAGATGCAGAAAAGCATATCTTCACCATAAGCTCGGATAACTGAGTTAGCTGATGTTTCATGCAGGCAAGCTTCAGAAACCATGCTAGGGAACCGAAAGTGCACACAAACTTGACCACGGTCAGGTGGGGGAAGACACCATGGTTGAGATAAAACATTTGGGGAGCATTCGTGTGCCCAAAACAAAGAAGGGTACAAGACACCAAGCTTGACTTGACTAATTTAAACATAACCTGAAGAACAAAAGAAATATCTACTAAAACATAGGATGAGTCACATAAATATTGATTAGAAATTCATGCTGCAAAAATGTATGTCTTCACCAATACACTCTTCAAGCCAATTCAGGCAAGTGATGACAGAAGCACTGGATATTATATTATAGAAGCAGGATGCCCCATGATAATCTGTTTCGAGTTGGCAGTTTCAAATCATGTACAATGTTTGTAATGCATGGTACTGTTTAAGGAAGAGGTTCCCAGACAAACAAGAAAGGAACAATAACTTTCATTTCTAACTGCTGCTGAACCCTGAAAGAAGATTTTACATGAGCTACCATCTGAAGGAAACAACTGCCCTCATTTATACACATAATTCACTTTTGTAAACAGATACGCAAAACAACCAAGATTATTTGAAATCTGTCAAAATTAGTCTATATTAATCAAGCAAAGATAGACCTTATACAGCATCAAGAGTCTAGTTTCAAGTAATACTTGCCGTATCCTTACAATCAATGTCATATGGCTGAAAGGAATATTGGTATGACATAGAGCTGACAAACAGCTATCTCCCTCTCTCTCCAAGTATGGTAAAATCCAAGATGGAAGGTTTAACGAGCAGATGTCTTTGATTTCTCCACCAGAACAATTCTACCATTCCACTCTGTCTGATCAAGAGCACGTATTGCAGCATCAGCATCCTCATCTCTTTCCAAGGATAAAAATCCAAAGCCACGAGAATCCCCCGATCTATATACAGAAGGAAAACATCTAAGCAACAGAAGTACAAAACAGCACAAGCCTGAATACTGACGAAATTGAAGATTGCTCAACAAAATGCTAAAAACAAATGAAACATGTCAGACAAGTTTCAGCGTCAATGAAAGGAAAGCAAAATTCAAAAGCTTGATTTGAAGGTTTAGATTCCCAAGAATATAAATAGCAACTGCTAAGAATACCTACTTCAAGTTCCAGCACATAATATATGCCTTTGCTGTGCATGCATAGAATATTTTTTTTAAAAATAAAATATAGCAGGAACATATATTTTTTAGTTTTCATTTTTTTTAATTATGAGGAGAAAGAAATCATGACAAACATTGAAGATTCAAGGTAGATTCGGAGTCTTTAAATTGAAGTTTAAGATTTTAATTTGATGGATAGTTTTAGTGGTCCATAGATGAGTTTCAGTAACCTTTGATATTTAATTTTGTATTGGAATAATTTTCCTTTAGAAAGAAGCAGTCCTATTTTGGCTATTGACTCAATAAGGAGGTAATAGGTTTTTTGTATGATTTTTTTAGTGAGAGGTTGATCTGAGGAAGTCCTAGATTTCTTAACAAAAAGCATCAACATTGACCCAACTACTTGGAAACATCCTATGTTTATTACGAGAATGATTTAGAGTGGTTTTCAGTCTATGTGACAGAAGTTTTGTGAAGCTCCAGTGTATGCATTTTTATTTGAAATATTAAACAGGAATTCAAGTTATTATTATCTCGCCTTTCTGCCACTTAGTCTTCTCTTTAATCTTTTCTTCTGCCCTTTCTTTGCTCACTCTCCATGTCTTCTATCCTTCATACTAAATCATGTGCTAATTATGCACATAGAAACAACGATGAATCACAAATGAGAACCTACTTTCAATATCCACAATTTATAGCCAAATTTGGGCAGATGTGGTATAAAAAAAATCACATCTCAAAGAGTTGGGACCACAATGACATTGATGCCAGTGCAAACCTTTTGCTACAGAGATGGCTATGAACAGCTAGAACTAATTTAAAGAAAACAAAGTTACCTTTTATCCCGAACTATCCGAATATCTGTTACGCGTCCAAACCTTGAGAATTTCTTCTCCAAATCTCTCTCAGTAGTGACATAGCTGAAACCTGCAACAAATAAATTCCTTCCAGGCCTGCCAATTCCAGTGTTGCGGTTTGGAGGTGGCGACCAAGGCCTCCTTGGAGAGCGACGACGAGAATAATAACTTGGTGGAGGAGATCTGCGCCTTGGAGAATGCCTTCTCCTAGCACACCGCAACCAAGAGGTTTAACAAATTATATAAAAAGGATAGACAATGTTTAATCAATTAACTATTATTGGCTATTATTGGTTTTAGACTAGCTTCCTCACACAGTCCTTTTTCTAGGGGAGGTGGTGGAAGGGAGGGAGAGAGACTTTTCAAAAGCCAAAAACCTTAAATGTTCGAGAAGGTAGATCACATAAACTGGAGCAATAGAAATATTTTTTAAAAATATAAAAAGAATATCACCTTGGTGATCTTTGATAACGATCCCTTGCATAGGGAGACCTTGATCGAGATTTACCATGGTGGTCTCTTCTGGATCGAGAAGAATCCCTCCTCCTCACAGGCGATCGAGATGCAGACCTATCCCTCCTTCGCTGTGAATCTTGCCTTCGAGGTGACACAGACAAGCGTTTTCTCGGAGAATCATCTCTGTGATGAGAATCTCGTCGTGCTGGCCTTCCTGGAGGAGATCTCCGTCTTACAGGTGGAGATAGACGATCATGTGAAGAAGCTCTCTTGGGACCCACACCATGCTTTTCTGGAGAAGGTGAATGTTTCCTTTTAGATGGACTTGGAGAAGGAGTTGATTTCTTGTCGTTATTTTTAGGAGGGAGAGGCTCTTGCCTTGCTGATGGCTTGCTGTAGGGAGACCTTTCCATAGAATCAGACAGATTTCTCTCTGGTGCTGATGTACCATTTCGCATTTTTGGAGAATGCAGACCAGAGCACTCTCTTACCATCCCGCTATTATCGGAAGCTACCATCTCCTCAGGGTGGTCACCTTCCTTCATTTTAGTATCATGACTAAAGTTCTCATGATCCATCTCCTCATTGCTAAGCTCAAACTTTCCAGATTGAGAATCCCCCGATATGTTTCCAACATCTCCATTCTCTGTGGCAATCAAAGATGGTGACTTTGCACTTTGATAGTCATAGGTTCCATTATCTACTTCTTCATAAGAATTATCATTTTGATCAGCTGATAAAACAGGCTTATCAAAGCATGGATAAGAATCTCTACGTTCCGGTTCATTTGATAGTTTATCAACACTTGTATCAAGCTGTTCACCTGAAACATCGACATGGTCAGCCCCTTGCATTTTATCATGGTTTTCATAATCCTCAATTGTGGACATCAATCCCTCATCAGTATAGTCTGAAATCTTCCTCTCCATGTTGTCATGTTGCATATCTGGCTCAATTGGCAAGCAAGATTCTTCAGCTTTCTTTGAGGAAGATGATAGAACAGCTGAATTACCAGGTAAAAGAGGTGATTCAGCTTGCTCCTGATATGCATAACCTTGCATGTTATCATCCAATGCTTCAGTTTCATCTTGAAAACTCTTTCCACCCTTTTCATCCTTGTTGCCAAGTAAGTTAAGGTCTAGCTCTCCAATATATGGAGGCCCTTCCTCTTTGCTGGTCTCTTCTAAACTCTTATCGGGTGAACCAAATTCCATCCCTACATAATATACCAGACAGGACGGAAAAATCAAGATAAAGCAATTATTTGTCAAGTAATCAAATGATAACAATATATAACTAAATTCTATCTGTCTCTGACTCTCTACAGTCTACATTTGAGAAAATGACACTAATGCATACTTCTCATTTGACTTGTATTATATGGAATCAACCATCAAAACCCTACCCAGCCATCCCAAAATTTAAAAATTTGTCAACTCCAATGAGATAAAATTGCAAAATAGTGCACATTTAGACCAAAAAAAAAAAAGAATGAAAAAAGAAAAAGAAGTTAAGAAAGAAAGTCCAGCTAACCTTTTTCTAATTAATCATTAGTGGAACTGCTAAAAACAGCCGAATCTACATAAAGAATATTTATTTCACTTATAACATAGAGAACTCATTTTTTATAAAAAAAAGGTTCTCTGCTTTTCCTACCCCAAGGTCTAGCATTTACTCTTCACCAAACCCTTAAATAAGCTTAAACAGCCAATGCATTTTGCTTTTGTAGAGTCTAAATGTAACTTCTCAACTTGCCACCATGAATTAAACACATCAATGGCGAATGATGTTTCAAAACCAAGCTGCTGGTAACTTATGAAATCACACTAAATACTTACCAACTCAAAGATCTATTATCTATACAAAGAATGATCTAAGAGCAACCTCACCTTGCAAAAGAAAAAAAAAACTCCAAAACAAAAATCTCATTATGTATGCAATACATTCACCCTAGTCCTTACCACCGTCCCAATTGGGAATACTCCAAGCACTGATTTTCTTTGAAATCAGCAAAAGAAAAATGAAAATACAATGGAAAACTAGACTATCTTAATGGCATTCGCAACTTAGTAGCCTACGAAAACCACCTTAAAATAATAATCCCTTCAATTAATACGTCAAATGTTACAGGTAATGAATTGGGAAAATTAAAAAACCAATAAATCTCACAAAAGTTTCTAACGTGCCCCGAAAATTCTACAATTTATAAATTCTGATATCCATAGCTGAGTTCAACCGAAAACTTTCACCCACTTTCTTCAGGATCACAGAAA
Source organism: Phoenix roebelenii (assembly GCA_025769935.1). NCBI lineage: Eukaryota > Viridiplantae > Streptophyta > Magnoliopsida > Arecales > Arecaceae > Phoenix > Phoenix roebelenii. The sequence goes on along the minus strand of JAOXJJ010000069.1, from coordinate 15,040,918 downwards.
GAATAGGGCAATCTTCCTATGAATACCTGATCACAACTTTACCCTAGAAAACTAAACCTTTTACACTAAATACTCCAATGTAACCCTAATCAGGGAAAGCACTGATATTTCAATTCCACCGCGGTAGAAGAAAACCATGACAGATGCAAATCAAAACCAAACTTCCATCTGAATACGAATTCCCTTATCTCCAATCAACACACCATGAATGCATGTCAAATGAGAGTTCAAATCGGGGAGAAACTCACATCCCAGATCGACGAAAATCACTCAAAAAAACAACCAAAAAAAAAATCAGAATCAAGTTTCTATCGGCGCCCAATTTCGAATAACAAGAAACGAAACCATCAACGAACCCATATCAAAACCTTAATCCTCATTCGAAAAAAAATAAAAAAGAATAACCATATTTCATCCCATTCAGATTCTTTCATGGATATCTAACAACAGAAATATTTTTTTAAAGAGATTATAAATCCGCACCTCTGCGGCTCTGCAACTCGAGATTTCCAAAACCGAAAACGAATCGGAGAAATATAGTGAAAATAAGCCTAAAAACATAAAAAAATGCATCATGGAGTAGGAAACAGAGACGATATTCGATCTCATATGGAGAAAATAGTACCTCCCTTTCGATCTCTATGAGTGAGATTAAGGCAAGAAATATTGAGGGAAATGACTTTTTGGGGGCGCCCTAAAATTCTCAGTGGTGTTTCGAGAAGCTCTCCTCTTTTTGGAAATGGAGGAAAAGGGAAGCTAATGGCACAAAATTTAGATGAGGGGATCCCGTCACCGCCCAATCTCCAGGCCAACGCGGATATGCCACTTCCGCTGCCGGCCACGTAGAAACAAGAGGCGCTTACGCTGTTGTGAATGGTGACGAGATCCGGATTCGGTGTATGGAAGATTTATTATTACGTGTAACGTTCATCATATTGATTGATCTCTTTTAATCAGAACGGTGCATAGGATAGAAACAGAGAGAACCATAATTTTGGTGAACCCTCGCAGACAAATTGTTTGGCTGAATAGTTGTGACATGCGAGAGATGGGGAAAAATATATAGAGAGTATTCTTCATCTCTATATCAATTTTTTTAACTAAAAAGAAAAGAACCTTTGGAGGGTGAATTTATTTTTTATATATTTTTTTAAAAATTCAAGAGAGAAGAGTTTATATATTATATGGAGTGTGAGTTTGAATTTTTGATGTTAGGTAGTTTTTTTAAAAAAAATTCTTGTTAACAACAAAAGGCCTTTTTAGAGGTAGCAGTCTGGCCAGAACGGGTCGGATTGGATATAGATTGGGTTGAATGAGGATCAGATTAAAAATTTAGATTTGAACTCAACCTATTTATTATACTGGTAATCTGATATGATACGCATAACTCATTTATTAAACAGATAAAGTTAGGTTAAATATTTTTTAATGAATTGAATAGATTTAAACAGCTTCAGTGGGTCGGGTTAAACATGACAAAAATAGGTTAAGCATGTTAAACTAGTCTTAAATAAGTTAAATAAGTTGCATGATTTCTGAAACCCGAAGCCGATCTAAATGTTAAACAGGTTAAATGGGTCGACCTATTTTCGATCCGAACATATTTAGCCCGAACTCAAACCTGCTTATGGCAGATCGAATATGGATCGGATTGATAAGTTGTATTATATTTTGCCAACCTTGGGCCCTTTAGATCCTTAGAAAGGAGACACCTCTCGCATTGGCTTCCAATATACGGGCCAATAAGAGGAGCAGAGTGTAGTGGCAAAGTTAGTCAAGTAGTCAGCAACTTAATTGTCTTCTCTGTAGATATACTGTTGGTGAAAATAATAGGAGTCTCTAGACGGTATCCTGACGCTTCTTAAGATGGGGCGTTGGGAACCATCGTGCCCATGAACCCAAGACACCACCATCAAGGATTCACCCTCCAAAATAATGTTGCTGGTTTGAAATAGGGCGGTTGCAGTCTTTAGGCCGTGTCATGCAGCAGCAGTTAACACTTGGAATAGAGCTCGAAGATTGTGGAATCGTTGCAGCATCCCGGCAATCTTGGATCACAAAATTTGCTCTATAGAATCAAAATGAACAGATTCATCAAAAGTGAGTTTGATAGACCCCAGTTGGTGGGACAGGCCAAAATACTATTGTTTGATAAGAAGAGCTCATAATTGCTTTGTAATTCTAGATGCCAGAGATAGACAATCACAGCATATCATAAGACCTAAGATAACCTCTAGATTTTATATAACCACTCAGGATCTACTTAGCAAATAACCGATGTAGGATTAAACATACGCCTATACGGGTCCTCACTCTCTTCGTTTAAGCCTTAACGTCCTCATCAAGCTAAAAGTTCAAATTCATTCAAATCTAATCATAAGCACCACGATCTGTCCGTGGTTAGCCTCCATGAATTTGTGCAGCAGTTTTCCTAGTTCTTATAGGTTGTGGGCCGGGTCCGCTCTAATACCATTTATAACAATCCAGGATCTTACCCAAAATGGCTAACTAGAAAGTATTATTTAGTTTTCTTGATGCTATATAAGTATCTAAGATCTACTCAGCGAATAATTAATATGAGACTAAATACATGCTTGTATGGATCCTCATATATAGATTAATGAAGCTTGAGATAGCCTCATTTCGTTAGAATGTGGTGCAGACATAAGAAATTTAAAAGCCTGAACAGTTCTAAGACTAGTAATGAAAGGATCGGCAATCATACTAACCTAAATCTGCAACATTAAAAGAATAAATGGTCCCCAGTTTCAGCATCAAGGTTACACCGAGCAAAAATGGGGTGTGATAGAGAGGATCCGCCTTGCAAGAAGGTGTGAAGTAGACAAGCCATTTTGCGCAATTTTTCATATGAAATATAGGGCTCGGTAATAAGCCTTTAGATTCCAAACTCCTTTCAAAATTGCTGTTCTCATCAGTATTAGGTGCTCGTTAAGGATGCCCAATCCACCTTCATCCTTAATTGCATAGATAGAATTCAATGAGTGGTTCTACCTACAAAGGATAGAGACCTTCACTTCCATGCATCAAGTCAGGGGCTTCAACCTTGTATCTCGTCTAGGTTCTCGCAAATACAGCTTCAAATTATCTACTCCTCTGGTACCTAGGATCGAGATAAGCTCAACAGCTAGCCCCTTTGACATCTTGGGGCCGAAGAGGACCACTGTTTTGCGGAGATTGAAAGCTTGGTCAAATTGAGCACAGTAGTTTAATATTGCTTTCTAGAAGGTATTATAGTCTCTAGCTCGGGCCATGGATGGCAACAAACAATGGTTAGCGAAGAGTAAATGACTAACAAGGGGGAATCTTCTGTTAGGTTTGCATCCACAGATAAGCCCTTCTGCACCTCTAAATAGCTTTAGTCAGCATTTCCAGACACATAATGAATAAATAAGTGAAGAATGGACAGCCTTGCCGAAGGCCATTTTAGATTGAAAGAATTCAGTTGGAGTTCCATTCACTAATATAGCAAATGATGGATTATGGATGCATCCTTTAATCGATTTAATCATCCTGCTCGAGAATTCAAAGAAGTGAAGAACTGTCCAAACACAATTTCAGTTGAGCAGATCATAGGCAGGCTCCATATCTACTTTACGGCCATCAAAGAACTTGTTGAATTCACTTTATGCATGGAATGGATAGTCTCTTATGCAAGTATAATATTAACTGATATACTCCGACCAGCAAGAAAGGCTATATTGTCGGCTATTCTCTTGTAGACCGGAGGATGATTTAAAAATGATGCCATTGTCAAAATCTTAACCAACAAACAACTATTATTTTTTTTACTCTTACCATCCTCTATTCGATGAATAGTGGTTATAGGAGGTCAATCCATAGAGAGGCGATTGAAGCACACAAATAAAGAATATAAACTCCATTAAGATTTATGGCAAGATATTTTTTTTTTCTTTTTTTTAAAACAATTCCTTGAGGATATTTGATTAATCTCTAACCAACCAGAGCTAGTTTTCTATTAAAAAATAAACAAAAGAAAGAAAGAAAACTTTACAATTAAAATAAGAATTTCAAAATACATAAAATAAATTATAGAATATTAAACTAAAACTCAGACACAGATTGTATAAAAGAAAAATTGATAGATTGCACAAAAAAATAGAAATTAAATAAAACCTATAATATTGGTTGCATAAAAGAAAATTTAATAGATTGCATAAAAAGAAAAATACTTACAAAAGTAAGAAGGAAAAAAATTTGAAAATAAGGGAACAAGTAACCCCTCTCGGTGGAAAACTAAAAAAAATAAAATATTTTTTCTTTTTCTTTTATTTTCCTTCTTCTCGGATTTTCTTTTCCTTCTTTCAAAAACAGGGCATGGCTCTGTTTTTTTTTTCTTTCCCGGCTGTGAGCTTCTCTCCCTTCTCCCCTTCTCCTTCTGTCCTCTTATGGATCGCTAGAGCCTTGAAGTCAACCATGGGTCCCTTGATTTCGCGTGGAGAGGAGGGGGAACGGGCGCCAGAATCACGCGCGGGAGGCTGGGAATGCGGAGGAGAGTGGATCGCAGGATCGACGAGAGGAAGGACGTGGATGCCCATATTGGCTGGCCACGGAATGCTGAGAGGCTGATCCGGAAAGGGATGAGATGCAGAATGCCCATCCGGCTAGCCACGGAATCGCTGGATTACGGGAGCTTCGAAAGCTGGCTGGGATGCGGACTCGAAACGGATGCGGGATCCGTGGGAAGGCTGAAACGTAGATCCGGATGATTGGGCTGCCATTCCGCTACTGTGAATGCACTGGGATGAGCGGAAGAAGAAGATGCCGCGGATACTTGGATGCGGAAATGGAAGAAGCTGGGGATGGTGTCTGGGATCATGCCTTGCTGAGATGTTGAAGGTTGGATGCTGAGATCATGCGTCATCTCTCGGGATCGCTGGGAGGAGGAAGAGGGCAGACGCAATGCAAGGAGATCGCGATCAACGGGGCTTCACGAGTGGCTGGGACGCGGAGGGAATCCGGAAGGCTGGGATCACGCTTGCAGTCGGACGGAAGAAGACGGATCACGCGATGCTGATTTGGGAAGGAAGCTGGGACACGGAAGATGAGTGCGGACTCTGCTTCCTTCTTTGGGCTACGACAGGTTAGGAGCATTAGGAGATCACGATCAACGAGGCACGGGATCACGGATTTGGAACGGTCGCCGGATGACTGCCATGTGTTTCTCGAGTGCAAGTGTGCTTGATGAATGGTGGGTTCGATCATACTATGGCGAAGTTGAGTGTGCGCGGCCTGGGTTGTGCATCTTTCTACACCCAATCTATGCTAAATGCGCATTGTAACTTTAATTTATACTAACTTGTGCCAAACAAAAATATAATATTAACTTAGCGATTTTATTGTTATATGTTAGCAGTAATACTAATTTAAGCAGCGTGTAGATCGCACTTTTGTGCTCTCATCAGGCTACTTGTCACCTTTCATATGCACAGCCTAGAAATCTTTGCAAAAAGTTTACAGATTTTATCACACAAACTTATAGGTCTATAATGAGATGGCAGGCTAATATTAGCCCCATTTGGGAATTAACATGATAAAGGTTTCTTTCCATGCATGTGCCATTTGAACACACTCAAGGACTTGCTTCATAGCCCTATAGATGTGATCTCCAATAATATCCCAATAACCTTTATAAAAGTTGGTGAAAACCATATGAAGCAGAGAGCTGCCAAGATCTCTTTACGAGTCACTTTCGCAATTGGCTGAGTCCTATCCTCTGCATTCCATATATTTCTGGCTGGAGATAAGTTAGGAGGCTTACATTGACTTAATTGAGTCCACCGGCCCTGAGAAAAGCTCTTCAATTCATATGTCCCTATCTGATTCTAGTGTTTCACCACCATAGCCTATTAATTAAGTAATTTGGTTACATCTCCTGATGACAGTACTCTTGTGAAGGAACCTTGAATTCTTATCTCTCTCTTTTTTTTTTGGTTACAAATACCTCTTGTTTTTTAAGTAGCTTGTAATATTTGTCCATTTTGGTTCTTAAAGCTGTAATTCAGTTAGGCTTAACACTTCCTCCTTAACCTCTTTGTAAGGCATCCATCTCCTACTCAATTTTCTCAATGTGCTGAAAGATGTTGCCCACACTAACACTTCTTAGCCTTAGTACTCTTCAACTAATTAGTTGTTTTGTACTTGAGAGAGCCAAAAACATGAGTTTGCCGGGGTTAACGGATAGCTGCCTACTACTGAATATAGGAGAGCCAGATATTCTAGAACTTGAAAAGGGTAGGGCCGCCTCTAATTTTTTTAGTAGATAGTTGCAATGATGAGATCCAATTTGAGGGAGATGTTTGTCAACAGCTTGCGGAAACAGGTCTAGCCATTTATCATTTGCCAGAACCTTGCCAATCATTCCCAAATTCAAGCCAAGCCATCCCTGTTGCTGCACCATGCTAATTTTGGCCCTTTGAAACCTAGATCAATATAATGTTACTTGTAAAATGCTTCGATAACTCATTGATCTCCCAGTTATCTTGGAAATTTATCAATGAATAAGTTGCTTATCAAATACAAATACATGACATTTTTTTAACTTCTCGATCAAGTCAATAATTTACGAATAAATCTATTGAGCGAAGATGAGTTATTGAGATCATAAAGGTAAGTTTGAGTCTAGACTCTTTGCTTCAATAGTGAAAATAAAAGAATTTTAGCACAGAAATCAGCTATAGCTAATAGCAAAATCTTTAATAAATAAATTTGAAGAAATTACTTCCTTACTCTCCACAAAGACAAGTCTAGAGATATCAATGGAGGCCAATAACCCACTATCTCGGTACGAAAAACCGGCCCCAAATATGGAGTTTGAATGTGAAAAAGAAATCCAATAAGTTATTCGGTAAGGTTTAGGTTTTGAAATTAGACTCCAAGTATTATTGTGTCAGATTTTTAGGTTTAAGTAGATCCCTACTGAAAAACTTGACCCAAATTCACATACATACATATAAACAAGTTTGTGTGTGCCTATCAATTTTTCACTTGGAAAAGAAAAAATCAAGTGGAGGAACAAAACCACAAACAACCTTCTCCATCCCCCAAATTCATATGCATTTCATTTATGGCAGTGCTTTTTAAACATATTTGTCATTTTATACCGGGCTTGCTCATTTTAGAATCTTGTTCTTTCTTCGTGTCTTTTTGTTTGCCAAAATGTTTATATAACAAAAAAAAGAAAAAAGAAAAAAGTTGACACCCTTAATTTCAGGCTAGCGCACGTGGCCATATTATTCTTGCGAAGCTGGGTCGTTTATGGGCCAAGAGTGGAATTAGCTTCCAACAGTCACTTTCTAACCCGTAAATTGATTGTTACTAAAAAATTAAAAAAAAAACCACGTCCATCAACATTGACCGCGCTGTCCGCAGGTAACGGGAGTCAGCTACTCACCACGTGTTAGACGTCGAACTCCGCAACGGAGCACCGCTATTCTCACCATACCCGTGCGCTTACCCCATCCGATCTTTCCCCATCGCCCACGGTCTGCCGCCCCCGCGATTCCTTCGAAGACTCGAAGTTAAGCTAACGTGGTGACCAGGAACGCAAAAGCGCGTAAGCCAAAAAAACTAGAAACCTCCGGCGGATGATGCCTTTAGACTAAAACTGACGGTCGATAAATACACCTCCCTTTGATAGCAGTTGAACCCCCTCACTGACTGTAAATAAAGCAGCAGTTCTAGCGGTAGGTAGAGCTAATGGGAGTCTAATTATCACAAGGAGTACTCCAATAATGTAAGCCCTCCTTGTTCCCACCGTTCTCCAATCTCCAATCATACCAAGACAAACATTAAGTATAAAAAAAAGAATTTTTTTTTTCTAACAAAGAAATAGAGAACCAAGAGAAGCAAGAGCATGGTTGGAAAAGAGGAACCTTCAGCCATCCTTCTGAATTAGTTGTTATCACGATTTGGTCAGTTCTGTGGTCTCCCCTGTCCCTCTCTCTCGATCACATCATCCCCCAACTTGAAGCACATGTAAATCTTCTTCTTTTGAAGCTCCTCCAATTCCAATCCCTACTATCCGCTCTTTTTCCAGTTCCTCCTCCCCGATTCCCCTTCGGCTTTTCTTGAACTGGGACGAGATGGGCCACTGCTGCAGTAAAGAGAAGGATTCCGGACGCAGAGGAGGAGGAGCCAATGGGTACAGCTCTCACCAGCAGCAGCTCAAGCCCAGCCAACCCCCTTCTTCCTATCATGGCTACAACCAGCCTCAGCCGCCGCCGCCGACGACCGAGGCCCGGCAGGCCCCTCCCTCTCCCCTGAAGTCCTCCGCCCCCACCCCTGCCCCCGTCCCCGTCCCCGTCCCCTCCCCGGCCATCGCCGTGCCGCGAGGCCCCGACACCATCCTCGGCAAGCCATTCGAAGACGTGCGGTCATTCTACACCCTGGGGAAGGAGCTTGGGCGCGGGCAATTCGGCGTGACCTACCTCTGCACGGAGATTGCCACCGGGAAGCGGTACGCCTGCAAGTCGATCGCGAAGCGGAAGCTGTTGAGCGCGAACGACCGGGAGGACATCCGGCGGGAGGTGCAGATCATGCAGCACCTGACGGGGCAGGCGAACATCGTGGAATTCAAGGGGGCGTACGAGGACCGGCACTCGGTGAATCTGGTGATGGAGCTGTGCGAGGGAGGGGAGCTCTTCGACCGGATCATTGCCAAGGGCCACTACTCGGAGCGCGCCGCCGCCACCATCTGCCGGGCCATCGTCAACGTCGTGCACATCTGCCACTTCATGGGGGTGATGCATCGCGACCTCAAGCCGGAGAATTTCTTGCTGGCCACCAAGGATGAGGGGGCCATGCTCAAGGCCACCGACTTCGGGCTCTCCGTCTTTATCGAGGACGGTAAAAAAAAAAAAAAAGGAAAAAAATATTCTTTTTACTTACTGCTCTGTTGTTTTGAATGCTTTGTGAATACATATGCTCTTTCATGAGAGAAGGCATTTAATCCATAGAGAATTAGAGAAGTGCTACCATTAATTCTTGGTATATAACCATTCACTGCATGGAGAATTACTCAGCTCCAAAGGAAATAAAGGGTAACTTTGTTTATTTTTGATACTTTTCATAATTTTTTATATGGAAAGATCATCATGTTTATTGTTTTGATTCTTAGTTTTTTTTTTTTTGGTCAAATCAGCATTTCAATTTTGATTCTTAGTTAAGATATCTTGTCTGTTCTAGTAAATTATATTTTCTCATGCCATATTGCATGCATATTGATTGAAAGGAATCAAGTTGAATTGTGAAAAACATCTTGCATTTTTCTTCAATTATGCCATGTCAAAGGATGGATTCGACTATTGGATTTCATATATATGAATCTTTTCAAAATAATACTTAATGTTTACCATGAGGTTTTTTATAAGCCATTCCAATATATATTGATTTCTTGGATTAGTACTCACAGACTTGAACTTGTTGAGACTTGTAATATCTGTGTTACGGTGATACATATTGTCAAATATTGTTAAAATATTTGTAGAAGAAGAGCAAGACAAAAAAAGAGGGAGAGAAAAAGAATTTTATATCTATGTTCAATCATATTCACTACATCTCAAGAGTTATATATACTAGTGTATAGATTACATACAAGAAAAATAATATAGGCTGATATAGGATCACGCTAACAAAGAAAAATATTACTGCGATTTCTAAAATCACTCTAACAAGATCATACCAACAACAAAAAAAAATAATACAAACCGATATAGGATCATGCTAAGAAAGAAAAATATTATGAACCGAAAAAGATTGCTACGCGATCTCTAAAATTATATTAACACCCCCTCTCAAACTCAAAATGGTACTATAGGTGCCAATTTGAGCTTCGAAACTAGATCACGAATGTATCGAAATTGATGTACTAGCTGACGTGATAGACTAGAAGCTGATATAGCAGCTCAGAGGTTGACATGGTGGTAGATCAAAAGCTGACGTGGCAATACAGAGTCTGATGTAGAAGAACATGAGCTGCTATAGCAGCTCAGAAGCTGATGTAGCAGATTAGGAATTGTTATGGTAGGCTAATGTGACAATTCAGAATCTGATATAACAAAACAAAAGCTGAAATAGCGGCTTAGAAACTGATGTGGTGGATCAAGGAGCTAACGCAGTAAATTGATATGATTAGCAATGCTGATGTAGCTAACTAATGCAGTAGACTAATGCATTCACTGACATGGCATACTAACATAAACATAGGAGACTGGTGTGTCTGTCGATGTGTCTGACTGACGTGGCTGCTGATATGGCTAATTACTTGTTTGATGATGTAGTAGTGAGAAGATACATAGAAGATAACAGTTGCAGCAAGGACAAGGCTCAGACAGAAAGTAACCGAAGGTCTGTAATACCCCCAAAAAAGGGAGGGCTCGTGGGCCGGCCCGAATGGGCCAGGCCCAAACTTGACCCGTGCTTGGCACGGGGGCAATTGGGGCGGAAGACCCCGGCTGGGGTCTTCTTCCTCTCCGATTCCGATGGAGGAGGAATTCCTGAGGGATCTCCGAGTTCGATTCGAACTTGGAGATCTTGCCTATATAAATCTCCTCCCTCTCCTCTGATTTTCACCCCTTGAATCGCCGAAAGTCGCCGCCGGTCCCAAGCTTTTCCTCTTCGAGTTCTCCCCTCTGATTCGTCACCGGAAACGTCGCTGGAACGTCGCCGGATTGAGGTGAGCGTCGCTTTCTTGCCTCTTCTTCCTTTTCTATGTCTATACATTGTCCTTTCTTGGGTTTGAGCCGGCTGGTCACCTGGATTCATCCAAAAATAGAGTACTCTGCTTGGCCCCTTTTCTTCCTTGTTCCACCGCCACCGGCTGCCGGGTTTGGCTGGGTTTTGCGGCCGTCGAGGACCCCTAAGATTGGGTGGCAGCTAGTCAGCGGGCCGGCCAAGATCTAGACCGACTTGCCGTGGATCATCCTCCATCTTTTTGGGTTCTTCATCTCTTTTTTTTTCTTGTGCCGACCGACCACCGTCGCTGGTGGTGCCGCAGTCGATGGCCGTCACTGGCCGGCCGTCGTCGCCGAGGATGGGCACCTTGGTGGCTGTGCCACCCTGATCCGAGAAGAGAGGGAGATGGATCGGTTCCCCCTATTTTGAGGAGGAAGGGTTTTCTCTCTCCTCTCTCCTCTTTCCTCTCTCCTAGGTTCTCTCTCTTGTTTATTAGTTCCTCTCTCTAGACTTTCTCTCTACTTGGATTATTTCTCTCTCTAGTTTCTCTCTCT
>JAOXJJ010000069.1:15004370-15029551 GCA_025769935.1 Phoenix roebelenii | reverse complement strand
CCGGCCACCGGCTTCTTTGCAGGTCTCCCGGAGGACGCCGCCCGCCGACGGACCGCCACCCATCAACCCACACCGGAACTCCACCGTCTCGGCCGAGTGATTGCCCCCGAGTCCAGTTTCCAGCAACACATCTCAACACCAAATTGATGGGTGCAAACCGGCTTGCCAATGAGAGAGCTTTTTTGCTTCCAACCTGATAATTTTTTTTTATCTTTTCTACTAGGAAGTTCCAATTATTCGGTTTCGTGCTGAAAAATTTTAACGGAATGCATAGGTATGGTAGAAGGAAGGAGAGATGGCAGCCTAGAATTTGTGCCTATTTGGAGCCAGTATCTTCAGTTATGTCGAAACTGATGAATTTGGACGTGAAACTTGATCTCGAGCCCTGTTAGCAGCTCATGTGAGTATAAGATGAATTTAAGTGACTTTATGTTGTCCTTGGAAGCTTCACACGATGCTAGGATGTCGTCTACGAATTGTAAGCAATTGGTTTTGCCAACGATGTCCTAGTTAATTTGAAACCTACCTTTTCTAATATTAATGCTACTCCTCCTCGAGGTAATGTTTCTTTGCTTTTGTAGGATAATACTTAAAATTTAACTCATTTACACAAGATTTTTCATCATGAAGTTATCAAGGTACTATAGTATGAGGATTCATATGGACATATATTTAGTTCTACATCGATTATACACTAAAAGAAATTTAAATACTTATATAAGGTGAAAAAGATAAAATAATATATTTTGACTAGTCTTTTTAAAAATGATATGAGAGCAAACTCGCCCATGGTCCATATCGCATGTGGATAATGAAATATTTTAGTATTGGCCCATTTGAGACCGATTATGGACCAATTGGTGTGTTTGGGATTGAATTCGGTAGAGCTTATAATTGCACTTTGGTTTTTTAGTCCGATAAGAATATCAAGACTAAAATAGAGGACTTTTACAAAAACTTTCTAGCTAGGTGGCCTACACATACATACAAGAAGGCTAAGAAATCCGACTAACGTGATGCAAATATGATCCTCAATATATGGTATCCTAATTAGGCGAACCGGACTCTAACCATGTGTTTCTTCATGGTTAGAGAGCGAATCCAACGTTGCAAAACATGGCGCCTACGTGCCACGTACGAGGAATTAGCCGAGGTGGTGGTTGGCTACGTATCGAGAAATTATATCAGTATTGGGCGGGCTGGGGATGGGAGTTTAGCGAATACCTTCTTCTTAATTACACACTCAGCACAATTAAGTACACTGTACACCTTATCCCATCTCCGTACCTCCGACTTTATCTGCCAAGAGTCTGAACTCACCTACCGACCCACGATCTTCGCCAATCAACACCGCCCAATGACCGGCCCCACCATTCTCCTTCCCTTTTTTAACCTCACAACTGTCAGGTCCGTTTCCAGGTCCCAGATCCGAACCCCACAAGTCTCTTTAGACGTAGGAATATTCCACCAAGGCAGGGACATATCCGCTTCCTCGATCCTGGATCCCGTGTGACGGCTCAACATTCCCATTTCTCGCCTTGCAGTGTTTCTCTTTGGATCAATCGAGAGAGGAGGAGGAGGGGAGAGGAGGGGATGGGGTCGACGGGGGAGCAGCGCCGGACGCTGGTGCTGGTGAACCTCGCCGGAGTCATGGAGAGGGCCGACGAGGCGCTCCTGCCGGCGGTCTACAAGGAGGTGGGGGCGGCGCTGCACGCCACCCCTACGGGACTGGGCTCCCTCACCCTCCTCCGGTCCGTCGTCCAGGCCGCTTGCTACCCCCTCGCCATCTACATGGCCGTCCGCTACGACAGGACCCACATCATAGCGCTCGGCGCCTTCCTCTGGGCCGCTGCCACCTTCCTTGTCGCCCTCTCCGACACCTTCCTCCAGGTTTGGAACCCCACAAAGCTGCAATCTTTGCCGCTTTTTTGTTTGCCTTTTTGATGGATTTGGTTTGAATCGAGGCGGGCGGGATGCGGGTTTTGCGGATTTGAGCAAAAGTTTCGATTTTTAGCGGAAAAGATTGAATCTTAGATTGGTTTATTAGGTTAATTATTTATATTTGTGATACTTAGGGAGTGTTTTGATGGGGTTGAGCGTTAACTGTTTGGGATATTCTGTGGAACCGAATAGGGTTTTTGTTGTTGTAGGGCTCATATAAATTCGTAAGACTTGGCTTCTGTTTTGTTGTTGTAGACAAAAACCCTTAACTTGTGAGTTGAACTATTGCCATTTGTGAAAATAGTGTTTGGATCAACTGTTGTTTAGAAGAGCATGACTAACGGGTTTCTTGGCCTCTTTTGAAACATGATTGATTTGGTTCTGAGATTTCTGTTTTACTTCAAGTAATTGGTATTAATTGTGCCATCAATGATCAAATAAGGCATTACCTGCTGCACCTTCTTGGACTACTTGCCAAACTAATTTCCCCATCTGCTAGGTGATTCATAACTTGGCTGCTTTCCAATGGCGGAAACCATGTCAATAACCATCAAGCCTTGTCCCAATTATTGGGGGTTTCATTTTTTGCGGAATCCTTATCTATCACTCTTTTCTTGCTGAGAGCTTCCTGACTAGGAAACACCCAACAAAATTGTTTGCTTGGTGGATTTGTTGAATCTTTGATGCTGTCTGAATGTTTGTATATTCTAAAGTCTAGTTTCTCTTCTTTACTCTAGAAATCTTTGATATGTCTACTTTCTTTTGTTGCTCTCTTGTTGCTTAAATCCTTAATTTGCTCCATTTATGAAGCAACCTAATGTTTTAAATGCTTCTTGAAAGCAGAATGAACCCAAAAAAAAGCCTCGATATGCAAATAATATGATATAATTGACATATATTTCATACTATGGTTGTTTTGCAGGTAGCAATCTCAAGAGCCTTGAATGGGATTGGGCTAGCCCTAGTGGCTCCGGCTATCCAGTCCGTTGTAGCTGACTCCACTGATGACAACGCACGTGGTTCAGCTTTTGGATGGCTACAACTGACTGGTAATGTTGGTTCCATCATTGGTGGCTTCTTCTCACTACTATTGGCATCAACTTCATTTATGGGAATTGCGGGTTGGAGAGTTGCTTTCCATCTGGTCGGCATAATAAGCATCATTGTAGGAATCTTGGTCCGACTCTTTGCGGTGGATCCTCATTTTCATAATGATAGTTCAAGTAACGAAGCGATTTCACGCAAGTCTGTTTGGACAGAAGCCAAGGACCTTGTTAATGAAGCCAAAGCTGTTATGAAGATTCCATCATTTCAGATTATTGTGGCGCAGGGGATCACTGGTTCATTTCCATGGTCTTCTCTTTCGTTTGCACCCATGTGGCTGGAGCTTATTGGATTCTCGCATGGCGTAACTGGATTCCTCATGGGCATTTTCGTGGTTGCAAATTCTCTAGGAGGACTATTTGGAGGAAAGATGGGGGATATTTTAGCCAAGCGTTTCCCGAATTCTGGCAGGATAGTTATGTCCCAGATAAGCTCCAGCTCTGCCATTCCTCTTGCAGCTCTATTGATGTTGGTCTTACCTGATGACCCCTCCACAGGACTTGTGTATGGCCTTGTCTTGTTCGTCATGGGATTTAGCATATCTTGGAACGCTCCAGCTACAAACAAGTAAGTTATTGTGATTCTGTTCTACCAAATCTTGATATATGGCTAGCAGAATTAGTAAGATCATGACAGAATTGTACCATGAACATGGGAACAATGAGCTCATTAAAAAAGCTAATCTCATTTGATGCTGCCATGAACTTTAGATAATGGCTAAAACCATTGGACCACTGATAGTAAATAGGAATGGAACCCTTGTGTGGTTCTTCACATATATACGTATAATCTCGACATGGAACCATAATCAGTGATTTCCCTTTTTATCAAATAATTATTTTCTTCCATGCTATTTTCAGCAAAAGAATGGAGTCATCTTGTGAAGAACTCTCTTTCGAAAATAAACTCAATCATAATACTATAATATTTCAAGGTCCTTTTTCTTGAATGGCAAAAGAAACCTTTCAAAGCATTCTCTTTCAGAATAAACTTTCTTTTACCATGCTATGGCATCTTCTATTCATTTTGGCAATTTCTCTCTCTGTGGTGCACACAGTCCTATATTTGCAGAGATTGTCCCAGAGAAATCAAGGACAAGCATCTATGCTTTGGATAAATCCTTTGAGTCTGTACTATCATCGTTCGCTCCTCCTCTTGTTGGCATTTTAGCTGAGCATCTTTATGGGTACAAACCAATTTCTTATGGAGCAGGTGAGAATACCACTGTTGAGACAGATAGAGAGAATGCTGCCTCCCTTGCCAAGGCACTCTACACAGCAATAGCAATTCCCATGTCACTCTGTTGCTTCATCTACTCCTTCCTGTACCACACCTATCCCAGAGATAGAGAAAGGGCAAGGATGGATTCCTTGATAGAATCAGAATTGCAGCAGATAGAGTTGGAGAATGCTTGTGAAGTGGGACGTGATTCTGGAAGCCAACATTCTGAATTGCAGTTGAATGGAAGCGAAAGAAGCATGATTGATTTGGCTTATGGAGAGGAAGACTTTGAGACTGATGACAATGATGAGAGGACACTGCTTTCTTGGCAAGTGGAAGTATCAAATGGGAGGGATTAGCATACGAATTAATGAAAACTTTCTGCTTCCCACGGTTACTTTTAGATTTAGACCAGTCTAGTACAAAGAGTGCTCTCGAGAACCACAAATGCGGTTTATTTCTGAATCCGGTGTTTGGCTTTGGAGGCCAGATGTTACGTGGGAGTCGGCTTTTGGAGGAAGTTCATAGGTCATTTCAGATCATGTACTTATAGACCACAAAATGATAGATATAAATAGTGTTTGAAGTGAGTAGAGAATTCAAGTTTTTGTCTGAGGGGACTAGTATACAAATGAAATAGTTTACCTTGGATGGTAATCTCTCTATTGACAAATCTTGTACACGACTGCTTCTTGAGCAACTACTTTGGTTTCTCTGAGTCCGGTGACTGCTTCAGAGACGACATGGTAGCTTGGGACTTGGGGTTAGTTCCTGTAGGAGGTTGCCATTTTCAGTTGGTAGCTGGAAGACTTAATGCCTTTTTTATTGTTTTGAATTATTTTTATGTTGCTTTTAAAGAAAGTGTGGATTGTAATTGTAAAAACAAGTGGAAAGAAAAAAAAAATCCACTTAATTGTAACAAGATTGCAAGTGTAATTGACAATTTTTGAAATTCCAATTTCTATGTACAAACTCCTGTTTCACATTTTTGAAAAACTTTATTCCTGACCACATCATCAAATCACTTGAAGAGCATGGGAACTTATAGGGAACATCATGATTATAGCTAGTGATAGTGCTATATGACGATGTTGAGCCACATTTACAAAAATCTTGATTCCATCTTGTTGCAGGACGATTATGTATGTTAATGTGGATTTCAAGAAAGGAACGACAGACTATATAAGCTCTTGACTTGTGAAGTTGGAATTTGGTTAATTTGAATTGAAGAAAAGTTGTCATACTATTCCTTACTTCTATATAGCACTATTAATCAGCTTGAGATTCTATTTTCTAAATTTTTTCAGATTGAATTGTTGCCAATAAGAGATGCTTTAATGGTAATTCTTTAAGGTATATTGTACGGGTTTTTTTGGAGATAAAAGGTCAAAGTTACAAACCACCTAAACATAATGCTCTGTAAAAGTTGGTTATATCAAATGTTAGTTGATCCTCTAATTACATCAAGGATTCCAATCTGGCAATACAATTAGCACAAACATTTGCTTCTCCATAGACATGGCAAGCACTTTCAATGATGATGCAGGAATGGTGAACAATTTCTCCATTTGGAAATAATTAATGAATGTATTATATTGCACATCATATCAGACTAGTCAGGAATGATTGTATCTTCCAAAGCCTATGTTGAAGTACCAGAGTGGTTTATTTTAGAGCATCTACGCATACTCATGAATTTATCCAGGTAATTTATTCAAATAGATCTTTCGCAATAAGAGTAACTTGTGGTTCTTCTCATGCAGATTCTACGGTCCTAAGAATGATATATTTTTTTAGGAGCTACCACCTTTTATTGGGGTCAATTTTGATGGTAGTGCGGAAAGAAAAAATGAGTGCTTTCAGGGAAGTAGGTTTTGTTATTAAAAATGCTAATAGGGCTCTTATAGTTGTAGGAGTTAGGGTTTTTGATACTATAATTACTATGGTTAAATTGCATGCTGCATGAGAGGGATTGATTTATGCTAAAATGATGTCAAGGACATCTCACATATATTTAAAGGGTAACTCCTTAACTAGTTTTTCGATACGCCTTCAGCAAACAGCAGATCTCATCCTCTCGTACATGGTTGCTAAAAAATTATATGCATAGAGAAGTTAATAGTAATGTGGATTGGACTTTTACGCTGGAGAACCAATATTATGAAAACCACTGATTTTTCGGTTTAGTTTTTGAATATTTTATTTTTTTGATTCTATGGATGTGTCTATGGCTATAATATATCCGTTAAAAAAACCAACAAAACCGACGCATGGTCATTGACCACAATCAGATGGGGCCACCTATCCAACTTCGTAACGTCTGGTTGACAAGTCATGGTCCTTTTGTGGTCCTTTTATTCGTCCCGATAAAAATGATGGTCTACAGTTTAGAAAGTCAAGGACCGGATGGGTGAGACTTAGTCAACAAGGACTTTTTTGTTACAGAGGAGTCCACGGAAGGGTGGGGAATTAATTTCCCGATATTTTTCTCCCGCGGTCCGGAGGTCAACCTCGAATCCAATGATCCTTCTCTCCGCTGCCTTCTCTCTAGATTGATTCGAAGGGAGGTCAAGGAGCAGAGATTGGGGATGGGGGAGGAGCGGCGGACGCTGGTGCTGGTGAACCTCGCCGGAATCATGGAGAGGGCCGACGAGGCGCTCCTGCCGGCAGTCTACAAGGAGGTCGGGGCGGCGCTTCACGCCTCCCCGACGGGGCTGGGTTCCCTCACCCTCCTCCGGTCCATCGTCCAGGCCGCTTGCTACCCCCTCGCCACCTACATGGCCGTCCGCTACAACCGGACCCACGTCATAGCTCTCGGCGCCTTCCTCTGGGCCGCTGCCACCTTCCTCGTCGCCCTCTCCAACACTTTTCTCCAGGTCCGCGATTCCATAAAGTCGGCCTTTTTATTACTCTTCGCGTGTTGTTTTATTGGGTTTCGGTCTATTTTCGCTTGTTTTTTTTGGATTTTGAGCTGAATCTAACTGGAGTAGGTTTGTGTTTGTAGATCTGAGAAATTGTAGCTTATTCTCAGCTTAAAAATTGAAACTTGATCAACTTTTGGGGCTTTATTGTGTGCGTCTTTTTTCCGGTGTTTTAGCAAGGTCTGAGATCGAGTGGTGAGTTATTGGGATTTTTGGTTTGAAACTTTTGATGAGTTTACAATGTTTCAGTTGCTGCCGGAGATTTTGGAGAAGACGCACAGTTATTAATGAGTGGAGTTTGACTTCTGGACTGCTGAAATTTCTGCCTAAGACTCAGCTTCCGTTTGTTGTTTAAAGACACAAACTCCTTTTCCTGTGACTTTGACCACCGCTAGCTATTTGAGAAATAAAACATCTACATTACTTGTGTTTGGAAGATCTTTCTTCTTTTTGTTACTTATGGGGTAGGAGTTTGGAGAAGCATGCTCTTCGGGTCACCTTCAAAACATGGTTGAATTGGTTTTCTACATGTTTGTCTAGATTTCAGCAAATAAATGACTTAACATCGTACCATTAGATGGAGCTTCACTTGCTTTTGATTGTAAGGCAGCTACTGAACTAATCTCTTTATCTGGCATTTCATTTTTAAAGCCTGTTGTGTCCCATTAATGATTTGTTATGGTCCTGTTTCTTAATCTAGGAGTGGCCTAAGTAAATTTACCTCTAATGTCCTTCTTCTTGACCATGCTCATTTAATGAAGCAATCTAATGCTTTAACTGTTTATGATTTCTCTGGTTTTGAATCTGTAGTAATATCCGGTCTCTCTGGAGACATCCAATAAAATTGGAAATTGTACTAAGATCTGATACATAATTCTTATAGTTCATAGGATCTTTGTTGTGCAGGTAGCAATCTCAAGAGCCTTGAATGGTATTGGACTAGCCCTGGTGGTACCAGCCATCCAGTCCCTTGTAGCTGACTCTACCGATAACAGCACTCGTGGTATTGCTTTCGGATGGCTACAACTCACTGGTAATATTGGTTCCATCATGGGCAACTTCTTCGCTCTCCTGCTCGCATCGACGTCGATCATGGGAATTGCTGGTTGGAGAATTGCCTTCCATCTAGTCGCTGCAATTAGTGTAGTTGTAGGAATCTTGGTCCGGCTATTTGCTGTAGACCCGCATTTCTCCTCCAATGCTGTCTCCAGCGATGACTTTATTTCGCGCAAGTCTGTGTGGGCAGAAGTGAAGGACCTCATCAAAGAAGCCAAAGCTGTTATGAGAATCCCATCATTTCAGATTATAGTGGCTCAGGGTGTCACTGGATCATTCCCATGGTCAGCGCTGTCGTTCGCACCCTTGTGGCTGGAGCTCATTGGATTCTCGCATAAAGGAACTGGATTACTCATGACATTGTTCTCGGTCGCAACTTCCCTTGGAGGACTGTTTGGAGGAAAGATGGGGGATTTTCTCGCCAGACACTTTCCAGACTCCGGTAGGATAGTTCTATCGCAGATAAGCTCTGCCTCTTTCATTCCACTTGCATTTGTGCTGTTGTTGGTCTTACCTGATGACCCTTCCACGGGACTTGCCCATGCCATTGTCTTGTTCATCATGGGATTGAGCGTCTCTTGGAATGCTCCTGCTACAAACAAGTATGTTACTTATTTTATTTCTAATCTTCCATGTCTTACTGCATGCTTTCCTTCCTAAATTTATAACAAAATTAGTAGATCAGAACAGAATTGTGCCAAGGATATAGTGGACATGATGATCGGGCTGAAACAGTAAATACCATTTGATTCAGACATGAATCATATAGAATGTTTCAAGGTGCCAAACCACTGATAGAGATCAGAAATAGCGCACATTTTGTGGTCTCTCACTGATATCCAAAATTCGAACTCTTCATTTTTTTGACAGTCAGTTCCTTTTTCCCCATACAATTTTCAGCAAGTATGGCCAAACCATAACTATTTCTATCACCAGATGAACCCGCTTATAGATCATGCTTTTCAAAAATTATCTGTAAGGTCTTCTTGAACGGGATAAACCTTCATCGACAGTACATAGTTACTATTAGCTTCATTGCCAATCTTTTGTTCTTTAAAAGAATAAAGAAGGGATGAGACTGCATAAATTCCCAAGCATTACTAATATGTAAGCTGGGCATGGCTCTATTTTGTCAGTCTATTTCCATGACTCCTAGAATGTTATAATTTTCTAATTATCAGGGTAATATTAGCATTGTTTCGGTACTAGCTGCTCTTTATCTTATTGTTTTGTTTATGGTGCAAACAGTCCTATATTTGCAGAGATTGTCCCTGAGAGATCAAGAACCAGTATCTATGCTTTGGATAGATCTTTTGAGTCCGTACTTGCTTCATTTGCTCCTCCAGTTGTTGGCTTGTTAGCTGAGCACGTTTATGGCTACAAACCAGTTTCCGATGGATCAGGTGAGGGTACTGCTGTCGAGACAGACAGAGAGAATGCTACGTCCCTAGCCAAAGCACTTTACATTGCAATGGCAATTCCAATGTCGCTTTGTTGCTCCATCTACTCCTTTCTATACTGCACCTATCCTAGAGACAGGGAGAGGGCACGAATGGAATCTCTGATAGCATCAGAATTGCAGCATATAGAGTTGGAAAATCCTCCGAGAGCAGGAGATTATTCTGAGATCCAACTTTCTGAGCCAGATTTGTATAAAAACAAACCGAGCGTGATTGACATGGGTTATGGAGAGGAAAATTTTGAGACTGGCGAGGATGATGGGAGGAAATTGCTATCTGATGAGGTGGTGTTATCGGATGCAAGGGGTTAGCATATAAATCAAAGCAAAGACTCCGCATCCCATGGTAAGGTATCCAAATGATCAATCCAATTCTCATGCCAGTGCTTCCAAAAACAATCAGTATGATTTGTTATAGTCCTTGCTTCTAAAAACCACGTATCTGAGATTCAGGATTCAAGGAGGAAGATGGGCTGCTTGCATAGGAGTTCATTCCATGCAGATGGAATTTATTGTTGTTTGATAATCTGAGAGATTTGTAATTGTAATTTAGAGATAGAAACCATTGATCAAGAAAAGATAGACACACAAAAAATTCCAAATAGTATCGGATTCATTGGGGCTGACTATGAGCTAATTGTGGTATTTGTGATTAGATTTAAATGAATTTGAACTCTTAGCCGTATGGGCATAATATATTAGTTTCGTGTCATATATATAGCCCAAGGCTCATTTTTCACCGTCCAATTAGCCAAATGGACTTCTTCATTTCCAATATGGCAGTATAAAAACTATTTTGTCACCCAATATGTTCCTTCTTAGGAAAATTACTAGCTATCCATCACCCATCATGGATAGAGTTCGATCCGACATGGAGAAACTATTTTTCTCAAAAATATTTTACAAAGAAATAAACAATGCTATGCATTTATTTATTATAAAAAATATTTTGTCAGAACGACAACAAATGGTGTATTTTATTTTTTCTGATCAACCCAATTTTCCTATACTCGTTATTCTCCCTTTCAAATAATGCATTTCTTGATGGGAATTTCGCATGTTTTGTGCAAGTCTTAAACAGCCAATAAGATAATGCAATATAGAGTACTTCAATCATGGTCCGTTTTGCATGAACCTCTGGAATGAAAACACTATTAAATAATGAGTATTGCAATAAATTCTTACAACATTGTTTTTCTATAGACACGTTCTCATGCTAACCAATTAATTAATGTGATGTAATGCAGATGTAAATTGATGTGGAATCTCTAGTTTGATATTTGAGAAAGGGTTATCACCATCCTATGGTCATTATCCATTATTGATATAGGTAAAATCTCTCAAAACTCATACAGTCATACTTAGCTGTGATAGTATAAGGAAAAGGAACTAGATACTTGGTTCTCCTGCAATTGACCAATCAATCGACTAATTCTCATATATCGTTTTGTTGAATCTGAGTATCTAAAACTTGATAGGCATTATATGTCACTAATTACATCCAAAAAAAAAAATCATTTAATTGATGCCTTCAAAAATGTATCTCCTACAAAATTATAGCTTTGTTAGGACACCATTTCCAACAGTAAGCTCCAAATGGAAACATTGAAAAGAGTAGTAGGAGAACCAAAGAAATCAATTCAAAGTTTTGACAAGAGGTGGAAAGTCATATTGCCAAAAAAAAAAAAAAAGAGGCTAGGGGAATGACTAATAGGAACTCATATTGGGCAAAAGATGCAAAATATAATACAGTTTTTTATTTCATTCCTAAACAAAAGAAACCTAAAAATCTCAAACAAGCCATTTTCTTTTGATTTTCATCTCTCCTTCTCATAGCCACTTGATTAATAATCCAGAGCAGCTGGGTAAGCCTTCAATAGCCAGACTTGCAATATGCTACCGAAGAGGTATTTAAAATTTTGAACTTTAAATGCAATATGAGAGCAATGTTTGTAGTATTTTTATTTTCATCTAGAATTCAAGTTCAATGATTCTTTGCCTTTGATGCTTTATATAGTGAAAAACTCATCGTTAACACAAAAAAAAAAGATCAAGTAGGTAATGTTGTAGCACATTTGCAATGAACTTCATCAGTTGATTTCCTTTATGGAGGATGTGTAAGAGCCACATTTTGAGCCGGGCCGGCCCGCTAACCACAGCACCGGCCCGACCCATGTGAAGGGGAGGGAGACTCCCGAACGGGGTCTTCTCCCTCCCCTGCTTCAATCCCTTCCCGAATCCACCGCAAGAGGAGAAAAAAAAGAGGAAAAAAAAGGGGAATCAAATCTTACCTAAATTGTACCAATCCTCATCTATAAAAGGCCCCTTTTCCCTCTTCCTAGCTCTTTCAAAAAAAAAAAAAAAGAGAAAGAGAGAGAGAGATCCGTGAGAAGCTTGGATTGTTCACCGTCGGGCCGGCCGGAGGAGTTCGCCGGAGGTGAGGTAAGGTCCCCCTCCTCCTCCTCGTCTTTAGGCCACTATTTTTCTTGGAAATCCGGCCGGCAAGCCGCCGGGTCGATGTGAACCGAACTCCCTTGTTTTGGTTTGCTTTTCCTCTTCCGTTCCGGCCGGCGACGTCCGTTCCGGCCGGCCGTCGCCGGCCGTGGTACACTGCCGGCACCGCCATGGACCGACGACCATGGGGCGTCGCCGGCTATGGCCGCCTGCTGCCAAGCACTCACCCCCTTCCCATTGGGAAGAAGGAAGGAAGAGAGGGAGAGAGAGAGAACCAACGCTCTCTCTTCCCTGTTATTTTATCCCCTCTCTTTGGTCTCTCTCTTATTGCAATGTTCCCACTCCCTAAACTTGGATATGGAGAGGTTATTATTTTTGAGGACCTTGGGTTGTCCTATTAGAGGACCCTTTAGAGGATCAAACAGGGGTCTTAGAATATCATATATCTTGAGTAATTTTTTTTAATATTGACATGGTTCTGTAGAGGAACAATCTATTAGACAAGAGGGCACTGAGCAGAGTCTTGCGCATTCCAGTTCATAGATCGCCGTGAGGGCGGATGAATAGTTTGTCTGAGTTTTTCAACAAAGGGTAAGAGTCCTTGTACGCCAATCCTACATGATATAAATATTTTTGCACTATATATGTTTGATATGCTATGATCCAGACAAAACAAAATAGTTTTATATTTAATTATATTTTGATCGTGTTGGCTTGTGATTGGTAGTATGATGGATGCATGTATGTGTATAACTTATACCTGCATAATTAAATTTATAGATGTGGTGGTATGGACTAATCATGTTATAGTGATTGCCTTGTCACGGGTTGGAAACGTGACCATGGTTAGTCTAGGTCGAAAATAAAATGGAAAAAGGAATTGATGTATGTTTGCGAATTGATTAAATGAACAGGGACTTTGGGCTTATTTCGTTATTATTGATTGCCCCATCACATGCCGGAAATGTGATATTATTGGTTGCCCCGTCACAGGCTGAAAATGTGATACTATCGATTGCTCCATTACAGGCTGGAAATGTGATACTATCGATTGCCCCATCATAGGCTGAAAATGTGATACTATCGATTGCCCCGTCATGGGCCGGAAACGTGATTGGGATGTAGCCCAAAGTCGGAAAGATAATTGATCCGGATCAAGTTAATATAGAATGAAAAGAAAAAGCATCGAAAACAGTAATGAAGATTTATGAGCTATCATATGCTATATCATTATTGTGTGACTGGACTCTTATTGATGTTTGATGTACATACTTATATTAATTATTTGAGTTCTTTGGAAATTATTTATGATTTCATGAAATGTGCATCGATTTGTCGTAGTTTTCAAATCTATATTATTATTGTGTTGGTGTGGATGTGTAGGGATTCTTACTGGGCTGTAAAGCTCACCCCCCTTCTTTTCGTTTTTTTTTTTATTTTCAGCGATGCAGGATGCATAAACATGGATGGGTTGGGAGCGGAGCGCGAGTATCAAAGTCATTAGCTAGTTAGTTTATCTTTCTTTGATGTCGGTGAACGTTTGAAGATCTTGTAATTGGACAAAATAGATGATCTGGACATGTTGGATTTGTCTATTTGAATTACTAAATTAATTGTGGATTTATTGAAATTTTTGTTAATCATAGGCCTTGCATGATCTTTAGGGCACTGCTCTAGGGCTCATGCGGCCGGTTGCATATCGGACCCGAGTGCTGGGTTCGGGGCGTGACAAGGTCGCCAATCCTTATAGACGAAGGAAGCATGGAAAAGGAGCAAGAGACCTCAAATTGGATGGTGAAGGAGTCGAAGGCAGCAAATGAAACCAGAGATGGAGAGAAAGGAGATGAGCGATGGTGAGGAGAGATGGCTGAAGATATGAAGCTGAGGAAAAAAGTAGTAGAGAGGAGATACGAATCTGTTAGAAATAAAGGATCTTTGGATGTTAATATACCAAAAACAGAGGATATGCAGATCTACAAAGGAATATAATATATTCAAATGTTGATTCAGAAACAGAAGATCTGCAAATCTACCAAAAAATAGAGGATCTTCGGGTGTTGATTCACTAAAAAATAGAGATCGATAAATCGACAGTAGGGGTCTTCAAAGCTTCTAGATATGGCAACGACGACCACAACAATGGCAAAAGAGATGGCAGCAATAGATTAGGTGATCGGTGACGCTAATATCATGTTAAAATAGTTGCAGAAGAAGAGAAAAACAGAAAAAGAGGGAGAAAAAAATAATGTTATACCTCTATTCCATCATATTTGGTACATTTCAAGAGTTATATATACTAGTGTATAGACTGCATACAAGAAAAATGATATAGGCTGATATAGGATCGCGCTAACAAAAAAAATATTACTGGCTGATACAAGTTGTTATGTGGTCCATAAAATTATGTTAACAAATATGGTTTGGGAGCGTTAGTAGCACTCACGAGCTAACATGAGTGTAATTTTTTTTCTTCAATAAGTTAAGCAACTATTATTATTAGATGGATAATCCGCTATTCAAACTTTATAATTTGGAATTACATATCAAAATAGACATTAACATTACCCACTTTAGGGATTTCATGTATCTTGCTAATGAAACCATGAGAAAGCTTTACTCATTTTGATTCGACCAAGTCTTTAAGATTTTCTTTTAAAATGATTTGTTGACGACTAATGTTTCCGAGACTCTTTTTCTCACCAAAAAAAAAGAAGTTTAACGCTGATAGGACTTTAGCACCTGAAAAGGCCTTCTAAATTTGGACTTTTGAACTTTAATGAGTACGAAAGGAAATAGAGTTTTTGGAGCTAGAAGTTACAACAATTTGTTATTCTTTTTAGTCTACCATCATTGGTATGGTGAATTGGATTAATATGTATATGGAGTGAAGATTAGTGCTTTAATGGGCATATTATGAAAAGGCCTTACTTATAGAAAGAGGAAACTTGATGATACTAGGTTATACAAGGTTCAATTGTGAATGAAGAGGAAGATGCAGTTTTCAATGCTGTCTTTGAATTATGATATTGATGACATATTCTTTATCATGGGCAATCTACACTGTCAGTTTAACATTGTTAAAGTTAAACTGTAATAGGTTAAATTGAAGCCTGAAACCTTTGCCAAAAAATTATGCCAGATCAGATGGTTGGTTAAACTAAAAGGGTTGTTGAAGAAGTTCTTAGGGAAATCAAATGTAACAATGAGAAGTTTGGTGGTGGAAAGTGGAAGTCCAAGACAGTATGGGGGAGCGATGGTGAGATTTGGTAAAAAATTGTAATGGTACAAAGTTCTCATTGGAGGATTAACTTCCGGGAAATAAAATTATGGAGGATGCTTGTGAATCATCTTCCAATTTAAATAATGAAGAAGAGAAATCTATCTTAAAACCTTTTGACAGAGGAAAGAAGATATAGGCAAGTGTGCTGGATGAAGTACATGGCTTTGTGGTTTTGTATAATTGTTGCTTTGGGGACTCGAGAGTGAGTTCATGTTGTATAATTGCCATAGTTGAGACTTCAGAATAAGTTTTTTAAGAATAAAGTTTGCACTGTCTTATGGATCAGAATATTGTGCAACAAGGGAAATTTGGCACATGAGATGACTACGACTATGGAGGGATATATTCAGGTGGTTGTGTGAAGTGAGGTGTAAAGGAGGACATGGAAGGTAGCAGAGGTATGGCCACTAGATATGGACAAAATTATGAGAAACTAAGATGGTATAAGTGCTGCTACAGAGAAATAAGGAGGGTGTCAATTGGAGAGGGACTTGGATTTCTTTTAGAGAGGTTTGAAAAGGGGCAGTGACATAAGATAACATGTGCACTTTGAAGGAAACAGAAGGTAGCCTCAGTGGGAATATATGGCCAAGAAGGATGCATGATTCGTAAGGAGGCTTGCTGATTACTGTTATTGTTTTACATTGTTGGTGGTTCTTTGTTATTTAATTATCATGGTTTTCCATCCATTGGAGCTTCATCATAAACAACTTCAACATGATGGTTATGTATGTAAATAAGATGGCAGAAGTATTATCAACTCGTCCAATTTATGAATTTCTTGTGACATTCAACAACTGTCTTCTTATGTTTGGATGAGATGTGGATATGGGACAGATGTAATTATTAAAACATACTCAGCTTTTGTTCAGAAATTGTGTCCATTATCTTTGAGAGTTCCTCATGCGTTTTTCATAATTTTGGTAATCTATTTGCCATGGATGAGTTGATCAAGCATCATGAATTGGTGACATCTTGGAAGCTTTGATGCCAAAGTTAAGATAAACAAATCATTTTATTTTGATCTGTATTTCCAATATTACAACAAGTAACAACTGCCTTTTCTTTCTATAATATTTGTCGAGTAATATTGCTTAAGGTGGCTAAAGTTTGGTGCTTCACATATCGAACAAGAATCATGTTTCACTTTTCCTTGAACTGGGGTTTTATAGAATATAGACTCAATATACCAAAAAGAAGGCCTGATGCACACCAATTATGCATAATCAGACCATCCCCCTTTTTTCCTCGAGTTTTACTATGAGTGGAGGTTACACATTCTTTTTCATAATGCATATTATAGAGGTCTTCAAGTACTTAATTAGTCTGGACCTTCAATCAACAATAAATTCTATTATCCTATACAGCTAAACAATCTGAACTTAATCCTTACATATCCTGATGTTTATCATGGCCTGCTCAGGGATTGCAAACTCATTGAAGCTTATTTTTGGTGATAACATGAAAAATACATAAATTTCCTTCTGCCAGGCTATGAGGATCTACATGCTAAATGACAAAGGGACATACAAATGTTAAGTCTTATAAAATTTTGGGAACTGTTAGTTAAATCTGAATCTGCAGTATTAGATGCAAAACTTTTCCTATAGTCACTGGGACTAGTTAAAACAATGTAAACAGTGCCCTCAAATATTCCAAAACTACTGACTCATCAACATATTTAAACCAATTTGTCCACTCCCACAAGGGCAAGCTAGGATGTCTGGTGAATGTTGACCAGCATTTATGTTTGAAGTGCCTTGGTTCAGATCTAGCTCCTGAGTCACATCGCCATGATTATCGAGACTTGCAGGGCAAAGTAACTAAAGTTAGCTGTTATAATGGAGGAAAATATAAGTAATGTGCTTCTCGGATTTAGGGGGTTGCACAAGGAAAAGAAAAAAAAAACTGATTTTTAGTAAGAACCTGTCGTCATAGACATTTTTATTTTTTATTTTTTGTCTCTCCTAAGGATGTTTGTTATTTGGTTGATCTGGCTAGCATGTGGAAGCTGATGGGTGCCTGCAAATTGTCTTTATAAAAGCTTCAAAACTTCCAATAAATGCTCATACAAAATTATATTGGTCTACAAGATACTTCACATGCAAAGTGAAACCTGATGATGGAACTGAACAGTAAACTTCATATGTGTTTTATATAAGATTAAGCACTGATTTCTCGGACAGTTCTCTTTTTCAAGGAAGCTCCTCCTAAATTACCTTTTGCACTTTTTGCGTCAAAAGTTTGACCATTCACTTGCAAGGATAATGGAGACGTGGTACTGTTGTCCTGTCCATGGAGTTTGCAACTTTGCATCATTTTGGTAAATAAGACATAGGAATGCTGATTACTTTGAGCATCATTATGGATATGATTCTTATTGGTAAATTCAACTGACTATGGATTACTTTGAGCTTTTTCACAAAGTCATTTTTTATTTTAGATTGAAAACTTGTTCTTGCTTTCCCCAATCCCAAATTAATTATATATCATGGGAGATACATTCTGGAAACATGTAAGCTGAAGCCATCTTGGTTTCGCATCAGTGGTGGGAATCATGCTTCTTGCCATTGCAATTTGCTCTCGTTTGAGCTTCTTTGTGATCAACATATTCATGATTGTAAGCATTTTTTTTAAAAAAATTGTGATATTTGTCAAGAAGCTTTCTAATACATCTGTCTTGTTGTGCCTTTAAACCATGGTGATAAGATTATGCTCACTAGTTTGTTATGAATACTACTCTAGGAAAAGTGTACAGGGATATAGTTGGAAGTGCTTATTATGTTGCTCCTGAAGTTTTACGACGGAATTATGGGAAAGAAATTGATGTATGGAGTGCAGGTGTTATTTTATATATTCTTCTCAGTGGTGTTCCTCCTTTTTGGGCTGGTAAGGATAACACTAATATCAACTTTTTGTAAGGGGCTTGTATTATCTTATATTATTTCCATTTGAGACAACATGTGAATTGAAGCATGGTTATATTATAATCTTCTTTTGCTATGTCAATATACTGGTTTTGCAGAAACGGAGAAAGGGATATTTGATGCCATCTTGCAAGGATATATTGATTTTGAAAGTGATCCATGGCCATCTATATCACACAGCGCCAAAGATCTTGTCAGAAAAATGTTGACACAGGATTCAAAGAAAAGAATCACATCAGCCCAAGTTCTTGGTCAGTATCAGTATGAGTAGTTCATCAGTTTCTGCTGCTAAATTACAATGGTACTTGTAGCTTCATTTTTTTGACTATCAACATCTTATTTATGTAATGGTGGGACTGTTTGCTCAGAGCATCCATGGATCAGAGAAGGTGGAGAGGCATCTGATAAACCTATAGACAGTGCTGTACTTTCTAGAATGAAACAATTTAGAGCAATGAACAAGCTCAAGAAGATGGCACTAAAGGTGGGTGTTTAGAAAATGTTCTAGATTAGATATGCATTTTCCTACTACAGTACTTATGAATGCATACTGAACCACCTACAGGTTATTGCTGAAAATCTTTCTGAAGAAGAAATTAAAGGGCTGAAACAGATGTTCGCTAATATGGACACTGACAACAGTGGTACCATCACATATGAAGAACTCAAGACAGGATTGGCACGACTAGGGTCAAAACTCTCGGAGGCTGAAGTAAAGCAGCTCATGGATGCTGTAAGATGATAATTGGAAACTTAAAAATTGCAGTCTTTTATTTTTCATCACTATTTTCCTGGTTGTTTT
Organism: Phoenix roebelenii; assembly: GCA_025769935.1. Classification (NCBI taxonomy): domain Eukaryota; kingdom Viridiplantae; phylum Streptophyta; class Magnoliopsida; order Arecales; family Arecaceae; genus Phoenix; species Phoenix roebelenii. Next base: position 15,010,386 of record JAOXJJ010000069.1, on the reverse strand, counting down.
GCTAAGTGATCTTCTTTCAGGCTGATGTGGATGGAAATGGGACCATCGACTACATTGAGTTCATCACTGCCACAATGCATCGGCACAGACTTGAACGAGATGAACATCTATATAAAGCTTTTCAGTATTTTGATAAAGATAGCAGTGGGTGCGTCTTATATGCTCGCACAACTTATGATATCCATTTATCCATAGGCTGCTGCCATCAGTCTGAACTGAAATTGTTTAAACAATTTTATATCACTCTTATTGGGTTTCTCTGACTTTTCTCTTGCCCTTTTGCTTACCAGGTTTATTACAAGAGACGAACTGGAATCAGCAATGGAGGAGCATGGAATTGGTGATGCATCTACTATCAAGGAAATAATATCAGAAGTTGACGCAGATAATGTAAGATAATTATAGGTTGAAGTTGAATAGTATACATAAATTTTTTCTACATTATTGATCTTATGTTGACTGCAGGATGGAAGGATTAACTATGAGGAATTTTGTGCAATGATGAAGGGTGGAATTCAGCAGCCGGTTAAACTTATGTAACTTCTGATAGCACATTGACTGCTCAGTTGAAGTGAGGGCCTATTGGTTTTGATCCAGACATGGGGAAGGAACCGTGAACCATTGATTAAGAATGTCAAATATCAAATGCCATTAAGACCTCAAAATCGCTAAGAAGATGGTACCCATTTTGAGCTTGTATCTTCTGAATAGAAGGGATGCTATGTGTATACCTGGCTTCGTTTTTGTTTTTAATCTTTCTCATTTGTATGATGCGGATGGGCTTGTGAGTGTGCTTGGAAAAGATCTTAGGTTTATGGAGAGGCAGATTTTGCATTGCTCTGCTTTGTAACAATTAGAACTGCCTAAGGATTTTATCTTTCTAGAGAAGGAATTTTAAGGTACTCAGAATTCTTGCCGAGCAATAGAGCCCGGCTTTGTTGAAGATGAAGTATCTTCAATTTGGTTATAAAATGTTGGAAAGAATCTTCAAGCAAATGAGCACCTTGAAATTTAGAAGTTGGGTGTGAGCAGGTGTAGATTTTTTTCTTTTTTTTCGCTCGTGTTCTTAGGGTGTTGAGCTGCCCTGCTTTGATGATCGGTGTCTTATTAACCCAAAAAAGAGAAAAAGAAAATAAACAGGACTGATCTCACACACACTACTCGGTTCTTATTCCATACAAGACAACCAGAAAGATCTGTTTAAATTAAAACAAGTACTAATTTCAAATCTAACATACACTACATAGTTCATGTTCTCACACAAAAAAATAAGAATATTTATTAAATCAAACAAGTCTTAATTTCAAATATATGACTTGGTCTCAAACACTACTTGCAATTTAAATTTCCAAACCAGAAATAAGTGTCGCCAGTTTTTGCTGGATGCAAAAGAGAGAAATTTTTTAGTCAAAGTTAAGGGGAGGATAATAAATAATTGTGTTCGTCGATGTTAGCGTGGAGAATGACATTCTAATGCCATGGGAAACCTACAATTTTACTTCTAATGTTTGTTTAGAACAATTAATTCAAATAGAAAAGCAACTTCTTAAAGAGAGCCTTGAACTTGTGAATTAGTAATTTCCAAATAAAAAGGGAAAAGTATTTGAGAGTTTGATTCTAAAGAATATTATATTTATCCTAATAATAGCTGATTTCCCTAAAGTAGGACTTCATCCAGGTTTATAAAATGATAAAAATATGATTGCTTCATTTGTTTATAGAGAACTGTAGGAACCAGGAAAAATTTACTACATGAAATAAATGTCATTTAGCATGTAGGCAGTACCTCATTGTCATAATTTTGATGGTGGAAATTAGCAAATCATTTTTCTCAGTCGAAAGTATGAGCTGCCGATGTGAGAGCTTCCTGCACCTCAAGTTTTTGTACCATCATAAAAAAACTATCCTTGTGTTTAGGGCTGGAAACAGCCCAAGGCCCATCAGCCCGGCTGACTTCGGGTCAGGCTATAGACTAAGCTTGAAAGATTTAAGGTAGGATTTGGGTTTAAATATAAAGCCCATTTATTTTTTGAGCCGAGCTCGAGTATATCATTGGCTGAGCCCAAGATAGGGCCCGTATAAGGCCCAAAACAAGGCCCGAATTCAGGCCGGAACAAGTCTTAAACCTTTCATCATCCTTCCTAAAATCTTTGGGCTAACAACTATTGAATATTGGTGTTTTCAAGCCTCCGTAGAATCTTCTTAAGACGTAATAGTTGGATGTGATTCAAAATATGCTAAAATGATCAGAATTTTGAAGTATCAATGAGAAATCCTTTTATGAATCTATGGATCACAGTGTACTCCACAAATTCGGGCTAATCTAATTGAGTTTAGGTTGAGCTTCGGCTCGGGTTGAGCTCCGGCCTGGGTTTTTCAAAAAATTTTGAGACTAAGCCCATCCCAAAACTCCAAAATAATTTAGGTCAGGCTCGAGTTGTGTGGCCCTGCCTAGCACAACCCATTTCCAACCCTACTTATATTGTATAGAGTATAACATTGTAAAAGGTGAAAATGATATTGTTCACCAGATAAACTAAGCTACCGAGAAGAAGCAGAGACTTTGACACAATAGATGTGAGAGTTTTGAAAAAGGTCATATATAGGCTGGATGGAGCAAAGGTGTGGCATGTATCTGACCTAACATTGAAGATGTAAAGCTACAAACATATGACCATCAATCTCAAAATCTATAGCTCTAATATCACGTAGAATGGCATGGTACTCAGTGTCGATCAAATGTACCGGCCTAGGATCTAGATCAATCTCTAATTAAATTAAGCAATAGTAGCGAAAGAAAAATTTGGAAGAGAAATACATGGGATATTCTCGAAATCTCTGGTGGTTCTAGAGGTATACACATGATCTTCGGTGGTTGATATTGGCTCTGTGGTGGAAGATTATAAAAAGAAACCATGCGGTTTCCAAGCGAAGTTCCCCTTCATCTGCTAGATACATTTTCTGGATGGAGCAAAGGGTGCAGGATTTCTTGTTGGTAATTGGCATCTCTTACACTGCCAATTTCTAGGGTACGTATAGGATCTTTGTGATCCAGAAGAGCCAATAGGATTTGTCCTTCAATCTGGTTGAGACATCCAAATGGACCATGGTGGATCTAAATCATCCAATTGGTAACAATCACGAGTTGGTTAGTCAAGGTCAATCGAGTGGATGGATGTGAACATATGCATGCTGAGGCTATGCTAATCTATAAAATTTGGACCAGTGCCTGCTACATTAAGTCAAATGGTGGAGATCACTAGAAATCTTTTTAATTGGATTTGCTTTGATGTTAATTTATTGATTGTTAGACATATACATTATATGATAGCAAAGTCTGCAATATTACGTATGAGTGGCCCCTTTTGTGGGGGTCCAAACTCCTACGAGTGAGCAGAAAAGGGAGGAGAAAAGAGGCCCTGATGAATCGTCATAACAACTGAACAAGTGTAAGCTTCACTGCCTGACATTATGGAGTACTAACCATACCGAGGGATAGGCCCTGAAGCAAACTTGTAGTCATTAGCATTGAGCTACGTTTAGGAAAGGTCTGGTTGCTTGAGCCTTAAGACTTTGACCGAAGTAAATTTTGGATCTGTTTGATGTTTTACAAACTTGAATCCTGTCCGGGTAAACAATATAAAGAATGAGGTCAACTAAAATTATGGATCTGAGTGGCCAGACTCCGATTAGGGTGGCAAGCGGAGCTGCTTTGGTTATAGTCAGTGATGTTTTTGACCTCTGCTCCGAAATATGATTCATTCCAAATTGGATTGGCTCTAGGTAATATTATTTCCTATCAAAACTCGACCGAGCCATTTTTTAACGAGATCTGAAATGTGTCAAATGTTAAATGAACTAATCTAAACCACCTTGACCTGACCCCGTACAATTCAATCTAAAATTTTAATGACATGAAATTTCGTGTTGCATTAAAATTGTTTATTTATTGATGGAAACTCAATTAAGGTTGAATTGCACCCTTGTAAGTAATATTAGTGGAAGCATTTCACACTAACATCATTTTTATTCTCTCCATTTTATTTTTTGCCTAATTTTGTATAAACAAAAAATAAATTCTATGCGCTAAAGGGGATTGATCCGCGTACCATTAGAGAAGCTTTTCCACTTTGCAGATTGCCTTCGATTGAACCAGATCAGAGATTGTCTTTGAATATTCTATGAGTTGCACTCCATTTCGAGTTATTCCTTCCATTTCGTGATATTATATTTTCTAATTTTGCATGATGTCTTCACACTAAAGTGGTATGAATTTTCCATTCAATCAAAAAAAAAAAAAAATCTACCAGTTTAATTGAGATAGAAAATAACCTCCTTGAAGTGAAATGAGATCATGCTGCACAAGATGGGCCCCAGTCCATGGACCATATTAATCATCAAAATCTGCTCGACCTCGTTTATGTCCATGGTACCATTGCACGTACCTTCAACTATCAACCAGATGAGATAGGACTTTGAAAGGTCAGAGACAGTCTCCTCTTTTAGGTCCTTTAACAGTTCCCCAACCAGCTTTGAGGGGGTCACCATCGATAATAAATAAAATATAACTTAGAGCAAGTATGATTCATATAATCAAATCACATTTATGGTGCTGGGCTAGGGCATCCAGCGAGCGCTGGAGCATCTCCCTTCCACCCTACTAACCTTCTCTGGATCTTCTCCAGTAGAACTTCCCAGTGTCTTCTTTGCAAGGTCGAGTAATGCAGTGGGATACCAAGGTTTTTTCTTTTGCTGAAAGTGGGATACCAAGGTAAGGAAATGAAAAACTAGCCGTTTGGCAGCCAAGAATTCGAGCAACTGACTGTCTCTTTGCTGTGGACATGCCCGTACCGATCGAACTCGACTTCTGAAACTTTATTTTTAGGCCCATCATCGGTTCATAGTTGTAGAGAATCAATTTGAGGCTGTTGAGACAATGCCAGCGTCGGATCAATCTCTTGAGGATTTCCGTGAGTCAGGTGTAGAAACGAGGCTCGATGGGGCGGCATATGGAGGGAGATGGCTCTCCATCTCCTTTGTAGTTTTCCATCGATGGGATGCGCTGTTTTCCATCTCCTTTCTACTTTTCCATCGATGGGAACATTGTTTCCTCATATAAATAACAAAGGGGAGAGGGGTTTCCTAGTTTCAGACCTTCTTTAATTGTTTTGGAACCATTTGTGTTGTTTCCAATTGATGATCACCGTAGAGCTGGCTGAATGCAGCAAGGCCGACATCCAAGAAATCCAGCAAGGGCCAAACCTCGTCTTTGTCAGCAATTCGGTTAAAAACTCCCAAGAGATTCTATCAACCTTTTCAAAATCCAATTAAAACAATAAACATTTGGCTTTAAGTCTCTTACAGAAGGAGATGACCTCTGCAGCAGAAATGTAGCTCTCAAATATATTAGCCGGTCCTTGATGAAGGCCAACTGTGAATTATCAACAAGCAAGCTAGTAACTTGTTTCAAATGAGATGAAAGGACCTTAGATGATATATTGATGATGCTGTTCTCTAGGCTTATCAGCCTGTAATCCTTCACCAGAGAGCAGTTTGATTTCTTGGTGATGAGCATAATATTGGTGTAGTTTAGCCTAAACAACTCTTAAGGAGCATTTGGTAACCCCAACAGGATCACCACGGTGATCTAAGATCTACGGTGATTTAAGATATCCAGCGATCCAAGATCTCCGGTGATCCGAATACAGGGGTGATTTGATCCTCAGTGACTAAGATCGATGTATTTGGTAGGCCATGGTCCAGTGATTAAAAATTCCCGGGTATCCATGAGTAACTTGTTTGGTATAGTACGAAAATCCAAGATTACTGACCACATAATACCACAAATACTCCTAATATATCTTAGATGGATTTTTTATGTATTTTTAATTCTCATGAATCAAAAATGTAAGTCAATATGTTAATTCCTATAATAACTTCATAATTTTGTCACATATTCTACTTTTAGTAGCCTTTATCATATATTTATTAATCATATAAAATATATTATAATAAA
>JAOXJJ010000069.1:14977179-14987891 GCA_025769935.1 Phoenix roebelenii | reverse complement strand
TATTTATTCAATAATAAATAGTCAAGTACAAAATTATGTCCCAGAATTAATAATGTATCAGCCATATTGGCTTCTAGAGCATATATTTAACAATGTACACTCGTATATAGACTTCATATAAGAAAAATAATATAGGCTGATATAAGATCACGCTAATAAAGAAAAATATTATGGGCCGATAAAGGTTGTTACGTGATTCCTAAAATTATGCTAACTTCTTCCTTCAAACTCAAGATGGTACTATAGATGCCAACTTGAGTTTGAAAACTAGATTACGAATGTACCTAAAAATTGATGTATAAGATCAAGAGCTGAAGTAGCAGCTCAGAAGCTAACGTGATAGATTAGGAGCTAACATAGCAGCTCAGAAGCTGATGTAGTGGTAGATCAAGAGATGATGTGGCAGCATAGAGCCTACTGTGGTAGAAAACAAGCTGTTATAGCAGCTTAAAAGCTGTTGTAGCATATTAGGAATTGACATAACAACTTCGAAGCCAATATGGCAGATTGATGTGTAAAGCTGATGTGATGATATAGAATTTGATATGGCAAAATAGAAACTGATATAACAGCTTAGAAACTGATGTGGTATATTAGGAAGCTAACGCAGCAAACTGATGTATTTGGCAATGCTGATGTAGCTAACTGATGATATGGTAGACTAATGCATCCACTATTATGACTAACTAACATATAAATTGGTGTGTCTGTTGATATGTCTAGTTGACATGACAGAGTAACGTGTTTGCCGATGTGGTTGATTGATTTGTCTGATGATGTGGTAGCGAGAAAATACATAGAAGATAACAATTGCAGCGAAGATAGACCTCGGAGAGAAGGCAACCGGAGATCGATGATCCTTGTAGATGGAGGCACCATAGAGGAGGAGCAAGAGACCTCAAACTGGATGGCAAAGGAGCCAGAGGCAGCAAATAAAATTGAAGATAGAGAAAAAGGGGTTGAGCGAAGGTGAGGAGAGACGACCAAAGATCTGAAGCTGAGAAAAAAGTGGTAGAGAGGAGCTACAAATCTATTAGAAAATAAAGTATTTTTGGATGTGGTGAGAAGATAATCGAAGATCTAAAGCTGAGGAGAAAAGTCGTAGAGAGGAGCTGCAGATCCACGAGAAAATAAAATATCTTTAGATGTTAATCTACCGAAAATAAAGGATATGCAGATCTACTAAGCAATATGGAATCTTTAAATATTGATTTACTAGTAAATAGAGGATATGCAAAGAAATAAAGGATCTACGAATCTACCAAAAAATAGAGATGTAAAGGAGGACATGGAAGGCAGCAGAGGTATGACCACTAGATATGGACAAAATTATGAGAAACTGAGATGGTATAGGTAGCTGCTATAGAGAAATAAGGAGGGTGTCAATTTGGAGAGGGACTTGGATTTCTTTTAGAGAGGTTTGAAAAGGGGGAGTGACATAAAGATAACCCATGTGCACTTTGAAGGAAACAGAAGGTAGCCTCAGTGGGAATATATGGCCAAGAAGGATGCATGATTCGTAAGGAAGCTTGCTGATTACCGTTATTGTTTTACATTGTTGGTGGTTCTTTGTTATTTAATTATCATGGTTTTCCATCCATTGGAGCTTCATCATAAACAACTTCAACATGATGGTTACGTATCTAAATAAGATGGCAGAGGTATTATCAACTCGTCCAATTTATGAATTTCTTGTGACATTCAACAACTGTCTTCTTATGTTTGGATGAGACGTGGATATCGGACAGATGTAATTATTAAAACATACTCAGCTTTTGTCAGAACTTGTGTCCATTATCTTTGAGAGTTCCGCATGCGTTTTTCATAATTTTGGTAATCTATTTGCCCATGGATGAGGTGGTCAAGCATCATGAATTGGGGACGTCTTGGAAGCTTTGATGCCAAAGTTGATCTGGCTAGCATGTGGAAGCTGATGGGTGCCTGCAAATTGTCTTTATAACAGCTTCGAAACTTCCAATAAATGCTCACACAAAATTATAATGGTCTACAAGATACTTCACATGCAAAGTGAAACCTGATGATGGAACTGACAGTAAACTTCATATGTGTTTTATGTAACATTAAGCAATGATTTCTAGGACGGTTCTCTTTTTCAAGGGAGCTCCTCCTAAATCATACAAATTGCACTTTTTGCTTCAAAAGTTTGACCATTCACTTGCAAGGATAATGGAGACATGGAGTTGTTGTGCTGTCCAAGGAGTCTTAAATCAAACAAGTCTTAATTTCAAACATATGACTCGGTCTCAAACACTCTTTGCAATTTAAATTTCCAAATCAGCAATAAGTGTCGCCAGTTTTTGTTGGATACAAAAGAGAGAAGTTTTTTAGTCAAAGTTAAGAGGGAGGATAATAAATAATTGTGTTTGTCGATGTCAGCGTGGAGAATGACATTCTAATGCCATGGGAAACCTACAATTTTATATACTTCTAATGTTTGTTTAGATCAACTAATTCAAATAGAAAAGCAACTTCTTAAAGAGAGCCTTGAACTTGTGAATTAGTAATTTCCAAAGAAAAAGGAAAAAGTATTTGAGAGTTTGATTCTAAAGAATATTATATTTATCCTAATAATAGCTTATTTCCCTAAACTAGGACTTCATCCAGGTTTATAAAATGATAAAAATATGATTGCTTCATTTGTTTGTAGATAATTGTAGGAACAAGGAAAAACTTACTACATGAAATAAATGTCATTTAGCACGTAGGCAGTACCTCATTGTCATAATTTTGATGGTGCAAATTGGCAAATGATATCCCGCGCCCCCCATGTTTTTCTGAGTCGAAAGTATTCGACGTGAAAGCTTCCTGCACCTCAAGTTTTTGTAACATCATCAAAAATAATCCTTATGTTTAGGGCTGGAACACAGCCCAAGGCCCATCAGGCCGGCTAACTTCCAGGCTATAGACTAAGCTCGAAAGATTTTAAATAAGATTTGGATTTAAATATAGAGCCCATTTATTTTTCGGGCTGGACTCAGGTGTAACATTGGCGGAGCCCGAGCTAGAGCCTATATAAGGCCCAAAACAAAGCCCGAATTCAGGCCTGAACAAGTCTTAAACCTTTCATCATCCTTCCTTAAATCTTTGGGCTAACAACTATTGAATATTAGTGTTTTCAAGCTTCTGTAGAATCTTCTAAAGACATGATAGTTGGATGCAATTCAAATGTGTTAAAATAATCAGAATTTTGAAGTCTCAATGGGAAAGCCCATTGTGAGTCTATGGATCATAATCTACTCTACAAATTCAAGCTGACCTAATCGAGTTTAGGTCGAGCCCGGGCTCAGGCTAATGTTGGGCCTGGGTTTTCCAAAAACATTTGAGACTAAGCCCGTCCCAAAGCTCCTAAAAAATTTTAGGCCAAGCTCGAGTTGTGTGGCCTGGCCCTGCACAACCCATTTCCAGCCCTACTTATGTTGTATAGAGCATAACATTGTAAAAGGTGAAAATGATATTGTTAACCAGATAAACTAAGCAAGCTACCGATCAGAAGCAGAGACTTTGACACAATGGATGTGAGAGTTTTGAAAGTTTTGAACAAGGTTATATGTAGGCTAGATGGAGTAAGGGTGTGGCATGTATCTGACCAACACTGTAGATGTAAAGCTGCAAATATATGACCATCAATCTGAAAACCTATAGCTCTGATATTATGTAGAACGACATGGTACTCAGTGTCGATCAAATGTACAGGCCTAGGATCCAGATCAATCTCCAATTAAATTAGGCAACAGTAGCAAAAGAAAAATTTAGATATTCTCGAGATCTCTGGTGGTTCTAGAGGTATACACAAGATCTTTGGTGGTTGATATTGGCTGTGGTGGAAGCTTATAGGAGATAGGGTGACAAAGAAACCATGCAGTTTCCAAGCGAAGTTCCCCTTCATCTGCTGGAAACATTTTCTGGATGGAGCAAGGGTGCAGGATTCCTTGTTGGCAATTGGTATCTCTTACACTGCCAATTTCTAGGGTACGTATAGGATCTTTGTGATCCGGAAGAGCCAATAGGATTTGTCCTTCAATCTGGTTGAGACATCCAAATGGACCATGGTGGATCTAAATCATCCAATTGGTAACAATCACGAGTTGGTTAGTCACGGTCAACCGAGTGGATGGATGTGAACATTTGCATGCTAAGGCTATGCTAATCTATAAAATTTGGACCTGGGCCTGCTGCATTAAGTCAAATGGTGGAGATCATTCGCAATCTTTTTAATTGGATTTGCTTTGATGTTAATTTGTTAATTGTTAGACATATACCATGTATAATAGCAAAATCACAATATTACGTATGAGTGGCCCCTTTTGAGGGGGTCCAAACCCCTGTGAGTGAGCAGAAAAGGGAGAAGGAAAGAGGCCATGGTGAATCGTCATAATAACTGAGCAAGTGAAAGCTTCACTGCCTAACATTATGGGGTACTAACCACACCGAGGGACAGGTCCTGAAGCAAACTTGTAGTCATTAGAAGTGAGCTAGGTTTGCGAAAGGTTTGGTTGTTTGAGCCTTAAAATTTTGACCAAAGTAGATTTTGGATCTGTTTGATGTTTTACAAACTTGAATCCTGCCCAGGTAAGCAATATAAGGAACAACGTCAACCAAAATTATGGATTTGAGCGGCCTGGCTCCGATTAGGGTGGCAAGCAGAGCTAATTTGGTTGTAGTCACTTTGATATGATTCTTTAGACCTCTGGGTCCTAAGTGTGAAAGAGAGAGAGATAGATCCACTCGGTTCTCTTCTCTTTCCTTGCCTTTTCTTTCTCCTCTCTCTAGTTTCTCTCTCTTTTTACTAGTGTTCTCTCTTTTAATTTTTTTATTTCTCTCTCTCTATGAAACTTTCTCTCTCTACTGAACTTTCTTTCTCTACAAGACCTTCTCTCTACTGAACTTTCTCTCTCTAGATTTTTTCTATCTAGTTTTGTCTCTAGATTGGAGTTTTCTTTCTCTAGTTTGATCCGGAGAGATCATTGTTTGCAAGGACTGCTGGATAGTCGTGGGTTAATAGAGGGTTTTGGGTTATCAGATACCTAGGATATTTTTTAATTTTGACTTAGTTTTGTAGGAAAACAATCTATTGGATAAAGAGAAGTTGAGCAAGATTCTGCACACCTCAATTCATAGATCACAGTAGTCTGTCTGGGTTGTCAACGAAGAGGTAAGAATTTTTGTACACCGACCTTAATATAAATATTTTTGCACCTATATACGTATGATATGCTATGATCCAGTTAAGTAAGAAGCGGAAATAGTTTTATGATGGTTTTTGTATTAAATTGTATTTTTATCATATTTGTTTGTAATTGGTATTGTGATGGATGCATGTATGTGCATAACCTATACTTGCATGGACTAATAGATGTGGCATTTTGAACTAACCATGTGATATTGGTTGCCTCGTCACAGGCTGGAAACGTGACTATGGTTAGTCTAAAGCCGGAAATAAAAAAAAATTGATGTGTGGGTATGAACTGGATTGAATAAACAAGGACTTTGGATTTATCTCATTATTATGGCAAGTCCCATCACATGCTGAAAATGTGGTACTTTGGTAAGCTCCATCATAGGCTGTAAATGTGGAACTAAAATTGGCTGGCCTTGCCACAGGCTGGAAATGTGATACTCGGCAGCCCCATCACAGACTAGTAAATGTGGAACTAAAATTGGCAGGCCCCACCATAGGCTGAAAATGTAATACTTTGGCAGCCCCACAATAGGTTGGAGAATATGACCGAGATTTGGCCTAAAGTCGATAAAATAATTGATCTGGATCAAATTAAAAGGAATGGAAAGAAAGTATTGAAATCATTAATGAAGATTTATGTAAATATCATATGCTATATCATACTTGAGTGGATGGATTTCTATTGATATTTGATGTTCATATGTACATATTGATTATTCGAAAATTATTAATAACCGGTTTTATGATTTCATGATATGTGCATCGATTTTTGGTGGTTTTCAAAGTCATATTATTATTGTGTTGGTATGGATGTGTGGGGATTCTTACTAGGCTGTAAAGCTCACTACCCCTTCTTCTTTCTCTTTTTCAGAGATGCATGATGCATAGATATGGATGGGATGGGCGTAGAGCACGAGTGGCAGAGTCAGTTAGATAGTTTATTTTGATACCAATGAACATTGAAAGCTCTTGTAATTGAACCAATTTGATTATTTGGATACATTGGATTTATCTATTTGAGTTAAGTGATTAATTGTAGAATTATTGAATTTTTGTTCATCTTAAATCTTGCATGATCTTTAGGGTACTACTTTAGTGCTCATGCGGCCGGTCATGTACTGAACCCAGGTGCTGGGTTTGGGGCATGACACAACCACCTTGTTTTTTTTGAAACTTATCCACAAAAAGAATTGCCAGTCTTCTTTCTTCAGCTGCGAATCATGACACAGGGGCCCCATGTACTTCATGGGCAAAGATTGGCATGGGCAATTCAACAACTTAGAATATCTAAAACGAATAAAAGATGAATTTGATTTTTTTTTTTAATAGGGTGGTCATTCTTAGATGATGGAGCGATTTATCTAATTAATTCCAAACGAGACCTTGATCCTTTTGTAGACCGACTAATGTTTATTAATATCTTAGTTAAATAAGCAAAACACCAAGTATTATTAATTAGCTAGCTGGAAGATATTACTTGGATTTTTTGTCTTCGTATAAATGCCCAAAATCTATCCTGTGCATAGATGATGTGGGTCTAAACACACGCCCTTACGAATCCTTACAATAACGGTGACAGAAAATTCTCTTCTGTTTTCTTTTCTTATGCCTCCCGACTCAGGCATGGTTGCATCCACATCTTGAGCATGAAGTGCCTGAGACAACTAAGATTCTAGTAGGATGGCATATGAATCCATCTGAAAGCTGAGTATCATAAAAATACATAACACTCCATTAATTTCTAAATTACAGTTGGTTTGCTAATTTGCATAACACCAGACCGATATACTGACATGGAAACAGGATGTTTCCTTCCCTTCTTGCAACTGAAATAACAAAGAAACAGCAAAATCCAATATGACTCAAAGCCACCTAGACACGAATGCAAGCTGATAGTTCCGAAAAATACAAGTAAGACACCATCCAAAATTGCTTGCCATCTGAAGTACAGAAAGAACTGCTCTTGCCCCTGCAGTAGGACACAAGTAAATGCTCATCATTGTTCACTATTTGAGTACCTCGAGGTCCAGTACTTCTCAATCTCTTCAGCTGTTCTTCCAGGAATCCTTCCAGCAATCAGAGACCACCTATGTGGAAACAATATTCACAAGGTAAATCAGCAAGTGAGCTCCTAGTTTTCATATCTATTCCTTCCCGTGTGTGTGTGTGTGTAGAGAGAGAGAGAGAGAGAGGAGTGAAGTCTCGCAAATGGTAGTATGGAGTCATTTTAAATTTGACCAGGAATACTAAACATTCTATTACAGTATAGAGTAACTCTAAATTTGTTCAGAGATACTAGACATGCTACTTTCAACAAAGGAATGCAACTATAGTTTTTTTATATATATAAACTTCAAGCTTGCTCTCAGATGACCACCTTAAACAAAGAAAAACCCAACAAACCTATCTCCAAGCAAATTATACATCCTGGCAATCAGTGTCTCCTCATCCTCTGTGAACTCCACCTTGGAATCCTGACTGTTCCCTTCTGAAACAAACATCCAACAATGTCAGAAACAGGACAGCAATCCCAAATGGGAACAGATGAGAGATCAAGGAAATGAATGGAAACTAAGGAGTGGAGGCAGATTTTTAAGTGGAGAAAAGGGCACCAATTGCAAAATGGTACCTCTGGTATCTACAGAGACATCCTCAGATGATTGATCCAAGTCAGCCATCCTTCAACAATTGCAGGAGATTCCAGCAATAATCCGCTCAGAGCCTGCGCAGCCTACTTCCTCGGAGGAATCCTTAGCTCAAGGTTGAATTATATGGGGGTTCATGGGGGTGTATTAGCTCTTTAAGTAGTACTAGGTGTTCTAGGGAGTAGTAGAATGTGTGGTGGGAATGAGAGGGAAGACTGGTAGGTGCTGCCATAAGTAAGCGTGTGGAGTTTGATTGGTGGTTGGAAAAGGATGTTGGGTGGTTATTTTGGTCACTTCCTTCTTCCAGTGCCCCAGCTGTCTACTTCTTTGGGCTTGCAGTGACTTCTCACTGCATCTAATGGATAAGGTATGTCGAAAATTTGGTTATCCTTTCAATAATTGTCAGATTAGAACATCTTTTATGATCAAGGAATTATATAATCACGGTGCCGTGCTATGTAACAGTGGCATGATAACTTCTTTCTTCTACTTCCCAGACAATACCAACCTTTTTGTCTCCACAAGTTCGAGAAGACATGCTTTTGTAGATAGGAGACTAGAAGAGGTACTTGAGTGGAGAGGGGTGCAGCAGTACATAAGGTTCAAGCTTTCTTTCTTCTGTCCTTTTTCAGTTGTTGTGAAGGTTCAAACTCTCTTTAGTATTGAATGCAACAGAGGATGGAAGAATTTAGTTAGTCAGTATTGGAAATGAATGGGGAAAGTTCATGCATGTTAACGTACAAGTGACAAAGCAGAACTTTGACAAATTCATATGTTGTAATGTTGATATTTTTCTAAGGAAAAAAGAAAGCTTGATTTAAATCATCTTTAGAGATACCTTCTACATTTTTTCTGGCGAGTCCCCTTCATCACTGTATCAGATCAAGGGTCATTTGCATGAATGAAAGTGGGCCAGTATGCAGGTCAACTGTTACATTTGATCATGGATTTTGAAACAAATAGAAACAGCAAACAATAAACAAGAGTGGCAGGATCAGTCCTTGTGCACAAAATTTGTGCAGACATAAAGCTTTAGCTAAATAACAGTTTTACGAAACCAACAATTGCTTCCTTGAGGATACCATTGCTCATCAATTATCTCATGAAAGAAAAACAAATATTCTGTCTCCAATATACAACCTTGATGCACACCAAACTAAGAAAACTCTAAGATCATGCTCGAAGAAGTCATATACTTTAGATACTAAACCCGTAAAATCAAATAGCAATATAGAAATAACAGAAACCACATTCTCTTGCAAAAAAATCACAAAGTCAAAATCCAAGAAACATCCAAAGTAATTAAAAGAACAATTTTTTTCCCAGCAGTTCTCTTGATAGCATCTAGATAGCCTATTCATTTGGACAATTCGTATATATTGAGCTAATACCGGAGATGCTAGAAACGATATTTGTCGATAGACAATTAATTAGCATGAATTTCTGTAAAAACCCCCCAAAAAAAAAGAAAAAAAGGGAAAGGGTGATGGGCCGGCCCGAAAAGACCGGGCCCATCCCCTTATTACGATCGTGCCCTAGGCACGATCGTGGTGGAAGAGGAGGGTGCAAAGGGGGCGGCGGCGGCGTTGGAGGGAGTCG
Source organism: Phoenix roebelenii (assembly GCA_025769935.1). Taxonomy (NCBI): domain Eukaryota; kingdom Viridiplantae; phylum Streptophyta; class Magnoliopsida; order Arecales; family Arecaceae; genus Phoenix; species Phoenix roebelenii. The sequence continues at coordinate 14,978,447 of JAOXJJ010000069.1, read as the reverse complement.
CCGGAGGAGACGAGCGCCGGGAGGGAGCAGTTCCGAGAACCAATCGGCCATGGAGGGAGCCTTATCCCTTCGGTGGAAGCCCCACAAAAGCTTGGGATCCATAGGTTTCATCCGAGCTTGCTCACGGATTTCCTCCTCCGATCCTCGCCGGAAAGGTCGCCGGAACATCCCGCCGGACCAAGGTAAGCGTGTCTCCTTCTCTTGTATTGCCTTTGCTAGGGTTTGGGCCGTGTTGAATTGGTTTTGGCCGGTGAATCGTCGGAGAAGAGTCTCAAATAGGGTACCCCTGTTTTGGCCTCTCTCCTCCGAATTTTGCCACCGCCAGCCGTCGGGATTGGCCGGGATCCATGGTATTTGGACGTTGATTGAGTTTTGTGTGGGATTGATGATGGATTTCCAAGGTTTTAGAGGGGATGGGAAGAGGTGGACTGATCTCCTTCCTCGTGATCCCATCTCCTTTCCTTCCCCTCGTTGGTTGGCCGCCGGCCGGCGACGACGGCGGCTGGCCACCGGCGGCGATGGCAGCGGCGGTCGTGGGCTAGTGGGGTTGCCGTCGGGTGAGGGCCGAGCCACTGCTAGAGGGTCTTCGGTTGATGATGGAGGAAGGGGGGACCCTTTCGGTTCTTGGAAGAAGAAGAAGAGGGATCTCCTCTTCTCTCCTTTTGGCCGGCCACCATCGCCGGCGACTGCAGCAGAGGCGGCCAGTGATGGTTCGGCCAGTGGTGGCCGAGGGTCGGGAGGGTGGTGGCCGAGGGTTAGGCAGGTGGCGGCTGCTGCCCTTGGACCAAGAAATGGGAAAGGGAAGATGTACTCCCATCCGTGAAGAGAGAAGGATCTTCTTCCCTTCTCTCTCATTCACCCTCCTTTTGGTCTTTTCACCGAGACCACCGTCGCCGGCATGGCGGCGGCCATGGTTGACGACAGCATAGGGTGGTGGTACAAGGGTGAAAGTCGGGCCACCCCGACTGCCCTAGATTTGGAGGGAATGAGATGTTTGGGGATCTGGTGATGGACCCCATAGTAGATGTGAATTATTTTTTAGAATATTTAAATATTAAATAATTTAGTTTGTAATTGATAACTGATGTTGTAGGAGAAGAGTCAGCAGTGCCAGGAGGTTTTGATTAGGGGACTCGGCACCCCAGCGCGTAGGTTGTGAGTCGAATCCGTGGTTAAGCCAGTCTACAATTCCTGTAAGAATCCCTACATCTGAGCACCTCTATGCATATATTTGATTTATCGTTGGGTTTATTTTAATAATTATGTTG
>JAOXJJ010000069.1:14950092-14963049 GCA_025769935.1 Phoenix roebelenii | reverse complement strand
TAGGAATTAGCATATTGACTTACATTTTTTATTCATAAGAATTAAAAACACATAAAAAATCTATCTAAGATATATCAGGGATATTTGTGATATTATGTGGTTGGTGGTGATCTTAGATCTCCGTACCATACCAAACAAGTTACTCATGGATTTCCAGAGATTTTTAATTACTGGACCATGGCCTACCAAATACATTGATCTTAGATCACTGGAGATCAAATCATCCCAGCATTCAGATCACCGGGGATCTTAGATCACCATGGTGAACCTATTGGGGTTACCAAACTCCCCCTATGGGCTTGGTCTAACTCACAGTTTTACGGCCCAAATATTACTTTTTTTCCTTGATTTTTGGTAGAAAACCAAATTTACTTCCTCAAGAACCGGGCATTATGTTATAACTATTTTGCCACTAATTTAGTCCTGGGGAGGCCCATGCAACTTGTAAAACATTACATTCATAATCTTCTTTTGATGGAAACTTAAGTTTCGCATTGACTGCTTAAATGCAAGAATTTGCAGGCGTGGAACCTGTATACAATATAAGTGTGGGAAAATTGAACCAAGGATTAGAATTCAGACAAAACATGGTTTTGCCTCAATTGCCAAATGGCATTTGCTGACCCGATGGGAATTAATTTTCTTTTTGGGGGGGTTAAACCATGACTAATTAATGAGAGTTAGATGCTATATTCGTAATCCAATCCAACCAGTTATATAAATATTTATGGACCACATACCATAGCTATCTCGTCGACTTTTTCGAATGAAATGCTATGTACATCCCGCTGATCATGGAATCTTATGAGATAGCATGCCATGTATAGTCCATCAATTTTTTTGGTGGCATACCATACACATTCTCATCAATCATGCAATCATGTTCCTTCATACACATACTGTGATGCGAATAATGTTGCATTCTCATATTTTTATTCTTAACATTTTTATTTTATGATCCAAGCTCGCATTGCAAAAGCAGCTTATTTAAAAGTTAATGAAAAACTCCTGAGACTAGTTATGACATGCTACGTACATGGCCACAACGGAGGCTGGTCATCGTGCAATACATGGAAGACTTGGGGAGCCGTGGATTCATGTTCAACAGATCATTACTTTAATTTGTAACAATTTGTTTGCGTTATATGCTGTAGAGGAGTGCCAAAAACTTCACGGAGCCAAAGTAGTCCACTGATCAAACTGTAAGCTGCAATCCAGCTAAAGGAGTAGTGAGATGTTCTATAGATCTTGCAACGTACGTACTTTGCATCAAAAGACAAGAAAAACGACAAGGAGATGTGGTAGATTTTGTTTGTGACTCCTTAAATTGGATCACCTCTCCCACATGAACGAGCATCGCTATCGAGTGTAGTTCTCCACTCCTTCAAGGCCGCGGGCCTACAACTTGTTAACCTTCGACTTCCGAACCCAAAAGATAATTAGGAGTGTGGTCACAGCATCGGACGGTCCCCTACATCGTCTCTTAACTCTGTTCCACTTCCTAAAAGATCTCACGAGGCCGGTTCTCTCAAGCTTTAAGGGAGTTGGGGGAGAAAGGTGGTTCGATGGGAGGGGAGCTAGGCATGTTACTATTTGACGTGATCCTTCCCTACTTGCTGTTTGACTACAATATGTCCTTTACTTGACCGAGCTCGCGAGCTTTCGAGCTGAATATTTTGCTATTCGAGCTTGGCTCGAAAAATTGTTTGAGCTACTCGAGCTCAATGTTAGCCGAGTCGAGCTCAAATAGGCTGCAAGCTACGCGCCTCTAGATCACACCTTAGAATTTGTCTCTCTTCCCCGACAAATACACGCTCGCACACCCAAGCGTCAGGCCATTTTCCCTGGTGGGCACAGGGTGGCGGTGAATAATATGTACCAAGGCGGTGGTCGATAAATGAACAAAGGAAAGTTACTCCAGTTGCCAAAACCAGCCTTGTAATGTTACTGTTATTTCTTTAATTTCTAGCGAGATGGTTCTACAAAATTTTTAAAAGCCTTTTATGATATAGGTGGCATGAAGCACACCAATTTGTTATATGCAGTCAACTTACCATACAAGAGCATAAGCTGCATAACCGAACATGAATGACTTGCAAGCGGATGCAAATTCAAGTGGCACGGATGGCTGGAGTTGGAGAATGAGTTTTTACCTGCACCGTCTGATTAGCCACACAGCTGATGTGTTTTTAGGTTGATTCTTATAGTACCCTCCAACGCTCAAGTGAGTAAAAGGGCTTTAGAGAACAGCAAAGAAGGATAAGACTTGAAATAAAAAAAGTAGAGAGTATTATATTGCATGGTATGGTGTAGTATGTGTAACTGGTACATCAAGCTATTTTTATAGACATGGACTCTTGAGTTTAAATGAAAAACACTCTTAGAGTCCGTTTGGTTCGCAAAAAATATCTTTTCTCAAAAAAAATATGATTTCTGAAAAGCAGATTTCTGTCCGAAACATAATTTCTTTCCTTTTGTGACCTAGTTTGTATTGACTTGCCTCCCCCGAGTCTCTGGGCCAAGAGCATCCAGCTGGACTTCAGCACCCTGCTCAGAACATTGAAGATTGGTGGATAGTGAATTACATGGGGAGCCATCTGCAAGAAAGAACATGATTAATGAATGTTACAAGGACGGTGAAATTATTACTAAACAAAGTCCTATTACTGATAACAGAACAAAAAACACCAGCAGTAACAGCCATTGATCGATTTCTCCGGTGATTTGGGACAAGGTATATTCTCCTGAAAAGAGAAAGACCCGAGAAAAATTACAAATCGGTGCCTGGGGAAAAACCTAGATCAAAAAAAATCCAAAGTTCACCTTATTGAACTCAAAATTGTTGACGATTTGCGGTCCTTCTAGCGTACTGTAATCCGGAGTGCTGCAAGAATAATCAAACGATTTCACAACCATTTTTTTCAAGAAATTTGAAGGAAAATGGAATTAGTAGAGAAACTAGAGGAAAACTCCATTGATCTGGGGGGACTACCTGAAGAAATCTTGGCTAAGGATGCAGTCCTTGTCGTTCGCTCCTCCGTCATCAAGTTCGAGGGCGGGCTCACGGCCATCCTCGGCTTCAAGAAGATTCTGGAAGCGGGAGGGGGGATCGGAGGACATGGAGTGGAGGGGAAGGAAGGAGACATGGTCGAACTGGACGGTGAGATCGCCGGCGGGAGAAGTCGCCTCCATTGTTGCCGCCGCCGCAGATGAGGATCTCGGCCTCCCTCGCCCTCACCCTTTTGGGTTTGCTGGGGTTTTGGCCTTCATCTGCTCCTCGGAAGTGGAGAGAAATCGAACTCCTTTGAGCCAGAGAAGATGAGTAGGGCTTGTGTTGGCCTTTTTGAAAAAAAAATATATATATATTTTAATTTTTGGTAAATTTTCTATGTTTCTTATCGTAAAAAATTATATTTTTATAAAAATATAATTTTTTCATCTATCTCCTTTAAAAACTTCAACTAAACAAAAGATATTTCTTTACTTTTTCGTTGACCACACTTTTTCTCATTTTTTTTCTACGAACTAAACGAGCTCTTAGTCTCTCGACCTAGGAAGACTAATCCAACTCCCCCCTCCCACTCTCAATGCCACATGTCAGCTCATGATTGGTAAATCGGATCCATGCCCATCATACACTAATTTGTTATATCAAGTCAACTTACCTTACAATAGCATGTTTGAACATGAATGACTCCCCCCCCCTCCTCCTCAATGCCACATGTCAGCTCATGATTGGTAAATAGGATCCATGCACACCATACACTAATTTATTATATGAAGTCAACTTACCTTACAATAGCATGTTTTGAACATGAATGACTTGCAAGCGGATGCATATTCAAGGGGGCATGGAGCGTGATTTATGGCTCGATTGGAGAATATGAGTTTTTACCTGCACCATCTGGTTAGCCACACGGCTGATGTGGCTTTAGGTTGATTCTAATAGTACCCTGATGGGCCTCGTTGTCAAGAGAAGTGGAAAATGGCCGAGCAAGGTACCATATATGAGCTTATAACATTCTGAAAAAAATTAAAAAATAATAATAATAATAATATGCCACGGGCATGAAAAAGGGAAAATTAATTCAGCATCTACCTAGACATCTCTTGTTCTATTCCCTTCTTGATGTGCTGTCCGTAGAGCAGCAAAGGTATCATTTACATTCCACAAAAAATTAGGAACTAAGTTTTAAGATATTCTTCATCCTGGCATTCATAAGCCAACTGTCACAAACTCTGAAAGAAGGCCATTGAGATAAATCATTTGTTCCAACATCCATTGAGCATTATGCTTGCCTTGCCTTGCAAATTAATAGGCAATCATTCTTCAAGACAATGTGATCCTTGGTAAGCTCTTTTCATTGGCCTGTAAAGTGGATATTTTACCTTTCTGCCAGGCCTTGAGCATGATATCTAAGGGCTTTGATAGATGACAGAAACATATATGAATGTCCTAATCTTAATGACCTCATATGTTTAAAGGGAAGAAGAGGGATTCTGTTGAATAGGATGGAATATCTAATTCATGGCATGCATGAAGTGATCCGAGGACCAATTTGATCAATAATTATTATAGCCTCCAGTTTCCTCACAAAAAAAAGGAAAAAAAGCCTCCAATAGAGTTCCATTCTACTCCATCCTGGTTGTGTTGATTCTAGACCAAAATATGCAATTTAGTGGAAAGAATATCATGTGAAGATAAGAGAAAGCGTGCTGATGAAAATTTTTTATACTATTTTTTATTAATCATTGCAATATTTAAGTATTTTGCAGCCAGATACAGTACATTGGCTATCAAGAAGTAGAATGACACAGGTCACCATGGTGAAGTGGAACTGTAATGGCTGGGAAAATTCATGTAGATAATTATTTCTAAAAGAAAATTCAGAAGCACCATGAAGGCACAAGAAGCAATCAGATTTTAATCAAGAAATGGATACCAACATTTTCCTAGTCTATTAACCTCAAGTTCTATGAAAAGATGTCCCCGTTTCTGAGGATTTGTTGACGCCCCTTCATAAGGTGAAGTAGAAGTATATGGTTGAATGTTATTGTGTAGCCAAAGCATTCCAATCCTGTTGTTATCAAACCTTCCAGAATTTTAACAATGAGGGAATTAAGGAACATCCATGATCACTACATTATCTGATAATTCAGCGTTTTTTTGGTCAAGCTAATAACTCAGCTTTCAATTAAAAAAAGGCACTTGCTATATACAGGGAACCAGTCGTGTGCACTGTGCATAATCATGTAAAAATTTGTGAAACAATATGAATAGATGGGAAAAAAAAAATACCATCTGTATACACAGGACTCCGTAATTTCACTCGGTTGTGCAGGGAATGCAAGAAATTTAGGTACAACAATCATATGGCATAGAGGAGGTGATTAAATTGAAGTAGAACATATAAACTAATCAAGGAGGCTTTCGTGTCCTTAGGGAGAGAATTTTGGTAGATATTAACGAGTTCAAGGACAGTAGGAACATTGCAAAAGAATGAAAATATAACAAATACATACATTAGCAGAACAGGCTCCAAGTGTTCCCTTATAACTATCTAGCTATTTTTTTAAGTATCAAAAATTATATGTTCATTATCTTGAAACAAGCAATGAGGTTTATAAACAAATCAGACTTCGCAACCCTTCATCAGATTCATTCCGTAGGTGCAAATGGAGGCGCAAAATTAGCAAACCACTAACCTAAACTGATGAAAGATCCTCAAGTTTATGTTGAATCGTTACTCCAATCCCAAGGGTTCCTTACTGATCCTAGACTATAAAAGTGAAAATTTTCTATTTAAAACATCAGGATTAGGATTTGAGACAGCATCTTTTACTTTCTCCATGCAAGCGAAAAACTGACATGTTACATGCATATTCTACAGAAGAATCAGAGCTAGGCGGGTGAAAGCAGTACAACAGGACACCTGTATCCCATGGGCATATAACTTTAAAATGTCAACACTTTTTATTATCTGTTTGAGGCAAATTCTGCATCTAAATTTTAGAACTTATACAAAAAAGACTTTTGCTGCCAACAGATCAATGTTTTGTTGGTAACAAGTATGCCATGAAACATGCAATTTGATTTGAGATTTTCAAAATAATCACAATTTTGAAACCCCTTTAATGCTCAGACAAGTTCCTTCTTCTGTTTTCTCTGTCATCCTCTATGATATCCTATTCTGCTTGATTAAAGACCATAATTAAATTGGAATCATACAAACAGAAAGAGATCAAAATTAATTGTAAAGCGGTTTTTATTTACTCAAAAGACAAAAGTAAAGTGGTTTAGAAAATGGGTACGGAAATAGATTGACTTAACTATTAGAAATTTAAAAAAAGAACCCAACAGATCCCCTTTTTTAACTAATCAACCTACAATGATGCTTCAACACCAGTTTAATTCCAAGTCTCCAGTTAAGGTCCTTCCATCTTGCATAGCTTAGTTGTTTCATGCTTATTTTCAGAATACAATTATAAGTAACTTACTCTAAGTTTCTATGATTTCTCTTTCTTCTTGTGTTTCCTTCTTACAAATAGACAATTTACAATTATGTTTCTGTATGCAATTCAATATGATTCCAGGCTGGACTCAGGCCTAGTTTTCCATTTACATATAAACCTTCACTGTTTTGTAATTATTTTACATTCATTTAGAGTTCTAATTAACTCTTGTAACCTCATTTCCTTATTTCTCTCAAAAAAAAGAAAAATCTCTCATTGCCTTATGAAAGTTGACTGGAGCATGGTTGATCAAGATAACTGCAATATATTATATATTTTTCAAACACCAATTGCTAGCAATTACTTAGCCCAATAGTCAACCTGTCTAAATTTGTGCGCAGATACTTAAGGCACCTCATTGCACTCTTTTTGGAGGATGTATTTTCGAACACTTAGGACTTGGATAGCAGGCACTGGCACCAAGTATACAGCTCACATTGTGCATCATCAACATAATGAAAACTATGGACTTAATCGTTCACCTATCCACATAACATGGATCGAGACCTCCAGGATTGTTTTTTCATATAATATGATGAAAAAATCACCAATGCCATAAACTGTAAAAGAGCTGTATTCAAGCCTTCTTGTAGCTTGCTACTACCAAAAGCAAAGGAAAATCCATGGTCAAGGATTGCTATAATGTAAATTTGCATCTACCATCCACTATAGCCAAAATCAGCCCTCCCCAATCCCCATCATAAACTACAAACTTTTGACCCAAATTGTCATTAGCCTCTCGAAGTTTCACCTTAAAACCAATTGGACTCCCTTACTCTTTTGTGTTTGTCTGCAGTCATGTGCCGTTACCAGAAATGATCTTGATGGAGAGATGAAAGGGCTGAAAGACCAATCAGCATTGCTACTGGAATGTCGGCATCTACTAAAAGAACATATTATTCCATTAAATCTATTACATATCAGTGCACCTTAGAACCATGTTCTTCCATAATTTGATCAAAGATCAGATCTTTGTAACTTCATCTGATATCTAATATCCCAACTTAGTTTCAGGTTGGAATCTATTTCAAGTAATGTAGGTACTAAGATTCCCTAACCATGGTTTTACATATTGATAGAATCTATGCCATGGAATGATGATTGTGTTGGAAATATTTTGCCTAAAACTACTATATCTTTATTTTATAAAAGAATAATCTACTAGAAAAAAAAACAGAAGATTAAAAAGAGCTTGCCTAGATCGAGGAATGTGATATACACTATCCTAAGAATGTGATTCACCCCTACGTACAGGTTTGCGGCAATTTCGTCCCCAAGGTACAACAATCCGACTGCCCGATCCTCCTCCAACGAGCATTGTTGCTGGGGAAGCTTGAGCTAACCGACTTCTTCAGTTGTCCAGATGAAAAAGAAAACTTAAAAATGGTTTGGAAGAAGCGAAAAGAAAAAGGAGAGAAAAAATCGTTGTTTCGCCTCAAGAAGCAGAGAAGTAATGTGAATTAAGTTATCCAAAATACTAGACCCAGTGTCTAGTGACTGATATGGTGCAGTGTTTCCAAAGATGCGATGTTTCATTCCTAACAGAAACTAGAAACAATGTTCTTTTTAGAAGAGTCGCAACTCTTCTAAAAGAAGCGTCTGAAGAAAAGGATGAGTTTTAAAGTTTTTAAACCATCTAAAATTTAGAAGATAAAGCCGATATATTTATTTTTTAAAAATTATTTTTTTTTCTAAGTTAAAACTCCAACAGACTGCAACAAAATGGTTCTTCCTAGATTCTAAAAGACTTCAATGCATTCAATCACAAACATATTCGATTGGATATAGATGTTACAGGTAGCGTCAGTCTAAACTCCCTGAATTACTACTCATCACAGATATGAAACCACTCCAGCTCTATATCTATGTTTATTGGAATAACTTTCTTCCTGAATTTTGAAATTGAACCTGTAGAAAATAAAATTTAGAACTTTTCAGCTTTGCTATTTCAATTGTGACTGTACAAAACACACAGCGGTTGAATTTACATAAAGACATTCTTGTAAATCAACAGGATTCAACTAGCCTTACATAATCCCCATTTTTTTAAAAAAAAACATAATCTACCAAATGCATATGCAGTACTTCTTTGTACATCATTTCCAACTAAATTGGATTGTGAACTGTGTTACGTCATTCCAAGGATTCTAAAAGTCTGTTCTGAACTTCTGATGTCGAAAGTATATAACAGATAAAACTCATTTTCAACTTCTGTAGGCAATGCCAAGCTGAATAAAACTCTGAAAGAACCATTACAGACAGAGAATACTATCAGCTGCAGAATATCATTGACCAGAACACTAGTCGGTTTCAAATTGCATAAAAACATCTAGAGTAGATTTTCAGAGAGACAACAGAAACTACAAAAAGCAAAGGGCATGAAGCAATGGTCTAAACTCTTCCGGTTTACAATGCATCACATGTAGGCATCAACAATTTAGACAGTCTATATTTACTACGGATTAAATTAAAACATGAAAAAAATTCTCATAATTGATCAATACCTAATGACTCATGTAATCAACAAATTCAAGGAGATTACATATCTGAAAGCATGCAAAGAATATAAAGACAACCATTAGTGCAAAAACGGAGAAAAAAGAAGAAGAAAACACAGTGATAATTGGAGGATACAATCTCCATTTAGAATCCACAATTCGATTTCTCATAAAGATTATGACAGTAGTTTTCCTGAGTCCTGACAAGTTCTATCATCATACGATCATTCTTAAAACAGGCTTACAGGAATGAATTGAGGAACAACCGCCAAAAAATAAGACTTAGCAGGGGAAACAAAAGTAAGAGCCAAAAGAGGAAGTCCAGAAGCCAAACCAAACTAGGTGAGGGCGTCAGCACCAGCGACAATCTCCAAGAGCTCCCCAGTAATTTTGGCCTGCCGCTGCCTATTGTAGGCGATCGACAGGGATCGCTTCAGCTCCATGGCATTGTCCGTTGCATTGCTCATCGCGCTCATCCTTGCAGCGAGCTCGCTCGCCAGCGACTCCTGCAAGGCCCTGAGAATCTGGCTGTTGAGGTACAGCGGCAGCAGAGCATCAAGAATTTGAACTGGGTCCTGCTCGAACTGAAGGATCGGCGAGAAGGCTGGTGTCGGGGTCCGGACGGTCTCGCGCTCCACCGTCAGCTTCCCCTCCTTGGTCGTGAGCCGGAAGAGCTCATCGTCGGCGGCATCGACGCACACGCCATTGATATCGCAGATTTCACCTCTGGGGGAGAGGGGGAGGAGGGTGTGGATCACGGGGTCGGACTTGACGAGGGAGACAAATTTAGTATAGAGGAGCTCCACCTTGTCGACCTCCTCACTGACGAATAGGGAGAAGACGTCGTCGGCGATGGCCTGAGCTTCTTTGGAGGTGGGGAGGCTGCCGCCCACGAGGAAGCGGTCGACGGGGATGTAGGGGCGGCGCTGGAAGTAGCTGTTGCCCTTCTTGCCGACGCTGATGATGGTGTAGTCGAGGCCGAGCTTCTTGATATCGGCGATGCGGGACTCGGCCTTCTTGATGATGTAGTTGTTGAAGCCGCCGCAGAGGCCACGGTCGCCGGTGACGACGACGAGGGCGATCTTCTTAACGGGGCGGACCTTGGTGAGGGGGATGTCGACGTCCTCGGTCTGGAGCTGCTCGTTGATGTTGTAGAGGACCTCGACGAGTGTCTCGGAGAAGGGGCGGCCGCTGACGACGGCCTCCTGGGCTCGGCGGACCTTGGCGGCGGCGACGAGCTTCATGGCCTCGGTGATCTTCTGGGTATTCTTCACGGAGTCGATGCGCCCGCGGAGCTCGCGGAGGCCGCAATGGACGGCGGTCGACGGAACGCGGTGGGAGGAGGGCGAAGGTGATGCCGAGGAGAGCCGGGAGGGGGCGATGAGGGCGCGGGAACAAAGGGAGTCGAAATCAGGGCGAAGCGAGGGTCTGGGAGATGCCCACATTGTGAGATTGGAGCAGGACATGGTTCTAGAGCTTTTGGAGGCCCCCTTCTTCTCTTTTGTTCAGAGTTTTTGCTTGGTTGGGAGAGGAAGGAGAAGGGGGGGAAAGAGGGGAGAGCAGGGGAATGAGAGGTGGAGGGAAGGGGTGGTGGGTTGGGGTTTGGATTGGGTTGGGGATAAAGGATTTTGACCGTTGGGAAAGGGGAAGTTGGCGAGTGGTGGTGGCATTTGGAGAGGCTGCTGTCTTGAAATATTCGGCTCCGGCATTCCCTTCTCTCCAGTGACTCCAATGTCATCCATACCAAATTTAATTAGTACATCAAAGGGTAGAAAAATAAAATGCCCACATTGAGCACTATGTGGAATATCAAAAGTATTAGGATTTATCGGAAAAATATATAATGATTAGTATGAAACTTCTTTGAAAGTTGTTAAAAATCAATTTCATTAGTAGTGAGAGACTACTAAAAGACAAACTAAGCAACAAATCAAGTTGTTAGAAGTTAATTCCTTCGGTGGTGAGAGAGCAGCAAAATACAATTGAGGAGTAAATCATGCCTAAAGCTTTTTAACTTAGTGATTAATGTTCAAGAAATCTGCGAATGCATGCAACATATCCACTTCGAAGACAATAAAGCAATTAATCACGCCGAAAGCTTGTTAAGATTAACTTAGTGATTACTCTGTTTAAGAAATCCACGAATGCATGCTCCATATCCACTTTGAATACCAGAGATGGTACAAAAATATGCAATGAGAGTCTCACACCAAATGACGCAGATATATGAAAGAGAGGAGATGGTGAACGAAGGCATTTTCTGGAAGCCTCTGTCGTTTCTTAGTCTCTCTAAAATTTGCAGGACACCAGCACTTTTAACAATAAAAAAAAAAGTGACCAAGACTACAAGATGTACCAAGGGGTTTTCTTTCTAGAGACTCACTGGATAATTCTTATTTGGATATGGTGCTCTTTTTATATGCTTAGTATACTTAGATTACACAAAGTTGAAAAGTAACAAGCTTGTGTTTTACTTTTTGAGTTACTTTTATGATAATTGTTTATGTATTATTTGAGTCCATCAACTTAGACTAGAGAAAGAACAAGCTAATTTCTAATATGCGCCCATAACTAGCTGATAGAATGCAAGACTTGTAGTGGAATCGTTGTTTCTTTTATATACCTTTGTTATGGCATAGTCAGAAAAGTAGTATTTGAGGACTATATTGTGCATAGGCATGCTGTTATACTAATATTTGAAGATCGTGTTTTTGTCCAGACATGTGCTTAGATGAAGATTACTTCTAACTTTTTGTGAATGCTATTCTTTTTGAATCATATGCTATTGCTCATTTTCATAAATTTCAAGGTTTTAAATTCTAGTAAAACGGGAGCCATCTTATCTATCTCGTCCCATTCATGTGAGAAAATAGAATCAAAAAGGTTATGACTTCGAAACCCATCACTCATCTACATTAGGAAAGAAGAAGAAAAGAAAGGAAGGAAAGAAGGAAATGATTGGAAAAAAAATAAGAAAGAAAAAAAAAGATAAAGGGATAAAAGAAATTAATGAAGGAACAAGTAAAAGAATGGAGTGAATTTGTAACGGCCCAATTTTTGGGCTAATGGGCCAGCTTGAGAGGCCAGGGCCCATTAGCAGGGCCGAGCGTGCCCTGTTGCACATGGGCGATCCCGGTGGAATCCTAGACTCTTGGGGAAATCCAAGTTCATTTAGAACTCTAGAATTTCATTTATTTAAGATCCTCCTCCTCCATTAGAAGCTATCACCAATTCCTCGAAGGATTGTCACCAAATTCGAGTTTCCTCTTCTGAGTCTCCTCCTTGGATCTACATCGAAGAAGCCATCGATCTACCTCGTTAGACCGAGGTAGGCTTCTTCTTCTTCTTTTCTCTCCCTCCTGCCTCCTGATCATTTGGTTGTGAATCACCCTGATTTGGGCCAACGAATCACCGGAAAACCATCCGAAGCAAAAAGCTTTGTTTTGGTCCCTTTTCTTCCGAGTTTCACCGTTGCTAGTTACCATTGCCAATAATGACTACAACTGAGAGCCATCGTGGCCACCTTCGCTCGGAGTTAAGCCACCATCGGCTGCCCCCTAGATCTGACGGAAGAGAAGAGACGACTCTCCCCTATTTTCGGGAAGAAGAGGAGAGTCACTCTCTTCTTTCTCTCTCCTCTCTCTCTCTTTTCTCTCTTATTTCTCTCGCTACTGGACTTTCCCTTTCTACTAGACTTTACCAGACTTTTTTCTCTCTACTTGGACTTTGTCTCTCTACTCTCTCTAGAGTAGTTGGATTCAGTAACGACTCTTCACGGTAATTTTGAATTAACCCTGGTAATGGATCCTGATATAGGGTTGTCAGGCGGCATGCAGTGTGAGAACCAGCCCACATACAGTGGGCTAATGGGCCGAGCCCAACGTAGCCGGCCCATCTGGAGTCCCAGAGGCGGTGATCACCAGCTGAGGCGGTTACAACCGCCTGA
>JAOXJJ010000069.1:14894225-14949136 GCA_025769935.1 Phoenix roebelenii | reverse complement strand
GAAGTGGCTGCGTGTTATTGCGGGTAAAGGTTTGCAATAGCACGGCCGTGTCATGATCCGAATTCGGGGCGTGACATGCAGCCCCCACCCTGGCTCTTGCCAAAATATTGTTATATTTGATCAACCCCAATCTCAATTAAACCATCCGTAGCTTAGTTCGAGCATAATTCAACGAAATTATCTTGATCAAACCGACTAGGATGCCGGACACTCCTACTTGAACAGCCTACGAAGATGTTGGAATTCAAGATTTTTATTTTTGAAATAATTATGATGAAATTCTAATGAAAACTATAATTTTGGAATATTAGGTTCTCAGAAGAGATTTTCGAAATTAATTAGATCTATTAGTTAATTTATTTGCAAGGTAAGTAATAATCTGTCTTTTCTAGATTTTTCATTTATATAATATTATTTTATATTGCATAAATTGTTAATGGATTTATACATAAATATTTGAATGAAAAATAGATATGTAAATTAGAGTAACATTTTAATATAGTTAAATTATTTTTGTTTTTGCATTATATATGCATATTTTAATTGGATTGTGATATATCTATTATTTTATAAAAAATCTTTGATGTGTATCAGATTTGGAACTCTTAGCCTATGTTCTAAATTCTGCCAATTGGGAATTATGCACCGGCACTCTGACTATTATTGATTCTGGCCCCATCATATGATATAAATGCAGTATTTTAACCCACTTCGCAGAGTATATGTGCAATATTTTGGCCCACTTCGCAAGGTATAAGTGCGGTTCTGTTTCTGGCCTGGCTACAAGATATAAGTATCGTGTGACTATAGTTAAAGGCTCTTGAGTTGAATATGATTTATTTTGAATCAGATTTATAATTTTGCATATATATATCTGAAAGATATGAATTTTAATGAATTTGTGTTTGTAACAGAATTGATTATATCTTTATACTGATTTATCGTAATCAACATTTATATTTTATTATATGAATTGTCTAGTTAAAGTATTCCTTACTTACTGGATCGTCTAGCTCATTGTATGATCTTTTACTGTTTTTACATATCCGAAGAATTAGCTTGACTCAAGAATTTATTATAGAGAGCTATTAGGGACAAGATATTGATATCTTTATTAAGACTAGATTTTGTTTTAAATTGATACAAGATTTTCGAATATTATTGGTTTTGTAAGACTTGTATTTTTGTAATTTAGTTAAAATTTGAACATTATTATTTAAATAATTTTCACTGTCCGGTTATGATTGCATGCTTATGGAAAGAGTTTTCTATAAGTATATGATGGTTGTCGTGATCTCGAGTCGAAAGCGTGACATAATGAAAGGAAGAAGGGAAAGAAATTAATTTGCTGCTAGTGCAACTACTTCAAATAACTTGTCAGCCATTATAACAAGAACCCTGGCCATTACCCATAAGCCCAATCTTGTCATCCCCATTCCATCAAAGGATCATAATTTTGGTATTATAAATAGCATATATCCAAATGGCCAAAAAGGCAAATACACATCCTAACCGTACCAAAATGGATTAGAAGTGGGCATAAATACTTTTAGAAATTTTCCTTAGTTTCAGGTTGGTCAAAATCTAGGATCAGACCTAGCTTCACCTGGAGCTGGTACTACTTCTATCTACGCCAATCATGATTTCGGACAGTAAAATTCCCATGCTCCAAAGCATAGGGTACTTCAAGAAATCAAACCTCTCGATCATCTGAATCATCGCCGTTGAATTTGATGGCGGATATTTTTCCATGCACGTGCGCGCGCCAGAAAGCGTACCGCGGAAGTCGCGTCCCACCTACCAAAAGCCCCTCGCATAATTTCCCTTCTCCCAAAATGCCCCTCACTAAACTTCCTAAAATACTCCTCCACGCAACTGCCGACCAAAATTATCCCGTTATAACGACTCCCATATATCGTCACCGAAGTTACCGTGGAAGTAACGGCCTAGCGGATGATAAATTACGATCATCCTATTGAACCCAAAAGGATAATCTGTTCAGTAAATAATGACAAATCGAACGACGGCTGCCACCCCCTTTACGTCTTCATGCAGCGGCAATTCTAACGGAATAATAACAAGATAACGGCCGTTATTTAGATACGCGGTTTCCTTCCCAAAATGCGCCTCCTCCGCAAAAAATCGAAACACGCGAAAAACGCCAATTCGCGGAAGGCCGAAATTATTGCATGAACCAGGTCCAACGGATCCGTCGGTGAATAACATGCGCCTCTCCTTGAACTTCGGTTGCGTGGCGAGCGACTATTGGGCTGGGCCACGGCCTTCACTGTGGCCCCAGGCTTACGTGGCAGTCCCGCCTTCCATTTTAAAATCCACTGTTTCGCACCGGATCGCTGGATTCCCTCCGTCGCATCTTCCCGCCTCTTCACCCGCACCCCTTCCGGCTCCTTAAAACCCCCCAAACCCCTCGACGTCTCTTGTCCGCCCATCTCCTTCTCTCTCTAAAAAGAAACCCCAGTCTCTCTCTGTGTCTGTCTCTCGCCTACCTTCCGCCATGAACCGAAGGCTTCGGAGCCCCAACGCCAAGGCCTCGCCGTCCAAGGTCGAGGAGCGGCTCCACCGGTACCTGAGGCCGGGAGCCCTTGCCCGGCTCCGGGACTCCAGGATCAGCGCCCGATCTCCCCGATCTATCCTCAAGATCCCGATCCCCCGCCTCTCGGCTCCCTCCTCGCCCCAGGCCCCGCCGGTGGCCGCCGCCCAGATGGACGGCTCCCCATGCTTCGTCATCGGGACCTATGGCCCTCGGTTCCCGCAGCGGAAGAAGCTTGTCGCCGCCAAGTCCATCTTTTTCGTGCCCTCGAGCCCATCGGGAACGGATGTATCGGACGCCGTTGTGGATTTGTTTAACTCCGATCTCGTTGTAGCTCGCTAAATGGAGATAAACGGGGATTTCTTTTGTGTAGGTTTTTTTTTTAGTCTTTCTCCCTCTTTTTTTTTTAATAAAATTGGATGGTGGTGGATGCTATTTGACAAATTTTGTGACTGTTGTGGATTATTAGATGTCTCATTAGATAGATCAAGAATGCATAACATCGGATTCTTCAGATTTCTGGTTTAGGGCTTTCTTTATCTTGGTTGATGAGATGGAGAACTTGCTGGAATGCGTTCCTTTTGTGGATCTGATGAGAAAGATTGGAAGCATTTGATTCGAAAGAAAGGATCTTTGTAACCCTAGATCACTTCCAATGGATTATGGTTTGCTCCATCTGTCCCCTCTAAAAGATAAAATCGAAAAAAAAAAAACATTTTTGCTGCGGAAATTAAAGGTTCTTCTCAGATTTGATTAATACCAGTTAACTTTCAGGTTTATAATATAATCGTGGTAGTAGTTAATCATCAAGAAAAATAAAACTCCATGTGTTTGTGTCTTTTCCTTGTCGCTTGCCATTCTGATTGGGTGTTGTTCTCCAATATGGCTGCAACTCATCAAGATATTTTCCCCCCCTTGAAACTTAAATAACTGTTTCCTTTTATTCTGAGTTTGTTTACTGTCATCTGCATTCTCATCTCTCTGATCGAGTTCAAAGATGTCTCTTTTAATTATCCCCTGGTGCTCCAGTATGACCATTTTAGTTCTCGAGTTAATGATGGATCTTCTATTATTTTATTTCCTTATCTTGCTTCAATAATGTCATATTAGTTGCTTTTATCTAGTAAAGTTGCCACTTGAACTGCCATGTCTGCCTTATCATAGGTACTATATTAGACCAATTATCCAACTTGGTAAATTTGGTGTTTCCACCAATGACTGATTCGGCATTAAGCGATGAATGCTTACCGTGTTCTTCAAATCAACTTTCCTGAAGAGATTTTAATTGAATTTTCTTCTGGAGAGTATGGCATTTAATTATGAACAGTTGAGTAGTTTGCATTATTCTATTGCATCAGGCTTAGTTGTTCTTTAATTAATTTCAGTTTATCTTTGATGTGCCTATGGAGTGGCTTGAATTAATAGCTCATGCTTGTTGAACATGATAAGGGAAAAATTTGAATCTTGTTTTCCAATTCCAATCAAGCTTCTCTATGTTCTTCCTGCTCTTTTAATTAAGCAGTTCAATTGTCAAAGAAACTTACACAACTACACTGTCGAGTTTAGATGCTTCTCATTTGATTTAATTTAGAAGTGTTTGCTCTCGTTGATTAATGGTATAATTGTATAAGACTGATAGAACTTGATGATGTCAATTTAATATTCATTTCCTGAACTTGGGGCTGATAAATTATCTGATTACTCTGAGATCATTGAAATGTTTAACCTGGATAGTTCAATTCTTAAGAGTCTAAACATATAGCTTTGACATTTGCTGACCAAGTTCTTTAAGGCTTATGGATAAACATCTTTTGCTTCATGTCCTGAGTGGCATATTACAAAAGAGATGGACCTAGTAAAAGTATATAAATATAAATATTGATGTTTACGAGCTATGCTATTTAAGGCTTATGGATAAGAATCTGTTGCCTCAATGCCTGTTGAAATTTTACTGTCTGATGTCCTGAATGGTGTACTACAAAAGAGAGCCCTAATAAGAATGTACAAATATAGGATTGTGATGTTTGCTGACTATGCTTTAAGGCTTATGGATAAGAATCTGTTGCCTCGATGCCTGTTAAAATTCTACTGACTGATGTCCTGAATGGCATGTTGCACAAGAGAAAAGTAATCAACTGCTTAGTCCTGAACCATGACTCTGTTAGCCAAAGTCATCTTGGGTTGTTGCTCAGCAGATAAAATCCATGAAGTCTCTTATATTTAGTCATGCCAAATTAGTTCTTATTTACATTATGCTTATTAAAAATGCTTCCTTTAATCAAATCTCCATCTTGCCATGTCTTTGTTTTGAGGTTTGATCTTGGATCTGGAATATTTTGATGTAGACCTCTTTCCTCCTAAATCTGAAGCTTGAACTTTTTCAATTAATATCAACCCTTTATCTGATTGAAAGAAATTGAGGCTATCAATCGACTTTAATGAATATTCTACTAGGGGTGGATTAGAGTAATGCTATGCAAAATTTATTGTATTTGTTAAGAATGACTTTCAAGCATGGTTCATCCAGGCATGCAATTGCCTATTAAAAGCTCTGCTTGGGTTTTATTAACCTTTTGTTCTTTATTTTGATCGATGTAATGGAGAGGCATGATGCATATGGTGCTTAGAAAAGGAAAAGAATATTATGAAATTGCCTTCTAATCAAACTTCTTGATTTACTTTCCTTATTTTCTGCCATATATTTATCACTTGACTGTAGGATAGAATTTGTGTGAACAACTTAGTTTCTCATTTATCAAAGGCTTGATTTTCCATTTTTGTCTGCTTTAGATCAGTTTGATGTTAGGATTTCCCTACAAAGGATTTGCTTCTAAACTTGAGATATTCTTGACTGGTGCATAAATGTAATGCCTGTATTATTGCTCCATATGGTCATTTTCTTAAATTATGGGCGGATTTATTTTATCTGATTCTCTGAGTTCATTGAAATATGTTACTTGCATAGCTGTGGTCATATCCTGATATTAGTGTACTTAAGAGGAGCTTACAAATAATATAATTGCATTTGGTGATGCTATTTAAGGTAAATAAGAGTTTGTTGCCTTAATGCCTGCTGATACTTCGTCACCTGATGTCCTGAATGAATTATTGCAGAAGAGAAAATTGAGTGTTCAGTTTTCAATTTATCCTGGCTCTTCTGTAGTCAAAACAGTAGCTTTTACTTTTACATTTGACTATTCAAAATCACGTCATCTGATTAATGTCCATCTTGCCGTAGCATTATTTCTCCTTCAAAGTTGATTTTTTTTTTTAAAGCTGTTTTCCTTATAACACTTCAGCTAATTAATTTCTTACCACTGCTTTTTTTCTCCTTCAATGATGATTTTTTTAATTTTTTTTTCTTATAGCAAAACAGTGGATTACAATGCCAAAGTTTATACCGGGGAAGTTGACTATTTTATGAGCCTAGCAGCCAGAATTTTTACCTAGGGTAAAGAACCTACTTGGGAATCATCTCGGAGTCTCAAACTTATGCTCACTTCGTAAGCACTTTGTTATTAAAAGGATTCCAAATTATTCTCATTCTTGCACCTGCTCGTGCACACTGTCTTGATTTTGGCAACTAAGTTTTTGAGTGACAAATGCTTGTTTCCTTAAGAGGCCTTTGTTCTAGAACTGCTATCGGAGTTGTAATGCAAAACGTGCTAAATTTTCCAAGTATGACCTGCAGTTAGGATTGACTTGTGTCTGCAAAGTTCTTCTGCTTTTTTATTAATTTCTTGGTTTTTTCATGTGTAATATAGAGGCTTGTGTTGTATGGCACTTAATGCGTAGTCAATCTAGTAAAGGGAAATATTTTGAAATTACCTTCAAGATAACCTTCTTCCTTTGTTTTTTTTCTTTTTTCTTTTTTTTTGGCCATAGCTTTATTACCTGACTATTTAACATGATTTATATTTAGCTTTAACTTCTCATGTGTCTAGATTTTTCATGTTCAGGGTGTTTAACCGTTGGACAGGTTGAGATCAATTCGGTGTTTAGGTTTTTCCAACTATGGGCCTTGGAGCTAAACTGGTATCTTAAATGTGATTGATGCTACTGTTATTTCATTGTTTGAGATAATTGTACCTTGATTTGAGTAGCTTGTGAGCATAACTGATGGCCTTGTTAATGTAAAATTGCTCTTGCAGTATGATTCAAAAAAAATTCTTCAATGTTGTTGCTATTGCTATATTTAAGTTCCTAAAACCATGAGTTGTCTCTAATCCATACATTATGGGTCAAGATAACTTTACAATCTTTACAATCTGAAAGTGGCTCGTATTATGCATCATGCACTACAGTTTCCGTATCTGATTTTATTTCATTGTTTGCGATAATTGTACCTTGATTTGAGTAGCTTGTGAGCATAACTGATGGCTTTGTTAATGTAAAATTGCTCTTGCAGTATGATTTCAAACAAATTCTTCAATGCTTTTGCTATAGTTAAGTTCCTAAAACCATGAGTTATGTCTAATCCACACATTATGGGTCAAGATAACTTTACAAACTGAAAGTGGCTCGTATTATGCTTCATGCACTACAGTTTCCATATCTGATTTTATTTGGTGTTGAAACAGATTTTCTTTTGGGTGAATCAAGGATGGGTTGACATTGAAGTTCCTATTAGAATTATTGGTAGCATCAAGTAGTTGACATGAAATATGAGATCAATCTCTTGCCAAATTTCAAAGTTTGGGAACACACAGATTGTATTTATATCATTGATTTTGGTTTATCTCCGCAGCAAAATCTTCATCATCTATTTCTAGATGACTTTGTTTATTGTTTTTACCATTTATACACATGAGAGTGTTACATTCAGTAAACGCTATTATTGTTACAACTTCCCGGATTGGTTTCTTAATCTTTTCCCTTTCTTTTAAATTCTCGCTAGTTACTACATTTTATTTGCTTTCCTCTCGAATCTGGACCTATTAACAGATGCACTCATTTCTATATATGAACTTACTATCCATCCTTCAGCTTGTAACCTACGCCATACTTATTATTTCTAAGCACTTCTTCTTTCCTTGAGTTATATATATATATTAAGGAAGCAATCAGCTTGGAAGTCTGAAGGGCCACCCCTAAGGACTTTGCTTCTTTATGCAAAGGCTAAGATTACAGCACATCACCTCCATTGAAGCGCCTCGAAAGAAGATCAGTCTCTGCATGATGAATTCAATGTTCTGTTTACTGATTTTTCAAGCAAGTGCTATGTAATCTATTTGCTTTAACTCTACGCATATTTTTCTCTCTTTTCTATGCTGTATCATATTTTGTAATTGTAAATAAAATAGATGGCTAAGCCTTCCTTATTTTCGGGAAAAAAAGTCTACTGATGGTTAGGGAGAAGGGATACATATTGAATCCATTGCACTTATCAAACCATTTGATGATATGATACGTAAATACTCAAGTATGATGCGCATCAAAAGTAATAATATCATAGATATGAAAGCATTGTGCCGGATTAAAAATAGAAAAAGTTACAAAGACATCTCTTTAAGTTTGAGCCAATTATATTTAGACCTCAAAAATTTAAAAAGTTTCAATTAGCCGCCAAAACTTCATTTTATTTGCAATATAGTCCAGCCGTCTATTTGAATCTTGGCACTATTAATGGAGTAAAAAAAGACCACAATACCCTTGATCTAGGGAACTTGGATTGTGGCTTTCATGTGATCTTAAGGCACTCTGTTCATCCACGTGCATGGATTTCAAAGTTCTACATCCTCTATCATTAATCCACATGCATATACCTCAAAACACTATATCCTCTATCATCCATCCACCTATATAGATTTCAAAGCACTCAATCCTCTATCATCCATCCGCTTGCACAGATCTCAAAGCATTATATTTTTAGTCATTCATCCATCTACATATATCTCAAAACACTCAGTTTGTTATCCATTCGTCTGCACAAACTACAAAGTGTTTCATCCCTATCGTCCATCCACTTGCACAATTCTTAAAGCACTATATCCTCTATCATTCATCTGCTTGCACATATCTTGAAGTGCTTTATCCTTCATCCATCCATCCACCTACATAGATATCAAAGCGCACCATCCTTTCTCATGCATCCACGTACATAAATCTTAAAGATTCCTTCCTATCATTTATCCACACGCACATATCTCAAAGCACCCCCATCATCTATCATTCACTACTTGCATAGATCTCAAAGTACTCCATCTTGTATCATCCTCCACTTGCACAAATCTCAAAGCATTCTATACTTTGCCATTCATCCACTTGCACAAATCTCAAAGTCATCCATTATTTGTCATTCATATCCCTGCATAGATCTCAAAGCACGCATGCAATGTAAAGAGAATACTTATTGATAATGGAAGCTTGGCAAACACATTGTTTTATAATGCTTTCCAAAGAATGAGACTACCTGCCGAACAGCTTTGAAAGGTCAACACTCCTCTGATCAGCTTCTCGGAAGACTCAGTTCTCATAGAAAGAGTGATCAATCTGCTAGTCACCGCGGGTCAAAAGCTCCGAAGAACACATTGAGGCTAGACTTCCTTGTGGTTCGAGTCCCTTTGGCCTACAACGCAATTTTGGGCCGACTTGGCCTGAATGCTTTTCGAGATGTGGTATCCACCTATCACTTGCCCATGCAATCCCCCCCGAGATGCAGAGTAGCAGAATTCCGAAGTGACCAGATGATAGCCTATCAGTGTTACATGGCCACCCTTAAAGGAAAGAACACATTGAGGCTAGACTTCCTCGTGGTTCGAGTCCCTTTGGCCTACAACGCAATTTTGGGCCGACCTGGCCTGAATGCTTTTCGAGCTGTGGTATCTACCTACCACTTGCCCATGCAATTCCCCCCGAGATGCAGAGTGGCAGAAATCCGAAGTGACCAGATGATAGCCTATCAGTGTTACATGGCCACCCTTAAAGGAAAGAAGTCGTTAAAGACCCTACCGATCGAGAGGCTGGACACAAGGGATGAGCTAAAGGAGCAGCAAGGTCAAGCGGCCGAAGAATTGGTGCAGGTCCCCTTGCGAGAAGATGAGCTCGGTCGAACTGTCCAGATCGGCTCCGGCTTAAGTGAAGAACACTAAGCCAAAGTGATCAACTTCCTCCGAGTGAACACAAACGTCTTCACCTAAACAGCTATAGACATGCCAGACAGGCATAAGCCCCGAGGTGATGGCTCACGAGCTCAATGTGGACCCAACCCACCGACCTATGCCACAGAAGCAAAGAAACTTTGCCACAGAAAGGGCAACAGATCATAAACCAGGAGGTTGACAAACTCTTCGAGATCGACTTTGTTCATGAAGTAAGCAACCTGACTGGCTAGCTAATGTTATGCTTATTGAAAAAATTAATGGAAAGTGGTGAGTCTGCATCAACTATACCGATCTGAATAAAGCTTACCCAAAAGACAACTCTTCGCTACCGAGAATAGATCAACTTGTAGATGCCACCTCAGAGAACCAACTTCTGACCTTTATGGATGCTTTCTCTAGGTACAATCAGATCCCAATGATGCCTGAGGATGAGGAGAAGACGACCTTTCTTACTATCAAAGGTGATAGGGACATCAGAGCCCCTCATTCAGATAATGGAGTCAATTAGTTGCTTTTATTATTGGTCGAGTCAATTTGGTTAGTTGCTTTTGTTATTGGTCGAGTCAATTTGGCCATTTGCTTTTTTTTTAGTCAAGTCAATTGGGTTAGTTGTTAAGTCATATAATTGGGTCGAGTGATTGGATCGATTTTGGTATGTAATCAATTGGTTGACTTAGTTAACTGGTTGAGGGGCCAATTTGGTATGTCGTCAATTATTTAACATGATGTAAGGCCTATATAAATGCCACCCCTCTCATAAATTAGGCATTGAATGATTAAATAAAATTTTAGCCCCCTTTTCTTCCTTCTCTTCTTCTTTTTCTCTTCTTCTTTCTCCTCTCTTTCTCTTCTTCTTCCTCCTTCCCTTTTTTCCCTCCAATGGTCCTCATCAGCTTGGTATCAGAGCAGGCCGGCTTTGCCCCTACTGCCAAAGCCACGATCCAGTTTTTTTCTCTCCTCTCTCCCTCGATTTTCACCAGGCTCCTCTCTCCCTCGATTTTCACCAGAAGAAAAGGGTTCCTCCCCCTTGGTTTCACCAGGAAGGAAAAGGGGAAAACCCCTTTGGCGTTTCCTCCAACCGTCGCCACACCCCTATGGAAGGGAAATATAGCCCCTCGGCTTCAAAAATACATATGTTTTCTCTCCTCTCTCTTGGTTCTCACAAGAAGGGGCAGAGGGACCCTCAGGCTTTAAGAAAAAAAAAGAGGAAAAAACCCCTTCCTCATATCATCCCACCCGTGGCCGTCCTCATCCTGCTTGCCTCTACCATGCAGCGCCACCTTGCCATTGGTTCACCACTGCCGATCGCCGCTAGCAGCGCCGCGCGTCACCACCATCGGGTTGACCGCGCTGACCAACACCACTCGTGAAGAACCGGGAGGCCTGGTTCGTCACCCCTACGTTCGTGCTTTACCTCCTGGAGATCGCCGCCCCACCAGAACCCGTGATCAACCCGTCGCTCGACGTCACAGGCCACCGTCCGCAGCCGAACCCTCTGCTCCACCCCACAGCCTCCACCGCAAGCTCATCGTCCTCAACTGGCTCCACTCCTGCGACCTCGCCGTCTGTGATTCGCCGCCGGCCGGAGCTCGTGATCAGCTACCAGTCGTCGCTGCAGGCCACAGAGCCCTGCCTGCAGCTCGCGTCGTGAAGATTGGTGTAACCTCCTGCAACCATCGGGAGGTTGAAGGAAATCAGCCTTAACGGGTAAGTGCTAAACCCGTTAACCCACAACTCGGTAATCCGGATCCAAAAAAAAATATTTCGCACGTGACCGCACGTGCCGTCGAAAAAAAAGAAAAAAATTTGCACGTGACCGCACATGCCAGCTAAAAAAAAGGTACCTGTTCATCTTCTCACTTCCTCCTCTGAAGCACCGTCGGCGGACAGCCCGAGCATCGTCTCCTTCTCCTTTGGCTCCAAGTGCCGCCTCCTCCAAGCGCCTTCTTCCCCGCGGCCGACCGCAGCGCCGCCACCTCCACTTGCCACAGCACCGCTCCGCCCAAGCTTCATGGCCTGAGCCGTTCCGAGCGCCTCCTCTGGGCACTGCCTCCTCCGAGCCCCTCCTCCGGGCGCCTCCTCCTCCGAGGGCCTCCTCCTCCGAGCTCCTCCTTCTCCTCCATCGGCCACCGCCCCAAGCTCTCTCGCCCTGCCTTCCTTCGGCTGCATCTCACCCGAGGCACCCCGCCTCCCTCGCCCGCCTAAGCACCGCCGCTCGCCCTCTTCCGTCACGGCCCACAACGCCGCTCGCCACTCCTCCCCCTTGTGCTCCCGCCTGAGCCCCACTACCCATCTCCCCTCAAGACCCCCCCCTGCACCACCACCACCACTTCTACCACGGGCCTAACAAGCCCAAACAGAACACCAAATCGTGTCTCAGGCCTGTACCCCCCCCCTCCAAACCCATCTGGCCCACTGTTGCCTAGGCCCACGTGCCTAGAACCCTCCACCGGCCCAAGCCCACGCCTTAATCCCTCCACAGGCCCGAGCACAACCAGCCCCCCTTCACCATAGAGGCGGCGGCGTTGAGAGNNNCCCCCCACCCACACACAAATCCCCTACGACCACTGGACTTCATTGTTATGTATGTGTTCACTTTTTTCACCAACTTTGGTCCTAACAGCACCATCTTCATTGTGCCTGCAGAAATTTTTTCAGTTAGACCTGCACTCAACGAGGTCGAGTTTTTTCCACTTGGACGGAGTTGATGGGAACATCAGAGCCCCTCATTCAGATGATGGAGTCAATTAGTTGCTTTTATTATTGGTCGAGTCAATTTGGTTAGTTGCTTTTATTATTGGTCGAGTCGATTTAGTCATTTGCTTTTGTTTTAGTCAAGTCAATTGGGTTAGCTGTTAAGTCGTGTAATTGGGTCGAGTGATTAGATCGATTTTGATATTTAATCAATCGGTTGACTTAGTCAACTAATTGAGGATCCAATTTTGGTATGTCGTCAATTATTTGACCTGATGTAAGGCATATATAAAGGCCACCCCTCTTATGAATTAGGCATTGAATGATTGAATAAAATTGTAGCCCCTTTTTCTTCCTTCTCTTCTTCCTCTTCTCTTCTTCTTCCTCCTTTCCTTTCCTCCCTGCAGTGGTCCTCCATCAAAAAGCCTCTACTGCTATAAAGTAATGCCCTTCAACTTAAAGAATGCAGGGGCAACCTACTAGCGCCCCATCAATAAGATGTTCAATGAGCAGATCTGCCACAACATGGAGGTGTATGTGGACGATATGCTTGTAAAAAGTCGAACAACGGAGCAGCACATCACCAACCTAGAAGAGACCTTGCTACCCTCAGAAAATACCGAATGAAACTCAACCCGACGAAGTGCACCTTTGGAGGCACCTTGGAAAAATTCTTGGGATTCATGGTGACACAACGCGGAATTGAAGCGAACCCAGAGAAGATATGAGCAGTGCAAGACATGCAGCCCCTGAAGACAATCAAAAAAATTCAACGCCTGACTGGTTGGGTTGCCGCACTGGCGAGGTTTGTCTAGGTCGGCGGAATGTTGTCTTTCGTTCTTTAAGGCCCTAAAGCATCCAAAGGACTTTCAGTGGACCGAGGAGTGTCAGGTAACCTTTGACCAATTGAAGGAGCTCAGCTCATCGCCTCTTCTCACAAAACATAGGTTGGAGAGACACTCTACTTGTACTTAGCTGTTTCTCCATCTAATGTGAGTTTAGTCCTAGTGCGGGAGGAAGAAAAGTGCCAGAAGTCTGACTACAACACAAGTCGAATTCTATGCAATGTCGAGACTAGGTACTCCAAGTTGGAGAAAATGATCAGCACTCTTATGGCTCGAAAGCTCCGGCCATATTTCCAAGCCCATTTTGTCATAGTTTTGATCGATCAACCAGTGAGGCAAGTCTTCTAAAAGCCCAAAAATGCATGTCGGATGGCAAAGTCGGTAGTGGAGCTTGGCAAATTCGACCTGGAGTACTGACCTCAATCGTCGATCAAGGCACAAATGCTAGCAAACTTTCTAGTAGAGTGCACCATCCCCAATGAAGATTCTGCCGAGCTCCCCAAGAAGATGAAGATCACAGAATGACCATGGATCCTGCACGTAGATGGGTCATCAAACCTAGCAGGCAGTGGGGTGGGACTCATACTTACTAGTCCAGATGGAGTAATCATGGAGTACATTTTGCAATTTGAGTTTCAGGCTTCAAATAATGAGACTGAGTATGAAGCAGTCATCACCAGACTCAAGCTCTCCAAGGAGCTCAGAGTTTAGCAGCTGAAGGTTTTTAGCGACTCACAACTGGTGGTCGGCCAAGTTTGAGGAGAATTCAGGACTCAGGGGTCATCAATAATCAAGTACCTACAGAAGGTAAAAGACATCACCTTGACATTTCATAGCTTTGACATACAACATATCCCCCGAATAAAGAATGCAAGGACTAACTTGCTGTCAAGGTTGGCCACCTCGAAGACTGCCGAGCTGACCAAGGCCACCTACCTCGAAATCTTGAAGACACCAAGCATCAATGAACCCGAGGTAGTGCTAAATACTGATGTCGATCTGAGCTAGATGGACCCCCTAATCAACTTCTTGAAGGACGAAAAAGTGCCTGCAGATCGGACTGGAGCCCACTGGATAAAGCAACAAGCCTCCTACTACATCCTCCTCGATGACAAGTTATATTGTAAGTCATTTTCGTTGCTACTAATCAAGTGTCTGAGAGTAATCAACACATGTCAACAAGAACTGGCAGTCTCAACAACCAACAACTTTGGTAGCCTGCAGTTATAGCAGTACCACGGTTTGCACCCCACTAGCATTGCCCGCCACCCACGCAGACTGGCATCCATGCCTTCACCTTGCTACTGACCATTTTCTAGCCATCATTGCATGCTATGTCAAACCAGATAATGACAAAGTAGGCTCCCCTATATAAAAGAGCAATCCGAGAGACCTCAGATACACACACAATATTACTAATAGAGACCACACTCTGCTAAAATTTTCTCTCTTCCACATTGTTGCCTCGTTATTTTGATTTAGGCATCAATAAATCCCCCGCCGGAAACTTTCCAGCAAGCGGACTTCTAGTAGGCCATCTTCGGAGAAACCCAGCACTTGATGCATCAATTGGCTTGCTCAACTTGCCTCCAACCGACTTCAGGGTTGTCCGAGTTGCACTCCCACCTCGGTCCGAATTTATCAGCAACATTTTGTAATAGAGAACAATGTTACAACAAGTTTAAAATTTTGGTGGTTAATTAATATTTTAAAATTTGTAGGATCTAAACTTTAATGATCCAAATGTGAAAGGATGTTCATATAATTTTCTTAACTCAATTTTTTTTTAAAAAAATAAAAATTACTATAGATAAAGCTGCAAAAGGGTCAGGTTGACTTGTGACCCGACCTGACCCGACCTGCTAAGACCCGGCCCTATCCGTTCCGCTTAGACCCAACCCGACCCATTTTAGAGGACCCGTGAGGCTAGGCCGGGTTCTAAAATTGGACCCATTCCATTTTTTGGGTTGGGTCTGGGTTTACTAAATTTAGACCCGATCCGACCCATTTGAATTTTGGTTGTTAATAACTTATTGCTGCTTGTTAATAATCTCAATGTGATATCACTCTGCCGCAACTTGCACCAAAGAATCTTGAGGTATAGACAATGAATGGATGTGCACAACCGTATCATTTTGCTTTTGTCCTGGCCAAATTTTATCAAGAACTGAATCCATTAATACATTGCTGATTAACCGTTTAAGCTTTTTAAAAGGTCACCAACAAAAAAAAAAGGTACAATAGAAAGGTTCGAAGGTAGCTAGTTTTGGAATAGTTGCATACAATAATTTGATACTGCAGGAATTAATCTATCCCCAAGGAAGATCTTAGCTTTCTTGGATGTCATTGGCTTTTCAAAGAGAAACTAAGAGAGGTGATCCAACTCTGTCGTCATTAAGGAATTTGTATATGTAGTTTGTGAGAAGCTTCAGAATGGAGTTAGATCCCTCCGAGACTACATCTGTGGTGGTCCACGGCTTGGAATTTGAGAGGAAAGGAACTAGTTGGGTTTGTTTTGATTAAGCTTGAAACGTCATTGGTCCCCTAAGTTTGAACTGCCAGCTTTTCGTGCCAAGATTGTATAGTTAACTCTAGGCAACCAGGACATACAGCACATATGAGCCATGGTTCTAAAAGCAAAAACATAGTTTTGGCTGTGATAATTTATTTATTCTATTATATATAATTTAATTTTCTACTTTATAATTTTTGTAATGATTTTCAATATTCTGACTGGAATAGGATCCGACCAAGATCCAATATTTTTGGTTTAGGACCAGATTATGCATGATCCGATTCGACTCGAATAATCTATTGGGTTAGAAATTTTAACAATAAATCCCGTCCGGCCCAATTTAATTTTTTATTGAATTGGATCTGCCTTCGATATTAGAACTTGAATGAGATATCGTTTGAGTCATGGCCGCTGATGATTCAGTCCGATTCGACCATTTGCACCTAACGGTGGAATCTTA
Organism: Phoenix roebelenii; assembly: GCA_025769935.1. Classification (NCBI taxonomy): domain Eukaryota; kingdom Viridiplantae; phylum Streptophyta; class Magnoliopsida; order Arecales; family Arecaceae; genus Phoenix; species Phoenix roebelenii. Next base: position 14,932,968 of record JAOXJJ010000069.1, on the reverse strand, counting down.
ATTACCCTATCGCGTCACCTGCACGCGAAGTCAAGCCATTTACGTTCTGTCGTGTACGATCCTACGCCTGGGCCCGAAGCCTTAATGATCGGACCAAACCAAGTTTCTCCGACCGAGTCCCTGTTCTCTCCTTGAAGCCCCACCAGAAGCTACCCTTTCCTCACTTTGTTCTTTTTTGATCCACCAAAAACCCCAAAAGCTGAGAGCTCTCTCTCCAATCTCTCCCTTCCCTTTCCAACTCCGACGATGGCCGCCGAATCGAAAACCAAATACGATCGCCAGCTCAGGTACCGCCCATTTCCCTTTCTCTACTCCAGTCTCACAACTATGTCATGGAACTCTCTCTCTCTCTCGCTGTTTCTTGGCATTCTCTTCTTGCCCTAAGTTCGTCACCGGAGATTCCCACTCACTTCTAAGTCGATAGTTTCAGCCCTCAAAGCGTCGAGAGTTTTTTTTCCTTTTTTTCCCAATAATATTTGTATCCTTCTTGCGATTGGAGAGTTGGTTGCTGTCCAAGAAAAGGATAAAGAAACACTTATTGAGTGATAATTGGAGGTTTCTTCTAACCCTATTGCTGTACCGACATCTTGGACTTAATCGGTCCTCCTGTTCCCGCAAACTTCAAGATTGATGAACGATGACAGTTCGGTCGGTCACGGGCCGGAGATAGGTTGATATATTTGGATGTCCTGCATAAATTTTCTTGTGCTGAATTACATTACACATGATTTAACCTTCACAGCGTTAGTTCTCAAGCGCTCTTCTCGAATCCTTCCCGTTAAACCAAAAAAAATACAATTCTGATTTACCTTCTATTCACTTGTTTCTTGGCTTTCGTTCTTTGATTATGTTTTTCCTATAAGAACTTGATCGGACGTGGTTAAACATTACCGTTGAGGTTGCCTATATGTGGCATTTTCTCTCTAGCATTTGTTAAATTCTGCACTTTGATTCATCTTCACTAAAGCAATCAAATCATCAAAAATCTGGTGCTCATGAGCTGATCAAAGAGATTAATATTGACTGCCAGTGCTCAAGTTGTTTCTATGTTGTTCATTTGGTGTCCGTGTTTCCACTTCAACAGATCCATGTCTAGTTAAAAAATGCATGTGCGTGCTAGTGCCTGCACGAGTATATGCAGACAGGAGGGCACAAGCACACTTTTAGAACTGAGCTTATCGATTCATAGTAAAGAGAAGGATGTTTTTTTAAGGATAAAAAGTATAAGATAACTCCACATCTTTGTTGTTGCTAACTTGATTTCAATTGACTCGGTTTCTAGGTGGCATGGTGGTTAGTAGAGTTCATATAATGCCATTTCAGGAAAAGTGACCATTCTGCTCTCTTCCTCTCCCTCTCTCAATATCTTAAACCATTCTCTATGGATGATGAGACATAGTCAAAATTCTCAACCTGGTTTTTTCTTTGAGCTTTAAGTTTGTGCTATCATATACTTAGCAAATATGCTAATCTAAACTGCCACTTGATTAATATTGTGGGAAGTGATTTTTAAGTGTGGTAATCTCTGAATTTTAATTCTTATAAACGCTGAAATTGTTCGTCTGCTCTCTCTCTCTCTCTCTCTCTATATATATATATATATATATATATATATATGTATGTATGTATGTATATTCTTTTCTTGAAATTTATAGTGCTCTATTCTTTTTTTGCCTTATTTTTCCACTACTTAGTAAAAACCTTTTATGTATTGTTTCTTATCATCAAAATTTTATTCAAATTGCAGGATTTGGGGAGAACAAGGACAAGCGGCATTGGAGAAAGCGAGCATATGCTTGCTTAATTGTGGTCCTACTGGATCTGAAGCTCTGAAAAATCTTGTTCTAGGTGGTATTGGGAGTATCACTGTGGTTGATGGGTCTAAAGTGGAAGCATACCATCTTGGGAACAATTTTATGTGTATGCTCATCTCTTGCATTTATAATTTCAACATGCTTTCTTTCATGTACTAACACTTTTTAGATTGTCAGTGGATGAGGAAAGCCTGGGGCAAGCGAAGGCAAAATGTGTATGTTCTTTTCTGCAAGAGCTAAATGATGCTGTTAAAGCCAAGTTTGTTGAGGAGTCTCCTGATACGTTAATAGAAACAAATCCATCTTTTTTTGCTCAGTTTACATTAGTGATAGCAACACAGGTATGCTACTCTATTTTTTTCTTAGATTCTTTTTTTTTTCCAAAATTTGGTGCATAAGTGAGCACTTGCTGTAATCCTTAAATGTAGTTTACATTTTGTAGCTGTAAAATATAAAAGTTTGGCATGCTTTCGGCAGACATCCTCATGCACATGTTTCTGGTCTCATGAAGGGATGAACATAGTTCTTTGATGTTCCTCACAATGCCAAAGTTGATATTATGAAAATGATGGAAAAGAGATATATTTTTATTTCCTTGATGCCTAAGATATAGAATTTCTGTTATTTCATTGGCTAAAAAGGGGAATTAATTTTGCATGAAGTGGAAACATTGATTTAATTTAGAATGGTCATGAAGAGACAAAAGGGGATGAAGAGATATTGACCATAATCTAATTAAAGGGGGCAGAAGAGGAATAAATTATTTCTAATAAAAAGTTAACAACTAATGCAGGATATAGAGATTGTTATCATTATTGAATAGATGATAGATAAAAATGTGTATGGTAAATTATATGTCAGGGCTGATACTTACTGACCTTCAGATGGTGTTCTAAGTGTTTGATGCCTAACTAAGCATTCTTAGCAGTAGGAAAGTGATAACAAGAATGTTGATGTGAAAAAAATGCCATTCTTCCATGGACAGGTAGTTAAATGAATCAAGTGAGGGCAGAACATGCATTTGTATCATTTCACAAGAGGGCTGGAACTAAGGATGAGGCGAACAACATGCATGGATTGTTGGCTTATGTTTATTTGTTGATGGACATATATTAGTTAAAGCAAATTTCGGATGTCATAGATAAACTGAACAACACCATACTAGTTATATATGTATGTATGTGCTTTGTAGGCCCGTACAGACATCAGTTAAAAGAACTTTATTGTTACTATCTTAATATTAAAGTTCCTATTAGGAACACAACTTGAATGATTAAATTGAACTATTTTGCTAGGATAGGTACTAATATGCATAATGATGTAGTAACAGGGCTAATGAATGTAGTCTGGGATGATGATTTTGCGTATGGGATAGTGGAGGTTGACTTGCACATTGTAAAGTCAAATTTTAAGTTAATTTGCTTTAGGAAGTTTTTAGTCAGTCAATCAAAAGATCAGGGTTCTGTCTACACTAATTTGACCTTTTTAAGGTGTTTTAGGTTAGTGTTTCAGTCTTTATTCACTTAACAGCCAGGATTAGTTCTTGCAGTGGTCCTTTCCAGACTTATTTTTGATCCTTATCCAATTGAGGTATATGAACACTAGACCAATCAAGAAGAATCAGGATGGGTTTGTTTTTTGGTCCTTATCCAATTGACTGAGCCACTAATCCAAGTCAGCAGGGATTAGTTGGCCAAGTATATGGACCCTTTACCAATCAAGAAGAAGCAGGATGGGAGTCTGGCCCATCGCCTATATATGATGGATATCTTAGATGTCTGACCCCTGTTGGCTGCAGGAGAGTGGCCTAAAGAACAGGAGAATATGGGAAAGTAGAAACAACAGGAAAAGGGGGAAAAAGAAAAAAAAGAAGTTAAAGAAAGAGAACAATGGGGGAGGCTTCCTAAACTATTTTTTCTCTTCTTTTATTAGTGTCTATTTGGTAAGCATGATGGTTCGTTGTCTTTGGGATGTTTTGGGGAGTCATAGGACTATTAGAAGTACAATTAAGCCTGGAATGCAAAATTCAATTGAAACTGATGAAAACTTTTTTCTTTCTTTTAACATACCCTTTATTCTTCAAATTTGGTTCATTAAAGTCAACTTGAAGCTTGAATACTTGCTTTTGTATTAATTGAATACTTTCCTGAATGTTACCAGAAATTTCAGTTGTGTCTGGAAGTCAGATCTGGATTCTAACTTTCAGATCTTAACAGTTGCTGTAGATAAGTCTTTGGAGGGCTGATCTACATCACTTGAAGAGAAATGGATGGAAGCTATACATCTGATTCACAAGTTTCCAACACTAATCGATGCTAATGTTGAACTTATTTGTTTAGTACAAGAATAGCAATGATTATTGTCTTGGCATCCACATAATGGGCTACCAATTGGTTTACAACCATCAGTAATAGCAGCATTATGGAGATAGGCGAAGGTTGAAGTCCCGGCAAGATGAGGGCCGTCCCAACTATCCTATCCTATTTCTTAGAGATTACAGGACCTGGGATATTTCCTCCACTACCCCTCCCCATGGATCTGAAGCTGGGGACTTATGGTTCGGAGCCTTCATCGCCCATCCTATCGGGCTCCCCTAAGTCATGACTCGGGTTCTGTAGGGTGGGAAGAAAGGATCAACAGGGATAGAGGAGGGGAGGGGAAGGGAGAGAAAGAGGAAGGGACGATCCCGATAAAGGAGGAAAGTGATGAAGAAAAGAGGGCGGAGAACGCAAGGTTCGGGAAGGGATGATCGAGTTCTTTCCCCCCTTACCTTGCTCTATATTCTTTTAAGTATAATTTAGTTATTATTTTAGAACACAACAAATGATTTGGATGAGTGGCCAGAGGAAGTTAGGTTTTGCCGTGCACGAATTCGAACTTGACATTTTGCATTTTAGCTTTTACCTCAAAAATATCATATAAAAATTAAAAAATTAAACTAGAAAAATTATATAATATTTTATATTTTTAATAAATGTTCTTATGTAAAATAAAAGAAAATACAAAAAAGAGAACATATATTATATTATATACATATATAAATATTATGTATTTTAAAAATAACACTAAAATAAAAAATTCTAAGTTCAACCTTTACTTTCTGCATATATGAAAATTTAGATATGTTTCTTGCTTATCCCCTCTTCTCTAGTACAGGTCACCATGCTAACTACCTGAGCAACAACTTAAGAACGTGCACCAAATAAATTTTACTTATCCTTTTTTTATTACATAGTATGACAGCCTTGCTTACTTCACTGCGACTTATATACCGTTTAAGCATCAAACTATAAGTTACAATGCTAAAGTATTGAAAAGTAAAAGGGGATGGTTATGCGATGAAGCTCAATGTAGTAAAAATTGTCATTTTTCTTCAATTTGCATCATTTTTGCATTGACAAGGACTCATGTAGTATCAATTTTAAGAGATAATTGATCATTGCTTCATAATCAAGAAAGAATCTCCAATAACTTGAAGGGTACAAGAAATTATAGTGTCAGCTTTAAGTAGATATATGAGCAAGATAATATGTTAAGAAATATGTCAGCCCTTGAAGTTCAAATATGTTTAAAAATAAATAAAATAGTAAACTTAATTATATCTTAAGAAAAAAATCAGAAAATATAAAAAAAGTGTCTTGAACAAGTTTCAGGACATTCGACTGAGACAGCCACCAAGACGGGGCGGGATGTGGGGCACAACATTTTCGTGGGAAAATCGGGACAGCCCCATCATGCCGGATTTAAAACCTTGGAGATAGGGTTACTAGATGCCTGTTTTCTTACCGATCTCATCAAAATTTTGTTTTCTAAAGGTAAAAACAATTGGTATCATGTGAGCGCCCTGCATCATAAGCGAAGCTATAATTGTATTTGCTTCACACATCCAACTTTTATAGTTTTAAAATGAGATTAAATATTATTTTGTTAAACAATTTTTCTTGAGTCTTAATGCTGAGGGCCTTAATATTTAAACCTCTTTACTAATGTTTGTTAATTCAACTCTAAACCTTTGGCATCGCAGTTGTTGGAAAATTCATTATTAAAGCTGGATAAGATCTGTAGGCAAGCAAATGTCATATTGGTTGTTGCACGCTCATATGGTCTCACAGGGCTTGTCCGAATCAGTTTGAAGGTAATCTGATGGGTATAAGCCTGACTTCTGTTACTGCTCTAATATTTATACTGAAAGTTTTCCAGACAAGCTCTGCCCTTAATCAAGCAGATAAAATCCATTACTCCCTCCTCTATCTATGGATAGGAGCACAATGTGATCGAGTCAAAGCCTGACCATTTCCTAGATGATCTCCGCCTTCACAAGCCATGGCCTGAGCTCAAACAGTAAGTATTATTTGTCTTCCACAACTGGTAGCCTTTTGTCATAACTGTTGCTGACATTGACAAATTTCCTACAGATTTGCAAAGACCATTGATTTAAGTGTGACAGATTCAGTTGTACACAAACATACACCATATATAGTTATTCTTATTAGGCTTGCTGAAAAATGGGCTGATGCACATGATGGATGCTTGCCATCAACTAGGCAAGAGAAAAAGGAATTTAAGGTATTGGCATGCAGATATTCTAAATAATTTGTTCTTCACTCTTCATTTTGTTCAGTAACTAGATCACTATGCATATTGATCAATCTTTTTCCCCCTCTCTGTAGGATCTAATAAAAGCTCACATGCTTAATTTAGATGAAGAAAATTATAAGGAAGCTATTGAAGCCTCATTTAAAGTCTCCACTTCTCGAGGAATTAGTAAGCTGATGTTTTTATCTGACAATCAGTATTTATATCATAGAAATGAAATGTGTAACCTCTGTGTAACTATGGAGTTAATTTTATCATCATAATAAATTATAATCTGTTGTAACAAAATGGGAATATTCACCTTCTTGAGACAATCCATTTTTTTCAAAAAACTGATCTTCTTTGTGCTGTAAATCTTCCATTTAGGATTTCCACTTTCATGTAGGATGCGGACCAAAATAAACAACTAATTTTGCTACTAGATTCATGTACAGATGTTCTACTTTATTATCGGTCCTTCATCCCCCAAAAATATAATTTTGTGAAACATAATGCTAGCCATTTGTATGAGTGATATAAAGGCTAATCAAGTTTCTAGTTTTATGCCTACAAATGTGCTTGTATGGATGCATGCATGCCTGTGCGGTTGTTTGTTTGGGGCTGTTGGTGTGAGTTCTTAGCTGCCTCTGTTGGTGTGCCTGCTCTTTTATTATCACTAAAATGGTTTTTCTAATATATAAGACAAGCTTTCCTATGTGATTTGCTTATCAATTTCATTCCACTATTTTAATCATGCCATATATTTGTGTATGAACAAGGCAGTTATCAGTATAATTCATGTTGGTGTATGTGCCTGACTTATTAATAAAATCATGCTAGTGGTGCATGCATGCATGTTCCTGAATTACTAAAAGAATGGTGTGGATGACATATGGAACAACCTCTCCTAATGCAATTCTGGAATTCCAAGCATTTTTTTAATGATGTATCAGTATAAATAAAAGAAAATGTCACGCTCTAGATTACTGTCCCATATAGATCCCCCCTGTAATAACATATGGAACATTTTAGGCTCACAATATGGTTTAAGATCAGAGTGAAACATGATAAAATATGATCCCTAAAGGGGAGGGTTTATGTAGATGCTATAGAAGAACACCATTAAACAACTAGAAATAGTGAAAGAGAAAGTAGTTGAGAGAAAAGAAAAGAAGAAAAATATGAAGAAAATAGAGAAGGGGATGAAGCGGATGTGGAGCACTCTGTCAATGAAGCCTTCTGCATAATATTTAATTATCAAACACCAAGGCACCATGTGACCCAAATGCTGCAAATTGAGGAGCAGGTCATCATATTGTCAGGTTTATGAGATGGGCCAGTGCAGTAAACTCTGAAACATGTTACAAAGATCATTAATATCTTGTAATTCTCCAAGCCTGTTTCGGCATAAATCAAGATTCAGTTCATTATAGGTTTGATCTGATATCATATTGACAAATCCAAAGAAAGATTCTCGGCTTTTGAGGCATTTGACATTTGAATTGATTGCATTACAAGCTTTTGATCCTATTGAGATATTGATGGTAGTTGGTGAAAATAGTGCTGCATTGCTCGCCAATTAGTGTTGGTAGGGGCACATTATAGGGGAGGTTAGGGATTGTGTGCTCGATGTGTTGCTTATCCCAATTTGGGTTAATCTAGTGGTTCTATTTAATTTGTTTGGCTTAGTCTTCATTTTAACACTTATTGACACCAATAGTGGTGGTTTGACTTGATGAGCACAATGTAATTAACTTTTAAGTTTGCATGTATAGGTATGGAAAATTAGTATTTGGATTGTCGATAAATTGATTGTATGTTTGGGAGCTAATGCTCGTTGTGTTTCTTACAAATTAGGTTCTCATCTTTGTCAAATTATCAATGATGCTGCTGTTCAAGTTGACTCAACATCGCCAGATTTCTGGGTTTTGGTGGCAGCTTTAAAGGTGAAGTCATTTCTATTATTAGTTTTCAAAGTTCCACCTCTCATTTCCTTTATGCTATAGAAAATTTAATGGCATATTTTCAAATCATATTTTCACTTAAATGGAAATTTCCATTGGTTCTTGTGGTAACATATCGAAAATGCCAGTGACATTCCTAGATATTTATTTTGTGGCCCTTGTTGCATTGTGATGTTAGAGCTCTACAAATACTAGGTTTAAAGTCCCATTTCAATTTAAATACCACTTATTTGTTCTTGATAATGCTGGTAAAGGATATTAGAAGAGGAAGAAGGAAGAAAACAATCAGTACTTGTGACAAGGTGATGGATCCCAATTGTATATTTAATATATGTGTCTAAATCAACGATATTAAATCACACAATATTTATTTGAATCTGATTTGATGATCATTCAACCATTCAGCTATATTTGGTTCAGGAAAACTAAAAGGTGAAATAGGAATGATGATTTTGCAAGTTATTCCTATTTCTATTTGGGAAAAATACCTAAAATCAAGGTCCATAGTTTTGGTATCTGGTGCCGTACTCATACCTGACTGGTACGGCATGGTACCGAATGATAATGCACCACACTCAGTATGGTAATGCCTACTGGTTCAGTATTGGTACAGTACTTTTTGTCTATTTTGTTTTTTTATTTTTTTTTGTTCTTAAGGACTATTTTGAGCTTAATGGATGTTTAAGGGTATTTTAATGTTATTCTTTTTATACCGTATTGATCTCAAGAGATTGTATGATTGCTTAATGGATGCAATTGTAATAATTAATATAGACAATGCATAATGTTGATCTTGAAAGCACATAGACCAAATTGATTTAAATTATAAAATATGTACGATGTCTAGTTCCTCATCAAGTGACCATGCCGCTTGTAGATGTCGAGATCTTATTCATTACTCAAAACCTTGGATACGACTCCAACCCCAATACTATACCCATCTTTGCATCCCATAATTTGAGCCTCGTCATTGTCTTCGAGATCTGACACCTCATAGGCCTCTAGATCCCTAAAGTGATGGTAGCTCGGTTGCCCCAAATTAATATTTGCATTCTTTTCTGCACTTTTCTTGCTCTCTTTAAAATCGTAAAAGTGTTTCTTCATCAACTGTCGGACCTTTTGTGAGTATTTCTTATATGTAATCATATTGAAATAACCACCAGCTAGATGCTGCCTCAATCTCATCACCTGCTCCCCTCCACTCTGTGCCACACCACTTGCACCTCTAGTAGCGTCGGTTTGAAATCATCACACTGTGCTTCCAACCTATGTCAAAATCATTGCCTTTCTTCTTACTTCGTAAATTCATCTGCAATTTTTTTATGAACACACACCATAGACCACCTCATTCATCACCATAAATTACATAAAGTGAATCTACACTTTATAGAATAAACAAAATTTCATATTTTTATATAAATTGGTGACTTTTATAATTTACTTAATGTAATTTATAATATTATATAAAATCTACGCATGTTCTAGAAAATATGCCCCAATTACAAATAAACATTACCATATTTTTGATGATTTTTAGTTGAATTAATAATAATTTAAGTGTTTAAAAATTTCATACTCTACATCATAAAGGAAAAATGGTCAAATTACTTCAAAAAATAGTTTACATGGAATACTAATTTTTATATCAAATATTTTTTAATTAATTTTTAAATAATAAAGTAATATTTAGTTATAAAATATATAAAATATTAATTGTATTTCGAATTAATGTAGAATCTTATCTGAAGTACTACATTTTGTTAGCACATGGGTATGCTGTAATCACTTATTTTTGAAATTTATTTGAATTTGGGCTTAGGTTCGAGTAGCCATAACCATGCTCAAATTTGAATAGCTTGCTATCAAAATAAGATAGCAAGTAACATCAATATCTTCAAACATGATGCCTTTTTTAAATTTTTGAACATTATTTTATGATTATTATTTTTAATCCAAAAATATTTTTAATCTAAAAAATTACAAGATGAACAAAAATCATCATTTCTTCTTCTATCCATAGATCATTCTTCGATACCATGAAATCATGTCAAAATACAAAATTTTGACATGATTTTCCCTGATTTTATCAATTGTGGCCTACTTTAGGCATAAGAAAGAAAAGACAAGAGAGGAATGAGTAGAAAATAGAGGGGACTATATCTGATTTTGGTGAAGTTTAGTCTCAAAAGGAAGAAAAGGTAGGAGAAGGCCACAGGATGGTCTTCTTGTACTCCCCTCTATTATTGGTGTGATAAGGGGCCCAAACAATCTCAAACCGCTCTGTACAAAGTAGAGCTGGGCAGTTTTGCTTGATTCAGGCCCTTTAGTGATCTGAACAGCCGAACCGATCCAATGTTATGGTGGTTCGGTTGGGTTTGTCCCATACCAGGCGGTTTGGTTTGGTAAGGCATTCCTTGCCCCGAATAACTCTAGGCTGGTAGTGTTCTCTCCTTACAAAAGATGATGTAAGTAATTTTTTGTGCATACTTTGTAGGATTTGTGTTTGTTTCATCCTTAAAAATATGCACTTTCACTATTATCATGACAATAATTTTTATTCTTCGCTAACATTTGGATATAAGACAGTTGTTACAGTAAAATTAAGCTTCATCAAATTACATAGGTTAAGGATATGGATATCTACTTAATCCAAGATGAATAGTGAGCTTATCTGGAAAGGTAAGAGGTCATATGATTTCTGATGCCAATTTGTGGTACCTGGTGGTCATAGCTTATTAGATGAAAGAGGATTTGTAAAGCACTCTGTACCATTGCAAGGAAAAGTCATTGATCTTTGAATGAAGCTTCAGTGCTTAACAAAAATTTTGTAATGTAGTTAACTAAAGATTTTATCTGCAAGGAAAAACAAGGTAAGTCATAATTGAATAGAACCTTAGTTTCTGAAAATCCATCTTGCAGCAGCTTAGTCTAAAATTTCCGATTGCATCGTCACCAATTCGGCTATTTCTCTCATCTGAAGTTAGATCAAGCAATTACTGTTTCATTGAGAAGGTAGTTCAGATAACATATTAATGGGTGAAAAGCTTATTACCGCCAAATAATGCTGGATTTTTATTCCTTCTGGTATTTCTTAATGGTTCAGCTTTGCTCCTGATCCCCATTAATTTGTTATATAAGATCGTTGCCCATATTATGCATACTATCTCCAGAATGATTTCCATAATGTTTATGTTGCTTTTGATAATCTCTGAATATTGTGTGCGCATCACAAAACATGTGCTGTTTTTTGTTTTTAAATTCGATCCAGTCATTGTAGTCGTTTGGTTTGTAAGGAGTCTGCGAGTGCAAACTAAACAAAGGTTTCTGTTGTTTCATATTTATGAAGTCTAAGAGTATCCTACATATCCTGTTTGGATATTTAAGTGATTTCTCATCTTGAGGTAGGTGCTACTTAAACATACTACATTATACAGCCTAAACTTTTATCTTATTGTTCTTCACAGGAATTTATTGAGAATGAAGGTGGTGGAGAGCCACCACTTGAGGGATCCATACCTGATATGACATCTTTAACTGAGTTAGTGACTGGATCCTAATGTACATAGCTCAGTTTTATTTTTGAGTTACTACATTTTGTTATATCATTGGTTCTTCTGTTGTACAGGTATTATGTCAGCCTGCAAAAGATCTACCAAGCTAAGGCCGAGTCTGATTTTCTTGTGATGGAGCAACGTGTGAGAAATATCCTGAAGCGAATTGGTAGAGATCCTGATGCCATTACAAAAGCATATATTAAAAGCTTCTGTAGAAATGCTAGAAAGATCACTGTGAGTATTCTCTTATCCTTTAAAACTTAATTTTGTGGAGTCAACTATTATTTTTCAACTGAGATCTTCCTAATTACCTTAGCTACTACATGCTGTTCAACCTACCTAATGGTAGGTAGATTCCATGTATTTGTCTGCCTCCAAATGTTGCCATATTCCTTCAGCAATTTGTGCCAACTGCATTCATTTTCACTTTATTGTAAAATTTGCATGTGAACTGTAAAATTGATCTTATAGACATTGTCATGTTTGATCACAAATTTTGAAACTTCTGTGTTGGAGAATAATCATGTCACTAATGTTCTGTTTCTTTAATATTATCAAATCATCTGTTGATCCCTCTTTCACAGGTATGCAGATACCGCAACATTGAGGATGAGTTCAGCACTCCTATTCTACCTGAATTACAGAAGTACTTGACAGATGAGGACTACAAGTGAGTCCCTTAACATGCTCATTCAGACATGTTACAAGATGTTGTGTCTGTATTTAATTTTTTTATATCAATCCTTCGCCATATGATCCTAAAGTAGTTGGCCCTGATATTTTTTCTTGTAAATTATCTATTCATTTACCAATATTTTGAAGCATACTCAGGGGAAACTATTGACTGGACCAGACACTCTACCACCCCCACTGCCTCTTCAAACTTAAGGGTTGTTTAAGTTCCTTGTGGTTGCTGGAATTTTTAAGATTATAAAAGTGCAGGCCAGAGAACTGCTTTTTGGAATTATATTTGATTTATTGGTGCTTGTTGGGTGTGAATCATTTCTATTGAAATGTAGTTCCAACAAGCTTTGTTTTGTTACGGTAATGAAGTTACTTTGGCTTCAGTACTAAATTTCTTCTCTCCTCTCTTCCGCTTAAACTTGCAGTCAATACTTTGCCAAGGGAACCGGCAACGGCCTCCACCGGTCCAGTATTAAAATTTTGTAGCCGCGGCAGGACCCTTGTTTCATTCGAAACAAGGGAACCGGCAACGGCCTCCACCGGCCCCCGCGGCCTTTGCCAGCCCTGCCAGCCCTTCACCGGCGTCCTCCACCCTCCTCCGGCTCTTCCTCCCCCGCTCTCTCTCTCTCTCTTTTCCTCTCTCCTACGGTCCCTCTCTCGGTACCGGCCTGGCACGACCCATACCGAATTATCCCACCGGAAAACCGGTATGGTATCCAGTACCGGTTCCTCCGATCTTGATTGGGACCCTTCTTGTTTGCAAGAGGTTGTGGGTTCGAATATCCTGGTGGCTGCATATGGTGTAAAGTTTTCATGGGACAATGTATTTGAAACAAAAGATGGGCTCTTTGCCCAGTTTGGCCCATGTGGCTTATTGCTAGGAAAAGGCTTGCCCCATTTTGTAGCACACACTAGCCTTGCCCCAGAAAAAGGCAAAAAGAAAAAAGGAAAAAAAGAAAAGGTGAAGCTTTTGTTTTGTTTGCTTGGTCATAGTTTTGTTTAGGTGATCATAGCATGAAGGCCATGGCATGCTTTTTTTTTTTTGGTTGGCCACTTGATTATACAAGCATTGCCTTGTGCACTGCTGATTGCTTGATCAGACAATATTTTGCGAGAGCATGATTTTTTATGTTCTGTAACTTCAATATATATAGTAGATATTAACAATTGTAGTCTAACTTCAAATTACATGCCGATTATTTGATTTACAGGTGCTTATAAGCCAAATACTTTGAAACTTATGAATACTGATGTGTTAATTAACTGTAGTGGTCAAGAAGCAGCATCTTCTGAGGAATTATTTATTTACATATTTGCAGTTTTGCCGTTGGCTTTTATATCCTACTTCGAGCTGTGGACCGGTTTGCTGCTAATTACAACAGATTTCCTGGCATTTTTGATGGGTACGTTTGGAAGCTGTGATTTTTGTGTGTGTTTGTGTGTGTGTGGTTGCCAAACTTCAGTCATGAATGCTTAGCTATGTCAAGATGGTTTTGCACAGTGAAGTGGACGAGGACATTTCAAGATTGAAGACTATTGCAGTTGGATTATTAAGCGACTTGGGATTCCATGGTCCAGCATTATCCGAGGATCTAATCAATGAAATGTGCAGATTTGGAGGTGCAGAGCTCCATGCGGTTGCTGCCTTCATAGGGGGAGTAGCTTCCCAAGAAGTAATCAAGGTCCGTCTCTTGAGTTCTTTTATTAAGCTCTTCTGCAAAGGTAATACTCATGTATTTATGGCTTGTTTCAGCTTGTCACTAAACAATTTGTGCCATTGACTGGGACATTCATATTTAATGGAATTGATCAAAAATCACAAGCCTTGGCACTATAATTGCAAGCATCAGCTGATAAAGGTATCCTAACTTTGTGGCTAGGAAATAATTAAATTTTCAGGAGTCATCTATTTTTTTTTCCTTTTGTGCCTGGGAGAACTTAAATCCTCTTCTTTTGCTGATAGGACTGTGGCTGCCTGTGACATCATACCTTGCCAGAAACCAATATATGGAGATTCTTGCACTTCTTACAAGGCAAAAAAAAAAAAAAAAGTCAAGCGATCGCCATTGAAGAGGTTAATATCAGATAATCGTGGAGATCTTTTTTCAAAGAACTGGTTATGATACAAAAATTTTCGGGGGACACATTGCTTGTAGTGATCATATATTAGCCAGAAGTTAATCCCAAATGGTTCGTCTGTTGGTCTTGTATGCGAACCGTTCTGTAGTTGAGGAATGCCTTGATATCAGGGATCTGTAGAATGATATGAAACACATAATGGTCCTAAGATCTGTCTTTTTGATAGTGTCAAATCTCTGTAGTTACCATTGTTAAGCTAACAAACCACCCCCAACAGCCACTACCACAATCTGTAAACCACAAAAAAGAAAAGAAAAATTAATGAGGAAATGGAATGCAAATTAATAAAATGACAATGCCAGCAAGCTAATTAATGCAGGCAGGTTGAACTTCTCACCTCGGGAACACCAGCTAGCTTGTAGAGGTCAAACATAAATGATCCAAGTCCGGTGGGCCGGATATTGAAGGCCTGCGTCAGCTCATGCCAGGAATTGGTGAATGAATGATAGGATACGCTAGGAGTTGTTCCAATAAGAGTTCTAGGAGTAAAACAAGCAGCCTAGGGCACCCAATGTTCCAGAGCTCCTGAGCCTCTATCCTGTCTGGAAAGTAACGGTTACTGCAATTTCTTCGATTGATTTCAAGGGGAAACTAGGGAACCATTTTTATTGTTGTAGCAACCAATTTCAGGAGCCTAGATTCCTTCTTGATGTCTTAATAAAATTCTTCAGTTGTCCTCCAAGAATTTAATTTCCAAGTACTATTGGTCATTTATAATTTACAAGTTTTTAAGGTCACAATGGTACATAGGGTGAATACATCACTGCTGATCGAGAACATCCATTCTATGAGGCCAACATGCTACAATGGAGCTGCTCAGTTGTTGAGCAGCCATACCAGCTACTTCACGAGACTCAAGAGTTGCCGTGTATTCAGTCCACTCTGGCTACTAACTATCCAGAAAAGGGGAGGATTTTATCACCCCCGCATATTTCATGAGCTTCATGAGCCCAGTATGTGGACGGAAATGATATTGCACAAAAATACAATGCCTTGACCAGTAAATGCACCGGAAATACGTGCTCTGGATTGGTGGCTGTTCACATTGCTGGCAGCTAGAAACTTCCAATCTCACGAGAACGTAGAATGCGTCGAAAACATACATCTTCTCCCAAAAAAAATCGACGTTCGTTTTTGGTTGGGCGACATGACATGGACAAATAAATATATTTATAAAATTTATAATATTTTTTTGAATATACCAAAAAGTATACTAAATTTTGTTTATGATAAGAAATATATTTTAATATATATAATTCATTTAAAAATATTTATTAGCTCTCCATCGAAATACCCCATATTGACAGCTTTCATGGACCTAAATAGACTAAAAAAATAGACTGGATAATAAAAAAATTATTACTTAAATCATTTATTTAAAAGTATTGTTGGAAATTTGGTAATAGTCCTATATTAAATTACTTATAACCAGACATTGTAATTTTTTAATACATTTTTTTCAGAATAATTTTTTCACCAACTAAACATAGTAAAATTTTGTTTTTCCCACAATCATTTACCTAAATAAATTATTCTCAGATAATCTAACATACCACAACCAAACGGACCCCTACAGTCCGTGGAACTACTTTTACCGGAAAACGAAGACATAGTTACCCAAAAAAATTGAAGACATGATTAAACATTCTCATCCCTTTCATTATTATTAATAATTGACTGCCCAATGGACACAGTTATTCCGACCGTTTTCCAACCCAAAGGGTACCGGTCCCACCAAGACAACTCTCTCAACAGATCCTCTAACGTTACAACAAATGACTTTCTAAATAAAACGGATAGCAGCCTTTAAGTGGAACAAAATTAAGATCCTACGTCTACTTGTCTGCT
Source organism: Phoenix roebelenii (assembly GCA_025769935.1). Lineage (NCBI taxonomy): Eukaryota > Viridiplantae > Streptophyta > Magnoliopsida > Arecales > Arecaceae > Phoenix > Phoenix roebelenii. Next base: position 14,916,390 of record JAOXJJ010000069.1, on the reverse strand, counting down.
GTTTGAAGGTCTTTCTTTGCAGGATTATAAACGCTATACTCACCGAAATCCCGCCGTCCACTGTCAAAAGAGATCAGAGTATCAACAAATCAGAATTTGTAATGTGGTTAAGCACAAAATTCAGTTATATGATAAAATATTAATTTGGTTACAAATATCTACATCATAAAAGAAATGTAATTCTAATTGCATCATCATAAGATCTTTTGCATCATTTTGTATTGCTAATAATTGTAACAGCCACTACTAATGATATTTCCTTCACCTTATTTCCTCAAGGATAGAGGCTAAAGTGAATCAACTTTGCCCTGGGTATCACAAAATATGACATACTTGGGTGGTTTTACAGGCTGCCATTTGTACCAGATCATCAAAACACAGCCTCCTGTTACGGATAGCGCAAAAATGCTTCATCAACTTCGAGCAACTAAACACAACCTCAACAAAAAGTCTGCATCAACACACCATAATGGATTTTATTTCCTATTTTTTACTTATTCAGCATTTTCTTTCTTTTTTTTTTGTCAGCATGTACTGGCACATTAACGCAACCTCAAATCCTGGCCAAGTGACCCCTTGAATTACACATAGAAATACCCTCCAGGAAACATGTAAAACATATACTCTAAAGCTCACTGTCCCAGAAGCCCACTATACAGCCAAACCAAGTCTTACGAAGTGTGTTTGGTGAGATAAACCCTAGAGTTACCTAGCCAATATGCACGTAAATTGTGAACTATACAAACAAAAAATCAAACCAATCTACTTGCACTTTCTAAAGCAGAAATTTTTTGCAGTTCATGTGTCCACATAAAAATAATGGAAGGAAGACTGACCACTAATTGATGCAAAAGCCTAAGCTAAGCTTTTCACAAGCCCGTGCTGCGTTTTTCTAAATAAAGAAAAGGTCTTAAAATGAGACATAGATATGTATTGGATCTGATTAACAGTTCTTCCACTATTCATTTTTATTTAGTGCTCATAATACTAGGCATTTCCTTTTCCATTAAACCCACTTATGTTTTTGTAACCTTGCAACTGTAAGTTGTTTACTTCATAGATAGTGACAACTAAGTGATCTAGCTCCCGGATAGCAGTCCACTTTTCCAAAATGAAGTCACTAGGCATTTAGGCTTTTGGAAGCTGTACTTTCTGTTCAGAATGCGTATGCATTATAATTTCCACTTGGTAGATGAGGTGATGCCACCAAGTGCATTGTGTCCACAGTAGATTTGCCAAACTGGTACTAGAGGTCATATCGGCCAGCCATCAATTTGGTATAATATTCATACATACAGTACCGACCTAAGGTGTAATGGAACAAGGGGAGGAGAAAGAGAGGGGAAAAGGGAGGAGAGTGAGGGAGAGAGAGAGAACATAAGGGAGAGGGAGGGACATGCATACCTGCCTCCAACACCATCAACTTCAACAACAACAACAACAAAACCCTACCTAACCGGCCTAGCCATGAGGTCATTGTCGCGGAACCCTAACCATCGACGTCGACATTGACATCACTGATATCATCACAGGAGAGGAGTTGCAGAGGATCGGGAGAGGGGAGAAGGAAAAGGAAGATTGGGAGGGAGAGAGGAGGGAGGAGAGGAGGATAGAAAGAGGGAGGGGAGAGGTGAGGAGAATCTGGAGAGGGGAGTGGATAGGGAGAGAGGAGAAGATTTTTATAAAAGACCTCTTCAAATCGGATCGACTTGCTGGACCATCTCGGTGACTAGCCGGTCTGGTTTTGCACACCCAAACTACCTAGTTTGGGGCGACTAGGCAGTCCTTGGTCTCCATACAAGTTTTTATAAGGGCGAAAATTTATCTGATTCTAACTTACAATCTGATTTATATGACTTATGTCCAATTTCAGCACTAGAATTGGATAACTTCTAATAACTGACCTGATTAAAATAATCAGTAGCACAATTCTAGAAATACTGATAACTACAAGGTACCACCACTACCCCCCACCCCTCTCCTCTCACAGGCCTAAGGTAACTATAGAGTGGATCAAAGAAAAACAAAGAGGACAAGTAAATGCATTAAATATCTTGGTGATCTACTATGGAAAAATAATAAACAAGATCAAAGATGGGCTGACCTGTGCATTATGTCCCAACCAGAAGGTAGGAAACGAGGATGAATAGCATCAACAAACACTTGCCTCCACCTTTGGCAAAATTGGAGGATGCCATCCTCCCCATACTTGTTTAGTAAATGCTCCACAACTTGCTTCCCATGAGGTCCATGCCCCAACAATGATAGCTTCTTTGCACTTTTTGAGGAGGTAACTTGATAAGATGTGGATGGGATAACAGCTTCACAAGTCTCCTTCTGTAGATCCCCATGCCCATTCCCATTACTTGAAACACATACATTTCCTAGCTCCAAGTCTTCTGTTTTGTTAGGACACTGTATGTTGCCACTAGGAAAATCATCTCTATTGAGCAACAAAACTGCATGCATATCACTAGCAGATGTATTTGTTTGTCTACCATCAGTATCCTTCACATCATCTTTTAATGATTCCTGAGATATATGAATGCTATTGTTCCTCTTAATATTATTCTCAATCGTTTTATCATTGCTAGATGTGCTACTCTTACAGATAATGCTCTGTGCATGATGTCTCAAGGATAATCCTTTTTTCTTCTCAAGCCGTCTTCTCTCATGAGGACTCATGCCAACAAGTAATGCCATTTCCAGGTCTTCTCGAGATATTTCTCTTCCCCCAAAATATGCTTTTACGACCTGCAAAGGAAGGAAATAAATAACAATAGATGTAGGAAGCTTTTTTTTTTGAATATGATAATTTCCAGTACAAGCAGAAAAGCAGTTCATATGATAGGAAAAGGTAAAGAGAATAGAGTTCCCTGCTAGAACTCCTGAACATCCTCAATTGATAGTTCACAGATACAAGATTCTAATATGTTGACCTAAGAATATGGTGGTATTCTTCCATACCCGCATGATGGGCAAATGTGAATTTAAAAGGAATACAACATTCAAAAGTCAAGTCAAGGCCCATCAACAAAGAGAGAGCCGTACGATGCAAGTAAGTTGCAGCACTGGATTCTTAGTATCATCACCAACCCATTTTGCAGGCAAGTGGTAACAGACCACTCCTAAACCAAGTTATGGTGATTCTGCTTAACAAGAAAATAGTTCAGCTAGACAAAAGGTGGAAGTAGCAAATTGGACAGAGAAAGTGGTTTCTGAACCCATAAGACAAGCATTTAACTTCCATCAGTCGGCCAATCATATTCCACATTCTCAACAAAGTAATGTGTTTATCTAAAGTGATGAGAACATAAAAAACTTCTAGAAGTACTCATAGATGCAAGTAATAGCCCACAGCAGGTTTTAGAGGTGAATTATGGAACCTTGTTGCATTGAAAGCAAACATTTACATAAAAACGGACAAGAATACTTGAGCAAAGGTAAAACACAAACTTTTTACTTGTGATAACAGTAAAATCATATGGCTGTTTGATACTTGTACTAACAAAGACATGAAGGGAAAAACAATAAACAAATAAAGAAAGAAAATCTAACATTTTGAAGATAATTTAAATGAATTAAGAGAGGATGGTCTCATTGCAACATCTAATTCTGATCATGTAGAAGTTTCCAGTGATAAGCATCAAGGATTCACAGATCATACTTAAAAACTTCTGACAATGCATTAAACCAGTAAAGTGATATCTAAAATAATAAATCCATCACGTTGACATTCTTCACCAACATAATTATTGCTATTAGATAGAAAATGCTTTCGTATATTCTTGGCAGAAGAGGTCATTATGCAAGGTAAGCCTCATCATATAGTCAACAAAAGGTATGAAATAAACAGCAATATTCAATTATTCATTATCCAAAGATTCTAAGCTGCAAATGGTGCAAATTGAAAATGGCAACTATGCTTTAAAGTTGCATTTCCTGACCTGCATCAGCTCTTCATGCCTTCTTGCCGGCATGCTGGATCCATGGCGTAGAAGAGCCATTGCTGCAGTTCGCAACTGCAATGGGGACACACCTGTTTCCTCAATTCCACCCACAGATTTTGATGTCACAGTTGCTACCGTGCTCTCTCCTGAGTCAACTATCATTCGCACAAAAAGGGGGATTCCGAATTCTTCTGCTATCCGCTTCTTAAACTTTTCAGCAGCAGAATGAGCTATTTCATGACAGTCCACGCAAAGTAGAACAATATCATGAGAACGGTGGCTTTTCAAGTGCTCTGGAAAGTGCATTCTGTAGCATGATGGTATTATTCTGTAACGTAAGTAGTGATTCTTTTCCCCACATCCAACACATATATTTTTCTTACTCTGAATATAAAAGTCATTATCTTCATCTTCTGGACGGCCTTTTGGTTCAAAAAGAAGCATAATTGCTGGAGGATCATCTTCAACAATCTTTGCCAAATCTCGTTTAAGGTACCTGCAGTATAATAACAATATAAATGTCACACATGATGGCATTACATACTCTGCTAAATATGAATAATTCAAGGGCCACTAACCACTCCAACTTTCTGCGATCACAATAACAAAGCAATCTCCCATCGCTAGCATAGATCCTGCAGTTGTGATACACTGGGGATTTGCATGAGAATTTTTGAACAAAAAGTTCACGCGAGGCCTTTTTGCCAACCATTGAGGTAAACTTTTCTCCTGCATGCTTCATGAATAATTCATTGGTTTGTTTCAAACAGAACTCAGATAATAAAGCATAGTTATAAACTGAAAGTGGACAACATCCTGTAGGACCCAGGTGCTTTTGCAGATATCTTCTAAAAACATCATCTATGTTGGCGCTCACTTCTTGAAGGAGGAAGCAAAGTTCCTCTATGTGGGTACTGACAACAGGTGACGGTGATGGCAAGATAGAATAGATATTTGAAGAACCATTATTCAAATCAGCTTGCTGAATGACATCATATACTTCAGTTGGTTCCTTTGGAATTCTCATGGCAAGAGAAACAATAGCTTGATCTGATAAGACATATCTTAAGCTTTCATCATGAATTCGAGCCTGAATTACAGTCAAGGAATTAGAGTAAAAATACAGCTCACCACTTCACTGACACATGCAAATGCATAGAAATTTTAAGAAAATAATGTCCAGCAGTTCTGAAAATGTTGAATGAAGAGTAGCCTAGTAATCAGCTTGTTAAGATTTTTGCAGCAAAAGAGAGCAATATAGTGAGGGGGAGCTGATATGGCAAATGTTGTAGAATCAAAGACAACAGAAAAGGTGTGTGATTACATAATTTTTAAAATTTACTGTAAAACCCATAAACAGATCTTCAAAAGGCACTTGGCATCTGTACACTCTCTCTCATGCGTATGTTTTGAGGTTAAGAATTATATATATACTTTGCCGGCATAGATGGCATCACCATATGGGCATTAAACCCTATTATTAGTTGGGCTTCATAAGTATAAGAAAGAAGGCAGGAGAGACATGACTTAGACACACCAAGTCACTCTAATCCAGATTTTGTAATAAAATCAGTATTTAAATAACAACTGAATAAGAGAGATGAAGCAGCACATGCATATATAGAAAAGCTAGCTATGGAGCATCCTATCAGGAAAAATACTAAGTCACAGAACAGGGTGCCTTTGTGTAACACACTACCACATTGGTGAGATCGAAGGGATGAAGCACTCATCCATCAGATAACATCCTACATGCAACTCACCAACATGCCATGCTTTGGAGAAACACGTGTTGATATTAGTTGAGCACTAATTATATAGGTCAGCAACTTTCTTACAGTGATACTGGAGCATATAAGTAGATCACACAGTTGAACTATATTACTTTGTAAGAGTTGTGGTTTTGTTTGAGAATAAAATACTCGTGAACGCTCTTTACTGCTTTTTTTATAGCAATTAATACATATTAGCCACCACATAAATCAGCATCTGATGGGCTAAAAAATATTCTATGGAACTTGAGTATTCACGAAAATTGAATGTTCATAAAATAATTATTTAACAACAAAGGTGGTAATGTGATGCGCTTACATAATTCTAAGATTTCTTAGGTCAGATCAAAAACAATTATCCATAAGTTTGAGCATACAGGAAGATACTAACCAATTCTTTTATCATATTCTTTTTATTGTCACGTGGTAAGCATATACATAGTATGAATAAGTTTGAGCCAAAATAATTGTTTATGCCACTTATACACCCATTTACACTCCAAAATAGAGACGTTCGTTTCATTTCTTTTTGAATAAGTGCAACATGTTTCAAAGAATCACTACTAGTATCATTTTTTTCTAAGTGAAGAGCCAGCCGACCCTGGTAAGAGGCACAACATTCCTCGTATTAGTGATATGATAAAGAAATTAAATTATCATTACTGTGATTAAGTATTGGCCAGTAGGATAACGAAGTCCAGAAAACACCTTGTCGAGATCCCAGGAAATGTCATTTCTTGTATCAAGCTGCCTTAGGTTGCACCATGTGGCGTCTTGTTGTTGTGCCCAGCCACATGCCTGGGCTCATAATAATAAAATTGGGTCAGTTTTGCACTGGTCCATGCCAATGCATGCTGACCAGCTAAACTAATACACACTAAAGGATACATATATATAGATACCATACCCATGTTTTTCTGGCAATCTAAGTTCCATAATGCACATACAGGATGGCACAACACTTCAATTCTGCATACCAGAACTTTGTCACCATCCTCTAAATTTTTACAGTTCTTTGTAACATGTCCACTACAAGAATCTATGACTTATTCCAAGTTAGAGATCAAATATTAATAGACATATCGTGAGCAAAAGAAATCATGAAGGATAACAGGAATTGGAGATTATCTGAAGTACAAAATGTTCGTAATTGTTTGCATGCAAAGTAGATATAAGAATTTTGTTTCACAAATATGAATCCAGCAAAGCATCTGCAGATGCAAGTCATCTCCGTTGGTATGTACCAGCTGTCGGATTCCAGAAGACGCTCAAACCAGACTAGCATGCAGCTAAAGCTGGTAGACAACATACTAGGGTGCACCAATGGTGTAGCGGTGCTCCACAAACAATTTAAGAAGCTGTAGTACATCTTTTAGAGCATTATTATATTACAGGTGAGGGCAAGACTTTGGAATGTATATCACTAACTCCGAAATCAAGTAAGTATCATTGCAATCAATTCTCTCAAATTTTTCAAAATGGCAACTTCTTAGCATTCACACTTCTTTTGAGGAAGAAAGTCAGTAGGCAACGATCAAACACACATTAAGGATAAGTCAACTAACCATTAAGTCCCTCCATGCGCACAGCTTCCAGATCAGATCCTGAAATCGAAAAAAATTAGAAGCAATATGAAATGGATCATCCAATTATAAAGTATGCAAAGTAGGGTCAATACAAAAGAAGAGCAAGGAATACCTTTATTTCACAACTTTTCCAGGAGGTAACTCCTTGAACACTCAGGTTACGTGATAATATAGATGCTGCAGCAGAAGCGCCAGGAGTAGATTCAATCTCTTTCGCATAAAGTTGCATGCACACCATGTTTGAACGATGGCTGGCCTCGAAGAAAAAATTGAATTTGTCATCGGGACAAGCTGAGGTATCTGATTAAATTGTAATTGTTGATTAAATAAGTGCCAAAAGGTCTTTAAAAGTAGAACCACCATGGCAATGGTTGGGCTTGAGCATTAAATGAAAATTCAGGCAATTCTCTTGCAAACATCAGGAGATGGTAAATTGACTGCACAAATAGGAGCAACTATACTGTCTATGGAAGGAGCCTACAGTATGGAGATAGATTAAAATTTTGTGTTCAAGGAAGACCTTGACTGATCTGGATGGAAATAGTGAGAAAGGAAATAAAAAGAAGGGGGCACTTCCAGGAAAAGCATTTCTTAACAGGTGTAACCTAAGTAGCATGTGTTTCAATAAAATAATGCAAGGAATCCACTACATGTCCATCATTTACACCAACAAAAGAGCCTGCCATCTTATAAGCATGTACACATTGATTCCATCTCCAGGCATATCCGCAAAGGCTGCTGTTTTAGTATTGCAAAATTTAATAATATTGTCCTCCAAAACTTCCTTTACAGGATCACTTTGGTCCAGAACTGCATTAGGAAGATATTGTAAACACTAGATCTGTCTTGTACAACAAAAAGCTGTGGTGCAACAATTGCACACATTTGTAATCATCAGTCAGATTGCATATGTGGACCTGTTACATTCCCAGTAGATTTAATGAATAAAAAATTCCAAGTAACCTGGTCAATCCAATTCACATCAGTTGAGAGGTCAATGATTAGGTAACAATGTCAAGCTTCATCTAGTCTTGGAAGCTACAAATGCACAAACAGTCATATTTTATACATTAAGGACAAAACAACAATCAAGATAAATTACATCATCAGATCCAACAAGAGAACTTTTGTATACTGCCCGCATATTTTGGCATTACGCATAGAAACTCACAGAAATTTAGCATGAGATTGTTATTAAAGCCAATTTAAAATACAACATGTACTACAGTAAAAAAAGAGTTGGACTAATTCCATATCAATATATAGAGTGCTTAAAGGGCTCTATTAATCAAATTTAATGTTGAATTTTTTTATGATTTAACTTTCCATGCAACCTTTGGCCAATAAACCATGATATACAATAAATTCTCAATGATAGCCTTCCATGATGGATCAGTTAGGTTCAAGCCCATCTGCTTCAAAAGGTTTAGCAGATCATATGAGCCATGAGCCCAAACAATAGATATCATTGTTAAATAAAAAGAATAATCACATACCAGGGGATTTGCTTTGGAGCTCAGAGGCTAAACAGTCAGCAATATATAGTAGATAGTGAGCATCACTACGAGCATACTCGATCATTTCTACTGATAATGGACGTAATCTCCAATCTTCACGCTGTAATTCAGACATGGAATGAATAAGCCAATGACGTCTCCCAGCTAACAGATCATAACACCAATTTACATTTTAAGGAAATAAATATCACTCATCAGAAAATATTATTGAGGTATAATGAAGGTATCTTAAATTTTGCAGCATAAATGTGTTTAATGAATGAAGAATGAATATAATCACAATGTTCTCAAGTTTAATATAACTTTTTACAAGTAAACTAAAATGAAAGCAGAAAAAAAGAGGGACAAGACAGCCATCCACCATGAGTTTTGGTCGAAAGTTTGGATAAAAGTACAAAAATATCCCATGACAGATCATATATGATAAGATTTGTATACGATACCACCAGGGTCAACCATTAGCAATTTTGATGGCCTTAGAAGCCTTTATGCCACTGCAAGCGGAACAAGGATGACCTACCAACAAATATATGATTAAGGAGACACCAAAGCCAAATCTTTAAAATGATACAAAAAACCAAGCTCTGCTTAGCTCCAGCTTAGCATTAGATAGTGTCTTTCAGAAGAATGAATCCTCATACAATTTCAAAAGGCAAATCTAAAGTGGTTAAATTCAGTGACAGAATATCAACATCATTCAATAAACCAAAAATTATGTTGGTGAATGCATCGAAGAAATGACAGGAGTGATGAGAATAGAAGCAGTGAAGTTGCAAAGACCGTATTAAACCATAAAACTTTCAGAAGAATTCACTTTTCCCGCAATTAGAGTTTGGTAGGAAAGAGTGTCAAAGGCAAGTCTACATTCTACCAAGTACAAGCTTTGTTCCTTGAATGTAAAATCACTTGAAGCTGTATGTACCATTATGCCTTGAAGCGAAACAGAAAATGTGCTACACTAAACGAAAGAAGAAAAAGTATCTGCTTTATGCATCAAAAGAGAATTGATAAAAATCATGCCCAAGTAGATGAAACATGTTGAATTTTCTTTTCTTTGGTTATTAACCCAACACATTGATAATGCTGAAAATTAACATTATAATACAAAATCTATATTCAGTTGACATCACAACATAAGCGCTGAACTAATGAACATTGCAAAATAATTTTTTGAAGCAACCAAAGGACCAACTTATGTGAGCTTTTTCCTTGTAAATATAGATTGGAACTTTCCTCGATGCAAGATTTCCCCATATCTGATTTCTTCAAACTGATGAATTTAGGATCTTTTTTATCACCTAATGCAATATCACCTTTAAAGAATTTTATACATACATACATACATACATATATATATGCCCTCTGAAATATGGGTTTTTGAGTGCAACCAACCACAAAATAGTTGGGACAAGGTAATGGTTACGATGATTATGGTTATGCATATATATATATATATATATATCCTTGTAAACAGAATTTGCAGGCATACCACTTTAAATTGCTTTTCATGTGGCTATGCTCCTAGTATCAATGGCCATCCAATGAAAGGGGTAACTCTGCAGTCTTGCTGGGTTAAAGAATAACCAAGCCTGCAAAATTACCACTACATCCTTCCTTGAAGGTAATTATGTAACTTAGAAGTGAATTTAAACAATTTTAGACCTTTTGCACCTGAATCTTTGGTTTTTGAAATCCACAAATGGCAGACCATGGAGCAAACTTGTACAAAGACAGGTATGCATGCAGATTGCAGGTATACATGCAAAAGGGCATATCTTGGAGGGTATATATGTACCCCCCACGGGGGGCAGGAGGTGGGGGTTGCACAGTTGGGGGACTTCACTTGACCTGTGGCAAATCATGGAACATAATGTGGTGGTTTCGGTGTTGTATTATTGATGGATTCTTCTACCTGCTTGTCAGATCATACTTCAGTACATGGGTACTTCTACGACTCTCCAGGGTTCCTCGAAAACAAAAATTCCGAAAGCCAATGCCTGTGATTATAGGTCAAATATGTATCTCCCATCAGCCACCTGTTGTGTAATTGCATTTTGTATTCCTATCCTGATAAATATCAGGTAGAACCACTCATGTACTTCTCCAGCTCTCCAGGATTCCTCCTAACCAAAAATTTTGAAAGCAATGCCTGTGATTATAAGTCAATGTGCATCTCCCATTGACCATCTGTTATGTAATTACATTCTTGTCTTTCTATCCTGATAAATATTAGGTAGAAGTTTGTATTATTTCTTACTCTTTCTCTTGTTCCTGGACAAAACAATTATGAATATCTAGATTGAATTTTAGAATATACACCACAGTGTCTTCATCAAGCAATCTCCCATTGTACATAGCATTGAAAATCTTCCTACAAATTAGCCAAAGTTAACCATGTCATAAAAGTCGTCCAGGTCAATTATATTATTAAGACTTTCAAATATTATTTCCTCTAAAAAGGACTAAGGACAGTAATTTGCACCTCTTAGTGAGCAATTAAATTATATTTGAGTTGTCAGGAAGAGTTTGTCAAAGAGGAACCTCAAATAAAAAAAATAAAAAAAAAAGAAGAGAAGAACAAGAAGAAGAAGGAATAGATTAAGACCCCTTATCATGGGAAAATGTAAATACACAGGAAAAAATGCTCACTAAGAGAAGGTCACATTTTATATTTTCAAGACGAAATTATGGACTAACTTTTCAATTCCATTCTCTGGCTGGTGCACACATGCAAGATTTTACAAGTCTCTACAAAAGCTGGTGAAGAGAACATATCATTCAACCTAGTCAGCATCCATCAAGCAAATATTCACCATGTTTGTCCAGTTTGAGTTGTCTAACATGTGAAAAACAGTCAACTTGCATAATACAGCGATGTTGAACAGATAGCTTGCTTATCCCATCTATCAGTTAAATGCGACGAATAAACTAATAAATACTACATAAAAGAAAAGGTTCCTTAATATAAAAAAAATAGCTTAACCACAAAGAAACCAGAAGTGCCCCCAAGCTAATAACACTCGGAGAATGCAAACAGGAACCTGCAGTGTTTTGTCAGTTGACACTCCACAATATGTCTCAAGTAAATATGCTAATGATTTGTGGGGTTTTGACAGGATCTCACATGCCTGCAATAGAAAACAATAAATAAAAAATTATCATTATAACTCCATAGGATAATATAGTTCTCATTGCCTGCCCAAATATGAAAAGATGGAAACTTTAGTATTCCAGGCAAAAGGACATCCAAGATTAAAGCTTTCTAAGAGAGAGATCTACAATTCAAGATTTGGAGAACATTTTTTCATCATCATCTAAGTTTTCCACGAAGTCAAAGCACAGCAAAAGCAACACAAATCACTTCAAAATGAATAACTAATGCAATTCTCAGCGAGGCATCATGGCAGATTTATAGAGCACTCACACAGGACAACCTTGACATGTGTATTTAGGCATGCAAAAGTGCAGAACTAACAGAATTAATGTTAACAAACACTTTATAGAAATCCAGTCCAAGTAGCATTAACTGAAGGAAAAAAACAAAAAAAAGCAAGAAGATCCAAACTAAAAGATAAATGTGAAAAGGCAAAGATAAAAGGCAGGCTACGAACATTAAAAGCTCCAGGTCAATTGAATTAGAAGGGCATTTTAGAAATCATAACAAGTTGAGACATTGCTTGGTCTGTCCACAATCAGACATTCCAGATTGTCATTCTCATCAACTCTGAAATTCCATCTCTTCAAGCACTACCATTGTGGGTGATAGTACATGTATTATGTAACTGACATGGGGATCCTAGAGAAATCTCGCCAATTAGCACCAGCAAATTGGCTAATCCAATTCAAGGCTCACTGTTAAAAAAACTTGAACATGCGATTTTCTACTGAGCCAATTAATAAAATCCTACAACCATGAAAAGGAGAGCAATTCTCAAGTAGAGAATGGTCAATCTTATCTAAGAGTGCAGATTTTTTTTTCCCTAAAAAGGGAGAGAGAGGGAGACTCACCCACACTATAATTACATAGGAGCTAATTTTTGGGGATGCACCGTCCAAGAATCGAACCTAGAATCTCTGATTGCTGGGCAGAAGGGCCGACCATTCATGACAAGGACCGCCAAACCATTCTGAACCATATGGTTTGAGGCATATCAAACCAGACCTATTGGCTGCCGAGACGGTTTGACCTATCAATCCAGTTCCTAAACCTTTTTTTTTTTTTACAAAAACCCCTCCCGTCTCCCAATCCTCTACCAATCTCTCGATTTTCCTCTCCTCTCTTCCCTCTCCCTCGATGCTCTGCACAACATTGACAATGATGACACGAGAAGACGACGACGATGCAAGAATGCGAAGGCGACAATGTGAGAATGAGAAGACAACGATGCAACAAGGGTTAGTGTCACTACTTTCCTCTCTTTCTCCCTCTCCCTCCCTTAGTTCCGATAAGTCTCAGCTCAGTACAGTAATGTATCGATAGCTTACCAAATTGGTCGCCCATCGGAACACCCTCAATACTGGTTTGGCGAACATTGGTTCATGATTTATTTTCAAGTTGTAATCCATGCAAAGCAATAACTTTTTTTAATATATGTATGAAAAGATCATGAAATTCTTTCATGGTTCAAGCACCACTATGATTCTTGTTAATTGTATTACATGGATAAATTTTCAAGAAATATAAGAATAAATTCCATTTTGACAAGCACAAATATCTATGATGAAAGGATAAATAGTTGAACTATCGCAATAGCATGATGATGCTTATCACAAACCAAAAAAACGCAGATGGTCGAGGGTTCTTATATAATCACTAAACTAAGGGAATTCCAAGTACCTTAGAATGAGGATAAAATACATGCCCCCAAAAGAAACCAACCAAATAAGTGAGGGTTCATAAAGGATGCAGCCTAAAATATAAAAGTGAATACCTATAGCAAAACCTAAAAAACAAAAGTAGCTAAAAACAGAAGTGACTTGTAGAATAACTGACACACAAGGGCAAGAGAGAGGAAAGGGTGCAGCAAGTCATTGGGCTGTTATACAATGTTGGGACCAAGTAGCTATTGAACAGCATACAAAAATGTTAACTTCCTTTGGAGGTTTTGAACCATTAACAACATTTCAACCATGAGGTCCTATTTTACGCCAAAAGTTGTTGCTTATGTCCTTAGATCTCAAGAATAAAGTGCTATTAATGAAACAGATTCTTCAAGATAGATTCTTAACAGTAAACAATGGAAACCATGGTTAGCCATACCGCTAGGAACCGCTTGATTTGAGCATACCAAACCAAACCAATAGGGAACCGGGACAGTTCACCCTATTGGATCGGAACAGAGGCCGACCGTTCGATTGAACCCGCCTCTCTATTTGAGAGACCCAATTCGATTAACCACCACCACCCGGCTCAATAAAAAGCCCCCACTTTCCCATTGGCTCGCAATCATTCGAGAACTCCACCCTACACCACCACCACCACCCCTCCCCATGCCCACGTGCGCTCGGAGCACCTCCTTCCCTTGCTCATCAACACTGCTCCCCCCACAACATCACTGGTAAGTGCCTCCCCTCTCCCTCCTTCCCTCCTCTCTCTCTCTCTCTCTCTCTCTCTCTGTGTGTGTGTGCTAGGGTTAGGGCTAGGGTTTCCCTTGGCCCTCCCCCTTCCTCCCTCTCTCCTTCCCTCTCCGTCTCCCTCCCTCTCTCTCACTATCTACGCTAGGGTTAAGGTTAGGGTTTAACCCTCAACCCTCCTTCCTCCCTCCCTCCCTATCTTGCTCTTTCCTTTTCCCCCTCTCCCTCTCTCTTTCTCTCTCCTTTCCCTCTTCTCCCCCTCTCTCTCCAAGTTTTTGGTACACCCAAAATGGCACAGTATAGATCCATACTGCATCGAACTGATTGCCGGCCGATATATCCTCCGGCACCAGTTCGACAAACCTTACTGTAAACTATATTCAATAGTGTACATCCTTGCAAATAAAATGATTTAAAACTTATACCAGAAGTGGATGTGTTTAACAAGATAGAAATTATAATATGTTTAAGCCACTATACATAATTAACTTGCAGAAACCCGACTTGTAAAAAGCCCTAAATTTCATGATTGAAATGAACATATCTTACAAAAAGTAGGTACTTAAAGCAAATTCAACCATGGAAGAGGTACATAAAGCATCTTAAACAATCATGCTTCAGACAAAATGTAAGACCCTTATGATGATTTATATGTACATCATTTCCAATATTTGACCTAACTGCTAATCACAATATTGAATTAATCAAATGACATTCTAGTGTAGGTCATCAATAAAAAAAAAAAAGCATTGCTGTAACATGGTTACTTACTTTTGCAGTATCAAACATGTTGACAGCATATATATGGAAGTCTCTCTGGAGCCAAAGAACATCATTATCAGCTCCATGAAAGACCTGAAACATATGATAAGAAACATAAGCATTGAAGCATTGATATCAAGATTACAACATATATATGGAAGTTCCTCTGGAGCCAAGGATAGTATCACCAGCTCCATGAAAGACCCGAAACATATGATAAGAAACATAAGAATTGAAGCATGGATATCATCATATCCAAGTTTGACTTTTCTACAGCCCATGTCGGAACTATAGAAAAGACTAGAAGTAAATATTGAAGCATAGAAAAACATATAATGTACATATTATTATAAGGGTACCATGCCTAGCCATATGTTATGATTTTTCATATGCAAACTATTTGAAAGAGGCTATAATTATCCAGTTTGGTCAAAAGTCAAACTGTCACTAGTTAATGCTCGTCAGAGATGGGTAGGCAACAGGAAAATCAGCATATTACTACTGCATCAAATATATTTTCCTGATATGGGGCTTGAATATGATTTTTTTCCAAATCCACGAACTCTATTCACAAGAGTTACAATCAACATTTTCATTAGACATTAGGGAAAACTAGGGCACCAAGAATGTCGCCAGGAAGCACCAGCTGGCTGCTCACAGTTTTAGGTGCCCTAAGGTTCTTGCTTCCATCATGATGAAATCAAGATAGAAAATCATGTTACTTTATTATCAAGGAACCTTTTACATATTATTGTTAATTAAGAAAAACAGACCATGTTGAAATATCCATCACACCCATCTACCTGCAAACATAATAGGAATTAAGCTAAACCTCAAGGCAAACAGCATAAATCTTAATTAGATAAGAAATTTGCTAAATACAGAAAAGCTCCAAGTGTGCTTGCTCAATCTAAAAGCAATCGTATCAAAGTTAGACCTCAGAGCCAAGAGTTTTAGAAACTCATACATGGATGGATATATACAGATAGAAGTTATGTAAAAAGTTATTCTCGGAAGGTGTTGTAATTTATTTTGAGAAATATTTCTTAGATGGAACAATAAGCCAAAATTCAATAAACTCATGCATAGGGTAGTCTGCTATAAATCTCATGCCTGTTTCTCTGAATGTCTGCCTATTCCTTACATTGTTGTCGGACAGAAAATGTCATAAAGACTACCTTGCAAATTGAAGGATCAGCAAAAACAGGGCGTAGGATGTCCATCACATCATGCAGAGAAATTGTATCAATCAGGAAATCTTCTCTCTCTGTAGAGATCTGGTATGACCAATAAAATATATTAGCAGAACTTATAAAAGAAGAAACATTTATAAAGTTTATATTCAAATGCAGCTCAACATTACCTGCATTAGAGCAGTAAACCCAATGAATGATCGAAGACTATGTTGTTCTGTATCAACGGCAAAGGCTTGTTCCTTACTTAGTAGCTTGGCAAGGTAGTCTAATTGGTGTTCTGTGTCTATCCAGACATAAGAAGCACTCATATCTGAATATTCATGAACGGTAACGAAATTTAATAGAGCAGGAGGGTTCTCCAATAATGAAGTGATCTCTTCTTCAAACGGATGCATCTTCAAAGAGACTTCTGACACGGACGTGAAGAAGTCAAGCATTGACAATTGTTTAAACACAACTAGAAGTTATGCTACATCTATGTAAACAGAAAACTGATATTATTGCAATGGTTAGACATTTAGCATATTTTATCCCATCTATTTGGAAAGCTCGATGAATTTTGCTAAGCAGTTCGTCCCATATACAGCCATAGTAGTAAACCCCAGTTAGAAAGGCAGAATATTATGTACTTATTAACACTGTTCTTCTGCATATGTCATCAATTTCTTCAGCAACATGGCATCAAGCTCTGTGGAGATAGGTAATTGACATTATTCAAGCTCAGAAAAGAATCCTGTACAAACACTCGGACGGTCATTCCTCAAATTAAATAATTTGAATGCATGAGGGACATACTGGGGATGTCGGAAAGAGGAATGTGAAATTGCCACATGCATATTAGATTTAAAACACAACAGTGTTAACCTAGAACATACTGCGGCCCCACCTAAGATGCCAGATGGGCCTCAAACAAAGCTAAAGTTGTGCTATGCAGATGACTTTCATTTTTCATCTACTTGCATGTAGACCTAGCATTCCCAATGTGAATGCTAAGAGAGGAAGGTCATCATCGCTAAATTTAGTAGGCATCACGAGCCATAAGCATAGTCTCCTTGAAAGCCAAATTCTTCTAGTCTGCATTGGACCTGTTATAATCTTGCTCCTGCCCCAATTTCGTCATTTTTTGAGTATCTATATTGCAATCCTTTTCCAACATAATATGAAGTAGATAAGCAACCTAAATTTCATTCAGATATTTTTTTACCCTAAGTTTCTATAGACTCACTTCCTTGTTCATGCAGCCTATTCCAAAATCATGCTCACTCCAAATTCAGGTAACCAAGATAATTACATTATGGCCATGTAATGCAGATTATAGAGGTCATAGTCACTTTCAGATAATTTTTGAAAAAAAAAAAAATAGTAAGCTAAGCTGAAAAACCAGAATTTTTGAAGGTTACTTATAGGTAACGCAAGAGCTATCACAGAAAATTACCAAATGAAGAACGAAATACCAAGTCGAGTCGTTAGGAAACATAAGAGTCTCCAGGTGTTCTCAGCAGCCCTTTCTGTCATCTTTTTCAAGTAATTATTGGAAGCGGTGCGAAAAAGTCTTAACCTTTGCAAGAGAAAAAGGAAATATCCGGAATTTTTAGAGAATTTTGAAGCTTGCTCAATGTTAGCAAGAGCAATTTTATGCCAAAGGCCCAAAGCCACAGATTCTTGATACGAAATCTTCAAATGAGAAATCAGTGAAGATTGGACCTCTATAATAGAAGAAAAAAGATTAAAACTTTTTTGTGGACTTAAAGAATCTTCAAGAAGACAAGTCTCATGGAAGAGAGGGCAACAGTCGAGTTACCTTCCTCCTTTCCCTCTCGCTTGAAATGCCTGAAAGGCGCGTAGGAATTGTCGGCAAGAACGTGCTTGAATCGGTTCTGGGGCTTGTCCTCGAGCTCCGAGCAGCATCGCCGGCCGGCCACCCTCCGCCTCCACAGGCGCCGGCAGAGCGCCGCCACGACAAGGGAGGCCGCCGCGACGCACGCGACGGCGACGATCGCGTTGATCTTTCCTCGGGTCGCCATGGCCGTAGCTCTCAAAGGGTACTAAATCGTCGCAAGAACTGCGCTAGCACTTGGTATGTCGCCTGGAGTTCCTCAAAATGTGCGGAATAATTGATGCGGAACTAAATACTGGCCCGCACGAGTTTAATCACAAACATTAGATTCAGCCCCTTATAAACACTATAATTAACTAGTGATCAGCTACAATAAATTTATACTTTTATAATAATCTAAAATCTTACCCAAAATAGCTACTTGTGCTGCAGTGTTCCTACTTTACATAGATTATGGGCCGAATTCGTTCTGATACTATTTGTAACAATACATAACCTCATCCAACATGGCTGGTATTATTTAGATTCCTTAGTCTTATATAAGTATTCAAAATCTCTTCGATGAATAACCGATGTGAGATTAAACATATGCCCACATGAATCTTCACATGAAATAATAGTTTAAGCAAAGTAAAGCATTTCATAGGCCAGATTCATTCTGATATTATTTATAATAACTCGAGACCTTATCCAAAATAACAAGCTGAAAAATATTATTTGGATTCTTTGTTCCTATATAAATATCCAAGATCTATCCAGCAAATAATCAATATGAGATATCCTTATGAGTGCTCGCTGTTAGCTCATCTTCTCCTAACAGCAGAGTTTAACTCCTCCCAGCAACTGTTAGCTCATCTTCTCCCAGTTGACAGTTCAGCCTTTCAACGGTATGGACAACTTAGCGTTCTTCCCACAAGCTTCACAAACTATTTTGGACACGGAGAGGTTTTTCCACGAGCTTTTCGTTATCTTTGTTATAATCATTATAACTACAGTTTGTTATAACTAAAGATTGTTATAACAATTACATGTAACTACCTCTCTCTCTCTCTGAAACTCTATACATAGTAGAATGAACAGTATATAGTTTGGTAAGTTGGGCAATCCAGTTATCCATTTCTTCGAGCTTTCTTTCATGGTATTAGAGCACTCAAGCTAACGCTTGATCCTTGGGATAGCTTCCGAAATCCACATAAATGGCCACTTCCGAAACTACTTCTTCCTTCTCCTCAAGAGAGACTTAAGTACCATTTATCATACCCAATATTTTACAGCTCATATCTAGGAAACTGGATGGCTCCAATTATCTTGTTTGGAGATCTCAATTTTTGCCAGTGCTTCAAAGCCATGATCTACTAGGAATTGTGGACGGTTCTTAAACATGTCCACCCATAGCTCTTGCTGATGGCTCACCAAATCCGGCTTTTGTTGTTTGGCATAAGAAGGATCATTGTTTGCTAAGTTGGTTCTTATCTTCCCTTTCGGAGAAGCTGATATCTACTATCTATGGTTTAGACACTTCCAAATAGGTATGGAGTGCTCTTGCAGCACGTTTTTCTTCTCAATCTAGATCTCGTCTTGCTCATATCCGACGGCAACTTCAGTCCCTTTCTCAAACCAACAAAGGTTGTATGGAATACCTGGAATATGCCAAATCCTTGGCTGATCAACTTGTTGCTACCGGTAAACTTGTGGATGACCAAGATCTAATCTCTTATGTCCTTGGTGGACTGCATCCATCATTTAATCCTTTTATAACCTCATTCAACTTTGCATCTCGAGATAAGGAATTTCCTTTAGAATATTTTCAAGCTGAGTTGCTCAGTTATGAATCCATGCTTGACATTTAGACTACGTCTCTTCATTTTGATAATGTTCAGTTTGCTCTATCAACTCCGAGACCAAAGGCTTCTACTTTCATAAGAAAGACAAAGCCCCGGTCCAACATATCTTGGTCACAATAGCAACCGAATGCTCAACAACGCATGACTGGGCTTCCAGCTAATAGATTACCGAAGAGTTCACCTCAACTAAATTCAAATTTGAATGCTGGAATTCCTATATGTCAGATCTATAATAAACCATGGCACACAGCTCTTAACTATTATCACAGATTTGATTACTCCTATCAAGGCCGTTTACCACCTTCTAACCTTGCTGCAATAGTTGCTGAAGCAAATGCAACCTATGATCATCAGGTTTGGTATGCATATAGTGGAGCTAATGCACACATCACATCTAAAACAACCAATCTCATGCACTAAGAGCCGTTTCAAGGGGCTGACGCTGTTACTGTTGGAAATGGTTCGGGTTTGCCAATTACAAGCATTGGTTCTTCTTCTCTTTGTGTTGGAAATTCCATCTTTAATTTGTCCAAAGTCTTACATTGTCCTAATGCTTCTACTATCTTCTTTCAATCAATAGGTTTTGCCTAGATAATAACTGTTATTTTATACTTACTAGGACTGATTTTACTGTGAAGGAGAACAAGATAGAACGACTTCTGCTCCATGAAAAAGTTGAGAATGGTTTCTACCCAGTTGCTAATAAAAAGTGCTCTCAAAATAAGTTCAAATGTTTCACCGTCAATCAAGTGTTAAAACATCATTTGATACTTAGCATTCAAGGTTAGGTCATCCATCAAAGAATATTTTAGACCAACTACTGCGTCTTAATCTTCTTCATGTTACTAAGTCTTACAACTCAATTGAGAGTTTGTTCCTCCTGTCAGCTTGGCAAAGGAAAATATCTTCCATTTAATGCCTCTACACGTCAGTCTACAGTTCCTTTAGCCCTTGTTCCTTCAGATGTTTGGACATCCCCAGTGCCATCAATCAGTGGTTGTAGGTTTTATGTTCTTTTTGTTGATGATCATTCTCATTTTTCATTGTTGTATCCACTTCGTCATAAGTCTGATGTATTTGCCATTTTTGTGAAATTTAAATCTCTTGTTGAAAAGTTTTTTTTTCTATTGTATCAGACAACTTCAAACTGATAATGGCGGTGAATTCTTATCAAACCAGTTTACTCAATTTTTAGCTCATCATGGCATTGCCAAGAGAAAACATCGTCATATACAAGAAACAGGCTTTACTTTGCTAGCACAATCATATCTGCCTCAAAAATACTGGGTTGATGCTTTTCAATCTGCAGTCTTCCTAATCAATCGCCTACCCACTGTAGTTCTACACAACTCATCCCCTTATCTTTTACTCCATAAACATCACCCAAAATACTTTGAGTTGAGAGTTTTTGGTTGCTCCTCCTTTCCTCTTTTAAGACCCTATCAACCCCACAAGTTAGCATTTCACAAGTAAATATTGTGTCTTTCTAGTTTATTCTAATAATCAACATGGTTATCGGTGTTTAGATCTTCCCACTGGTCGAGTATTTGTCTCTTGATATGTCCTTTTTGATGAGCACTGCTTTCCAACAATGAAGGAGGGTCTCCATTCAGCCGTCAAATGGAGCACGTCATCTACTACTACTCCTTTACTCATTACCACTCTAGTAGTATCTCCTGTTACACCGTTTACAAGCTCCACTATTCCTCCCGGTCACCTTCCTATTATACCTCTCATAGTTTCTAACTCTCCTACCTCTGCATCTCTTCCCATGAACTCAGTTGCTTCTGATTCTCTTCCTATAACAACATCCCACTTAGATTAGGTTGCTGACCGTCCTATTCCTCCACTTATGTAATAACCCCAAATTTTTTAATATATAAGAAGGGATAGAATAGCCCTTTAAAATTGATATAAGGGGTAAAATTGGAAGGAATCAAAAGATAATGGCATAATTGTAGATGCGTTGAAATGGTAAGGATAAAATTGGAAGGAATCAAAAGTTAATGGCATAACAGTAGATATGTTGAAGTGTTAGGGGCAAAATGGAGATTTAGTTTTGTTTGATGTGACTTAATTCATGGGTTTGAGCTGGCTGAGGCGTTGGATTGAAACAGAGAGGGGGAG
>JAOXJJ010000069.1:14865505-14885058 GCA_025769935.1 Phoenix roebelenii | reverse complement strand
CTCCCTGCTCGGAGGGACATTCGGTAGCCCTCTGCTCGGAGGGATGCTCGGTGGCTCCCTGCTCGGAGGGATGCTCGATGGCTTCCTGCTCGGAGGGACGCTCGGTGGCTCCCTGCTCGGAGGGACGCTCGATGGCTCCCTGCTCGGAGGGATGCTCGGTGACAGCTTTTTTCCCAACAATTACTATTATGGCCTAGCTGCCTATAATCAAAACCTGTGTATTTGGGGTATACCATTCATGGTTTTTTCCTAGGAGCTTTCTTGCTGCCATCGCTAGACCCTTTACCGGGACTTCTTTTATATACCTTGCATAAGGCCCAAAAACCACCTTGCATATAAGCTGTTATCCTTGATCTTGTATTTCGAAACGATACAATCAGTATTAATCTTCTATTTTCCTCCACTCATCACATAATAGAGGAGATTGTTCTTGACACTAACAATTTTCTCTTCTATATCCTTAATGTACTGCTGATCTCAAGTCCGTATACCTGCAAAACAAGAAACAAGAGTCAAGGAGCTCACCGAATTGGCTCTGGCCAGACCTTCCGATACTTAAATCAATGAGGCTTTTTCCAGTGGGAAGCAACGGATAATGAAAAAGGAACAGTGATGCTCGTACCAATGAGTATTTTTTTGCCTCGTTTTCCATTTCTCTTATTTTTGTGGAGAATCTTTTGTACCTTTTTATTGCTGGAATCCCGCATCTTCAGGGATCCTTTATGTTCTGATTAAAGTTTTCATATGCTGAAATAGTACTGTTGGGGTAATACGAGCCATCCCAAGGCATGTGAGCACATCACGGAGCACGTGACCAGAGGCGCCCGACCTCGGATACATCCGACCCCCTAGGCTCCCGACTCGGCGCCCAACTAGGTGCTCGACCCCGGAATCCACCACCTCGGATTTCCGACCTTGCCATTCACCTACTACGGTCACATCCTTCCGTAGTTCGATCAGGGGGCATACCCTGCCATCGCCGTCAGCATTTAATGCGCATGGCCCCTGAAGACCTCCGGCTCACTCCACCATTAATGCACATTTCTGACCTACTCAACCATCATCACGCATGGCTTCCGAAGACCTCCAGCTTACTCCATAATTAATGCGCATCTCCGGCTTATTCAATAATTAATGCGCAGGCTACCTACTGTCTACGGATCTCCAGTTTTTCATGATGAGTTTATCCAGTCCTCCACAGCAAGTTAGCTCGGCCACACCCAATCGGCCATGACAACTTTCTGCCTTCGATCTCAGAGTATTAAATCGCCTGATCGTGCGACATGTTCAGTTGTACTACAGTCTCGCCTTGTCACATCACAGGTAACCCAGCACCTCTCTATAAAAGGAGGAGTCCTACATTTTAGAGGGGGTTGGCGGACAGAAACCCTGACACGCACTGTTCCTTCTCCTCATTTACACTTTCCCCCTCTGATTTAGGCATCGGAGGGCCGACGCTGGAAAATCCGGCCACCGGCTTCCCTGCAGGTCCACCGGAGGACGCCGCCCGCCAGCGCCTCGCCGGAGCTCCCCCTTCTCGGCCGACCGGTCGCCCCCGGGTCCAGTTTCCAGCAACAGTTGGCGCTAGAGGAAGGGCCCGAGTCGCGATCATGAAGTTGAGAAGTAAGGGAGCCTCTAACGCCTCCCGGCGTCTCCCACCAAGTTCGGAGTACTCTGTCCAAAATTCGCCGCCTCCGGCTGGTTCTGCCTTACAAGTCCAGCCGGAACAGTTCGACGTTCTGGTGCAGCAAGTTCAAGCCCTGGCCGCGGCCGTTCAGGGCTTGCAACGTGAAGGAGCCCCACCGGCGCCGCCTCCACACGCCCAGGTTCTGCCGGCGCCTCCTCCGAATGGATCGGCATGTCAATGCCAGAATCTCCCTGGCTCCTCACAAGCTAACAATGAGGAGCGATGCTGCTGCCAAGATTCAGCCCAGGCTTCCCCCAAGAAGGGACCCTTAGTGAGGGGTCTAAGCAACGACCCACAGCCATCGGAAGTCGAGTCCGTCCCAGGATAGCCTACGCCGGAACAAACTACCGTGGCGGACCCATAGAGTGGAGAACTCGACAAGAAGATCGAGAGACTTGAGCGCCAGATTGAGGCGCTCCATAGTAAAAAGGCGAGATGTGAGGGTGACTTCGAATTTATAACTAAGTTCCCCTTTTTCCGCCAGATCGAGGACGAGCCGGTTCCATCGAGGTTCAAAATGCCTTAGGTGGAGCCGTACAATGGCACGACCGACCCCCTCGACCACTTGAAGAATTACCGAGCTCTCATGGCGTTATAGGGGTCCTCAGAGGATATGCTTTGCAAGGCCTTCCCAATGACGCTTCGGGGAGCAGCTCGACTTTGGTTCTTTGGGCTAAAGCCCAGCACAGTATCGTCCTTCGAGCAGCTCGGCAGGCAGTTCACCATCAACTTTGTTGCCAGCCGACGTCAGCGGCGGACTTCGGACTCCCTCCTCGACATCAAACAAAGAGAGGGAGAGTCCCTCAAGGACTACCTCAACCGCTTCACCGCCGCCATCTGGAAGGTTCGTGAGCTCGACCAGTTGATAGCCATGTCGGCATTGAAGACTGGGGCTCGATCCTACAGATTTCTCTTCTCCATCGAGAAGAGTTTTCCCGCCGACTTCACAGAGATACTCATCCGAGCTCGGAAGTACGCGAAGGCCGAAGAGGCCATCGCCTCAAGGCGGGGCGCGACCGAGCCGACCTCCAAGAAATAGAAAAGACGTCGCGAGGAGCACGGCCATCCCAGAAGCCAATCTCCTCGTCAGAATAAGAATCTGCCTCAGCTAAGGAGCCCACCTCGGCCTTGGGGGCAACCCCGACCAAGGTCTCCACCCAAACCAAAATCGCCGATGCGACCGCGACCACAATCGGGGAGGTATGAGAACTACACTCCCCTCAATGCTCTCCGGGCAGAGATCCTGATGGAGATCCAAGGCCGGGACTACTTTCGGCCTCCACCCCCGATACGGGACCCCGAAGCTTGGCGCAATCCCAGGAAGTACTATCGCTTCCACCGAGACCACGGCCATGACACGGAGGATTGCTTCCAGCTCCTGGATGAAATCGAGGCACTAATCCGTCGTGGAGTACTCGACCGGTTCGTGCCGAATCGACGCGAGAAAAGGAGGCCAGCGAAGACCACCGCATAACAACCCGAAGATCCAAATGCAAATAGGCCCATCGCCGGGACCATCAACACCATCCGAGGAGGAACCTCAACTGGTGGATCTGTGGATGAAAGGGCCACCCTAAAGCGCCTGTGCACCTCCGACACCATCTCGTTCTCGGACGAGGACCTAGAAGGAGTTTAGACTCCTCATGATGACGCTGTGGTCATCTCCATGATTGTAAATAAGTTTGATGTAAAGCACGTCTTAGTAGATAATGGAAGCTTGGCAAATATTCTGTATTACGACGCCTACCAGAAAATGGGGATAACAGAAGATCAACTCCGGAGAATGAACGCTACCTTAGTTGGATTCATCGGGGATTCAGTCCCGGTCGAGGGCGAGATCGGTCTCCTAGTCACGGTCGGCCTCACTCCTCGAGAAAGCACCGTGAGGATGGACTTTCTTGTGGTCCGCCTGCCCTCGGCGTACAACACCATCCTCGAACGGCCAGGGCTCAACGCTATCCGAGCCATGGTCTCGACTTGCCACCTGCTCATGCGATTCCCCACCGACCAAGGAGTAGGCGAAGTTCGTGGGGACCAAGTGATAGCAAAGCGATGCTATATGGTGACCCACAAGACTAAGCGACCGGTCGAGGTATCAACTTCGGCAACAGATCGGACGCTCTCCTTCGAGACTCTGGAAGCACGGGACGACCTGCAAAAGGAGCGAGTAGAGCCTGGTGAGCTTCTCACTCAAGTTTCTTTACAGAAAAATTTTTCCGAGCTAACCGTGCAGGTCGGCTCCGAACTGGATGCCCGTAAAAGAGGACGCCTGATCGAGTTTCTGCGCGCCAACATGAACGTCTTCGCCTGGTCGCCTGCCGACATGCCCAGAATAGACCCGGAGGTCATGGTTCACCGACTTCAGGTGAAACCGACCTCCAAGCCCGTGCGGCAGAGAAAGCGGGGCTCCACCCCAAAGCGACAGCAAGCAGCAGCTGAGGAGGTAGACAAGCTCCTCAAAGCCGGCTTCATTCGGAAGATATCCTACCTAGACTGGCTCGCCAATGTAGTCCTCGTCAAGAAGGCCAACGAAAAATGGCGGATGTGCGTGGACTACACCGACCTGAACAAAGCCTGCCCAAAGGATAGTTTTCCTCTCCCCGGCATCGATCAGCTCGTGGACTCCACCTCGAAACTTCAGTTGCTGACATTTATGGACGCTTTCTTCGAGTACAATCAAATTCGGATGGCGTCTGAAGATGAGGAGAAGATAACTTTCATCACCGACGGGGGTACTTATTGCTACAAGATGATGCCCTTCGGCCTGAAAAATGCTGGAGCGACCTATCAAAGGTTGGTCAGCCAAATTTTCAGAAGCCAAATAGGCCAAAACATGGAGGTCTATGTTGACGACATGCTGGTGAAAAGTCTGCTGGCAGAAGACCACATTACCAACCTCAACGAAACATTCTCCACGCTGAGGAGGTATCGGATGAAGCTCAACTCTGCTAAGTATGCCTTCGGAGTCACCTCGGGAAAGTTCCTTGGCTTTATAGTCATACAGCGTAGAATTGAAGCGAACCCCGAGAAGATCCGAGCATTGCAAGAGATGGCGCCGCCGAGGACGGTCAAGGAGGTGCAGTGGCTCACTGGCCGAGTTGCAGCCCTGGGAAGATTTCTTTCCAGGTCTGCAGAGAGATGCCTCCCATTCTTCTCAGTCCTCAAGCGGCCGAAGGACTTCCTCAAAACGGAGGAATGCCAGCGAGCCTTCGAAGACCTCAGGCGTCTCCTCGCCTCTCCTCCACTTCTTACAAAGTCTCGGCAGGGTGAGCTCCTCTACTTATATCTGGCCATCTCCCTAGTCGCGGTGAGCTCTGTCCTAGTCCGAGAAAAAGACAAGCTCCAAAAACCAGTGACTACACCAGCCGAGTCTTGAGGGGTGCCGAGACTCGATACTCAAAACTAGAGAAAACGATCTACGCCCTGGTCATTTTAGCTCGGAGGCTCCGACCTTATTTCCAAGCCCACACAGTTGCCATACTGACCGATCAACCAATGAAGCAGATCCTGCAGCGGTCAGACCGGGCAGGGAGGATCACAAAGTGGGCAGTCGAGCTCGGAAAGTTTGACCTCGAGTACCGGCCGAGGCCAGCAATTAAAGCCCAGGCACTCGCCGACTTCATCGTCAAGTGCACCATGCCGGATGAGCCCGAGTCTGAGTCCGCACCAACGGAGCAAACTCCGGGGCCAACATGGGCTCTGCACGTCGATGGCTCCTCGAACTCGGGGGTAGTGGAGCAGGCCTTATCCTCACCGGTCCAGATGGAGTAGTTGCGGAGCAAGCTTTGCACCTCGAATTTTTTGCCTCTAACAATGAGGAGGAATACGAGGCACTCATCGCCGGGCTTAAGTTGGCGAAAGAACTGGAGGTGAAAGACCTAAGGGTCTTCAGCGACTCCCAACTGGTTGTGAGCCAGATCTCGGAAGACTTCGAAGCCAGAGAGCCCACGATACAGAAATATCTTCGGAAGATGCGAGATCTTGTCTCCGCTTTGAGCTCCTTCAACATCCAACACATTCCAAGGTCAGAGAACTAGAGGGTGGACCAACTATCAAAGCTGGCGACCTCTCACATGAGCGAGCTTCCTCAAGCGACAATGTTTGAGTATCTCCAAACGTCCAGCACGAAAAAGCCCGAGCCAGCGCTCTACCTTGAGGTGGAGCCAAGTTGGATGGACGAGCTCGTCATCTACCTGAAAGATGAAATCTTGCCTAACGACGAGCTGGAGTCTTGCCGAATTAGGCGACTCGCCTCCCGGTATGTGTTGTACAAAGAAAAACTCTACCGCAGGTCCTTTACCTCTCCCCTCCTTAGATATCTCTGTCCGTCAGAGGTAGATTATGCCATGCGAGAGGTCCACAAGGGGATCTGCGGAAACCACTTAGGAGGCCGAGCGCTAGCCCACAAGATCCTTCACCAGGGATACTATTGGCCCACACTTCAGAAGAATGCAACGGACTTTGTCCGGAGATGTGACCGGTGTCAACGGAATGCCAACATCCAGCGCCGACCTTCGGCCCCGCTGACTTCGATCGGCGCCCCTTGGCCGTTTGCCCAATGGGAAATCGATATTCTGCGACTGTTCCCCCTTGCGACCGGGCAGAGGAAGTTTCTGGTCGTCTCCATTGATTATTTCACTAAGTGGATCGAGGCCGAGCTAGTGGCCCGGATCATCGAGCAGAAGATGCAGGATTTTGCCTGAAAGTTAATAATCTGCAGATTTGGACTTTCCTGCATCCTCATATCTGACAACGACCGCCAGTTCGACAACATTCGGTTCAGAAAATTCTGCTCCGAGCTCGGCATCGACCACCGATTCACCTTGGTCGCCCATCCACAGACAAACGGAGAAACCGAGATAACAAATCGCACCATTTAGCAGGAACTTAAAGCCAGACTCGACCGGTCCAAGAAACAATGGGTCGAGGACCTATTCAACGTGCCATGGGCCTACCGAACTACGTTTCGGCTGCCCACGGGCGAGACCCCCTTCAACTTGGCCTACGGGACTGAGGTTGTCATCCCACCGAAAATCGGACTCCCTTCCCTAAGAGTCGAGCACTACGATGCTGACTCCAACTCTTTCCAGCTCAGAAACAATTTGGACCTTACTGAAGAGGCCAGAGAAGTCGCCCGAGTTCGTATGGCGAGGTACTAGCAAAGGACGGCCCGGTACTACAACTCCAAAGTCAAAGCAAAACTTTTTAAAGTAGGGGATCTCGTCCTCAGAAGAACTAAAGCTTCTCAGCCAACCGAGCAAGAAAAGCTGGCTCCAAATTGGGAAGGATCGTACTGGATCGCGCGAGTTCAGCGACCTGGAGCCTACAAGCTGGAGTTCCTTGAAGGGACCCCCGTTGCACGAACCTGGAACTCCGAAAATCTTCGGATGTATTATCAGTGAAGCCCTAAGGGGTTCTGGGTGACCAGGAACATGATTCCCGTCTTCTCCTTATGATAACTTATCTACAATTTTCTCCTGGTCATATTATGCTTCCCCTAATGCTAAAATGTTCGTGATCTTCAGACTACCCGACCAAGCTCGGATGCCCGACCAAGCTCGGATGCCCCAGCCAAGCCTGGAACGCCTCGCCGTGAAGACATCGAACTCGGTCTCAATCTCCCTCAAATACCCCAAGAAAGTTCGGGATGCCCTGAGGGCCGACAGTGCGTTCCCAGACCCCTCGGCCTCGGAAAGCGTCGCAGATCGACAGTACATTTCCAGACCCATCGACCTTGCGCACGATCCCTCGACTAAGGTCGGGATGCCCTGAGTGTCGACAATGCGTTCCCAGACCCCTCGACCTCGAGAAGACGGGGTAGTACCTTCGCAGCCCTCCGTGGCGCTCGACATCGACAATGGGATAGTACCTTCACGGCCCCCCGTAGCGCCTCCTTGACTAAGGTCGGGATGCCCCGAGTGCCGACAATGCGTTTCCAGACCCCTCGACCTCGAAAAGCGTCGTAGGTCGATAGTGCATTTCCAGACCCATCGACCTTGCGCACGATCCCTCGACTAAGATTGGGATGCCCCGAGTGTCGACAGTGCGTTCCCAGACCCCTCAACCTCGAAAAGATAGGATAGTACCTTCACGGCCCTCCGTGGCTCCCGACATCGACAATGGGATAGTACCTTTGCGCCCCCCCGTAGCGCCTCCTCGACTAAGGTCGAGATGCCCCGATGAGTCGACAGTGAGCCCAAGCTCCCTCGACCTCGGGATGATGGGGTAGTACCTTCGCGGCCTCCCGAAATGTTCGTGATTGACGACAAAGCGCCCTCGAAACGTTCGTGATTGACGACAAAGCGCCCTCGAAACGTTCGTGATTGACGACAAAGCGCCCTCAAAATGTTCGTCCTTAAAAACTCGCCAAAGAGCGAAGCCGCCGACCTCAGCATGAGACTCTCGGCTCCGACAGTGCGGAAGGTATACTTTACTGTTTCATTACATTCTGCTATTCATATCGCCGATAATTCATGGATTAAGCTCGAAATTTACCTCGACCAAGGTCGGGACGTTTTCCCAAACTAATTGCGAGCCTGGGTCCTTCTTATACTAGGCACGCTTCTCTTATTGCTCGTCAGCAGTAAATATATCGACATTTGATTCTTTGGTCAAGCTCGGAAGTGCCGAAGCACAAATCACAAAATCCTGGTTCTACTTATTGACACCTCGGCCAAGTTTTAGATCAACCGCCGTGTAGGCTTCGACGCCAATGCAACTTCGGTCCATGACCTCCTCGGAGGTTAACCTCGACACCTCTTGTCGGCTAACGTCCGAAAAGCTAAGCTCGAGAACTTAGCCAAAGTTGCTTAGGGGACGAACCTAAACGCCCGATGAAACCACCTCAGAATTCGAAGCTCGGGCTCAATGCGCCCACCGAGCCTAAGGGCTTGGCAGGATTTGGATCCAAGCTCGAAAACTCAGAGCTTGGAGCTCTATTTAGCGAACATGACCTGAGTTGAGGCCTAGAAAATCCAGGTTTATACACTTAGCCGAGCCCGAATACTTAGAAAAATTCGTCGACAAAAATCTGACTTGACGAGTGCGGTGAAAACCTAAGCCCACGAAGCCTAAGTTTACAAATTTGGCCGAGCTCAAGGACTTAGTTTTCCTACGGTTCGAGCCTGGCACCTAAGACGCCGCCTTAACAAATGTTCTCCGCGCCCGAGCCTAAGTCTAAGAACTTAGCCGAGCTCGAGCACTAAGAAAAATTCATCGAGAAAAGTTCGATTCAAAAAACTGGAGCAAAGAAGTGAACACAAATTTACGAAAGAACTATTCCATTAATAAAGGCCCGAAGGCCAAGGTACAAGGTCGAGGTCGGCTGTACAATGGCTTTAGAAGCCGACCTCGCTTACAACAGAAAAAGAGATAAAGGGACAAAACTATTCTTCAGGGGCTCCGGCCTTGTCAGCACCGGGATCATCTACGATGATCACTTGGGGGACCTCGGCAGGGGTCGGCTCGGGATCTTCCTCGACAGGAGCAGGAGTAGCTCCATCGGCGACCTCGGAAACTCCCCCCGCGGGAG
Source organism: Phoenix roebelenii (assembly GCA_025769935.1). Classification (NCBI taxonomy): domain Eukaryota; kingdom Viridiplantae; phylum Streptophyta; class Magnoliopsida; order Arecales; family Arecaceae; genus Phoenix; species Phoenix roebelenii. The sequence continues at coordinate 14,875,840 of JAOXJJ010000069.1, read as the reverse complement.
TCGCCTGGACCGCCTGCTCGGTCTCGGCGCTTCCTCCCCCAGCTTCCGCTTCGGCGGCCTCGACCTCGACCTCCTCCTCTTTCTCCTCTTCAAGCCGTGAGGGCACGTCAGAGTCACTATCACCGCCGATACCCAACCTCGGCCGGATCCTCGAGAGATCGAACTGGGGGCAGAATCGAGCCATCTGCCGCCTGAAGTTTTCAAAGCCCCTGAGGAACCCGTCCACGGTCTCCTCCTTGAGCATATCGCGGAACTCTTCCGACTCCTTCAAGAGCTCCCAACATTTTGGGCCTGCTCGAGCGCCCTCTTCTCTCGGGCCTCGAGCTGCTCGATTATTAGGCGGAGGACCCCACCCTCGTACTTATGCCCCGCAGCTTCGGTGCGGGCTTCCGCGAGTCGCGCCTCGGCTGCGCGCAACTCGGATCTCACCAGGGAGTGGGCAGCCCTCTCCTCCTCGAGCTCGCTGACGATCGCGAGCCGCCCGGCCTCGGTGGACTCCCTCTGTGCACGGACCTCGGCCAGCTCGGTCTCGGACTCCGCGGGCCTCTTCTCGGCTGACTCCATCTATCTTTGGAATCGCCGAGATTTGTTCTAGCATTCCGAGGCGATGAATACTAGGGTATCGACCTCGTGGATATGCTGCAAAGAAAAGTGATGATAAATAAAGAAGAAGGAAACAAGAACAACTAAAAGCAAAGTAAGGAAGTCACTTACCCGATTAGTATTCCGGTAGACCTGATCGACGATCTCATCGAGGCTGAGGGCCTCGATCATAGCTCGGTCAGCCGGGAGCATCATGCGGTGAAAGACCGCGTGCACGACATCGTCATCTTCAATGGCCGAGCCGCCCTCGAGGAACGGGAGATCTGGGCCGATAGGACCCCTCCCAGGGCGCCCCCTATACTAGACGAGCTGGGACCAGCAGAACTCGGGGCAACGACCCGAGGCACGCTCGGAACACTGGGGCCCCTGCCCGGCTCGGGCCCCGATCGCCGCAAACGGATGACAGGCCGGCCTGTCCGCTGAGCAATGGGGGCGGGGCAGGCCGAAGGCGCCGAATGAGATGTCCCTCCAGAGGCCGAGCTTGCGCGCTCGGCTGGAGCTTCCTCTCGGGCCGCCGATGATGTGCCGGCCTCAGACTCCCCCGACCTGTGGGTAGGAGACGGTCTCGCCCTCTTGTGAGGCTTGGGAAGAGCCCCGCCCGCCTCGGCGGAACTCTTTTTCAGTCGGAGGAACAAGGACGTGTTGCTGGTCGACATGTGGGGGATGTCTAAAATATAAAAAGAAAAACTCTTAAGTAAAAGAGAGGAAAACATGCAAAACAGTAAAACAAGACTAAGTAACCACTCACCCTCGGGGCGCGCCGAGCTCAGGCCGACGTTCACCAAGGCTTCCTCGCTCAGGAGGTCGGCCAAGTTGATATCCCTCCCAAGACCCCGCAGGGAGTCAAGAACACTCAGCTCGTCCGCCGTAGGCTCGGAGAGCCTGTTGAGGGCCTTCAGTCGGGGGTGCTCCTACCTTAGGTCAAAGCCCCACGACGCCTCAGACGCCAAAAAGAAAAAACGCCCCTTCCACTCATGAATAAAGGAAGGGGCACCTCTTTAAAGAGGGACATACTACCTCAGAAGGCAAAGTACAGCCACTCTCCGTCTGCCGGGTTTGTTTTCAATAAAAAATACCGATGAAAAATATTTACCGAAGTCGGGATCCCATGCGCAAGGCAAAGGAACAAAAATCCGACTATAATCCTCCAAGAGTTTGGAACCAGCTGCGCTGGGACGAGCTGGTATTCCACCAGTAGGTCACTCACGAACCTGTGAAGGGGGAACCGCAGACCGGCCCAAAGTGACTCAACGTACACTCCGATCCGGCCTGGAGGTGGTCGCGTTACCCGGCCCCCCGGTCCCGCGGGTTCAAGATGAAACCCAGGCCGGAAAAAGAACCGGGATTGGATCAGCTCCAGTTCCTCCTCTGGTAGGAAAGACTCAACTTCCTCCGGACCCAGACCCATTTTTAGAAAGAAGAAAGAAAAGTGGAGAACAAAGAAAAACTAGGAAAAAGAAAGAAAAATGCTCCGCACTAAGAAAAGGAGATAACCTACGGGGGAGGGATCGTCGGAAATCGCCTTGAGGCACCGCCGGAAAGCTCGGTGACGACTGAGAAAGGCTAACCAAAGACTAAGAACGAGAAAAAGGAAACAACCAAGTGAGCCCTTTTTTAGGGCTAGGTCGAAGGGTTTATATAGACCCTCCTGACGGTCCAGATCGGCAGGACCGATTTCCGCCTCTCGTTCAGATTGCGCCGCGTGTCGACTCCGAAAATCAAAGCGGCGTACTTATTTCGATTTGGTGCCTCGAACATACCATCGAGGCAGTGTCCCGTCGGATCTTGGGATCTATTTATGAGCCCGCTTCGCGAAGCGGTCTCGAAGGATGAAAAGGCGTCGTTCCACCTTCTCTCATTAAAAATACTCCAAAACGTGTGGAATACCGAAACAATTTAAAGCCCTAGCTCCCACCACAACCATAAAGATAATTACTTCCTGCGTCCGAGCTCGCGAGCGGCTCGAACTCGAAAGTTGGAGGGTAGTGTTGGGGTAATACGAGCCGCCCCAAGGCACGTGAGCACGTCACGGAGCACGTGATCAGAGGCGCCCAACCTCAGAGGCACCCGACCTCAGAGGCGCCTGACCTCGGATACGTCCGACCCCCTAGGCTCCCGACTCGACGCCCAACTAGGTGCCCGACCCCGGAATCCACCACCTCGAATTTCCGGCCTTGCCATTCACCTACTACGGTCATATCCTTTCGTAGTTCGATCAGGGGGCATACCCTGCCATCGCCATCAGCATTTAATGTGCATGGCCCCTGAAGACCTCCAGCTCACTCCACCATTAATGCACATTTCCGGCCTACTCAACCATCATCACGCATGGCTCCTGAAGATCTCCAGCTTACTCCACAATTAATGCGCATCTCTGGTTTACTCAACAATTAATGCGCGTGCTACCTACTGTCTACGGATCTCCAGTTCTCCACGATGAGTTTTTCCAGTCCTCCACGGCAAGTTAGCTCGACCGCACCCAATCGGCCATGACAACTCCTTGCCTCCGACCTCAGAGCATTAAATCGCCTGATCGTGCGATATGTTCAGTTGTACTACAGTCTCGCCTTATCACATACAGATAACCCAGCACCTCTCTATAAAAGGAGGACTCCTCCATTTTAGAGGAGGCTGGCGGACAAAAATTCGGACATGCACTGTTCCTTCACCTCATCTACACTTGCCCCCTCTGACTTACGCATCGGAGGGCCGGCGCCGGAAAATCCGGCCACCGGCTTCCCTGCAGGTCCACCGGAGGACGCCGCCCGCCGACGGATCGCCGCACGCCAGCGCATCGCCGAAGCTCCCCCTTCTCGGCCGACCGGTCGCCCCCAGGTCCAATTTCCAGCAACAAGTACAAGCTTGAATAATCTCTCATGACAATTTTCTTCCCACCATGATTTTATCTTTTAGATTTTGACACTATAGATAGTAATTAATCGATAATTTTTTCCCATATTATATGAAAAATTCTAGTTGGTTTTTCCTCTATTTCTTTGCCAAGATTTTTGTAATGACAGATCTTTTACTTATATGCACGAGTCAACATTGCGTATTGATATCATATATAAATAATGAAATAAACTTAGCAGCTCATTGCAATAACTTGTCTATCTTATTACAGACTTATAGTGTTCGCTAGTTGAAATTCTTTTTGCCTTTGACAAAACTAGTACTCTCTTATCCATATTTTCCAAACCAATCCATCACCTTGCTGTCCAAGATATCCCATTATCCATAAACATGTACTTCGCCACTGCAATGTACTAGTTAATGGGAATTTAGAAGGTGCAGATCGGATGGAAAAGTCAATTAGATTGGACAGAGTTAGGTCTGAGAGAGCACAAAGCCCAAATCCTTTTCACTGTAAAATACTAAAATACTATAGAACCTGCCAAACTTCGGGTGGCCAACAAAAAGAAAAGAACTTGAGAAGGTCTACTTTATATGACTCAAGGGACGAGCGTCCACACTGGTGACAGTACCACTCGTTGTTGACACGGTCTTGGGAGAAATTATACCCTAGATTTGGTGTACCACAACAACGGTGCACCGGACCAATGAGACTTCTCCACAGCCCATATCTAGCCACATCAACTTAAAAATAGAGGAAAAGGAAGAAAGCGCGCGTTCGAGCTCTAGCTCTCCCGTGCGAGTGTGAGGAAAACCCTAGCCGCTCCACTTTCCTACACCACCATTGCCGCCCGCAACCGATCCTGAGAGAGAAGAGGAGAGGAGATGGTGGAGAGCGGTGACCCGTGCCTGTGCTGCGGCAACAAGCTGTATAGGTTCGCTTGGAGGCACTGAGATTCATCCTCGATCCCTTTCTCCACTGCCTCCCGATCTCCGCTGCCCATCAAGATCGCAAGCTCCATCTCTATGATTATACTCTCAACCTGAGATCGTCAGCCAGAGGTCGCCGCAACTGCCGCATACTCGTATAGAACTCCTTTTACAAGTATACAAGGCATCTCATGATGTCATAACCCAAAACAACAAAATTGATTTAAATAATTAATATTCAAACTTTAATTTAAATAATTATAATTTAATTTTTAATATTTCAAAAAATCAATAATATTTAGAAGGCCTTACATCAAACTCTAGTCAAATTCTGATTTAAATTCAAATACGTCAAATTTTACCTCTAGTGACTTTTTCGATAATAACCCGTGCCATCTTATTTCTTAGAATACGTAAAAATAGTAAAATATGGAATAATGAGCTTGATAGGCCAGTAAGCAATTAACTCTTTAACCAGATTAATCATGCAATAAGTTAAATAATTATTTATAAACAATAAGTGTTTAGAAATTATTAGTTCAAAACTAAATCCCAGTATGCAGTATTATCGAAAACATTACGCATATCAAATTCAATCTTTCTCAAAATGAAATTTTGTTAATAAATCCAAATTCTTCTAAATAGTCAAGTTTATATCGTCAACCATGAGCTATAACCACATTTTTTCTGTGGTAGGATCATAATACCACGTATCATCTTGCGGTGTACACATATCATCTTGTTGTAAAATCTTTCGGGATCACATATCTGCTTGCGATATGTCGCGTATCTTCTTACGACATAACCTTCGGGACCAATCAAATGCCAACGCATTAGCCTCATTGATGAGATCCATAACATAGTCAGACTAAAAATACAAGTCAATCATGCAGTTCATATCTCAATTCAACATAAATGCAAGAGATTATGGGATATCAAATTAATCGAACGAGTTCAATATTTTCGACCATGCATTATTATAATATTTCAAAATAAAGTATATTCAGTAATAAAATATTGTTCATCAAATTTATACATCATAAATAGTATGCTTCAAAATTTATTAATATAATAATTTTATAATTTGCTAATAAATTTAAAAAATTGTCACATTATTTGCCTTACGGGCGAAACCAAACTACAAGTCCCAATAATATCGAAAATTTTTTTCAAAATCTAAAACTTTGACGAGCACTCAACCCAAATCCTCGGTGAGCACTGAAGTCAAGATCTTTGGAAGTCAAGAAAAGAAGAAGGAGGAATCTATAATATAATTTTATATTACTGCCAGCGGTGAAGTGAAAGAGAATTGTGAAAATTTTTAAATAGCCATTGGAAGCTAGGTTTCTAAGATGTCCATCTCCCATCAATCAAGTAGCCTAGGCCCAATTCCTTATTAGCTATGCTGGTTGTTACGTCCGTCCTCTCCCCCTCCGCTATTACCTTGTCCACCGCTGCTGCCAACATCCACGCCCCTACCCCTACTCCAACACCCCCTACACTGCCCGCTCCGACCTCCCACCTCCTGCCTCGATCGAGAACGACATTGGAGCGTCGACAGTGCCTCTGCCCCTTGATTCTCATTCCGATCCGGCGTATCCGACCACCTCCATCCCAACGCTGGCAGCGAAGAGGGGGGGGAGGGGCATTCGGCGGAGCGCTCGCATAGAGGGGCAGAGCGTTCGACGAAGCTCCTCTCATCGGAATCGGGGTGCAGGCGAGAAGATACAGGATGCGTGTGAAGATGCGGGATGCAGGCGACTCTCGCGAAGGGTGGTGCTCCTCTCCTCGGGTTTGGACGCGGGATCGATGTGGGAGAGGTGGCGGAGCGGCCATGGTTCCCTCCTTATGCTCGCCGGGGAGAGGGGGACCTCATGTACTTTCTTCTTTTTCTTTTTATAACTTAAGCTGAAATGACCCGAGAATGCGATGCGGCGAGGTCTCATTAGCCTGGTGCACCGCTGATGTGGTACACAGTGTGCAGGGTATAATTTCTCCTTGATTGGTGGGTTGCCAAGCAGTAGTGGCTGATGAGGTGTAAACGAGGCTTCATGGGCCACAAACCTATTTGGTACCATTAAGACTTAAGACACCCACATGAGGACCCTAGAACATAAAGTGACTCTAATTTTCCTATTTTTAAGCTGGTGGGGGTCCCTTTCTTATGCCACTTTTTCTGATCACCTATAGTATTGCTCTATGATTAGTGTAACAACAACCGAAAAGTCTCATGCAAACTGCAACTAACCTTATCAGGGATGCACATGGGCTGAGAAAACAATGTCACATGGTAAAAGAAAACAAAGCACAGGAAGAGAGCAGAACACAATCCATTGATTCATGGCCAAAAAGAGCTCAGACCTTGTACTCCCCCTTGGCAGCAGCTGGCAGCAGCAGCAGCAGCAGCAGCAGCAGCTGCAGCCAACAAGGGAGGAGCAGGTGGTGACACCCAAAACTCTCAGTACAAAAGAAACTACCCATCATCTCCCAAAGCCAGCAACGCAAATCAGCAGACAAAATCTCAGTGCTGCCAGGCAAAGAAAGAAAAAAAGTGAAGGAAAAAGAAAAGAAAAAGGAAAACAAACAGACCCCAATAGCAGCACTGATTGACCCCTCCCAGAGCCACAGATGTCATCGAGCATCACCCAATATTCCACACCGATCACTTAAAGAGAAAACAAAAGGCTAGCTGCTTAAAAAGTACTGCTCCTGCTTCACCTCACTCCAAGAACCCAGTCCTTGTGAGCACAGCATTTCTCATCTTGCTGAGGTCTCTTCCCTTGAGTGTCCTCCCAGCTCCTTCACACATGGAGGAGGATGAGATCTGGCTCCTGGCCATCTTCTTCGCCAGCCATTCATGCGGGGGGACCTTGTCATCATCATCATCATCTTCATCTTCGTAGTCATCATCGTTGGAAGCATGATCTGATGCACGATTTTGGCCATCTTTGTCGCCATCGAATCTGTAACTACGGCTCTCAGAAGAGCCCTTGTGCTTGTAGATCTCAGACCAGTCAGGGATGGCAACAGGAGCAGACTGTCCAAACGTTCTACCACTGGCATTGGCATTGGACCTTGACATCATTTTGGAGGGAGTTGGGAGGCGCCTAGTGGTAGAAGAGCCAGTGGAATCCTTGGTCCTCCTAGTTTTTGGGCTCTCATCTTTCCTCTCCCTCACAGCAGCCCAGACCTCCTCTTCCTCAAAATCCTCATCCTCCATGGCTAAAGCTAACAAGTCTCAGAAATATAGATAAAACAAGGAGTGAGAGCAATACAGAGAGGATGGGCTATTGGTCTTTCTCATCAAAGATGGCACAGCACAGGCTGCACTCGCTTTTAATGGTTCTCTGATCCAGAGAGGCCTGTCTATCTTATAGTATCACCCCACGTAATACCGTGGGAAAACTGGCAGATGGTTGGAGAGGAGTCACTCAGGGAACCAATGGACAGAGGGGAAGGTGGCCAGGAGCCTCTAGGGAACATCAAACTGATGTGTGAGTGATTTGAGGTGGGTTTCAGCACGGGCACTCGGCCCACTGGAAGGGGCGCCAACAAAAGTACCCATTTTTAATTCCATTCTTTCCCACCGGAGGACTGCTTAGTGGACCTCTTACGTCCGTTTGGTTGAGCCATATTTGGTTAAAATAATAAAATAAATAATAAAATGGATAACAGATTTCATGTCTACTTTTTAGAAATATGAAATATATTTATATATTATTTTTTGAAATATTAAATATCATTTTTTTGAAAAAAATACCCTCATTTGTATCAATATATTATTAATAAAAATTAATAATTAATAAATAATTAATAAATATTTATTAATTATCAATTTATCTACCAACAAAAGTATCCATTTGTAATTCCATACTTCCCCACCGGAGGACTGCTTAGTGGACCTCTTACTTCCGTTTGGTTGAGCCATATTTGGTTAAAATAATAAAATAAATAACATATTTCATGTCTACTTTTTAGAAATATGAAATATATTTATATATTATTTTTTGAAATATGAAATATCATTTTTTTGAAAAAAAATACCCTCATTTGTATCAATATATTATTAATAAAAATTAATAAATAATAAATAAATAACAAATATTCATTAATTATCAATTTATCTAGTATAGAATTTATTAGTAATTAATATATTTAATTATATACCAAAACATACTAAATTTATTTATAATAAATATATGTTTTCTAATATATATGATTAATTTTTTTTAAAAAAAATTATTAACAAAAATTCGAATCAGCCATGTGAGTAATAAACGATCAATAAATATTTTTTAAAAAATATTATAAATATTATTAGAAATTTAATAATATTTTCATATGATAATATTTTTAGCCAAATATAGTAATTATTTTTTGGTACTATTTTTTAGATTAATTTTTTTTACCAACTAAATATGTTAAAATTTATTTTTTATAATTATTTTTTTTAGATAAATAACCCTTGACGTACTCCGAGGGAGCACCAAGCCGGATTTTAGTACGTTGTAGAGAGGATAAGATGATTTTATCGCTCGTTTTACCCACTGTGGTTCGAAGAGGCGGGTCCGGGTGGTACGCAGAGCTTTTGTTTTCCTCATGAGGTGAAAGCTTTGATGGGACTTCCGGCCACACAGCTCCCAGCCCGAGAGTATCGGGGATTGAGAGAGGGAGAGAGAGTGGAGAACTGGAGTTAGCCGATTGGACGAACTGGGTACGGGTGTCCGTCAACCTTATCCCCGGGAACTGGATGTTGTACCGAAACCATTGGGGATTTGAAGTGCGAGGGACAGAGCTGCAGTCGCTCCTTTAGAAGCCCAAGAAGGGGAGGAGAGAGATGGCTTAAGTCTCAGGTGTTGGGAGGTGATACGCGAGCATTGAGACGTGTGCGGGATTCCTGGCTTTTCTTTTCTCTCTCTCCCAAAGATTTTGTTCTCTTTCCTCTTTTGTTGGGTTGTGAAACGGGAAATAATGGAAGTGGCATTAATTTCCTCGCTTTTAGATGTGCACTCCTCGGTGTTCAAATTCTGTCCTGTTTATTTCCTGTGAAAAAAATAATTAACCATGCGAAAAATTCTGAACCTGTATCCATTTTTTATTTTTGTTCTGAATTTGTATGCATTTAGCACAGTCAATCTATGGAACTTTCCAAATTTTATCCGGATACTATCATATACCGTTGGAAAAAAAATTACTGATGTGATAAATTTTTTTAAGATTAATAATCCAAAAATTTTAATTTATGTAGATTTTTTATTTTTATTTTTATTTTTGACTTTATTTTAGTACCATATTAGGAACTCTTTTGATGGCACGTGACAGTGTGATCTTGATGATGATCTTGACATTGCAGTCATTAAATAAAAGTTATAGTTAAAATTTTGAAACTTCGATGATTTAATTATACTTAGTTGAAATTCAAGATAAAAATTAAAAAAAATAATATATATATATAATTACTGACAAGATTATCTAAAGAAGATTGATCCAAAGATGAATCCTTAGAAAGATGGTGCCAATCAAATGATGGTTCGGTATGATTTGTTGTTATTTATTTGTGGATGAAAGAGTAGAAAGACTATTAAAGGGCATTTAGTATGGGATGGTCATTCTAGGATCAAGGATGATATGTGGAGGTGATAAATCACCATATTTGGTTGCACGATGATAATCCTACATGGCAGTAGTCCCAAATTATCCTCATTCCTCAAATCACCGCCTAACTAAGTAATAGGATATTTATCCTTGATGTCGGAAATCCAAAATCACCCTAGGGCAACGATCTTCAGCTAAAAGTTGAAAAAAAAAGTGCTCCTTAGTCTAGCAGAAAAAGTTGATATATCAATATACCGTTAATATATTATATATAGAGTATTATATTGATATTATAATATATTATATTTATACTATATTATATTATAATATATTATATTATAATATATTATAAAT
>JAOXJJ010000069.1:14849807-14865405 GCA_025769935.1 Phoenix roebelenii | reverse complement strand
TATTATATTATTAATTATACTATTGTCATATTATTATTCAATAATAATTTTAAATTCTAGTTGAAATATATTATTATATTTTACATTTATATATTGAAAGTATTTAATATATTACTTCTATTTGCCTTTTTTCAATCAAAAGAATTATTAGTATTAAAAATAATATGTCATAAGTACAAATAAAAATTTTAATTTTATAATAATAATTAATATATCTTTAGGATTAATAATTTATAAAACTAATAAATATATTTTTAGAGATAATTTTGGTATTATATGTCAAGTAATCTTGAATTTTTATGAAATATCAAACATATTACTCATGGATAACCGAAAATCTTTAATCACTGAAATATAATATATTAAGTGTGATTTTTAAGTCATCAAAAATTAGATTATTCTAAAATAAGAATCATCGATAAAGTAAAATTATCTTGGTAATCTAAATTGGATCACCAAAGGCTAGGGTTTAACACCGGACGTGTGCGAGACGGGCGGGCTTGGAAGGTCATGAGGAAAAGGAGCGTTCAATTGGCTGCTGGTGGTGGGGCCTCGGGGGAGAAAAAGAAGTATGCATCAATGATGACAGGCATCTTCGGGGAACTGCATTTAGCCACCGTTCCTCCAGTCCACCAGGTCATACATGACATCTTTTTATAATAGAGATCAACAAAGAATCATTTATGTTTTAGAAATAATGAAGAAAATATGAATTAGAAATGCATGTTATATAGGCAGGATCATAAAGTCTAAAAAGACTAGGTAACTATTTCTAAAATGATCACCTGTGGGTACAAACGGACCCTAGAGATATCATTGGGGCTTGAATAGGTTTTCCCAATGATAATAATTCAAATTTTAAGAGCTCATTTGATTCATGAAAAAAATTTCTCACAAAAATATTTTTACTGAAAAGTTAATAACTAGATATATAACATCTGAAAAAGTAGCTTTTTTATATTTAGTTGATCATAAAAAAAATGACACATTTTACGGTAACTTATATTTGGCTGAGCATCTATTTTTTTTAAAAAAAAAATTATGTAAAATATCTATTATACCCTTAATTTAAAAAAATCTTACCCTATTCCATTTAAAAGTTTAAGAGTACTTTTAGAAAAAAAATCTGCAATTTTCAACCTATCAGAATTTGACTTTTATATATCCCATATGAATTTTTCTTTTCATAAAATGTCGGAACTTATTTCCATGAAAATACTATCTTTCTTATTTGAAATTTCAACTAAATATGAGATATTTCTCCACTTTTTCATTGACTACACTTTCTTCTTTCCTTTTCTATGAATCAAATGAATGCACCATCTTCATTCAGGCTTGTAATTTAGTGTATCTAGCTGTTCAAGTTAATATTGGATAGCTTTTTTAACATCCTCACGATTGCTATCAAAAAAAATATTAATTAAATTTCTTCAAGAGAAACTATATCCTATACCATATGCAATATGTGGTGATGCACGACTCCAATTATAGGTGTTTATTATAAAAGTGCATCGTGATAAGTGCTTGATTAAATGGCATGCGTAGGAATAAGTATTTATAATTGGCTTAGTGCGCATGATACGAGATATAATTTTTCTTTCTTCAAGGTCCAATTAATATTTTTTAAAACCAAATTAGGTGGTCATGCCTCCATAAAGACTTGATTTTACCTATTTGCAAACACATATGGCCAGAATCGAAAAGAGTGAAATTTTTTTTTTTTTTTTTAAAAGCTTTGACTTGCATGGATGAAAGTATCTTATACACTTCACACAGAGAAACACAGCAATAGGTGGAAACGTACTGCCTCAGCCATCTAACCTGGTACATGTATTTTAGTACTTTGCACTAGTGTTTGGTGGTATGCCTGGGGAAATCTTCCATTTCTAGGTTATAGCTTTAGTTTCGCATAGCCATAGAGGTACGCAATAAAACCCAGACATTAATTGCGAAGACCCATGAAAACCTGGACCTAGAATTAGCCAACAGGACCACAAATAAAATGGTCCAGAAGAACCATGAAAACCTGGACCTAGAATTAGCCAACCAGACCACAAATAAAATGGTCCAGACCACAAATAAAATGGTCCGGTCCTCTTGGGACAGACCTGGGTCTATTTCCTGCAATGCTGCAGATGGGCCAGGTCATAATAGAGGATAGCCGTATTTTAAACTTCGAGATTCAAAAACCCATATCGAACAACCTAAAGTTAGTCATGTGGCCCAGCCCATTTATAAACCTAGACTTCAGTCTAATGGTACAGAAGACATGCCAGGTCCAACACAAATTAAACTTGGGGCCGCAATGTTTAACCGTGTAACTCGTTTAACTGATTTCAACCTACCGTAGGTCAAACTAGATTACCTATTTAATAAAATGGTTGGATTTGAATCTGAATTTTTGAACTATTTAATAAATAAGTCATTTTGGCTTCATATATTTTTGATCTATCATGTATTTGACTTGACCTATATCTTATTTGATCCAATCCAACTTGCCACTCCTACATCCAATCAATTCTGATGGTCGGCTGCATCCAATGTTAATGGCATATCGAGAATCAAGGAGAGTTAGGCTCGGCCTCGTCAAGCTATTTAATAATTAGATGCAGTGCTGGTGTCTAATTGTGCATCGTATGATCTAATTAGAAGAAATAAAAAATTTCTTCAATCAACTTAATTCGGACATCTTTAAAGAAATTTAAAAAATATTTTTTTTTGTAAAAATAGAAGTGTAGATCCCATTTTCTTTTTTTAGTAAATCAAATAAGTTAAATTAATCGAGTATAAATACATCTGCGGGAATCAGAAAATAAAATATCAAAAAACTAAATAGAAAGATGTGTCATAGAAACCTATAATGCAAATTCCATATGGCTTGCCACGTAAGATGCTATCCAATCAGTTGGACTGTTAGCTTTTCTATAAATATGTGAAATCTCAATTGATAGCAGTGAGTGCATTATTTGCTAACAATTCTGTAAGAGTGGATAAAATCTTCTGTTAGTAGGAGGTGGATTAAAAATCCATCTGATAATTATCATAGGACTCCTAAATAAATCTGTTGAAGCCTTTAATGTCTATATAGTATAATTCAAACCTTCTCGAGTTGCACGTTACTTCACTATTGGAACTGTAGTATCAAAAATTCTAACATCACCTACAGGTACCAGTGCACCACTAGCACTTCGTATAATAAAGCCTACTCCACTAAAAGCACTTTTCCCTATCACACTTCTATTAAAATTAATCTTGAGGAAATAGGAGAGTGGTGGCTCCCAAGAGAAGTAAATTAACTATGAGGATGCAGAAATTGTATAGAGAGAACCACATATTGCCCCTACTGTCAAAGGTCACTTTGCAACAATCACCTAAAGAAATTCATAAGCCTGGATGGAGGCTTCTGATAGAATTAATCTAGCACTTTATCTCATTCCTTAAAAGATACAACCACTCCTCGCCAACCAAATATTATAAGCAATGTAACAAATCAAAATTGCTTCATCCTTTCAACCATTACCGAAAACATCTCTTTCAAATAGTGTGTAGAAAATTATCCACAGAAAAAGATGAGAAAATAGATGAATTCTGGAGTGGCCGAGTGGGGACTGACTCCATACTTGAGCTACATGGTATTGAAGTATTATAGCATGAGATAACGACCCCTCAATATCTAGGCATATATCACAATAGCTTAGTTTGTGGCAAAAATGAATAACAATGAGCTAAAAATGTCCTATTTTCTTTCATTAATAAAAGTTGAGTTGCCGGACCTTCTTTTCACACTATTATGGATAGTCAAATAATGGAAAAAATTGGATTCAATATCAACTGCTCCTATCGGAAATAGGATTTACTATGGACTCGGGCCATAGCACAGGGTTTCATAAAATCGGTACGATTTTTCCTATCTAAATTAAAACCTCTACTTCTACTAGTAATATTTGTCCTTTACAAATTAGCCCAAAATCCTCCTTTTCTAGATGAAAGATATTATAACTTCTCAGAATAGATACAACTAATGCAAATAGTCACAAAAAGCTAAAAGTTTATATAAGGCAAATCTCGACTTCTACATCAATATTGTTTGTAGCCACATTTACTTATCCTTTCTAAATCGAGAGATATATTTAGTCAAAATCTTTTCTAAAAAGTAAATATTTATTTTGACCGTCCAATTTAGAAGAAATTATTAATTAGACCCGGTCTACCAGCATCGACAGATCGGCCATACATTGCTCACCACTTAAAATAAAATATTGTTTCATTATCAACCAAACAACCATGGTTCTTTTTTCCGCCAAGTTTGAAATTTTGGCAGGTGAAAACACAAAATCTCCGCGAGAATATCACCACCAAGTTAAATTCGAATTTGCTTAAACCATCTAAAAATTTTTATACTCTTCATTGGCTGCCGAAAAGTGAAGCAGATATTCGTCTCTCTCTCTCTCTCTCTCTCTAAAGTTCTAAACTCCCCTCTCCACCCTCCCTCTCCTTAACCGCTTTCTCTCTCCACCCTCCGTCTCCCTAAACCCCTTTCCTTCTATACACTCCCTCTCTATCTTTCTTAACTTTCTCTTTCTCAACGATTTTGACAACCATTGAAGTTGCAGATTTGGTTTCTCCCGTGAAATTGTTCACATCCACGTAAAGTTTCGTATAATTCATTTGTCTTCCATAGATTTTCCTTCATTTTCTTCTATTTTCCAGCTCAAAACTAAGCATCCTAAGGATTTTCCTTCATATTCTTATATTTTCCAACATTCTTTTTACATTTTCTTTATCTTTTTCTAGTCTGGCATGTTTCCTTCGTATTCTCATATTGGTCTAGTACGTTTTCTTTATTTCTCTATAAAGCCCCTCAAAGGACAGGCCCAATCACAAATGATATTTCTCATGAATTGGACCTTATAGTTTCTAATAGGTTGGGTTTCATAATTTGTTCAATTGGGCCTGTCAATTGTTGGTACATTTAGTTTGGTTTGGAAATAGGGACTTATAGTTTCTATGATATGTAAGTTAGTTTTTATACATATCTGATATGTTTTTTTCTTGTCTTCTTTGGCATGAGGTCCTAATGTCTCAAACTAGTGTTGGTTCTAAAAGTGGTTCATCTTGGCTAGTTTGTTGCAACTGATTAACCAAATAAGACAAATTTGTTCCAAATTTTGAATGCACAAGTCAAAAAGCTATTTATAGTATGCGAATCAAACATTTAATTGTTTTACCATTACCAAGCTTACCAATCTTTCCTTTAAAAGTTAAAACATATATAGACAAGAAAAATTAAGAATAACTATGGCAAAATAACTAAGTTGGTGACTCAAAAGAGTCATCAGACTTGATGTGGACAACTTAGACTACTACCACTAGGGCTGAATAGGATTTAGGAGTTATATCTATCGTATTGAAAAGCTGAATTGCGAGCCAAACTTTGAAAGATCATAACTTGGTCATATGATGCTTCATTTAGATATATATTTTTGAAATCATACCCAAATTTTATTATTTGGATTTTGAAATGAGCCGATCAAATCGAAAATTTTCTTTTTTAAAGAATTTGATCGAACATATCTCTCAATCTGGAAAGAATTGGGTAAAAGAATAGAAGACAAAGTTGATATTAAAGTCGAGATTTATCTTTCGTAGAATTTTAGCTTTTTTGATTTTGTTCTACTAGTTATGTTTATTTTAGGACATTGAGTCCTATTCGTATTAAAAAAGTGATACGAATTGTACAATGACAGATTTTATCATTATAAATAGAGGCTATGTAGCTCAGTTTTATCATCATCAATAATAAAAAGAACATAAACTCTACTTTTGAATCTTTTAATATTTTTTATTTTTTTGAGAAATTCAAGTTAAGTGGGTTAAAAAATTCTTTCTTCTTTTCGATCTCATTAGTTGGACAATAATTAAATGAGAGAGAAGAGCAACCCATACAATTGCACAGGACCTGCAAATGACTTCTATTTATAACATTTTACTTAAAAAAATTTATATAGTGAAAGAATGTACAAAAAAAATTTATACCAACTGACATGGCTGATGTTTACCTCCTTTAATTGAGAAACAAAATGACAGTCATTTTTCCTATTAATTTTGAAAGCCATTCACTACTTAGCTCAATACACGCGAAGCTATGATTGTATCAAAAGACGGACAGCACAATAATATATATATATATATAATTTTTTTATACTTATTTATTTTTGTACCATCAAAATCAACTAAACAACATTTATCAAAATTTATAAATGGTACTCCACCCTTACATGAATGCAGTGAAATTAATCAAGCAAAGATAAGCTCTTAGAGGAGTGAGAGAGAGTAGCTTCAATATTCGTGCGGTCTTTTGGGGATTTCCTCGAACAGGTGCTGGGAGGAACAATGGCCTGATGCCAAGGAGGGGGAGGCTAGGAAGGTAGGGAGGTTCGAGGGGCTTGGGCACCATCCAGTCCGGGCTGAGACGAAGGATGCATCATGGGCGGCGGTGGCAAAAGGCTCGGCGAAGCAGGGCAGATGGACTCGCCACCGGATCACTGATCGGGAGCTGAGAGTCTTGCAGAGCCGGTTCACAGAGGTCCTGGAGGTTTCTGAGGTGAGGTTGGAGATGACTAGAAGGGAGTGGCAGACCATCACTATGTTCATGCAGAGTGTAGGGCGGAAGGTGCTGGTGAAGTGGGTAGTGAGGGAGCTGAGATGGATGGGAAATCTGGACTACAATGCTGAATTATTCACCATGGCAGATGATATACTGGCGGTCCGTTTTGGGAGGCTTTGTTGATGAGGGGCCCGTGTTTAGTGGCCGGTTAGTTCTTCACAATGGAACGCTGGAGGCCGAACTTCATTACCGGCTTCGATGGTGCTGGACGGGTCGTAGTATGGCTGCGCCTCCCATGGTTGCCATTGGACTTCTGGGCCAAGGAAACACTACTCCAAATTACAGCGACGGCCGGAAAACTGTCAGCCTTGGATGCGACCACTAATCAAGGGAGGAAACAGGGGTTTGCGAGGGTGAGAGTGGAGCTTGATATTAGAGTCCCCCTGAAGCCGGGGATCTTTATGAAGGGAGTTGAGGAGGGCTTGGAGAGGAAGATCTGGCAGGAGTTTGTATATGAAAACCTACCAGACTACTGCAACAAGTGTGGGCAAATTGGTCACGGGGAGGCAGCTTGTGAGTTTTCTCCTCCGACGATGGTAGAAATGGAGTTCGGAGCCGGCAGTAGCGCTCGGCGACCAGAGACAGGGAAGGCACCTAGGGAGATGGAGGAGCCATTGATCTATGGCCCTTGGTTATCCATGAACTGGGTCAATGGCCTCGGGGCTCCCAAAGCGGGGAGCTGGAAGACGAAGCCAGCGGGGGCGAGTACCAGTACAGACTCGGTTCCGGCGACCACTGCTGCGGATCCAAGCGATGGAGAAGGGGGGTCAAGGCTGCCCGTTTCCCCGTCAGATCTGGAAGGTTGGCAAAATCCAACCAAGGTGGCTAGGTGGAGGTCGTCGGAGAAGACGGTGTTGGGCGGTATGACTGAAGAGCCGGCCGAAGGGCTGAGTCAACCAGGTGTCCAACCCGAGTCCAACAGCTAATCGGTGAGGGGACCCGGTGGGGGCCTTCAGGCCTTTTCGCTGGGCCAGGTGGAACCGGGAAGGGTCGGGCCGGGCCAAAGCCCATTGAAAAGGGCCCGGAGCCCACCTAAGGCCCATCGGGCTCCGCCAGTTAAAGGGACGAATAGGGGAGTCGGGACGTCGTCCGCGAACGGCCCACCTGTGACACCTAATCAGGATTTTCCCCCTGGGGAGATGGGGTTTGTTCGGTTGGAGGCGGCCGCAGGCGCAGCAAGAGCTCGCCACCACCCCTTGCGATAGTGAACACTTGCACGGCAGGGCAAGCGAAGAAGGTGTTGGCCAGCGGTCTGGGGTGAATGCAACATCTCGGCGAGGGCTGGCACGAGCAGCGTCGGTGGCGGCAGAGCTGTTGGTGCCGGTGGCAATTGAAGCGAGGTTGACAGTGCTCGGCAACAGGCAGTCCAAACCTGGTGAAGAGGAGGATGTGGCTCTAACTCGAGAGGAAAGAGGCACTGATGCGGGCGGTTCAGTGGGATGGAAAATTGACAAGGCGTGCCGTTTGGCACACCAACACAGTGGAATGGAACACATTGGCGGATCCTCTTCTTCTGGTTCGGTTCTGGTGGGATGCAAGCCTAGGAATCCTAGCAGAGGTGATAAGGTACACCTTAGTGATGGCCATGTGGAAAGATCAATGGCTTCGGGTGTTAATTCAGAGGAGACAGCGTGCCGAATGGCACAGATGCACAATACGTCACATTTTCAAGCTTTGCAGCAGTTGATGGCCTCTACTAAGGGGTTGAATCACAGTGAGTCGGATAATGGAGATGACTTGGTGTGTGGTGGGGAATTGGATTTGGAGACAAGTTGCGGTAGCGGTCCGGGGGATGTGGGTTGTGCCGACGTCCCGTGTGCATCATAAGAGCCCTTCTTTGGAATTGCCGTGGTGAAGGGAAGCCTTCTTTTGCTCTGACTTTTCGTAGGTTAGTGCACCAGCACAAGCCTGAAATCTGTGTTTTGTTTGAGACATGGCTATCCGAGCGAAGCCTTCAGAGGGCTAGAGCGGTAGTTCCGAGGTCATGGGAATTCTATGCAGTGGAATCTCAAGAATTGTCGGGAGGTATTATTGTGACTTGGGCACAGAATGGCTGTAAACTTGATGTCTTCAATGTATGTAACCAAGAGGTCATCTTAGTGATATCGGAGGATAATCGAAGCCTGTGGGTTCTAGTAGCTGTGTATGCCAGTATAAATTATAGAGATCAGAGGACGTTGTGGGCGGAGGCATCTCAACTCAGTCAGGGTTATCCTATGCTGTTGGCAAGTGATTTCAACTGTATTGTTGATCCCTAGGAGATTGGAGGGAGGGCCTTTACTTATAAGAGGGAAATCTGAGAGTTCTAGGAATTTATTATGTCGAATGGATGGATAGACTTGGGCTTCTTGGGCCCAAAATTCACATCGTGCAATAATCAACAGGGGCAGGCTCGGATTTGGGAGAGATTGGATAGAGTCCGTGCCACAGCTGGGTGGGTCCAGTGTTTCTCTGACCATCATGTTCGTCATCTGGCGAGGATTGCGTCTGACCACAACCCTTTACTGGTTAGTGCTGATGCACTTGTCTTGTTTTGTTCCCTCTTTAGATTTGAGAAGTTCTTGCTATGTTATCTACGGTCTTGGAAGATTGTGAGGGAGGCATGGGGTATACCGGTTAGAGGGGATGCTATGTGTCGTGTGGCTCGTAGGTTGGAGCTGACAAAGAGAAGGTTGAGGAGGTGGAACCGTGAGGAGGTAGGAATTATCTTCAGGAGGATTGAGAAGTCTGAGGAGGCCATTGCTAGGTTATAGTTCCAGAAGGTCGTGAGGTGGGGTTTGGTAGATGAGGAGATGGGGGAGCTTAGGTCACTCTTAGCTTTGCATGATTCTCTCTTGAAACAGCAGGAGATTTTCTGGAGACAGAAATCGAGGGTACAGTGGATCCAGGAGGAGGATCAGAATACTAGATTCTTCCACCAAGCGGCAGTGATCAGGAGGCATCGGAATAGGATCAGAGCAATCAGGAATGAGGATGAGCAGTTAGTGGATGACCCAAATATGATTTGGAGGGTGTTGGAGAGCTTTTTCAGGGCCAGATTGTCTGAGCAGACAGGTAGTGGGACCTCAGAGGGTACTGTGCTGCCACCGATATGGGTGGTGGAGGAGAGGGAGATTCAGGAGGTGATGTGGTCCCTTGAGGGGAACAATGCATCGGGGCCAGATGGTTTTCCACCATTGTTTTTTCGAAGGTACTGGATGATTGTTGGACAGGATGTAACGGCTGCCATACAGCAGTATTCAGCACGATCGTGATGTCTACAGATTGGCAGAGGACCCTAGTCACCCTAATACCGAAGCAGTAGGATGCTTTCGAGCCTAGTCACTTTCATCTGATCAGTCTGTGTACTACCATGTACAAGGCGACGATGAAGTTACTAGCAGTTAGACTGAGGGACATTCTTCCGAGACTTATCAGCCCGGAGCAGAGGGCTTTTGTGCGAGGGCGGAGTATTATAGATAATGTTCTTATTGCCGAGGAGTTCATGTTTGACCTTGGCAGGGCTTCGAGTAGGATGAGTTTTATGAGGATCAAGCTTAATATGGAGAGGGCCTATAATAGGATGAGATGGAATTTTGTGCAGCAGTCTTTGCAGAGGTTGGGCTTTCACGAGACATGGATTAGATGGGTTATGGGATGTATCAGATCTCCTTCTTTTGCCATCTTGGTGAATGGGACGCCATCCCAGTATTTTGTATTTTCTGGTGGATTGCGTCAGGGCTGCCCCCTCTCTCCATTACTATTTATTATCTGTGCAGACGCACTCTCCAAGGCCCTTCGGCATGAAGTGATCACCCAGGAGTTGGAGGTTTATAGGCCTATACCGAATGCCACACTGATCTCTCATTTGCTTTTTGCCGATGACTGTCTATTGTTAGCCCGGGCGACTAGACAGGCTGCATGGGTTATTTGGAAGATTTTTCGGGACTACTATTCTATGTCTGGTCAATGGGTCAACTCATCTAAGTAAGCTATTTGTTTTAGCCCGAAGACCAAATTGGTTGTGAAGACTTTCATATTGGAGATCTTGGGGGTGGAAGAGCAGGAGGGCACGTTGAGGTACTTGGGAGTGCCACTTTCTGGTCAGTATCTATGTAGCAGGGATTGCTCTTTTCTTGAGATCAGTATCAGGCACAGGTTGGAGGGCTGGAAGATACATTCACTCTCCATGATTGGTAGGATTACCTTAGTACAGTCAGTTCTCTTCTCGATCCCTGTCTATCTACTATCCAACTCCCTTATACCCTAGTAGTGACAGTGAGGAATATTGAGCAGATCTTTAGAAAATTTATTTGGGCGAGGAACAGAGGTAGAGATGGCATCCATCTGAGGGCATGAGAGGTTGTATGTCAGCCGACCAGGTATGGGGGTTTGGGGTGCAGTCTTTGGTGGCAAGACGGAAGGTCTTAGCGGCACGACACACTGCTAGATTCGTGTTGGAGCCTGATGGTATGTGGTCCTCCCTGATGAGGGCTAAGTATGGTGCTCTAGTATCTAGAGTCCGAGTTGGGCGTCGTCACTCACCGGTTTGGAGGAAAATCTGTGCTAGAGTAGTGTTGGTGCTTCTCGTGATCAGATGGGTCATTGGTGATGGTCGGTCTATCGATATGCTGGAGGATTGCTGGGTGATGGAGCAGCCGATTAGTAGGTTACCGGTTATGGTGGATACGTCGAGGTTAGCCGGTCTCAGGGTCAGAGGTTTGATGGAGCTCGGGGGGGACTGCTGGAGGGTGGAGTTGATTAGGGAGGCTTTTGGAGAGCAGTTGGCAGAGATGATCCTAGACCTACCAGTTCTTGCCCGAGAGGGGCCAGACAGATTAGTCTAGGTGCCGACTGGGCGATCGCAGGTGCGAGCCAGGGATATTTACATGTTGTTGAGCTGAGAGCCAGCCCGACAGATAGAGGGAGCATGGATTTGGAGGATGCAGATTCATCCGCATGTGGCGCTTCATCTGGAAGGTGGCATGGGGCTACCTGCCGACCAAGAGCTTGTTAGCATGGCGAGGGGTGAGGACCACTCGGTGTTGTGAGGAGTGCACAGAGATCGAGAAGACGATTGATCATGTTCTTTTGTAGTGTCTCGGTTATGATAAATTGGATCGAATTTTGCAGTTTTTTCTTCTGCAGTACCTCGACGTGACATGAGCGTGAAAGAGGTTCGACGAATAAGTTTTCTTTTTATAAGGGCTACAAAGTCTTCATGCGGAGGCCTAGTACTGTTGAGGCGGAGATCCGGTGGGCATATTTGGCTTATTCTATTTGGTTGGATAGAAATGCTGGCCTATTTGAGGGAAGGCGTTTTCACCGTGGATGGTGGTGGATAGAGCCATGCTCCATATGAGGGAGGTCACTACAGCTGCCGCTAGGTTCTCTTCTGAGATGGCCAGGGACACATGGGGTACTTTTTTCACTGTCACAATGTCTAGGTTCACCCTTGTTTCTTGGGTACCCCCACCCCTTGGTCATCTCAAAGCGAACTTTGATAGCAGGATGTCGGTGGACGAGGTGTCAGGAGGAGTTGGCTTTGTCATCAGAGATCATCTTGGTAGGATGATAGCAGCTGGTGGTCGCTGCTCGCGTGGACTTACTGCAGTCGGGACGGAGCTGCGGGCAGCCTAGGAGGGGATATCTTATGCGAGGCGGGTACTTGATGCTGAGCATATATGCCTTGGGGGAGACTCCTCTATAGTGATCGATTGGATTTGGGGAGTGGACAGATATGGTGATGGTCATCCTTTCATCCGTGATATCCGTAGATTGGCTCAGGAGTTGAGCGATTTTCAGGCTTTACATATTTTTTGGGAGGCGAACAGTGCAGCAGACTGGGTTACCTCATTTGTTGCACGGCATTCCGAGGAGATCACATGGACATCTGTAGGAGATATTCCTCCTACATTGTACTCTTTACTTTCTTTTGATATGGCTGGATGTACTCAAGTTAGGGCTATATGAAATGCCGTTTTCACCAAAAAAAAAGAAAGAAAAGATAAGCTCTTATGTGTGTGTGTGAGAGAGAGAGCATATAGTCCACAGAGGCAGAAATGATATGGTCTGGTGGCGGCGGCAGGCTCTAGCACCATATAGGTTGGCGGTGGTTGGAGCATGCTGTGGCACTCCCTGGTTGGTGGTGGCAATGGCATTGGGTCTTGCCATCTGGGGTTGTAAATAGATGGAGAAGATAGAGTGTGAGTTTGCAATCATCTCTCATTTTTGTTTGGTTTATTTTTAATTTTTTGTTTGATTTACTTTTAGGGAGAAAATATTATTTTATTAGGTGGCATATGTGATGAATTAACACTGCTTAACCCTAGTATGGTTGAGAATGAGATAAAATATCTTATTTCAAAAGCTAATGCAGCGGGCAACGATTGGTCCAATCTACAACTAACTGGTTGGCTGGATCTAATTAATAATTTCTTCCCGTCTAGAAACCTAAATGCTGGATTTGATCTTGCTCACTCAGTGTGCCACATTCTTACGAGTTAGTACTACGATGTATAGCTAAAAATGTTATCCTTATTTTTTTAAAGAAAAAAAGCACATTCGGATGCGATACAATCAAGTTTAGGCTTCCAAAAGTTTGGCGCTCCATTCAACATCACAATGTGATGAATTTTGCTTCTGAATCTTATCCGGTCCTTCCTATAGTGATTAGAGTAGTCTACTCGAGTTTGATAATCCTTAAAGCTCTTGCTAAATCAGAATTGAAGATAAAATATTTGCTGACTTATCTTGCGGCTAAGTCACTGGAGTTTGCTATGAAGTTGACCTTTCTAACTAAGCTAAAAAACAATCTTCTTGCATGCCACATTGTGTGCAAACTTTCTTCTCCTCGATCAGATTATCAAAATACACGAAAAAAACACAATCACACGTGACATACAAGAGTATTAACTCTAGCATCTATCTATATATTATCATGTACCTTGGTGCATTTGATGCATCATCAAATATCAACCCTACCTCGCACCATCAAATGGCCTAATAAGTAATGAACTTAACACCTTTTTTTTTTTTTTTTTTTGATGAAAATGACAATTCATATAGCTCTAACGTACACCTTCAATATTAGAAATAAGCCCAATTTTCATACGTACTACATCTAACACAAATCTTGAAGCATAATCAAGGGACAGTAGTGCATCACATCATCCATATGTCCAACTTTTTGCAAAGAAACCTTGAAAGATCTCATCTAGGAACTAGAACGAGATCCAGCAGTTGACAGCTGGGTGATATGGATGCCAGCTCTATAGAATCTAAACGGCAAAAAAAACTAATTATATTTGATTTTTTCTAAAAACTAATTTTATATTAGAAAATAGAATAAAACAGAAAACCTAATGTAGGTAGAGTTGGTTGTAACTTGTAAGATAGGTCCTGGAACTTAAAAGCGCCCAAGGCTCCTTGTGGGGCTGGAAATCGACCCTCCTTCCTTCCCTTCTAATAGGTTCCGTGCGCTTTTTCGTAAACCCAAATTAATATTTCTCCCATAAGATCCGAAACTCCCCGTCCCTTTCCCCCAAAGCCTCCGCCCAAATTCCTTTACGGGGAATTCCCTGGCGGCGATCGGTCCATCGATTAATTAGTCTTCTCGATCCTCTCGGTGCGCCTTCTTTCCCCCTTTTTCCTTCGCGAATCGCTTCCCGATCGATCTGCTTCGATGTTTCTTTTTCTTTTTTGTTCATTCTTTTGTGTTTCTTCGGATTGATGTGACGATGGCCTGTGTTTTGGGAATCGCAGGAGAAATTATCACCCTATGGCGAAGAGTTCCTTCAAGCTGGAGCATCCCCTCGGTTTGTCCCCTTTATCCCTCTCCTTTTCTCGAAGGAAATCGTCTGATTTCGATTCTAAGGGTTTTGTTTTCTTGGAATTTCGAATAAAGCTTCTATATTGATCGTATCCGTTGTGTGATTTAAGGGTTTTGTCTAATTATTTCTTTCGTATTAATTCTAGATTATTATGAGCTGCTTTTTCTTTTGGGGGGAAGGAAAGAAATAATTGACAGGAAGTAATAGAGGTGCATCCAAAAATCAGGATTGGATGAATACATTATTTTTGTTAATTATTGCTGTTATTATTACCTGCTTCTTTATATTTGTATTCGTAGTTTCTAAATTCAACTTTGGGCCTTTGGCATGGACGGTCGGTTTAGGTCTGTCAGGAAGACTAATTTTAAGAAAGAACACAATTAAATCTTCATCACGAATCAAGATTGAATAGAATCTGAATTTTCTTTTTGCATCAGTTGGATTTTTTATGCTATGCCATATATATTTTGGGTTTTCCATGTTAATAACATCAGGAACTTTATTCTTCAGATTTGATAGTATTTTGGGTTTTTTGTTTTGTTTTTGTACAATGGGAAAAATACCGAAAAATGAATAATTGTATTAATGCCATAAGTAGATGATATAATTAGGAATTGTATTTCTTTATATTTTAGAAAGGTATTTTCCAGTATTGGTACTCTTTTTCTCTTGTTAAACCATTTCTGAGGAAACTTATTTTTGAATCACTGGTATCATTTGCCCTGTTAACAATATACTTCGACATATTGTCACGTTTGCATTGAAAGTATTTCATCTGTTTGTGTTGCTTTTATTGTGCACTTCTTTTCTTTCTATGCTATCTTGCCATGATTCGATGATCTTAAATACTAAACTATCTTAGTTTGTTCTTTTTCTTTTTCTTTTTTCTTTATCAAAACACACTTTCATTCAAGGTTTGCGGAACCGTCTTGAACCGTTCGGTTCGGAGTGTCTCGGGCCGTACCGGCGGCATACTGAGACGGTTCCATCATTGAAACCAAGATGCCTCTCGCCGTCACTGGAGGGGGAGAAGGAGAAGAAAAAAGAGGAAGAGAGTGTGTGTGTTGGGGGGGGGAGGGAGGGAGAGGAAGGAAGAGAGGCTGAGGAGACGTGGAGGCTC
>JAOXJJ010000069.1:14832144-14849707 GCA_025769935.1 Phoenix roebelenii | reverse complement strand
GAGAAGGAGAAGAAAAAAGAGGAAGAGAGTGTGTGTGTTGGGGGGGGGGAGGGAGGGAGAGGAAGGAAGAGAGGCTGAGGAGACGTGGAGGCTCCTCGGCTGGCCTTTCTCTTCCTTCCTCTCCCTCTTCCTCCCCCACTCTATCTGTCTCTCTTTTTCTCTCTCATTCTCTCTCTCGCCCGTCTCTTCTACGGTCTCGGTACGGGCCCGACATGGCACGACGCGGGTCTGTACCGGCTCATTCCACCGGGCAACTGGTACGGTACTCGGTACCGGTTCTGCCAACCTTGCTTTCATTTAATAGAATACTTTAGGAAGCTCTGATGTTAATGAAGTATTTGTTTGCTGATATTTGAATCTTCTCCTTCATTTTGTGAGTCTTATAAGTGCATTTTGATACCCTGATCTTTTTTTGGTTTGCTTTGCAAAGCATTTCAAACGTAGTGATGAAGGATTTCAAAAAATAGTGGTGCTAAGTTGAATCCATACTGGTATCATGTACTTTGGATGTCTCATATCCGGGTTGACCTCAAGAATGCAAATTCTTAGTGCTTGAAAAACTATGATTTGTCTATGTTCTGGAATGCGATTAGTGTTTTTTTGCCCAATTCTCATCTCTTGGAGACTTTTGAGATGCATTTGAGACATGCATGTGTCAAGCATGTTTTTGTGAATTCTCTCATACACCAATCTGCAACAGCCAGTGCTACAATTGGATGGTTATCTTAATTGGTGCTAAACAAAAATTTGAATCTGTCCTTACTTTTCTGTGACACTTTTGTATGTTCCTCTGTCCTCACATGATACGGTTGTATGGGTATTGTTATCTTCTAATCATCTTTTGCTTATATATATAGTCTGCAAATTAATAATATAGAATCATTAGTCAAGTGTATTTGTCTGCCCACTTGGTTTCTGAAAACTTGTTTCATACATGGTTGGCTGTAATTTGGTTAATGCATGCAATTTTCTCTGTAAATCTGGATTTACATTGTTGGGCCATATTCCTGATATCTGCTATTAGAGTTTTTCTTCATGCATGTGAATTTTTTAGCTATATTTATTTATTCAATCTAGACTTTTTTATTTTTTTGTTGCTAATCTTTTTTAATGTTTTATATTGATATGGCGTGCATTAGTTGCTTTTTTTTTTCTTTTACTGGAGAGAAAGGTTAGAGTGCTTAATCTTGTTGAAAATAACAATTTTATGACGTTGCTATTTTTATTTCATAGTATATTGTAGCATACACATGATATGTATATATACTAAATAAACTTCGGCATTCATAACAAATGAATTTGTATATGAACATCTAAGTAATGACATTGTTCTAGTATTTTGTGAGAACATCTAATGCTTGCATTGTGTTCTTATTACATAATGCATAAGCATATTTTACATCAATCGAGCATTTTTTGTTGATTGTGAATGGCTCATCTGTTCTATTATGGCAAGACCATCTTGACAAAAGGAATTATGACCCGGTGGGGTTGCACTCACTGTCTTAAAGACAGCCACTGGGCTTCATTAGGAGCTAGGATGCTTCGTCATATGCGATCATTTATTTGTATGGTTAATTAAAAGCGAACTTTGATACATGTTCTATTGGTTTAGAATTGTTGCCCCTTTGTAGTTGTAGGATGTTAAGTTTTCCACATGCTGGATAAATGATTATTTTGTAATTTCATAAAAACCTATTTCTGCATATCCTGTACATGTATCCAAATTGAATGTTGGCATTAGATACAATTTATTGGTATAGAGAAAAAACCTGGCATATCATCCCATGCCCACACCTGTTTTCCATGTACCTTGCATTCATATGTTACCAAACATGCGAAGTTTCCATAGTTCTCTAGCATTTCTTATCCAAATTTTCAACTGTGATGTTGGACTATATGATCATGGCGGAATACTTGATGTTTTGAAGCCACTCATGTCACCTTTGGCATCTCTTACTTTCTTCCACTTCATGTTTTCGAGGACTCATTGCAACATCAGACTGTTTCATCGGTGGTTACTTATTTTATTTTACATTGGCTGTGCGTTATAAGAATTAGATGTTTTTTTAATATGTGGTTGCGTCATTATATGTTTTTGATTGGTCCTGTTTTGCTAAAGCTTATATTTGCTTAATAAAGACTAATGTCTATCAGTGTATCATTTTGTTTTTCCACTTATAAGTATATTGAATTTAGGGCCGTTTGGTTGGGGGAAGTCCCATTCCCATTCCTGTTCCGGGGGGAATGGGAATGTGCCCCAATCCCCCAAAATTCGATCCCTATTCTCCCTTGGTATTCAAATTCTGATCCGATTCCAACTCCGATTCCAACTCCAATTCCTGTCACAAACCAAATGCGTAGGGGATATGGCTTTTCTGATTCGTATTCCAATTCATTCCCATTCCGATTTCGATTTCGGTCGCGAACCAAACGTGCCTTTATGGGTATACCTATCATTTGATATTAAGCCTATTTATTATTTATACCTGTTTATGCTGACAGTGTTCTTATGCGAATTGCTTTCATAAGTCTCAGTGTGAAATTTGTTATGTATCTTAGATGTTTTTTCCCTCTGTAATGGGTGGGCTGTTAGTGCACATTAATTCATTAAGAAATCGAGGAGTTTCAAACACTTGAATGGCAACCTAAAGTCCAAAACTTTTTTAATGCATATGGAGTAAAAGGCTCGAGCCTGATGCATATGCTGTCCAAAAACTTTTGTATTGTCTTAGGAATTTAGGCACTGCACGTGCATAGCAATTCTCTTACCCATCAGAAATTATTGTTGCCTTTTTGATGTCCGTGTTTCGGTTCAAGTGCCTATGTTATCTACATGCTTTGCATTTTTCTGGATACTACATTGTGTTCAAGGTTGTTAATTATGGTTCTTAGAGCTTTGGTTTCCTCTACAACCATCCTTGCTATTTTTAATTTGTATTGCATTTCGTTTAATAGCAAGTTTCTTTTGATCCTATGTTAATTTGGAATATATATTACATGTTTCAGAAAGGAGGCAGGCAGAAGCTGCTCGTATCCGAGAGAAGTATCCAGACAGAATTCCTGTGAGAAGTTCTTTTGTCTTTATTTCTTTTTCATGATATTCTATATTCAGTGTTACTTATGCTTTGTCTGGATTATGAAATTAGGTGATTGTTGAGAAGGCTGAAAGGAGCGATATACCAGACATTGATAAGAAGAAGTTGGTTTCTTTCTATTTTAGTTTTTAAGCTTCTCTTTATAATATATCTGGTCACTTGATCTTTAAACAGTCAGTTTTGACCTTCGACAGCAGTATTTTGTATTCTTTTCTGTTCTTTAATTTGTGTTCTGCTCGCAATATATATAATAGTTTATTTGTGATGGTGCTTGTTTATACTATTAGCAACCTTTAATTTTAGATTGATTGTGAAGTTTCTTTATTTTTCCTTTGCCATATGCTAGCCTCAGTTAGCTTTAGATTATAATTGATATAAATTTTCTATGTTTTCTCTCTAGTTTATATAAATTATCGAAGGTAGCCCTAAATGGAAATGCTTAGAGATGAGGATTTATGATGTCTAACCCGATTTGTTGGTACAAAGCTTGATGGTTATTATTATGGTTTTATGTTCTCTATCTAATTTTTGAAGTATGTATATCTTATGGTGATGCAGGTACTTGGTCCCTGCCGATTTAACTGTTGGGCAGTTTGTCTATGTTGTTCGGAAGAGGATTAAACTCAGTGCAGAGAAAGCCATCTTCATTTTTGTCAAGAACACTTTACCTCCCACAGGTCGGTCATGATCCAAATTCATGTTTCGAGTTACTACATTTCCTATCTTATTGCATATTTATTATATGTTTGTAAAATGCAGCTGCTATGATGTCTGCAATCTACGATGAAAACAAAGATGAAGATGGTTTTCTTTACATGACATACAGTGGCGAGAACACATTTGGATCCTCCTAAGGCAATGAAAATATCTTTGTAGATAAAAAACCTTGAAAAGAAGGTGTATATTCTATCGTCATTCTCCCCAAGTTATGCTCACTAGTTGTCAATCCTTAAGAGCAACGCTGTTTGCATTTCAATAGTTACTGGACATCTGAATTTAATATTACAAATATGGATCTTTATATTAACTTTTACAGTGTAGAGTTCTATGCGATGTTTTCAATGTTCCCGCAGCTTTAGCTTTGTATTACATAATAATGGCAGTACCAAGGCTAGTTCAATCCACAAAAACATGATAACATGGAATATAGTTGCTTAGTTCTTTTTAAACACAAGCATAGATGTGTAAACTAATCTTTGTACAGTTAAATCAGGCCTCCTATATCTGTTCAAGAGAAATTCTTTTGAAGGGAGGTTACTGTCATCTCTATATAGGATGGCTGTCAGTTATGTCTAACATTATGATAATTACAGTCATTAGATTTTTTTTATTGTTATTTTTTGCATAATATATTCTTACTAGCCATGTAAAATACCAGGCGGGTGTCTTGAGTTTCTGTAATGATATAATAGATTGGTTTGCCTGTCGTGATCTCAAAATGATAAGCTGCTGGCCGTGTCTGGTTAAGTGGTTATACTCCTGTAAATTGATATCCCATCTGCTACTTGTTCCATCCGTTGCCTGCCACCTTTTTCAGCCTGGGATGTGGAAAATTTTGGCACATTGTTTTCTAGGCACTGGATAATTGAATCTGGTTACATTTGAATGTCTACCCTTCATTTGCAGGGAAATTCGCTACGTGGAGAGCAATTATTTGCTAGGAGCAGGAGCAATGTCATCTCTCCTAAAGCTACAAGCTTTTGGAAAGTCAATATATTAGCTAAAGTATCACTTTCTATTAAACTACTTGGAAAATTTTAGTTGGTAAGTTCGAGTTGGCACGTTCAGGTTCAAGTCATTATAGAACTTGACATGCCAATGTAATAGGATGCAATATCAATAGCTTAGCAGGTTAACTGGATCAAGTTACGTTAAGTTAGACGGTTGAATGCCAACTTTTGTTAGGTCAACGTTGTCATCGTTAGTGAACTGACCTGACCTGTCGATAAAATCGTAAAATTGTAATCTGGCTGGGAGTTTTGTACCTAAGGTTAGGCTGGATGGGAAAGGCCTTTGACCTGGTTCTATGAGCCTCCATACAATGTTTACATAACAGCCTTCAGCGGTTTGAAAGGGATAATGCATATACAATTTATTCCTTGGGAATTATTGCAAGTTGGATCAAATTTGAAGAATTGGTTCTGTGTGTCTCTACTGGCTTTTCTACTGATTAATACCAGATTTGAAGCCTTTTATGTACCATTATATTCTGATTTCAAGCGAACTAAATGAAAAAAAGCGATATCCATATACATTTTGTTTGATTAGTTTATCTTCCATAATATTTTGATTTGGAGATTAATGGAACTTAGCCATGGCATAGCTCTAATAGTGAGATTTAGTGTCTTATATGGAAGGTAGAATCAACGCAAAAACGTTTTTAGTATTTAAATTTGGGGTCTTATCTTGAATGCCAGGAATATGTTGTGGGCGCTCTAGGGTCTTGGGGATGATGAAGATTAGGGAGGGGGTTTGTGAAGAAGAATGACGAAGCAGAGTTTCTTCTCTGCACCTGCACCTTCTTTGGTTTGCAAGAATCGGATCTCAAAGTTTCTCAAATAAATTCGGTTGAATCCAGGATCAGGCCCTATTAATGCAGCACATTGCTAGAATTTTTATGTCATCTTTGATAGTTTGAATCTCGATGCCACCCGAGCAGATCCGATGTTCACCGTTTCGTCGAATCATCAGATGGTCTACTTATAAGCATGGGACATGACCCGGACCTTCTAACCTGGGCTTGACAGACCGGCAATTCACTTGGATGATTAGCATCCCTATAGTAAAATATTCAAGCAATCCGTGTTCTCAGGGAAGGCAATCAAACAGCAGTCTGATTAGAACTTGAGAAAGTCTCTGAGGAAACTGTATATAGTTGTACTCGCTTTAGATATTAATGCATTTCAGGTTGATCATCCCTCTTATAAGACTACATTTTTATGCTTCATCAGAATCTGTTGAGAGAATCACTCCGAGAGGAAAGAGGAATGCATGCGTGGGCTTTTTTCTGGATTTCAAAACCAGCATTAATTCAAAACATTTTGGTTAAAAAAGCACCACGAGAGCCAGCGTTAAGAACTAATTAAACAAGAAGGTTTCAGAAATCAGCATCAAATCTTAATGGAATGAGAAATCCAGATCAAGCTTTTCCTAAACAAACTTGGAAGGCATCCACGCTGCTGATAGCTTGCAAGTCACTTGGAGGTCCGCTTCTGGTACTGCGTCTTGACCCACTTGATACCGATGCTGGCCCCGCTCTTGACCTTCTGCGCTCCTACGGTCGCGGCAGCCTTGGCCTTGTCCAGGCTCGCCCAAGCCGCGGCCTTCACATTGGCCATCTTCTTCCCCCCGCCTTTGGCCTTGGCTTCATCGCCCCCACTTGCGCGCCACTGATCCGCCCAATTCGGTGCCTCATTTCCGGACCCCATGCTCTGAAAATTGAGAGAACGTTCACAGTGTGTCTCAGTTTGTTTTGGCAGTCCATCTCCAAGATGTGTGGTATAGTTTATAATGTACTACCAAGCTTCTATGTTTATGTGAAATAGTTGAGCCACCATTCTTTCCTGACATCCAATTGCATCCAAGAACGCAAGCTTTATGGTTGTATTTGGTTGCTTGCAACTACGACTAACACTTATCTCTTGCTTGAGTTTTGCGGTTAGGGTAGATACTGAAGTGATGAATAAAACTGAGTAAAAGGAGAATGATAAACAAAAAGTTTTTTTTGAGACTGATTGACAAAATGTACAAGAGCTTGGGAAATGCTGCAGATTAGACTGAATTTCCTATAGAAATCAAATCTGTTGGCGTACCCAACCCATATTCTTCTAAATGCACGTTCTAAGCTTAGTCTAAATCCCACATATGGATATGTTGGCTCGAATGAATTGACTATCTACTTCATAAATCCAACAAAAAATCCAGCCTAATAAACCCAAAATATGGTCAGTCGTGAATTCCTATCACAGATTCTTGAGCTTTGACTGGATAACTATTTCATTGAAAGTTGCCACTATATCATCTTTTGAAAATCTTGATGGATGGTTCTTGCGTGAAAATAACAAAATTGTCGTATGACATATGCTATCAGTGTCTTCGTGCATGCATCAAAAACAAAAATATCCCACTAATCCATTTTTTTGATGAAAAATCTTTGTAAGAGAAGATATTGTGGCTCTTAAGCGGATCAAATGTCGAAATCAAAGAGATTTTAGTGCTTATCGCCTCTAGAAGCTGTGAATTATCTGATGGGTCACGTCACAGCAAAGTTACCCGGACTGAATGACCCTTCACCATTTACCACCTCTGGTTAGAGAAGGGGAAAAAACCATGTTTCCGCCTACTGATTCGCTTTTAACTAACAAAAACACACATCAAGGTACATCATGCTGCTAGAATAGACTCTGTCACATCCTCATTGGAGGACCATCCCATAATACATCTCCTATCTCTCACCAAGCTTTGTTAGAAATTAGGATCTATATACCACATAGATGATAGGACACAGCCACTAGAATAGACCCATAGATTGGATGTTCCATATTCCCATGTCTTAGATGGAAAAATCTCAAGACTAGGAAATCCAACAAGGAAAAGAAAAAAAATATAAATAAACATATGAGAGAGAGAGAGAGAGAGAGAGAGAGAGAGAGAGAGAGAGAGAGAGAGAACCTTTTTCTTTTATCAGTGAGTTGATGGAAGCTGCTAGCGAACCACTACTTTGCTCTGCTTCAAATTAGGACTGGAGAAGGAGAAGGAGAAGAAGGCTACCTTTCATATCACCAGCAAGGCAACAAGAGCAGAAGGTGGTGCAAATACACCAACTTCATGCCCCTCTGAAATTTGGGCCCCATCTTTTTCCACTCCATGATGGAGATGGGAGTGAAGCGTGGGAGGGTTGGCAGCTTTTCCTTTTCCCGGCCGTTGAGTAGGGACCGTGTGATTGGTGGGGTGCTTCCCATTTTAAGGATCCTCTCTGTAACGCTGGGTATTCCATCTGGAAAGTTGCCAACCTCCGCGTGGACCAACTCCCTTCCCTCAGCCCCCTCGTACGACTTTATTTGCCCTCGCTGGACCACAGGACGACTGCTTTGGGAGAGGCGTGCATGAAATGCTGGTGCTCGATGAATGCAACGGCCGTGATTGATTCAAAATGTTAAAGCGTTCAGAATGAGTCCTCCGTGCATACAATTAAAGTTGACCACAGGGCCGAGGATGGGCACAACAAATATTAAATTTTATATAGGCCCGGCTTGAAATTCGGCTAAAAATTTATAGAGCTTATGCAATTGTATCGACTCTGGACCTCACCAAAATGATTAGCCAAAATGTAATTTTTGAGTTCCTTAGTCCTGTATAAGTATCTAAGATCTTATCGGTGAATAATCAATGTGGAACGAAATACACCCTTGCGCGGGTCCTCACATATTTTTCTTTTCAAGTTCTGACGTCCTCGTCAGTCTAAAAGTTCAAATGCATTCTAATCTAATTACAAGTATAACGATCGGCTCGTGGTCAGCCTCCATGAATTTGTGTTGCAATGTCTTCTAGTCCATATAGGCCATGAGCCAAGTTCGCTCTGATACTATTTGTAACAACTCAGGATTTGATTCAAAAAATCTAGTTGAAAGGTATTTTTTGAGTTCCTTAGTCCTGTATAAGTACTCGAGATTTTCTCAACGAATAACTGATATGGAGCTAAACACATACCTATATAGGTCGAGAGTTTGAAAAAGGAGAGAAGGGGAAAAAACACACTTGACAATGTTTATGGTTTTCTTAATCTATAACTTTGGTGGTCCATGATACTAAAGAGATACATTCTTTTTTTTGTTAGATGTACTTAAGGATTTCTCTCTAAGATAGCCCTAAGAGGGGTATAATCACTTAAGAAGAGGATGCATTCCATGAGACGAGGTCTCTAAAGAGATGAGTCAAAGGACCTCATGTAGTAAATACAAATATCTAGATTCACCAAGACTTTTGCATTATAATTTACATTCATAATAGAAGATTTATTTCTTTTTCCTTTTGATACGTGTTTTCATCTTGTAGGGATGTGAGTAAAGTTTTAACTTGTAAAGGCATATTTGTCAATTCCCTAATTGCAAAGGATGGCACCATGGACATGGTTTTGATTGCTTTATCATCATATTGGTGCTCCTTGAAATCGTCAGGCTGCCATTAGGGTACAGGTACTGGAAATCATTAACGCCTGCATGCAACCTCATGCCGACATGATTTGACGCAACAGATAGTCATTGTTTATGTATCTTGGCCACTTTAAGGGCCTGCTTGGATTCCTTGATGGCTTATCCCTGAAATATGCCATATATAGCGCAAAAAAAGAGTTTGAGCGGCAATACAGCAGGAAGGTAGTATTTTAGTAGTACAGTAAGCTTTGATTCCTAAGAACCTATGTAAGAAAAATCACCTTTAACATGGATATGCTATCCTTATCTTTTTGGAGATTGCACAATTGTGAGTTCCCCCAATCTATCCATCACTGGGGCTAGCAAATAAGCAAGCTTTTTGCAAGCTAGCTTGAGGTCAGACTCAAAATTTAGCTCAAGTTCAGATTGCTTAGTTAACAAACAAGCAACATTTAGGGCTGGAAATGGGTCGGGCTAGGCCGAGCTATACCCCTATTCAAACCCCTTTTCAAGCTTCGGGCTGATCTTAGGCCCAAAAAATTATTGATGATCCAGGCTCGAGTTCGACTCGAACCTGATTAGGCCGACCTGAATTGTCCGTTAGGCCAAAAATAGGTCCGGCCCAAAGCCGATTGTAGTTTAATATTTCATTATATTGCTTCACAAGTAAATGATCTTGTTAAAAATTAAGTTTTCTTCTATAACACAAGTAAATGATAAATGATACATTATTCTCAGCTAAATCCATTTTAATTTGTCCTTTACTTACTCATCATTCTTTTTAAATAATAATATATAAAAATAAATTGATTCCGGCTTGAATTTGGGCTCCTTGTTGGGCCTCGTTCGGGCTCAGGCCTTGGTCGAGCCAATGACATACTCGAGCTGGGCCCAAAAAAATGAGTGGGCCGAAGCCCAAACCCAATTTGAACTCTTTTTTTGGATCTAGTCCGGCCCAAGCACATTTCTAGCCCTAGCCAAATTAGAACTTGTATGCACCGACTAAGCAGATACCGAAGGATTAATTTCTATTTCTCATTATCATGAAATTCGTCATCAAGATGGATCGCCCTTATGCAGTTAACGAACTCGTACTAATGCAAGGACTTTTCGCAAGCAAATTCGGAAATAAAAAAAGACTAGCTCAAAAAATGAATTTATAAATAATTTTTATATTTATATATTATTTAATTATTCTATACATGTATTTATTTTTTTATATGTATTTATTATAAATTAATATAGATTACGTAGAATAGGATATATTTTAACTATAAAATTAGAATCAAGTCAGGATCATTACTCCTAACTATGTAAACGAAAGTCGCGGATGATTCTGGACTTCCTAAATTTCTTAAACAAATTGTTCGTGGACAGCCAAGCTCCACTTGATTATCAAATGTGCTGAGCTAGAGCTAGACCCAGCTCGGCTCATGTTCAGCATGTCGCAAGCCTTACCTAGCATTTTCTTTCCATTGCTAACTTTTCTCCCATTTTCCACCGTGTGAAGAAATTCATTTCATACATAACTTATTCGGGCC
This sequence comes from Phoenix roebelenii, assembly GCA_025769935.1. Classification (NCBI taxonomy): domain Eukaryota; kingdom Viridiplantae; phylum Streptophyta; class Magnoliopsida; order Arecales; family Arecaceae; genus Phoenix; species Phoenix roebelenii. The sequence continues at coordinate 14,838,916 of JAOXJJ010000069.1, read as the reverse complement.
TCCTAGCACCCTAAAAAACTATCATAAATGATCTGTTTTTTTCTCTAAACTATGACAGGGTTTTTTTTTTTGCTTGGAATAGGACAGATGTGAGCCCAGCCAGAAAAGAAAAAAGTTAATTTTCTGACCTGTTATGAGAGAATATTGTGGATAAAAAAATTAAAACTAGTTTTAAATTACAATATTCTCTGCTACAACTCTCATTAGTAGCCATTATACAAACTTAGGACTTAATAAAGCAATATGAGTATTGTGATTTTTTTTTTTATATATGCAATAGAATTATATCTATGGATATAGCATACGTGGAGCTGAGGAGCATAGCTGAGCTCTTTTTAAAGTTACCAGTATAAAAATGAGTATTAACATACTAAATTGGTGTCAATGTTTCATAAGTTGCCATCATGATGATTGTGTTGATAGTTTAATAAGCTGCTATAACCATTTTATAATGTGATTACAATAGTTTTCAAGCAAACATATTGAGCTTTATATTGTCTCGTACATATCAACAGCATGAATTTTATTGGTTGATTTCATAAGCCTTCACATTGAAGTCTTCCGAGTGTAATTTAGCAATCAAATCAATTGTTACGAACTGTTACATGTAAAACTTCTGTAAATGTCTCGGTCCAGTTAATAGTTACCTCTCTATTTAGGATATAATGGGTTCATAATTGAAATGGAAATCAAAATCAGAATAAATTGAAATAAAAATCAGAGTGATCATATTTCTAAACACATTGAATTCATAATTAAAATCAAATCAAAATTAAAATACTATTTAAAGATAAAATAAAATTAGAATTAAATTTTGATGGACCCGAATATTTTTAATTTAGGGCGCGTTGAACAAGACTCCGTATTTAATGTTTTTAAGCTCACATGTCCATCATTAATAATTCTGAAGCTCATTTATAGTCAAGTTCTTGTCCCACAGCAATAACACAGAGATTCACTAACTTCCTGTCCTTTTTCTTTCTTTCTCTAAGCAAAATTAACTTTTTAATTAGTCACGCTTGAAAAGCGCATAAAGCACAAGATACTAAATGATTTTCTAAAGAAGCCAATCTTTTAGTGAGTTGATCAACTCCACAAACCACAACAGCAAAAGAAAACCAGTACTTCATTGAAGAACATACTACCAGGCATACAAGATCACATATCAGAGCTACTCCTGCTCCCCAACTTCTTCAGATAGCAAAGAAGGGGCCTCAAACTTGCTGAAGACTCTGTAGGCAGAGATGAGAGACAAAACAATGAAGCACACCAAGGCCCCAAAATGTAAGGCTAATGACACCTTGATCTTGCTGCAGAACATCCCATAGTAACTGCACACCTCACTCCATGAGACATTCCTATCACCCTCATGTGCCAAGTAGAGCACCTCAGCCACTGCAGACCCAGATGTCACCATTAAATAGGCCATAACCTGTTAATATGAAGGTTAGAAAACATCAGAACACTGATAAATTTCTTCATCTCTGTAACAGATTGAACCAAAAAAAAAAAAAAGGTTCTGGCATAACCTGGTCTGAGATAAAGAGATACCAGTCACTGTTGAAGCATCTGAGGCACAGGAGGAGAACGGAAGCAATAGCATACCCAGTTGAAATGGCATTGATGCCAACCAAATACCTACAGAATAGAGCATGAATAGAGAGAGTGGAGGGGAGAAAAAGGAGTAGGTATGAGTGAATGATGGCTCTTACCTGAGCCCTGATAGGTTGCTGAACTCCACCTTCCCATAAGCATCATTGGTCTGCTTGTTGCTGGCCATAACCCAAAGGGAGGCAACACTGAGAGGGATCACAGAGAGCCTGAGGGAGAAGTCAAGGAATCTGAGGAGTTGGTGGTGGTCGTTTGAAGAACTGAGTGTGGTGTCAGCTCCATTCCTCATCTCTCAAGCTCAGGAAGCTGGTTGTTTTCCTGTGGCAGAGAAGGTACTTTCTCTTTGCTCTTGAGACTTGGGGATCTCAGCAGCAGGAAAGCCCCAAAGGAGAAGGACCACATGTGGAGAAGAGTAAAGGTGGACTCTTAGATCAGAGGCGGGTGGTTGGGGGTGAAACAGTGGGTGATGCCTTTCCAGTAAAGCAATCATAGCATGGAAAGTGGCGTCTTCTGATTGGCAAGTTTCGGTAGCTTTGTCCCATATACTTTTCTGGGTTGTTGTTTTATACCGGAGGAGTCCACCGGGCCCTGTGGGGCGCTTGCAGCGCTTGGAACATTGCGGACACGACAGCGTTTGACACCTCAATCGCGTGGACTAACTTGGATTCCGATGGATCCCGACAGGATGAGCGATTCGCATTCGACCAGCACCTAAACTTGAAAGTTGATGCAAAAATAAAGTATGATATAAAAAATTTAAATTTGTAATTAATTTATGATGTTAAATTATATATATATATATATATATATATATAAAGAAGCAAATTGGCCTTGGTGGTTAGAACTCTTTGCTTCGCAACTAGAGAATTTAAGTGTAATTAATGAATGATATATTTCTAATATCTAAATTTGGATTAGTTATAGCATGCATGAGTTTTCTCTCCTTTCATCTTTTGTAAACAATTAAAAAATTGGTAGAATTGCGCGGAAGAAGAGGTGGAGGAGGAGTAGAGAAAGAAGAAGTAGAGGAGAAAGAAACTTGAGCTATTTTATGTTTGGATCCTCTGAAGTGCATGATTTGGATCATAGAGGGCTGTAAGCTCCGATTGCTACCATGTCATCTTATCACGGAGACAAATGGTCGTCAAACATCCAACGATCTTTTTTGCAACTCACCATATTTTGCGCGTAATGCGACACTTTGTGTTTGCAACCATCTGTGTCCGCGATGGGATGAAGTGGCACTAATTGAGTGATGTATGGCCCATTGTAATACAAAACATGTACTGCAGATGATCCAAACTTGTAACAACTCAGAATCTTATCTAAAAAGGCTAGTCGGAGGATATTATTTAGGTACTTGAATCCTATATAAGTATCCAAGATTTATTCAGCGAATAACCGATATAAGACAAAACTCATACTCGCATGAATTCTTACATACTTCTTCCATTTAAAAATAATCACAAACACCACGATTGGCCCATGGTTAGCCCCAATGAATATGTGCTGTAGTGTCTTCTAATCCATATAGATTATAGACCAGGTCTGCTCTGATACCATTAAGTCATTAACGCTAAATTTGAGATGCCCAAGATTCTTTCTAGAATTATCAACAGTAGGAGAGCCCACTAGTAAAATTGCATGACTACCTCTAGTAGCCAAAGAATCATCGACATTCTCTTTCCCTAACTCAGATCTTCTTACCATAATACCTTTCGGAACAAAGAATCAGTATTCCTAACCAGTTTCAAAATAACTCAAACAACTATACTTCTACTGTGCACTCGATGTAGTTTAACAAATACTCTAAAGCCGCAAAATAATTTCTGACCAAAATATTACTTTACATTGGGACTAAGAAAATCTAAATTTCAAAATTTCAAGTAAATCTAGAGGAGAACCTCTAGATCTCCTTATTCTCAATTTATGTAGAATGTACTTACCATAACTAACCTTCAAGCCATTAGTCAAGTTTAAGGTCACCGTATGATCTCCACAATCTTTTTAAAATCTAAAATATCTAGGTTTAATTTAAAATGGGATATCCTTAGATTTTCTTAACAATTTGATTAGATAATCTAGATCGATCTTCCTTCCAAAAGGATTTACTCCAAATTCAATTGGTTAGAAGTCATTGTGCTAACATCACTATGACTAGAATTAACTCTATTAGCTATCCAATCTTTCTTCACCAAAATTCTTAATATCTATCAGCAATGCCATATGTAATAAGTCATGTAAGCATCTCATAACCGAAGTCTCTACTTAATATTATATTTTTCTAGCAGCTTAATCAACAGCAAGAACCCTGGTCAAATCACAAATCTAGACTTGATTTTAATTTAACACATCCAATAATCTCCAACAATTATAAGAAAAATCTAGTAGCTCGATCCAAACATAAAAATTGAAATTACTAGAATTTTCAATATACATATGGAATTCATTAAGAGTAGTTAATTTTGGAGAATTATCTATTTTAATCTAAGGTCGGGATGTTAGTCTTCTTTTGAAAGAGATCAAGAGAATTCAATAAGTATTGTGAATGAAAGACATCAAGTTTTGAGACGCTATAACCCTTTATGTCAAAATCTTATGAGCAGGCTCTTTGAGAGGGAGACTATTTGAGAGCTCAAGGATGACATAATGGTGGAGTACTTTCAAAGTTGAGCTTTCAGTAAATTAATTTCGAAAACAAAATTATTTTTAAGGAAAAGAAAATGTAATGACACACTATTATGGGCTAATGGGTCGGCTTGAAGAGGTCGGGCCCATTAGCATTTGATTGTGGTCGACTGATCGTAGTTGATCGATCATGGGAGGTGGAGAAGAAGACTCTAACCTCCTAGATCATGCCAGACTATGAGAGTTCGGGGTGATCCAACCATTAGCGAGATGAGATTTGGGACTTGGCTCCCCATCTCCTCTGTTGGACTCCGTCCACGATAAAACCACTAAAATCATGAGGAATCATATCCTTTGACTGAGTTTTTTTCTTCGATTCATTGCCAAAAAGAGCTGCCGGACCACTTCGCCAGACTGAGGTAAGTGTTCTTTGTTTTTTTGGTTCGGTGGCTGTTGTGGCCATAGATTTGGGCCGGCGAGTTGCCAGAATAGCTTGGAACAGGGTATCCCCTATTCTCTTCTTTTTTCTTTGTATTTGCCAACCGCTGCCGGCCACTGTCACCCTTATTTGTTACCTGCCGCACGACAAATGATTGGCCGCCCACCATGGTTGAAAGGGAAGGGAGGAAGAGAAGGGCCAAGCCCTTCATTCTTTCCTCTTTTTTCTTTCCCATTTTCTTCCATCCAGCTAACCTCTGTCATCCTCAATGTCGTTCGGCCGGCCATCGTCACTGGGGTTTGGACTGCTGTGGGCTGCCATCCATTGGCTCCTCTAAGGCATGGGTTGAGAAGGATAGGGATGGAGAGGTCCCCCTAATTTTGAGAAGAGAAGAAGACTTTCTCTCTCTTCTCTTTCTTCTCTCCCTTTGTCTCTTCATTAATATTGCGAGTGATTGATAAGAGATAAGTTGGTTTTATATTGATATTAAATTGATTGGACATGTTAGGTGTGGATTGGTAGCGTTGTAGCAGTGTTGGATTGCAATAGATGTAAAATCTCTGTACTTGGTCCAATATAAATATATATACATGTTTATTAATTTGTACTATTAGATTTGCATTGTGAGTGTTACATTGATAAATTTAGCTTGGCATGTGATAATATTTTTATATGATTTTTAGTATGAATATACTTATATGGTAATATATGTATAAGATATTGAAAATATGAATATGTGAACAATATTGGCTTGAATTTGAGACAAATGCATTGTATAAGTAGAAATTGATTTGACAAGAGAAACTTGTAAACTAGACAGATAAGATATAGTTTGGATTAATCTCATGATGAGTTAGTGTCTATGGGCTTATGCATAGCCTCCACGAGCTTATGCGTGAAATAGCCTTTGCGAGCATACACATAGGATAGGCTCTACGAGCTTACGTATGAGATAGTCTCTACGAGCTTATGTTTGGGATAGCCTCCACGGGCTTATGCATGGGACTTTGTTTAGCAGTCTTAGACTGGGTTATGATCTTGATTAGTCCAAAGCCTGAAAGATAATTATTATGAAACCTAAAATTCAGATAATGAGAAACAGTTGATACGACACATAAAACCAATGTTGAATAAAGGATTTTATTTATTAGTATGTCATGATTTATTTCTTTTGATAAGCTGGATATTTGATGCATGTATATGTGGATATTTGTTAGTTTAATTGAGCTATATTGAATGTTTGTTTCATAATTTATATTTTCATTTTGGTATCACTTATTGCTATTTTCAAATTATATTATTATATTGGTGTGAGTGCACAGAGATTTTTACTAGGTTGTAAAGTTCACTACTCCTTTTTCTTTTCTTTTCAGTGTTACAGGATGCTTGGTTTTTGGTTGTAGTTGAGATCGCAGGAGAAAGAATTAAATAGATAGAGCAACATTGTTATCGGTTGGATAAATGAATTTAATTCTGTACAAGTTTGTTATTTATTATGAAATGAGATCATTTTTGTTCACGAATAATGAGGTTGTAATAAGATTTTCAGCCCCAACATATTCTCTAGGTCTTTACCATAGAAAGTGTGCGGTTGTGTTACATAGTCAACCCAGATGGTGGGATTCGAGGTGTGACAAAACTTTTTTTTTGTTTTTACTTCATTCTTCAAGCAATGTGTGGGGTATCATTATCTGTTTCATAAGCCAAAAACGAAACATCAAAATAATTTGCAGTAAGGTTATTAATTTAGTTTTTTTCATTGGCAGATTAACTAAATAGGTCCACTTAAACAATTGTATATTGTTATATAGGTGGACCATATTTATGACTTCTAAGCTCTGTAGGTTTCCGGAATAATCCACATTTTAGAAGGCAGAGAGATAAATACAAATAATATAAATTTATTGTTTTTAAGTATATGCAAATTCTATAAATGGGGTGGTAGAAACAACAATGATTATTAGAGTAGTGGTGATGGTTGTGCCGGCGGGACGGTGGTAAAAATTAATATTATCGGTTGTTGCCCAAGGTGACAACCCAAGAGGGGGGGTGAATTGGGTCTTTTAAAACTTTTCAACTACTTCTAAACTTTTC
>JAOXJJ010000069.1:14816567-14832044 GCA_025769935.1 Phoenix roebelenii | reverse complement strand
GATGATTCATAGCGTTATTCTTAATAAGTTGATTAATCTTTTAGTATCCTATCCAACAGTAAGTAAGGTATATCGTAAAATGGAGTGACCCTCCCTGTGCTGCTCAGGGACCCCGCAAGGTATGGCCCGCACAGCGGCAGAATATGTCCAACATCGGTAATAACAACAACGATGGTAGTGGAGCTAATAGCAATGATAATGATAGTAAATGTAACAGTAAAAATGGTGTTGGTAATAATTATTGCGGTAAATAAAACTTATTTTTTTAATAAATAAATTATCTTCAATAATTTTTATTTTTAATAAAAGTAAATAAAAATTTTTAAAATAGAAAATAAAAACTATTTTTTTGGGTTTAAAAAAATCAGAAGGCTTGGATTCCATCCGAGTTGTTCGGATTCGAATCGTGCGAGCGTCAATTAAATTAGGGGACCACATACCCACGTCCGGATGGCTCTGTGTGGATATGCTTTCCTTCCATCAATACTGAGGTAGCGTTAAGGTGACGTACTCACACGTGGATAGCCCAGTGAGGTTTTCCACAAGTCGGAAAGGGCACGCGGAAACTTGCGACCCGCATTGAATATTTTTTGGTGGAAGGAGAGCCCAGTGAGGGCTACTACGTAGGTGGGGTTCTGCCCCTCTGCCTCCCTTTTTTTTTTTACCGACAACAAAAACTACTTACCAAACGATATCATTTGCCTTGGTTTTGTGCTCGAAATATTAAAAAATAAAAATAAAAAAAAATCGGTTGATACCCAACAAGGCCTTGATGAAATACTAATGGGATTTTGGCCTAATCTCTTTCAATATATATATATATATATATATATATATATAAATCACCGAGTTAAAGATAAATAATTAGTTCTCCAGCAACAATGTAATGAGGAATCTGGCAAATTTGATGTGAAGTGAGCATGCAGTACTTCACTCCTTAATATCATCGGTAATTCACCAATCACTTCAAGTGATATTTACTTTACATGAGATCTCAGAGTTGCCAGCTTACCCACTTCTTTCCTGCCATATGCCATTGAGTTGAGTGGAACATGAGGATGCCACCTCGAAGTGGCTAAATCCTTAAAAGGAATTCAGTAAGTGATTCGGCGACCAGCTCTAAGGACCGGCGCCGCTTCCCATTCACCATTAGATTGTTGAGCATTGACGCAATAAGATTACAACTTGCCAATGGGACCTAGAGCTTGTGAAAGATTATGGTTTTGAACTTGAGCAGTGGTGCTTCTATTATATATTTGTTAACGACTGTATTACAAATAATTAAATAATTTAAAATTTAGATCAAAAAATAATTCTACATCGAGACAATAGATGGAAGCATTATACGCTATATCGTAACAAACCGAGCAGTACAAAATGCAATGTATTGTACCGATTCGATATATAAATACTGATATATAGTATAAAAAATGTACCGACATTCGATACATCGAATTAACTCCGTACCATACTATACTGATATAGTGATAGCGTAGCATCAGTACAAAGCTGGGATAGCATAAGGCAATATATGAGACCCTTTTGCTTCTTATTCTCAAAAAGATTAAGCTGCTACTCTTCTCAGAACAGTGAAGCCCTCCACCTAATGTGGTTTCCACATGCCAGTGAGATTTTGGATGCACTAAAACATTTTACCCAGATGACAACCTCCAACTGTGGAACAGCATAATAGACATCAATCTTCCCTGGAAGATCATTCAATCTTTCCAGAGGATTGAACTATCAACCATCCTCTAAATATGAGACCCTGCTTGTAGAGTGGTACTGGAAATAAAAGAGAAGAACAGAAAAGAAAAGAACAACATTCTCGTAATTATAGATTCTTTAATTACACTAAGAATTCACCCCTGATCCCATTACCGCACTATAGAAGGAAAAAGTCCACCAGAGGGACCTCCATGGTTATCAAATGAGGGACAATAGCAGTTGTGTAATGCAAAATTTGTACTTATTATGTTTCTGGAAGCCATTAACAAAAGAGTTCGAAGGAACAAAATGGCCATCCGTGCAATTTTAAAGAATGTGGGGGGAGAACAGCCTCTCTCTCTCTCCCTCTCTCTCTCTCTAAATCTATCTATCTACCTATCTATCTATCTATATATTTCTTCTGTTTCATTTCTGCACCTAGGGATCTTTTCTACTAGAAAATGGAAGAGATCCCTTCAAGCGGTCGACTCTGGTCCTCCTTCAAGTCACTTGCATACACTCCATGTACAACAGACATGCATATTTATGCAACAGATCAGTCTTTCGAGCCACTTCCAAATGCCATGGAAAGGCCACTCCAGTTAGAAATTTGCACTCCATAAAACATTTTTACCTTCCCCGCAGCGGCGATGAACCTCCCTGATCCTTTCAGCAGACTTGCAGATACCACTGCAGCTCCAATCAAAGGAGGCAACACACGTGTTGCCTGCCTGCGCTTTCCATTCACAATCTGCATAGAATTAGGACCCGAGCATTGATCTTTAGTTTGATGCGTACTCAAAAAAATTACATTAATGTTGCATGGTTAGTTTAGCTAGCATGGTTTGTTTAATAAAGGTAGTATAATTAAAAGTATGGAAGTTACATAAGGTCCTGGTATAAGATCCTAGTGACACCATACCAAGGGTCCAAGAGGCATGACAAAGATTCTCTAAAGCAAATAACTATACAGCTGCATTTGGCAAATATAGAGAAACCATCACGGCCTTGGTCATCTGTATCATTTCATCAATAAATCACAAAACACTCGTCGAATATATATTCCCTTCTTCTGCAATTAAAAGTTTCTGGAGATGTCTCAATCCAGTGAATCATTCTTAATAATAATTAACTCTGAGGATATAAGCACATAGCTTGCATTCCCCATGGTTTGTTTTGGTTTAAGTTATTTTAACCCTTTTTTCCTATGCATAGGAAAAATGAAGTAGAAGGAAAAAAAAAAAAAACATGATAACAGATTGCTATGAAACTATGAAACAGGCATTGCTGTTTCATCGAAAGAAAAATAATTTGGAGAAAAAGAAGAAATGTGCATTCCAACATTAAAAATTAGCATGAATCATGTTTAACAGACAGGAATAGTTTTGCAGAAAATGTAAAGTTTACCAGGCGGTGTACCGCAACATAGTCTGCGGTCATCAATATGTTCCACATCCAACCCAATAAACCAAGCTCCCAATGAAACGTCCTCATTTGCATACTTGTGAAGCACGTGCCTGAAATGAATGGAACCAATTTGTTTCCTTCAAAAGTTTGACCTTGTATGAGTACACAAAAAAGCTCGAATACATTTAGAACCAATGACATCAGCAGTAAGATATATAGCCACAGAAGATAATGAGTCAAAATATATAAGGTCTAGCTAAAATTCCAGGTAAAAGTTGTCTTACTGGTTAATGGATATGTAAGTAGCCAAATCTTTTGAAATGGCATATAGCTGACCAGTAGCATGTCGGAAATACTTGTTTCCTTCCTCCCCAAATTTCCAGTACTCGGGTTCATGATATCTCACCCCCCTGTCCCATGGACAAAGGCACATATCAAATTTAACATTCTAAATCACTGCTTGCTAGTAAGGCATATCATCTTTTAATGAATGCTTACTTTTGTGCCAGGACGGGACCAGATTTCATGCATCCAATATATACACGAGGCTTTGAACGGTGCCTAGCCAATGTAGCTCCAAGAGTTGCTGCAATGGTTTGGAGATAGAAGATTCAACATAACAAACAAAGGTTCACTAGCTCTTCATACAAGTACAAAAATTTGTAAGCAGTTCTTTAGAGAGTATAAGGCAGCTTCAGATTAAAACAAGCCCATCCTTTGAGACAAATGGAAATCACATTTTTCAATGACTAATAACTTAAACCTTTAGAACCAAGCAATTAGACATTGATAACTATTCAGTTGATCAGTGTGCACAGTTTGAGTAAGTTGCCAAGTTTAGGTATGTGCTTTTACATACTATTTGAAAGTGTCGAGCCAGACAGTTGTATTACAACCGTTCAAACTTGTGCCAAACCCATCCAACCGTCAAACTTGGTCAAATTAAAGTGATTGTATATTGTGTGACCTTAAAAATATGAGTTGAAGATATAGAACATGAAGCTCTAGATCTTGTTCTCAGAGCCCTTAGCCGATGACTATGGAGGTAACAGATAGTTTTCTGGTCCAGACTAAGGACTGGACAACTCAGATTGGCAAATTACCATCATAATGGACCCTAGGCACATGACTGACTTTACCATATAACATCACAAGTCAAATGGATACAAAAATTAGGCTATTGTTAGACAAATACCAGAAAGTGGGAAACAGAAAAGTCATTCACCTATATTTACATGTACATCATCATCAACTTTGATGTAGAAATATGCATCCCACGTAGCAACAGCAGTAGCAAAATATATTTTGGTTTTGGCTGCTAGTTCAAGATATCCTTCAACATGGTCCTACAAAACAAATAAAAAAGAAATAAATATGATATTGTTTATTTGTATATAATGATAGGATTAGTTGCAGATGCAAGCATATTGATGGACAACCATAGGTTCACCAGATATCAGATAAGAGAGATAACAGTTGTTGCAACTTGCAACGAAGTGCGTTCTTGCAAGGAAAATTAGAAAGAAGAAATCTCACCAGCCTCATGAAGTCCCCATGCTTTCTATCTTCAGCTTCAATAGCCTTGTCCAATATACCACCAGATGTTGCACTAGAACCAAAGGAACTTACAATAAGCGGAGAAAAAGTAGAGAAGAAAATAAGATATAGAGCATGCACCAGAAAAAGGACAGGATAAATGACTATGAATATCTGCTGCTTCTTTTTCCTTCTTTCCTCTTTCAATTTCCTTTCCTTGAATACATGTTTGCATAATTGCATGTGTGTGTATGGATGAACATGTGGGAAGAAGAGGTTGATGGATGGGTAACCTGATCATAGGATAAAGGGTACTTAATGATCTCCAACACTTCCACCACCCAACCTCCGCCAAACGAAAAGAAAAGACAGTTAATAACCAACCCAACATGCTTACCTGCTTCCCAATTATTCTTCTGTGGGAAGAGGTTGTGGATGTGTAACCTGAATATAGGACAGAGTACTTAGTGAAACCCAGCCGTGCCCCACCCCCTCAAAATTTGAAAAATTTGATGTCTATGCCTGTACATATACATGTAAACCGGATCCTCCTAGATTGGTTTCATTGGAAAATTTGATGTTCGTTGATCCAAAGATTGAGTAACTAGTTTATGTAGCATAACCGGATCCTCCTATATTGGTTTCATTGGAAAATTTGATGTTCGTTGATCTAAAGATTTGAGTGACTAGTTTATGTAGCATAACATATTTTCTCATGCAACATCTGTCAAGTTACACTGTATTCCAGCATACATCTACAAATAGACAAGTATACATGATCACACACAAAAAAGGAAGAAACGTAGCACTCTTAGGAGAAAAAGAGCCCAGAATGTCTACTGTCTATGACAAAATTAATGTTCACTGGTACACACCTGTGACCAATTACAAAGCGAATGATGATACCCTTCTCTTCCTCCAGCTTCTTTCTTTTTTCACCTATTTTTGTTATTTATATCAAATGGTCAGATGCAAAATACCAATAACACACCAATAATGTAATAATGAAGAGAAATTCAGGTAAAACTCTGAACCTTGAGGTATCCAAGTTGCACGAACAGAATCTCTTCGCTTACGACTGCTAAATGCAGTATTAATTCCTACAACCATAAAATATTTCCGGCTCCCAGTTGGTTCAGCAGCCACTGCATTTTCTGGTAATGGAGAACCATTGAGTATAGATTCTTGTGCCGCCCTTGCAACAGCTAATTCCATTTCTAAGTTTGATATAGTTTTATCAAGTGTCCTACATGTCAAAAGGATTTATCACTCACTATCTTGAAGCTGCTTGTTTCAACTGTTGCGAACTAACTGCTAAAAACCCAGTTTAGATATTAAAATTATCAAAACATAACTAAAGTATAGACCAGCCAAACTTACTGTATAGCATGATGGGTCTTCGAAACTTCCCCTAGAATGTTCTTGGACTGTGGCTTTTCATTAATCTGAAAGACATGGGGGAAAAGGAAAGGCACAACCCATAAGCCAACACAACTTAAATATACAACCAAACAACAAACCTGATGATGGTATAATCAGGCCAATGGGAAACACTACAAGAAAATAATACATGACATTTGGTAGTGTTGGTGAAGCCCCTGTAGTCTAAGCACAATAAAACCACAAAATATGACATACATCCAATGACATGTTCCCAGAAGCAAATTTGAACTGACAATAATAAGTAGATCAATAAATACTCACTGTTTTTGGACTACAATCGCCTGTGACTAAATTCATCTTATTATCTTCGGTTCCGGTTGTCCTGATAATGTCGTTTGCTTCAGGCATCGTCCACATTCTGTTACCAATGTTCAGGATTAACATGAGAAATCATGGTTATACTCAATTGAAAAAAAAATAGACGTAAAAACTGCTATAATAAGAACAATCCATTATGCATTACAATACAAGCCGATGATGCTAAGATGCTTCATAAGAAAAGAAAATGAAACCGTCATTTGCCAAATGGACAAAACATTGCAGCAATACAGACCTTTACATTCACATAGCAACAAAAAAAAAAAAAATGCAGTTCGAGATTCTGAGTGATCCCACACCAACAACACCTTCTAAAAAGCAAAATAGCTCTTGTCAATGTATACCAACAAAAGAAACCTCCTGTCACACATAACCATCAATCCCGTTTTCAAAATTCTCTTTGGCCGACCTGTTGTCACACCAAATCGTCCAAGAAAACCAAAAATTCTCCAACTTTATGGGGGGAAAAGCTCAAATTTCCAACAACTGTGCAAAAGAGCATTCGACTTTTACTACAGCAAACATTGCATACACCTGATCTCATAGCTACAAAATGTTGCTGACTTAAACTCTCATAAGCATTAAATAGTTTATGAATCCAAAAAGGCATAGGACAAAAACAAAGATCTGTCCCAATTTGTACACCCACAATGGAAAATTCACAAATTAAATGAAATCCAAAAATCGGTCCCCACGCCAGGATTCCTAAAAATATTAGCAACACCCAGCTTAGAAACCAGCAAAAAATAAAAAGAAAAACTTCAAATTAAAGAAATCACTTTCTAAACTAAAGGAAACAAAACTTAACAATTGCAACAAGCTAAGATGGGAAGAAATAGATGGACAGATGGGCACCTGTTGGTGAAGAAGAGACCAATGCAGAAGCTCCCAAGGCAAAGCAAAAAGGTCCATTTTTTCGACACCATCTCCTTTGAAGAAATCTCTCCTCCCCCTCCCCCTAACCCTCCTCTGCTCCTGAAACTCATCACCACTGCGCTCTTCTTCCCCTCCCCTCTTATCTTAACACAGCAACAGCCCAAGAAACTCCCCTTGCCCTGCCATCCATCTCAAATCTTCCACAAAAATCTCATCTTTAGCAGAAAAGAACCAGAAAAATAGAGAGAAATGGCATAATTATAACAAAGTACTGCTCGAATTTAGCAGTAGCGTTTGGGATTTCTGCAACTAATACAGAGAGAGAAATTCCAGAAGGGAGAAGCTTGGGTGGTACAAAAGAAGGAAGAGAGATACAAATTGGATTTTTCCCTGCAATGACTCCAGCTTTTTGAAGGCTCCTCTTCTCTCTTTATTCTCTTTGGTGTGAAGGGAAGATAAGACCCTCAAACTGTAGAGGAGAGGAAAACGCTTTTGGGTTGCATGTAGGCTACTCAACGAACTATACTTTTTGATTGACGGACGGTTCCAGAGCTACGGCATCAAGGTGGCAGAAGTGCCCCTGTGTGGGGTGGGGCATGGGAGTCCATTGCCTGTTTTATAAAGAGGAGATGGTCACATGGACTTTGGGGGGATTACAGATGGGACCAAGCGCAAGTTTAGGAGTCAATAATGAAGTTCATGATTGCTACACTTTTTATATTTCTAATATGATCCTAGAGATCATTGTAGGATTCATGAGAATGAAAAGAGAAAATACTGGCTTTGGAATTATATACTTTGCTTCATTCATGCTCATAATCTTATAGTGCAAATAACATTAATATGTTTATCTTGAAAAGTCTATAGTCCAATCAAATTATTGATGGCTTTTTAATGTGTTACAGTATCCATGATTTGTGACATCAAACTATTGTTTGCTATGTTTATCTTGTAATTTTATGCTCAATGCTCTAATAGCCTTTTATATTATTTAATCAAGTATAAATACCTAATGTTTCAAATTTTATGATGAAATATGCTCTGCGGCCCAACCTTGATGCTGAAGAAAAGCTCCATTGTCATATGTCTTGTTGGAGTTGTTGCTTTACACCAAGCGTGCTTTGTATCAATTTTGTAAAGTGCACAAGTCTCTCATGCTATGTACCGTAGAGATTTTTTACCCTACCGTTACTTAGCAAGTCAGGATTGGCATTTAACTTCTCTATTTGATAAGCAAGCATTAAAACTAGAGGTAAACCTTGGAATCGTAAGGCTATACATTTTCTATGTTGAATGTCTTTAATCTAATTTGCTTTATAAGTCTTGACGCCTTGCACTTTGTATCACAAATGTAGAGCGCTTAATCACCATGAGGGAAGAGTAACCAATGAATTGACATACAATTATTTATAAGAAAAAGTGGCAATAGGCATGTCATTCAAGCAACTAACTAGTGAGTTTAGTAATAACAATAATAATAGAAGATTAAAGCAACTAACTAGTGATACTATTTGAGTTGTTATCCTCTATAATGCCCATTTTATATTGCAGAGGGTTGTATAGCTACCATGTCATTCACATTGGAGATAGAGGGCAATCTGAGATGCAAAACACTGTATTAGTCAAGAAAATATCCAATGCAGCAGCATTTAAGTCAATTAAATATTGTAAAGATAAAACCACACCTTCGTATTCTCAAAGTACAAATAAAAAAATCTCACACAAATAAAGAGTAACAATGACTAATGGGCTTCTCCCGTGGATAACTGTCACCTACGTAAGAAACTTCTCGAGATGTCTATGCTTTGACCCTCATTAATTCCAAATAACGCAAATCCTCTTAAGGTAATCCCAAGAGAAGGCCATTGGGCCAAACTCAACTTAAGAAACCTAGTTGTCTCATGACAAACAGTCCACTACTATTAATTAATAACCGCACAGCGCGGGTTGGACGGTAAACGGTGTCCGCGAGATGGGAAGGCCAAACTCTTAATAACGACCTCCCAACTAACGCTTCCTTCCGTTGTACGTGGTCAGAACTCAGAAGTCTCCGCTCTCTTGAGCAAGAAGATGGCCATCTTTTATTTCTCCATCTCATTGCCACCCACAACAACAACAATGATAAAATTAAGTTTAGAAGGCAAACCAAAGCAATCTACTACGTAGTGAACAAGTTTTAAATGTGGCTGTATGCAGCAAAGAGAGAAGAAGAGAGTTGGAGAACAAAGGAAGATTAGTGGATAAGAGCCAGAGTTCTTGGGAAAGAATAGAATGAAAGAAATGAATCCAAAAATCTAGCTAGCTTGTATTTAGAAGGAGAAGAAAAGCAATATGTCCTCCATCTCATGCTTTCTCCTTTCCCTATGCTTAACTTGGATTAAATCACTCAACCCATCTTCCTTAGAGAAAGAGAGAGAGAGAGAGAGGCCAAAGGGAGGGGATGAGACCACATGTACGGGGGAAAAAGGTATCACATGGGATGTGTGCATCCTTCTCTTTACTTCCTGCCAGGCTTTAGCTCAGGTGAGGGGAGCACTGTCATCTCCTTTGACCTGCGGTGGCACCTCGTAAGCTACACTACAACCATATGACTCAAGTTGGATCAAGTCAGGTCAAGTATTTTGATCGAATTGCTTGGAAATTGGGCTACATTTTAAGTTCAAATTTGGTCGAGCTAGAAATATGTCATATTATGGTATAGAGATGCAGATGGGTTGGATCTATGTAGGAGCTGCAATCAAGTTGGGGTCAAGATGGATATGAGTTGGATTTGATGTGGGTTGGGTCAAGTATTGGTCAACCTAAACTTGAATATGACCCATTTATTAAACGAGTCAAAAATTCAAATATAATATTTAATAAATAAGTTGAATCAAGTTAGGGATAAAAACAGGATTTAAATAGATTGAATAGGTCTATATATATGGGTCGTGCCATGGTCCTATATATTCAGTTATTAAATAGGTTAAACTGGCCGAGAGTTTAAACTCAACCCAATTTGTTTGACAAACAAATTAGATCAGCTCGACGTGTTTACGACCTACGTTTATTTATGCTTGAAATGGATTGACCAGTTGTAGGTTGGGTTGGCAAGTATGGTCATAAACTGCCATCCTTAGATCAAGGTATAGATTTGCAATAATTTAAATCAATTAAAATATTAAGTTTGAGAAATTGGGCACAGACCTGTCACATTAATTTATTTTATCAATTTTGCATTGAGCGAGATCTGCATGTTGCAGACCAAATATATTATTTATAGATGGACATTATTAGGTTGAATCTTGAGGCATGGACCAAACTAAGTTTGTATGTTGGCCTGTTGGGTATACATGCATAAACCTCTTGCATTCATAGTGGCATAAAATTCTTATGTGAGTTCTAATTGGTACAGAAGTTCCCCATTCTTCACAAAAATAATAAGAATTAATGAATCGGAAATAATTATTAATTATAAAAAACACATCGATCCAAAACTGGCCACGAGCTACGATTGGTAGCATAACATTGGGCTTAAGCCAGGCAATAGTCAAATGCAACCAAAATTTTTTGGCTCACCTTATATATTCCTATCAAAACTTAACCATCTAGTATTTGGCATGCATATGAAAGGAGAATGAAAGCTATTTTCTTCCAATCTCATTACAATTTATTTGTTATCTATATAAACTTATAATCATATTCATGTTGTGGCATACGCAACTATCCTTTATTCCATTCCAAACATGGGAATAGAATTTGCAAAGTTAAAAAAAAAAAAAGGCAAACGGACAAACATGAATGGACTTGGACAACGAGATAAAAGAAAAGGCCATACACACAACAATACAACAGTGCAGCCACAAGCAGTTTCTCCCTCTAAACATATATTTAAAACAATAGTGCACCAGAACTTGATTTAATTATTCTTTCTCAATTTCTCTCCCATAAAAAAGAAAAAAAAGGATAACGTTAGGAAAAAAAAGGTAGGCATGCGATCATTCTTTCCGAAATTTGTATATCAGCGTCATCCATCATGGCGAACCCACCTTTGAAAAGGATAACGTTGGGTGGCAACCAACTTGGCATGTAAGTTTTACCCACATTCATGGTACGAGGTGTGCCCCTGCACCCGCTGTACCAAACTGATCCTCGAACCCATCAAACATGCGCCCATGGAGTCCAAAAATCCTTAATCTGTACTTCCCTAACACTTTAATAAAGAGCAGGTTTTGTTTTACTATTGATGCTGTTTGGAACACCTGGTTTTGGTGGCCTCGCTCGCTTTGCTGGAGGCTTGTTTATATATCTCCCTTTGTTGTAATCGCCAAAGTGTGGATTACACTAAAACTTGGCCACTTTTGTTGAAATCAAATATAAGCCCAAAATGTGAAATTTTTTAATAATAGGATTAAAAAGTGTGGAGACGGAATCCGAACTTAGGACCTCTGCTCTGATACCATGTTGAAATCACCACTTGTCTCAAAAGTATAAGCTCATAACATGATGTAGATTTATTTATATATTTTATATTTTCTTACACTCCCACATGTGAGGGGGATTGTAAGTAAAGCTTAAGCTTTTAGAACAAATCCGTCCTACATATGAGGGAGAGTGTAAGGAAATATAAAGTATATAAATAAATCTACCTCATCTTATGAGCTTAAGCTTTTTCCTATTGGCTTAAGCTTTTAGGATAATTAGTGATTTCAACAACTTTTTTCATGCATAGCACTAGTTTGGCTCGCAAAAAATTTTTTTTATTAAAATATTTTTTTATAAAATTGATGTTTGAATATATAATATCTAAAAAATAATTTTTATATATCTAGTTGATGATAGAAGAATCATACATTTCAATATAGTTTATGTTTAATTGAGTATTTATTTTTTTTGAAAAAAAATTGTATAAAATATTTATTATATCCTTAATAAAAAAAAAGATCTTACCACATTCTATCTAAAAGATCAATGGTATTTTTGAAAAAAAAATTACTTACCCCAATTTCCATCCGATTGGAATTAAACTTTTTCATATTCTACCCGTTTTTTTTCTATGAAATATGAGAATTTTATTCTCATAAAAAAACTATTTTTTTGTTACTCTTATTTAAAAACTCCAACTAAATATAATTTTCTTTTATTTTTTTGTTGATCACACTTTTTTTCTTTTTTTTTTCCTGCGAATCAAACTAGTTCTACAATATTTTCTAGATGTAAGTTGGTGTGAAAGTGCATCAATTGTGGGCTAAAGCTACGAATTCCAAACTGATTTTGTCCCCTAAGTAGGGACCTTTTTGGTTCCTGTCGCCTCGGGAGCAATTTCTTTTGGTGGGTTGGTGATTCTTGTTGGATAGCTGTTTTGTCCTCCTTGTTAATTAAATTAATCCTCAGCAACCATTTGATTTGGTACGGGATCAAGTTGGCTATAGTGGGCCTGTTGGACTAAGGTACAACCTAGATCTCACATACTCTGAGCCCACCTAGACTTATATATATATATAGGTAGGTCCTATATCTAGATTTCATTCTCCAATTGACTCAAATTTACATCTAACAGACATGATTAGACACAAACAACTATTTCATTGAAATATCGAAAGAACATTGACCTAAACAATCATCTTGTAAAAAAATAAGTTATGGTTTGAACCTAAGTCGATGTGGATTGCTTAGGCCCTGTTTGAAGGAGCTTTTGGAAGACCAAAAAGCACTTTGTGGCCCTTCAAAAGCACTTTTAGATGAAATAAGGATGTTTGATAAAAATTTCGGAAAGCTGTTTTAGGTTTCCCAGAAAGCTAAAAACAACTTTTTGAGAGAAGCTCTATTTTGGAGCTTTCCGAAAAAGCACTTTTAGGCTCGGTTGGAAAGCTATTTTTTTTACTAAAATACCCGTGATAAAATATAATAATTACACAAAATGTCCCTTTAATAATTGTTTAACCAATTTTATCACATAGTTAGAAAATTTGTTATATTATAAAAAATAATTTTACGCTAATAATTATAATATTTTATATCTTTATTATTATATTTACTATAAATATAATATTATATTACATTACGGTAATATTATACTATATCATATATTTATGCATTAATATATATTATATTTTATTATACTCTGTTATATAATATTATGCAATATCTTTTATGGTCATTTTGTCATACCAAAAGTACTTTCTTAGTTTATTTACCAAACACATGTTAGAATGGTACAACACTTTAGAAATATAGTTACCAAATAGTAAACAACTTTTTAAAAAACTCTATTTCAGAAAGCTCTATGTTTAAAAACTCTACTGCCAGCAATTCTCTCAAATGGGGCCTTAGATTGTATGACCATTAGATAAATTATGAAAATAAAGGTGTTACGCGGCCAAGCTAGAGTCGAGCAATTTAGATTGTGTTGTCATCTGTATATTGCATTACATATATGCAATTGTAAGAGCTATGAACAGATATTAAGCGGAGAGCATATCCTTTTAATGAAACAAATTGGCAATTTGATTGTCTTCGAAGCTTTGCAGCTGAATCATAGTGCACAAAAATTGGACAAGGAACAATTTTTGACTGGAGACAGAGGACTTCAGAAGGATAGAGTGGATCTTGGCTATACTTACACTAGAGTGGCACCAAGAAGCAATGTGAAGGTGTGAGAGGAGCCGAGCTTCACCTACGTCATTAAGACAGAGTATAATTGCAAAGTGCTAATTAAGCCAGGACAAAATTAAGACAAAAGAAGGAAAAGTAAAGCTAAAATATTAGAAAATGATGGTGAAAGCTTGAAGGGAACAACAACATTCAAGAGAGACCGTAAGATGGCGTCCACAAAAACAATACCATTATCTTTGCTTTCCCTGAAAAGAAGAAAGTAATAGAAAAAGGTTGTGGAAGATAAATGCATACAGAAGTGGTCCCTTTAGTTCCTATACTGATAGAGCTAAGCTAGGTTGTTGACACCAGTACATGGTTTATCCTAGAAATAACTAAAAGAGCTTTAATAATTTGGTGTTTATGCTGTTGAAGATCATCACTGCTACTTTCTTGTATTGCACATTTCATCACTTCCACTAAATCTCTTAGCATTTTGAAAACTTTTTGTTTTTGAGGTGTTACTGTAATGTAGTTTTCAATTGCTATGCATCCCCTAGCTTTCCCACATCCAATGCTTATGCCATTGGAGATCGGTACTTTACAATTTTTGTTGTCGCACATTTCATCACTTCTACTAAATATCTTAGCATTTGACTTTTTTTTTTGTGTGTTGGAGATGTTACTGAGGTATAGTTTTCTATTGCTATATATCCCCCCAGCTTTGCCAACTCCCATGTTTATGCTGTTGAAGTTCATATTTGTAACTTTCTTGTTGCTGCACAATTCATCACTTCAAATAAATCTCTTAGAATTTGAAAGTATTTTGTGTTGGAGGTGCTACTGCAGTATAGTTTTCTATTGTTATATATCCTCATCTTCAATGAAGTTCAATATCATTAACATCTAGCCGGTTTTATAGTTTAATGTGGCTTAGATCCACCACAAAATGGAAACTAGGTTTCCATCTCAGGCCACCATTTATTGCAGCATGAAGAATCGAAGCTTGCTGCTGTACAAAGATAATTTTAGAAGTTAGCTGGTAGTTAGGAATTCGTTTTTCTTTTTGTTAGGCCGGTTGTATGTTTGTTACGTATTTGTTATTTTTGCTGGAAAGTTTGTTAGACCGGTTGCTGATATATTCTCTTCCTTTGCTTTGTAATTCATTCGGTTGATTCAATGGGAATTTGGGCATTCTCTCCATGACTTGAACACAGCTTTTCTTCCTTCTCCTTCCTCTGTTATCACATCTGTTTTTTCTTTTTTCTTTTTACATGGTATCAGAGCAGGTTTAAGAGTTGAGAATCATGGCAACCGATTTATATACCAATGATCCTTCTTTGCCTTTCTTAAATTTCAATGACCTCACCAACCCTTATCGTTTGGATAATGGTGATAACCCAACAGTCATTTTAGTGACTGATCTCTTAACCACTGGGGGCTCGTTTGGTTTGCGGGAAAAAAAAGAGGGAAAAGTGTGGTCAACGGGAAAGTAATGAGACGCCTCTTGTTTGGTTGGAGTTTTCAAAGGAGAGAGAAAGGAAAGTTGTATTCCCATGGGAATATGATTCCCACATTTCATGGGAAAGTCTTTCCCATGAGAAACATGGGAAAGTT
>JAOXJJ010000069.1:14789125-14803481 GCA_025769935.1 Phoenix roebelenii | reverse complement strand
TTCTTCTTGCAACACAAACATTAGTAATTATACTTCAAGGTTTTGTGATCATCAAAATCAATCTTTGGGTCAGCACGCTTGCACTTTGTTGTGAATTAGGAGAATTATTATGTGAAGGTTTATTATGATAGTTGTTTGGACTATTATGTCCAGCCATCTTACAAAATTGAGAATGGTTCAGAAGATATTGATTTGTGAAATTCATGAAAAAGCTTTTAGCCGAAGAGGTCAAAATATGGTAAAATTGAATAGATGATTGAAGTATAGAATTGTTCAGTAGGACAGTTTTGTCATTGGTTTTGATGTCAGTTGACGAGACTAATGAGTGAGCCTGAGATTGTAATATTAAAAAAGTTCTAAGTGAACATAATTCCCAGAGTGAAATGAAGTCATATTAGGGTTCCATACATAAGTAATGTAACAAAGAAACTTAATTCTATTGTTTAACTTATTGTCAAGCACCCACCCCTCAAGCACATCAGGGATCAAAAACTAGAATTGGACTTTATGTATACAAGTATCACTCATGTGCATTCACATGTGATCTTTGATATTGCTTTGTGAATGACTCAGATTAGTTGCAGCATATCAGGGTTCTTATACTAAGAGGGTTTACATGTACACTTTATTTTCTTAGAGATGCTTCCAACATGTCTTACTTTCTCTCTCTCTAGGAATTTTCTTGAAGAGAGATAAAGAAAGCATCTTACAAAATCAGTCTGTATGAGCCCCCACTCACTATAAAAATGGAAAAAAAAAGAACAACTAAAGGTAAAATTGACAAAAGAGAAAAAAGAGGAAGCATTTCTCTTTGATAGTCATGAAGTAGGGATCATTAGGGATTTGAATTTATGTGCGTGTACTTTTGTGAGCTGTCCTAGAAAATGGGAATTTGTACCATGTTAACTGTTGAATAGATTGGTTTGCCCTAGCACCAGAAACCCAAACCATATAGGTTGTCATGGAGCCATTAAAATTCTTGAAAAAATCTACAGAAATGTCACAAAAATTTTTGACTACCAAAATGTTAAAAATTTCTTTCAAAGTTTCTTCACTTTTATCAAATTGTGCTGCCTGACTATAAAAAGTAGTATTATCAATGATTCAGATGTATAAAATAGAGCATGATGGTTTCATCTTTTTGTTAGTTCTTTGTCTTATTACTTCCTCCAAGTTTTTGCAAGGTTTGGATCTTAATTTGTTAATTAATTTTCTCATAGTTATTATCTGTCAATCACTAATGAAAAAGAAAGCCATCATGCAGATTAAGGGTGATTGATCTCATTCAGAAAGTTATTTGTTCCCTTCATATTCTTTTTTATTTACTTTGATAGCAGTGTTAATTTCCAAGTTATACACAAATATCTTAAAAGATTTATCTGTAATATTTGTCTAGGTTCATTTGTGTATATTATAATCAACTACTTCTGATTCATCTTTGGCTTCCCCATTCTAAGGTGGTTTGTAGTTTTCTGCATTATCTACTGAAGAAAAGACTTACTGTGAATTGTAACAAAATACTATTTTCTGTTTCATTGACCACTTAACAGGTACCTGATACACAGCTTAAAATGATTGAATCAACAGTTCACAACATTGATGCAACTCTTCCAGTTTTTCACTCTAGAATGGCTCCATCACATTTTTTTGAAGTCAAAAATCCTCATTCTAGATTGCCGCTAAGCACAGTGCAAAACATGGTTGTATTATGTATTTCTGCAATTGGCTTCCCAGATGCCTTTGCACAGGCAATTAGTATGGTATTCTTCTTCATAGTTGCCATCATTGTAATTACTTGGTTCTTCTGAACCTTCTTTTGTTAACATCACAAAAATTGACAATAGTTTCTCAGTTTCTCTCTTACTAAGATAATGGAAATAGATGTTCTATCTGTGCCATGTTAATACCAAACAATGACATTGCTGTAATTCAAGAGAAAGGAGATTATTTGCCACAACTAGAAGGAACATAACAAATTGTTGTGTTTAATCAGACTTGGTGGAGCATTGTTACTTATGGTTGCAGATTGATGCTTTCTATCACTAACATATCTTGTCATTGTGGTGTATAGAAATCACTATTTTTCCAGTTTCCCTCGATATGTTGTTTGCATGGCAAGTTGTCAACTGCTATAAGGAATCCATGTTAGGTTTTTATTGATGTTTTAAGTTGAAACTTAGGCTGCATGTGGACATTGGATAGCTAACTGGAGGTTAGATAGATTGAACCATTGGTGACCATCCACAAATCAGCTAACCTCCGGTCAAAGTTATCCTCTTTTTGGTTGACATTCCCGTGATTAGTGGGATAAATTATGGGAAAAGTGAAAAGCAAAGAGAGAGAAGAGAAAGATTTGGTGGTCAAGTTTATTTCATTCTCCCTCACGAAATAAAAGTTAGCCAGGTTTTAGTGGCTTTTGGAGCCATTGACCAAATAACTTTAACCCCTTAATTTTTGGATAGTGTTTGCTTGGTTAAACTTATAACCTGCCCTTAACTTGCATATAAGGGTTCAAGGTGTGTCCGGAAGAAAAGCAATGAGATGAAGAAAGATATAAGAAGTCTTTGGTTTCCTTTGAGTTGGGTTAGATTTGGTGGAGTCCTATGTGGTTTTCTTCTAAGTTACTATTTTAATTGTAAGAAGTCTAACTTAAAAGTTAAAATTAAGACTTGAAGCAAGGTTTCAAAAATCGGTAATGGTGCTGGTACTGGATTTTGGTCTAACTAGGGTTTGCTGTACTGGTCGGTATTGTACCGTAACGGACGTACTATACCATACCGGACGTACTGTACGGTACCAGTATCGAACTAGTATACTGCATCGTACTATATCAACACTTAGTACACCAAGCTGTACTGTGCTGAACTGCGTACCGATACTGTAATATGATGGTACCTGTATGGGGTTTTGTACCGACACGACGAACCTTGGGCCAGACCGATATGGTACCGGTCATCCTGGACACAAACGATGGGGTTTTGTCTTAGTACTATACTGGGACACCAAAAGTCCCACTTTTTTATTTTTGTTGTTTTTTCATTTTTTTCCTAGTGGTATACTATTGGGTGTTTTTTGTTTAGTGTTTTAGTTGCATTTTAA
This sequence comes from Phoenix roebelenii, assembly GCA_025769935.1. Classification (NCBI taxonomy): domain Eukaryota; kingdom Viridiplantae; phylum Streptophyta; class Magnoliopsida; order Arecales; family Arecaceae; genus Phoenix; species Phoenix roebelenii. The sequence goes on along the minus strand of JAOXJJ010000069.1, from coordinate 14,800,382 downwards.
GTGGATGTGTGATATTAGATGCCACATTGATTGAGTCTACATGGATCAATAAACTAGAAATGTTTAAAATTAAAAAATGACAAGTAGAGTATGGTATTGTAAAAAGAAAATGTATAATAAATTACTTTATAAATATAATTCCAAGGAGAGTGTCTATAGTCCTCGTAGACATTTGGATCTTCTTTGTAGACTTGCTCTTGGATATTATATGAGCTTGGATATTGCCCCCATCCCTGCTAATTTAATAATGTCTCATAGTGACCTGACTATGTTTTCAGATATTGCGGTTGCACATGCATGTAGTATATAGAAAAGCGGCCATCCCTGCTCAGGATAGTAAGTAGTACTGTACCCTAACTCTTGGCTATACCCATACATGTAAGAGGGTTAATATGCAATGTTGGAGCCCCCGAATATGATGAGTGGACAAATGCATAAGTTCATACATGGATGGATTAACTGTCCACTCTGACTATCTGATGTAGTGGGATTTCCACCTTCAGTATAAGATGGGATTAGCTACACGCTATAGCTATTCGATACACTAGTAGATCTATCATTAATCTCCATTTCCTATATTTGATGTAGCAGCTCTTGGATATTTCGATATTGCTCCTCTCTTTTCACCTCCTATCTAATTTTTGCTTCCAATATGCCAATACACTTATGATTCTCCGCCTTGAACACAGCTTCTAAACCAACTCTCCAATTTCTCTATGTACCTATCTTGATAACTTTGATCTTGTGTGTCATAGGCTACATGACCCTGGAATTGTTTGGGCCTCGTAGTCTTGATATTGCATGGTGTGCGTGAACTCTACCTCATAGGTGAATGGACTAAGCTTTGAGAATAACCACCACCATCTCTAGACTATCCACCTATATCTTGCTATTGCCTTCCTGGACTACCATGTCATCAGCTGCTTCAATTGGGTTGATGACTAGCACCTTCCTCTTGGACTTGCCTTGAGTACTGCTCTGATTGTCACTGGAGGCCCCTGCACCACACTGTGACCCAACCATTCGCCAATCGAATCACTGATTACTGTCCTCTGACTCCTGTCTAGGTCTCATGCAGGTAGGCAAAATATTCTTCTTTGCCTGTCTGCCCAACTCCTTCGAGATGGTTTTGTCTAGTCGTAGAGGATCTTTTGGCTCATCTAATATGGGTTCATCTCAAGCTTGCTAACCCGCAAACCATCCGACCATAGGATCATCATCATTAGGAACAAAATCATCGGCCAACAAGTCTTCTTATTTATTCTCCTTGCCCTGATTCAAGTACTTCTGCCACAACCTCACATTGTAGTGTATGAAAAGTAAGTTGCCGGCCTCTTGCTCGTCAGGCAACACATCTTGTTGTGGATGCTGTGGATTAGGGCAATTTCACTCTAATCTATTGGACGAGATGATCTATTTGAGTACTCTAATGGCAATCTTTCTCAAATTGGGCACATTGGTGCTCCACTGGACCCACCACTTCCTTGTATCCAGATAATTGAAGGGCATATAAAATATGGATACAATAAATCCCCATGTACACTAAAGAACTACTCATTGGAACAATTTTCTAATGATACTTGGAGACATCCTAGAAATTGATTGCTGAGTTCCTATTTTTTTTGAAACTTCCACACTTCTTGCTGAAAATTTTTCCCTTCGTGTTAGATAATAAATATAGTACACCATTTAGTTTATTACCTCACCGATTACATCTGCAGCCAAGCTAAGATCCCTTGACATCCATTTCACTATTGCCTTGACTGTCCGTAACAGCTTACTGACCTGACCCGGCTAGGATGCCCCATTTTAGGCAAGTTCGGCGACCTAGGGGTGTCCAGGTGCCCTTTTTTGCCCAGAATAGTATGGTACCGGTTTTACTGCCCCTCTCCTGTAGTACTTGAAACCTTGACTTGAAGCATATCTAGATAGCCAATTGTGATTACCTTTGCTCTTCTATGGGATTTGGTCCGTTTCTTCCTTTCTTTTTCTGTTTAAGGAAATACTATTTCTATATGGACTCATAATTGCTTTGATCCGCCATATTAGGTTTATAAAGGGCCAGTAGTTTACTCATGCAATTGTTTTGACTGATGAGACTAAGAGCTTTTGCTTCTACTTCTCCCTTAATTCATCAGGACATATTTCAGTTCATTATCTTATATGGCAGTGTTGAATCCGCCATAGTTATCTTTACTTTAAATTTCTAATGCTCGGCACTCTTTTTCCTTAGCTGTAGGAAACTTCTATTAATGGGCCACACTCACATTAGAGTCTATTTGGCAACTCACTCATGTGCCTGCTTCTTATGTACTTTCTTTATTATATATGGATGTGCATATGTATGTAATATATATGTATATGTATATGTACATTTATATGCACATATGTATGTATGTATCTATGTATATGTGTGTATATATATATTTGAACAAAAATTTGATCTATCCATTTCCCAACACCTGTATGCAGATCTGCTCGTGCATAGCATTGGTAAGAAAATCTCATGCTTAGCCCGTGGTGTTGAAGCTCAGGCTTGACATCAGCCAACCTTTCATAGGAATAACATGCCCAATCTAGACTGATATCAAATTTGCCGAGTAATTTAGTGCAGTAAGTCAAAAGTTATTCAATATCTGGTGAATAAACAAATTTCAGTGAGGGTATCAGCATCCTTTTCTTGTATTCATCCAAAATTTTTCACTTTTCTAGGCAGGTGTCTTGTTCAGATATATCCTTTTAACATAGTGCTAAGCATATTTGTTACTAATGCAAGCTATGATATTTTAGAGATTCAATAGCTGACATGGTCGTTACTGACTAGATTTCACAGCATTCAGTATTTCTTGCCATACCTTTCATTCTTAATTTTGGATGCATGTCATAAATCTTGTCTATCATTTTAAAGCCTTTTTAAAATTTTAGCTATAAAGATGAATAATTGATTATGTTTGGCTACAATAAGTTTTTGGTTTAGCGAAATGTTGCGGTATAACTGATGAATGCATTATTTTTTGTTTCTAATTTACCAGCATTCTATTGTTTAGTTCTACTTAGTTGTTTAACCTTCGGGTAATTATCTATCTTTTGAGCTGTGTCCTACTTACAATATCTACCAACTTAAAGTGGAGCTAGTTGCTTTAAATTTTCATTATCAATTTTAATTTCTGCAGATTGGGCCATTGCATGTTGATAGGTTAGACTTCAGTGATCATCATTTGATTCAAGCTGATGTGAGTATCTCCCCTTCTTGGTGTTTTTGTCCCACAAATATAAGGATTTTTTCCCCCTGAAGTAGCTTCCAAAGAAAATTGATCTTGTAATGAGATTTCTCTTTCATTAGTTTATTGCAATCTATGCATGTCTAAAAAAAAAACAAATTTATATAGGATGGTGATTAAATACTATGGGTAAAAACTTTGTGTTGGTGTTGAAGGAAACATTATTTTCTTTTATCTAGTATTTATTTGATCCATTTCATTTTCTTTTTCATTTCTTTTGGTAAAGTTTTGCACTAATATATATATAGGTTTTAAGGTATACATTTATCTTATGTTATAGTCTTTGCATTGTCAAATTAAAGCAAATTAGTAATTGTAGTCATGGTAAAAGATCAAAGCAATGATTGCTGAATTGTGTCGAATTGGATAGTTTGGGGCATACTGAACGATCCTGTCAGTACCTGGTTTGACTCGATCTGATTTATTTTCTTATATATAAAACTAGTGATCTTTCTTTCGTTTGAAGCTTTTATCCAGCTCCCCCTTTTTCTTGATCCTCTATCCACGATCTCTCTTGATGATCTCTCTCTCCCTCGGTGTTCTCTCTCCTGGCGATCAATGTCGATTGATGCTGAGCCGATGCCATCTCCTTTGATCAACGGCTCAGACGGTCTTCTCCTTGATCGATGCTATCTCCCTCTCCCTCGATCCGCCACGGTTCTTGGGCCTTTGATTGACGTTGATGCTGTTGCTTTAGATTGACGCCAATGTTGATGCCTCTCCCTTGGTATGCCTCTCTCTCCCCCTTCCTCTTCCCCCTTTTCTTCTTCATCTTTCTCCCCTTCGTCTTCTCTCTCCCTAGTTCTCCTCCTTCCAGTGTTAGGGTTAGGGTTTCTCCCTCTCTCCCCTCTTCTTCCGATCTTTTGTCTTTGTTACACCTTGGCTCGGTACGCTATTTATCGATATCGTACCAAATGTGTCGCCAGCCGGTACGACCTTGGTACAGGTTCAGTGAATCTTGGATCCAAGGATTATCAGAACTTTGCATAAACCCCAATGACAGTTGTGATGCAAATAATGATTCAAATTAGTGATTTTGGATTTTTAGCAGATTGTACTATATATTTGTATTTTTTAATATAAAGACTTATATCTGTTTATAAATTGAACCAGATAATGGCATATTTTTTTGCATAAAAATCATGTGTTGAATGTCTGCTAATAGAGAAGGAGAATTTGTTAGTGGTGTTAGGGTGGATGTTTATAACAAAATTGCTCTCTATGCTAGCGTTTAAGTGGCTCACATGACCTCATCACCCTTTCCCATCATCTCGCCATAGAAGGCTAGCTCGATTGGGAGCTAGCTCTGGGACTTGAGGAAAGGTCAAGCTCCAACATTGCCGAGGCTTCCTCAAACATGCTCTTCATCACTTAACGGCAATGCCACCATTGTCAGTCCATATGCTCAGTAGCAGTAGTGCACTTGCAGTCATGCCTCAGCAAGACGCAATGTCGAGGGGCTGCATATACTGACGGCAGCATGGGAGGGTGCAAGAGGTCAATGTGATTCCACCTTGTGGGCACGATCGTTGGTGACAATTGCGAGTTATATGGGGACTAGTTCATGTACAATGATATCTCCATGTTCATCTACTCTATCCTTATGAACCCATCCCCTAGCATATGTGCAGAGACCATCTCCCTAACAGCATTCAATGACCCCCTCCTCTCCCTCTTGCTCTTCTAGTTGCCTCATGTCCTCCATTGTCAAACAACTTAAAGCATCGTGTGGCGTGGCTAGGATTCATGCCACTACCGTAGCTTAGAGTGGAGGCCCTTTCCTTGACCCTAGATTCAGTGGCGATCTTGATGCACTACTTTCAAGATCAACCCTGGCCTGCTATTGATCTTGCCCCTTGTCGTTGCTGTTGGCCAGGAGGTTGCAGTGGAGGTTGCAGGTGTTGCTGCCACCTTTGCCAATGTGCCGTGGCTGTGGTCGTCCTTATCGCCGTCAGAGTGGGCGTGGGGCTGGGGGCTACTGTCGGTGGTGGTGGCGTCTTTGCTGTTCTTCATGGTTTGCATCTTGTGGAAGTAGATCCAGGATGAGGAGGGAAAGGTGGAGGGGTTGTCGGTGAGGGAGTGCTGGGAGAGATCAGAGGATGGGGGAGGTGGAAAACCAAGGGGGGCAGTGGTGAGGAGGGTGGAGGAATTGCTTAGAGTATTGGATGAGGAGGATCCAATGAGCGATTTGAGCTAGGATTTGTTTGGGTTGGAGAACTTGATGATCAAACAGTACAAAGGTGTGGATCCCACTAATAGGAAGATTAGTGAGGGAGGGTTCCATTGGTCGCTGATGACGGTGGAGGGTGAGTGGGATGGAAGAAGCAAGGAAGCCAAGGAGAAAAGTGAGTGGTTTCAACCTAACTATTAACCCAGGGGTAATAAGGTTATTTTGTAACCCTAGTTTCTTTAACCTTGAGTCATGGTAAAATTCTGTAACGAAACCTTAATAAAAGGTTTTATCTACAAAATATATGCAATTATCTGATTTGATTTGTAAATTTGGAAAAGGGGCCTTTATATGTAAAATAAATCATAATATAGGGGCAAAATGTAAGAGATTCTTATAATTTGTTGCATATACACCTGGTTGAGATCCAAATCTGTTGTATCTCTAATGCTCAAGTATCTTTTGATTTAGCAATTAGGCCTTGTCGCTTGAGTTATGGAGATTGACGGGCCTTAATAGAGGGTAACAGCAAACTAAAACCATGATCTAGATGACTTTGAAATCGAGGAGCTTGACCTTGATGACTATGCCTAGTAGGTGCTTGAACCCAATGAGAGTGGTGGCAATGAGCTTATGACTTCCTTAATCATCCTTGAAGCAACGGTAGCCATCAATCTTTATTTTAGGGATTGCCTATTGCAAGTTCATACCAGAAGTAGCCTGACCAATAGACTTTTTCTCATATGTACTGGTATAGGATAATCTCATGAGAGGAACCAGTTTTCCAGCATAAGACCACAATATTGTTCAACTTTTAGTCTTGGATCTTTCAGATCTGTTTATTCCATTTTTACAAAGTTTGGTGTTGAAAGACCATGACATGACCTTTTTAACAAATTTAATGAGAAAGAAATAGAGAAATGTAAGAGAATAGAAGGAAAAAGAGAATTATGGGGAAGTTAAATATGCAAATGAGATGCTAGCATTTCTGTTATATTATTGAGGTAAACTGCATTGTACATGTTATACATTCATACATTTTATGTAGACAATCATATATAAGCTGTTTAATGCAATTTCTGAAAGTAATGCAATGTTTTCGGGCCTGTTTGGTATGTTGTTATTTTTGTGTTTTTGTTTCCCTACAAATAAGTGGAATATAACATGGAGATTGATGTGTAGCATTTGCACAGAATTTTGCCATTCCTTTCTTTTATTTTCATTTTTTGAAGCAATAAATCAAATTTCTGCCAAAAGCTCTAAAGGTTCTATGAACAATTTAAAAGAAAAGGGTTTCGTCATACTTATTTGTTGAATCTAGTGCAATTTTCTTCTTGGATTTTTGAAATCAAAAAAATAAAACAAAAGCACACCAAACATCCCTTAAGTTTTCCTTTTTTTCTAAGAGACGGGGAGGGAAGACCTACCCAACATAAACTACCCAGATGTGTGAACATCTGCAGATGCAATACCTGAGATTCAAACCCAAAACTTCCTTAAATGAAAGGAGGGTTTTGACCAATAGGGTATTGCCCGGGAGTTTTTACGCCTTTGAGCAGACTTGTATCTGATTGCTGCTAGCTTTATGCATTTGTTCTCTGAATTTTGATGTTAAAACCATGCTTTATTGGACATGCAATTGAATGCAAAAAATTGTAAATTTTTTGTTTCTTTTCATAGGAAAATCTAAAGGGACTATAATGTGATTCATATATTTCAGCATACACTCATCTGATCTTGCTGGCTGTGTGCATCTAAACTACTGCTTCTGCTTAGCTTATACTATGTTCTATAATAGTTACATGTTTTATGATAGTTAACATAATTTCAGATTTGTGTTTTTAAGTCGTCAGAATTGATAGTGTAATCATACTTAGAATGATTGGTCATGAAATAAAATTGGTCATCTTATGATATAAACATAAACTAAATAATCTTATCTCCATCAGTCTATTGTGCTGTCCTGAATTGATGCTAAAATTTGAGTGGTATTTACAATTTGAAGTAACCGTACTTACTAATGTGCGTGCACTTCCATTGAGTAAAAAAGAATTGGGTCTGTGAGAGAATATGAGACAACTTCTATTTTATGATAATAAAACAACACTGCAATTCTTTTTTTAATTTCCAGCCTTATACGGGACCCACTGCTTAACTGTGGCACAATTAGACCTTCATGGGGCATGTTTTAACGTAAAAAAATTAAGCAAGTTAGGCAAGGACAAATTATGGGCTTTGGCCCTCACTAGGTGGCTCATTCTAGTTTAGGATCTGAACAATCCTTGCCAGATCCTATCCGTGCCTATGAAAGGTTGGTTGAAGAGGCCGCAGGTTTTAGATAATCTTTTGGGCTCTAATTGAGGTTTGTAATAAGCAGCGTGGCCCAGCAACTCCACGCTGGTTCAGTGCGTACTTGGTCTAAGCAGTAAAAGACATGGATTGAACCTTCAAAGCTTCAAAGCATTGTCATTGGCTTGGTATCATGACAGTGGGTCCAGCTGGCCCCTGGTTGAGTTGCATGCTTGGCCTTGCCTATTAGAATAATGTAGCAGTACTATCAAAAAATTGGTATAAATAGAGTAAATAAATATTTGATTAGGTTTTCCATGACTTTTCATAATCTTATTCTGTGACTATGAAGAGAAAGGTCTGATTCCATCAAAAAAAAAAGACAACGAACACAGGTCTGAAATTTGATCCAGGGTGCCTGCATTTGTAAGTGAAACAGGTTTTGGAAATCAGCTTTATGGATTTTCCTTTATAGTCTGCTGTTTGTAGTCAGATTTTTGTAATGTTTTATAAATGCGATATTGTGGAGAGCTATCTGCTTATGTAGGATGTAAGGGAAAGGCAGGGAGAACTACCTGCACTATAATTACCAGGTCCAATTTTTTTGAGATGCACCACCCAAGAATTGAACCCAGAACCTTTGGTTGCTAAGTAGAGTGGTGTGACCACTAAGGAATATATCTTGGTTTTCCAGTTATTAGAAAATACATGACTAAAAACTTTAGTTTAAGGTTTTGTAATGATGTACATGTCTGATACATTAAAACATGAGGTACAGATCTCAATTACGTGGAGTAAAATGCTTATAGTTTCAAGGTTTTGAAACAGTGATGCAACACACTCCAGAAATGAAAAAAATGATCTGTGCAGTTAATGCTGGGTAATATACTTAGTATAGCAGTAGTTGTAATATATCATGCTGTTGCTTTACTAAATCATTTTTTTTCTGAATATTGTTATCTTAGTTATGGAAGAAAAGTAATCTAAGTATATTTCTAGAAGGATACAAGTGACTCATGTAATGCATTATAATTCTCTTCTTTCTTGTTATGTAGAAAAGGAGTTTGTGAAAGTCGTCGTCATCCTGGATTGCCAAGTTGATGATCTATAATAAATTACCATGTTTCATCGGATTTTAAGTTATATACTAAAAGAATTTTCAATTAGATAATTTTTTGAAGAGAATTTTAATATATAATCCTTGGATTGGAAACATCAATTTCTAATGCTGAAGATTCACCATTATAATATTTTGTCCATAAACTTTTACATATGAAAGCGATGAAATATCATTTTGCTATATTCTACTGCTTATATTTGATAACTATTCTGGTCCTTGTGAGTTGATTGGATTCCATCAATCTAGGATATTGATATGATCACAGAGAGGCTTCGAAAACTCGAGTATGAATTTAATGATGAAGCAATTATGGTTGTGACAGAGAAGGTATGCAAAACTTGATTAAGGTTTCATCTTAGAATCATTCATGAGGGCCTCCATGATATTTTGAAGCAGATGGGCAAAACAGTGATGGATTTTCCATGTCTAGTTTCGGGAGCTGAGAGTTTCTTTCTGTTCTCTCCTGTGCAGGATTATGACCGCGACCCATTTATCCTTAAACGGCTGTACTGTCTAAAGGTTTTGGTCCTATGTTCTTCTCTCCAAATCATGCCGCTCAGTGCACGGACAGAGGAGAAATTGAAAATGAATCTTAAGAAGCACCTTATTAATTCTCTCCAAGAAAAGAAGTAGATGTGGAGAGGAGGCATGACTGTATTACAATTTTTGTTCTGACTGCTGCATATTTGAGCTCAAAAAACCATTGTCATGCGGGAAGATTTTGAAGGATTTTTTTTGGCTTTGGTGACTGCACTTGAAAAGCAGTGAGACTATTTGGCTTTCATATGCTTGTTCAATTTGCCAACTATTTTTCCATTTTGACTCTATACAAATTGTTTAAAATACCTGCATTATATTTCTTTGGTACTTGGGTACGAGGTTTCTAATGTTTTAATGGATATCCCTTAAATGCAGGTGAGTCGTTCAGCATCGATGTTTCGGCTTCTAACCAGCACTTGGTGAGATGGGGCTCCCAGGGCTGTGATTAGTACTTAAATTTGGAGGTGACGACTGACCCAATATGTATTGCGTGATATTAGAGAAGGCAATCTAAAAATTATGAAGAAATGAATATCGCATATTATAAAAGTAAAGAGACAAAGCTAAGCTGGTGTAATACTCAGAACATAGTTTTGCTTGTAATATAATAATGCTTTTATTTTTCTCAATAAAAGATAACCATTTGATACAATGGAATACTATTCTCCCTGCTTATAATATAATAACTCGGCATTGTTAGTTCCTTTCCATGAATAACTCTGTAGCCCCTAATGACCTGTTTTTGTTGACAAGTTATATTCAGGAAGGGGAGGGAGAGCCTATAGAGGTTTTAGAAGAACAATGCAAAAAGAAAAGATGGCTTCATGCATACTTATAGTACTCGACTAATGAATTATTACCAGTTAGTGTCAGGCATGTGTATGCATATGAGTGGATGAGGAGGTGATGACTGCAATTCGCCAACGGCTAGAGATCTTTTCTGTTAGTTATGTGACTCAGCATATATTTCTGCTTTTGAATGGTGCTTCTTTTGTTGCTCTTTCTTTTGGAGTAAGGACTGAAGTAGAGTGTGAATTTTTATAGATGCGTAAAGAGTGGAGGCATTTAGTAGAAGACATTTGTAGCCTCTCTTGTCAGATGTGTGTAAGCTTTCCTGTTATGATATTAGAGATTTATGGATATATATTACATAATTCATGCACATTTGTGGTCACACTCCCCCACCTTGAATAGTGCCCAAGGCAAGATTGGGCTTGACAGGATACTATGGATCTAATAACTTTATTTGGTACCAGGAGGACTGGTAGATCGGCAAAAGTGATATGGACTGTCAAGTGCTATGTTCCTGGATTCTTGAAGGCGGCTGCCATGTAACAGGTCTTAGCACGTTACATTGTTCGTATGTACGTGGACTTGCAGTCTTGCAGTCCTCATTGGTCATGAGACCATCAGTGGTTGCATACGGGGGACAAATTAATGCAGCCGATTGATACCTTCCCTCCTTAGGTGGTCATATCCCAAAAATCCCATCAAGGTGTACTAGTTATTGCATGCCAGGGCTCGTGGATGCATGCGTGACATGACATGTCATTGATGCTCCTGGAACACTTGGTGCCGGTGGTCGAGGGTCAGAGAATCTTATGTCCATTCTAGCCTTTTATAGGTGGGGTGCATCCTAGCCGAGCCACAAAAATTTAAGCTCAATCGCAATCTTAAAAACTTAACTCAAAACTTGATTTAAAATTAATTAGACTTTAATATCCAAGTTCGAATCCAATTCGATTAACAATAGACATCCATTTAGCTCGAATATCAAATGAGCCAATTTGAGTCATAGTTATAATTTTAAAAATAGTTAAAATAAAATATAACATGATATTATTTAAATTATTAAAT
>JAOXJJ010000069.1:14773694-14788264 GCA_025769935.1 Phoenix roebelenii | reverse complement strand
AATTTTACGGTACATAATGGTATAGATGAAGCAAATTAATCTAAGACTTGTTTAGATCATGTTGAAATATGGTATTTAGATGGTTCCTTTGGTTTGTTTCGTGTTAGCAATTTATTTATTTATTTTTTTGGCTAAATAGATGATTTATATCATTTTAATACGGGTATATTTAAAAAAGTCAAAAAATAGTAAATCATCGAACGCTCTACGTAGCTTTCTATTTCTGGAATTCATTTAAATGAGTGATTTTGAGAGTAAGGAAAGAAATGCCATCTCGATTATCATTATTCAAGTATAGAGTGTTTGAAGATGCATCATCCAAGAGTAGTCTTTGGTTACTAGGCAGGATATGCGATGTTGGAACAAGTCCTAGTTCTCCGTTGTGAGAAAGAAAAACGAGACATTTTGCAACTTTTATACCTTTATTCAAATAAAATTTTATATTAAGTTTCTTCTCCATCCAATTTTTGCATTATATGAATTATATGGCAAATTGGTTTTGATTCGTGCAAGTTCCATATTTGCTTGTGATTCCACGAATTAGGTATCTACAAGCACAAACTTATCAAACCAGGACCTTGGCTGATCTAAACTTTTATTTGGTCTTGTAACATTGGAGTAGGTAATGCATTCGGTGGCTAATTATTGTCTGCATAGACTCTCAACTAGAAATAGCTTGAAATCTGATCTAACAAATGGATCAAATATAGATTCAAATCACTCACTTTCGAAGTATTTATCATGGTGAGACTTTGAGTTGGTTCATGTTGGCGTCTGGTCGATAATTTTTCTTCGCAATTGCCGAGATCTGGTTGAGTCCAAAAGATCTAAAACTAAATAGGTGTTGAGCCACGTTAAGTGGATATTGGCATTTGAGTATCTTTCTTTTTTGTACCGTCCAAAGCCATTTTGCGCGAACTAAAATGTCTAATCTAGCAATCAGCTCTGGTATGAATGTAAGATCTAAACTAGTTTGAGCCGAACTAGGAGCGATCTGTTTACTCCACCTGTGGTTCATCCCATCTTCTTACGCCATCAAGACAAGAGAAGAGAGAGAAATTAAATTTAAAATTTCAATATTAAAATTCTAAATAAATAAGTAATTAAAGATTTTTAAATTACTTTCTCTAATTTAGATCCTAAAATTTTACTTCCTAACTTGTGCAAAAATTACTCTATAGTCCATGCACTATATGGCTGTGGACGCCACCAACCATAACTGCTCGTTTCTGTAGTAGTATAATTTAAGATGCATGCTTAATAAATGAGGCCGGCAAAATTAAACAGTTATGGTTGGTGGTGTGCATGGCTATATGAAAAAAACCAACATATCGCTCTCTCCCGGGCCCCAATCTTTGATCGAGTGGATTTTTTTTTTCCTCGTGCCTGACCTCGTGTCCATGAAATGCTTGCAAACCAGCAAGCCAAATGGGTCACCAGTTCAGAGTCAGGGACACGGGGGCTGACACAGGCGAGCCCACCAAGCGGGTGGTCGGGGGTACGACGGGGTTCGGTAGCTACCACTGCCTGCGGGAGTTTAATGCTTCTCAGCATTAGTGTTGTGGTCTGCTGGAGATGAGAGAACTGTTCCCTGCGCAGTAATTATTCTCCACCCACCAAATGATCTCACACCTTTGACACTGGACAGTCTATCCATTCACATATCGATACAAATTACGGATCTTTCAATTTATCCTGCGTATCAAACTGGTCAATTTCTTTTAGTTTTATTGTTGTAGTCATAATTGTGTAGTATTGTGTATCATAGCATTCTTTCTTTCCCCTCTCTTTTGATAGGGAAACAAATAGAAAAGGAGGATAACCATTTAATAAAATTATATACATTTAAATACTTAAAGATGTACTATCTAAGACTTTAAAATAAAATCTTTGATTGTTGGTAGGGTATTGAGTTCTATTGCCGTTGGAAATCAGTCGAGCTCAGGCGTCGAGTTAATGGGGTCACTAGAGATCTCGTCTCATCCATCATCCGTATCAGAAAGATCGGATGGGGTTGCTGCACGTCTTGATGATGATGGTCTAGTGGCTCTGTGCTCGATCGATGATGATCTCGATGCCGAGCGCCTATAAGTTGGTGTTGGATGGCGGAGAAACGACTTTGACTGGCGCTTCAAGACTGGTTTTGACCTAAAACATCAAAAACAAAAAAGTTCACCCACTGGAGCATGTCTGGTAGTGGATCATCCGATGCCTAAGTTAGATATGGCTCTTAGAAAACAAAAAGAAGTCTAAGAGAAGCATAGAGGCAACATAAGAGGGTTGAAAGAAAACTTACTTGGAGGTCCTCCGGGAACGCAATATATAGATGAGGGCCAGAGCCCGCCGTCAAGTAGCTTGGGGCTATATGCTCGTGCTTCTTGGTTGCAGGGATTTGCTCGGGTGTTGCGTTCGTTAGAAAACTTTTAGTAATTATGGCCGAGTTGTTACCCGCTGAGGAAAAGTTTACGATGTAGAGGACTCTTCACATGCCTTTGGAGTCAGCCATGTGGCAAGCTTTGAATGGTCAACCCGTACCTAGGTGGCAAGCTTTCATTGGTCAGTTTGCCTCATTAGCAGAGATCAGTTCTAAGGTGTATCACTTGCCCCCCACTTCTAAGGTCGAGATGGCTTGATCGGCTTGGGTGAAGGAAGTAGCTTTCTTCGGATGAAAATGATTAGCTAAGGCGCTATGAAATAAATCAACTAGCACTATCTTGTCAGCTTCTAAAATTTTTTGGAGGCTGCATTTATGATTATGTGTTAGTGTTTGCCCATCCCAAAGAGGTATCATTAGTGGCAGGATTTCTGGAGTGATGATTGGATGCTTTATCGGTAGCAATCTTGGCGATGGTTCAGAAGCAAAAACTTAATTGACACATGGCGGAGATGGAACTGATTGCTCAAATGGCCACATCGTTTGAACCATTCGAGGCTCTATATAATGCCCACAGTTTATGCTTTGTTTTATCTTCGAAGTTTCTGCAACCAGTCATCTTGAGAACCAATGCTCCACTTTCGAAATCCTTTATCTTCTTCATTCTCGGTCGGAGTTCTCTTTCATCGTTGCTATTAGTGTTCATTCTTTTGTTTCCCTGCTGGAGTTTCTTTGCGTTAAGCTTTCAATAGGCCTCCTTGGTTCTTTGTTTCAGTTCCTTCTCCTTGTTCTTTTCTTTTCTTCACTTTTTTTTCCTTTCTTGTTTGGAAGAAGTGATGATGCAGATGGCGAAGAGGTCGTAGAATGATTAGCTTGTGGCTCAATGCTCATCTAATCGAGCCTACGGAGGCTCGAAAGGACCATCTTCAGTGGCCGATTTTGCTCCATCTGCTGAGAAGAGCATATTAGGGGAGGCCGACTTGGAGAGGATTTATTTTGAGTACCACATCCCTCAGGGCTTCACTTTAGAGTTGCCTGACCCTTCCGGTTGGGTGATGTCGTCCAAGAAGAATCATGTTGCTTTTTATACGAAAACACTAAATGCAAATATGAGGCTTTCCATTTTGACCTCTTTTGTCGAGCTTTGTATAGGTATTGGCGTATCCTGACCCAACTCGTTCCCAATGCCAGAAGGATAATAATTGAGTTCTTTTCTTTTATTATCCTTTACAGTCTTCTTCCTTCTTTGAGGTTGTTTCGAGCTTTCTTCTGGTTGAAGGAGCATTTCCGGAATAAAGGATGGTGGTTTCTTTCCAGCATGAAAGGTTGCAACCTTCTTTCATCTGGCCCTTCCTCTATTCATGGTTGGAAGAGCTAATTCTTTTTTGTGTCCTCGAACAAGGGTTGGGCCTTCCTATCACAATGGTCCATGTCGAGGAAGAAGGCGATGAATCTACTTCCAATTTTGTTTGATAAGGAGCAGGTGATGGTCAATACCCTTCGTGGTATGCTGTCACTATCCTTGACCGAACAACTTTCTGAGTCTACTTTGGTGAATGCTAGCCTTAGTCCGGCCTTTGTCAAGGGTGATTTTTTGGTCTAATTGAATTTGAATTCTTCCAAGTATCAATGTTCAGCTTTTTTGACATGTCTATTTCACAAGGATGAAGTTTGACTTCAGCAAGCTATTTTCTGAGGCCACCAAAGATATTTTCTGCAAGAGGAAGCTTGGCAGGGGTGAGGCCGACCTTTCGAGGAAGAAGAAGGTGAAGGCACCTGCAACTTCCCTCGTCCATGATAACAAGCTTCCCATAGTCCTAAGTTTGGCAAGTGCTGCTCAGACTGAGGGTCAATCTGATGAGGTGTGATCACCAAAGGTGGAGGTAATTGTCTCAGTCTGTGCTCATCCACCTATTTTGGAGGCTCCTCCAAGAGTGGTTCAAGAGAGGGCTCCCGAGGAAAGGGCTAGCTGCTGTACGCAAGGCTCACATGGATTTGATCTTGGATCCTATGGTCGTTGCCAAGCTTGTGCGGATGTTGGTAGCTGTTGATGAAGCTACTTTTACTTTTGAGCTAGTTTCTTCACCAGCATATGCTCCAACTCCTACCACCAAGGTCCTAGGAGCATCGACCTTCCACTCGCCCCCATCTTTATCTTGGAGGGCTAAGCCATATGTTTATTGGTCAGCGTGGTCGACCAAGACCAAGGACTCGATCCTCGAATCCTTCGAGCTTTCTGGCTAGTTGGTTAGGGGGACGATGCTTCCGAAAGATGAGAAGCATCTTCGGGCGATGATAGCAAGGGAACTTATTAACACCGTGCACATCAGGATGATCAATGTGAGGATTGAGAATCCATAGTTGTCATTTGATGTCTGATTCTTTGTGCTGACTTTATCTTTCTGATTATAGAGCACCTATACCATCCATGCCCTTAGAGCCATCCTCTCATCCATCAGTAGAGGGTAATATTAGCCGAGCATGAGACCTGTAAGGCTGAGTGGGGGAGGGTCATGGCCAAATCAGAGCTACCAATAGCTTAGGATGCTATGGAGGATTTCGAGAAGCAGGTCCATCTCGCCTAAGAGAAGAAGC
The DNA here is from genome assembly GCA_025769935.1 of Phoenix roebelenii. NCBI lineage: Eukaryota > Viridiplantae > Streptophyta > Magnoliopsida > Arecales > Arecaceae > Phoenix > Phoenix roebelenii. Next base: position 14,783,295 of record JAOXJJ010000069.1, on the reverse strand, counting down.
ACAACTTCAAGTCTGTGCTTGCCAAGGCAAAGAGGAGGCTCGAAGAGACAAAGTTAGAGATGGAGAAGACAACGGTTCGGCTCGAGAAGGAGATCACTCGACTCTAGGAGGCAGCTTAGAAAGCAGAAGGCAAACTTTCTGCGGTTGAATAAAAATTAAGTTGGGCCGAGGGGCGAGCAATCCAAGCTGAGGAATGGGTTGTCGAGGCTGAGATGAAAACTCAGCAGGCAGTCAAGGACTTCAATGTCTCGAAGGACTTTTGTGGTGGGATGCTAGAGAAGGCTACAAACTCTTTCAAGAAGGTGTTCGAGGCATGCCAAGCAATAGTCGATGAGCTGCACCCTCAAGTCGACCTTAGCCGCATTGTCCTTAGAGAACCTGCCACTGCTGAAGAAGGGGAGGAACATTCTTCTGAAGGAAAAGGAGAGGGAGAGGAGTAGGATAGGTTCTCCTTTTTGTAGCTGGGTAGTGAAGCGAGCTTCTTTTTGTGCCTTCTCTTTCTTGCTTCCATCATTTTGTAACTCTCCTCACAGTCTTTTAATATAAAGAATGGCTTTTCTAGAATCTCGTCCCTTTCCTTGGTTTTATTTTACTAATATGTTGTAGCTTGGTTCAATATCAGTAGTTCGTCCATAGGCTTTCTAGGGCTTGTTCATCGTGACCTCTTGTTTGACTTTCGTTGGTCGGTGTTTGAACTAGTCGCGAGCTTTTCAAGCTGCTTACTCTTTGGTTTCAATATAGCTAAGGTCAAATATGATTGATTATTGAGGCCACTTGGTAGCCTTGTGAATAGGCAATTGAATGATGTCACTCCACCCATCTTCGATTACTCTGAAGAATTTTTTTTGGTCTCGCCATTTGGAGGATGCATGTCATCGAATCCTAGACCATCTTTATGAGATCTACAGTTCTACAAGAATTGCTTCTGAAGATCGAGCTTCAGGGAATGTTTTATTGAGGAAGGCTTACCGTCAGGGGCCTAGGAACCCCCCACGTATCTGAAAATCTTAGGGACTTAGAGATTGCACCATGATTAGGCTAATTAAGACAATCCCAATGATCAAGACCCTCTATAAATGGAAGAGGACTACTTGTGGATGGGGGAAGTCTTGCCCTCTTTCCTTTTTCTCCGTCTTCCTCCTTCTTAGGCACATGGAGCCCTTGCTGGCGGACTAGATTTTGGATCACCTTGAAGCTCTCTAGTTCGTATTATCTCGGGATATAGAGAGTGGCTAAAATTGAGATGGAGATGGAGCTTCTGTGGAGTCGGTTGGCTGTAGAAAAAGCTGTTGACACCCATTGGAGGGTGACAAAAATGGAGGCTAAGCTGAGAGGAGCCAAAGTCTGGGTGGAGGAGATGGAGCTCCAAGCTTTTGAACTTGGGAGGGAGCTATAGGTAACTTGCCATCAGGCTGCAGAAGTGGAGAGGAAGGCCGCCAGAGTGATGGAATGCAAACCTTTGGTTGAGTTTGAGCTAGATGTTGTAGAGTCCTCGCTGGGAAGCGCTCGACCGAGGATGCCTCCTTCTTTAAGGAGTACGGCATGAGGTGGAGGTTGAACTCTTTCTGGATGTTGCAGGCAATGAAGACTACTTCTAGATGTATAGTGGACAAGGATTCGACCAACCTCAAGCTACTTTCAAGTGAGGGTGAAGCATCGACTGAAGAAAATGTGGCTTTCTGATCAATGGCCTCTTCATCTGACCTTTCTAGTCTGTCGATCACTCTTATAGTGTTCGAGTCCTGTACTCATTCTATGAAGTCCTTTGGCCATTGAAGTGATGCCATTTTGTAATTTCAATAATAAATGAAAGTAACTTTAGCTTATATTTTGTCATCTCATTTTTGCTTGAGCTTATGCATGAGAATATTTGTCGACCATTTAAGTAGCATATGTCAGCTTCATATGTAGTTGTCCTGATTTGCCTTTAGGTCGGTGCATTTGGGAGCCGAGGAATTAAACCATCCGCAGTAGGTCATAGGGGCTTTGCTCCTCTCTAGTAGGTTGTAGGGGCCTTGGGCCCCATTCTCAATCGTGCTTGGATGAAGTTGAAGATTTGAACTCTTTTGGAAAACATCTACAAACTTGATGAGCTCGTTAGCAGGTCATGGGAGCCTTGCCTCCCATTTCCGACTATGCTTGGCTGAAGTCAGGGACTTGAACTCTTGTAAAAAACCATCTGCAGATTTGGTGAGCTCACTAGTGGGTCGCAGGGGCCCTACCTTCTAAGTTGCTAAGAATCAAGGATCGCATTGTTGTCGACAAGAGATTGTTGCATTCACTTGATGGAGGAATCTGGTTAACTTCACGATTATGCGGAAGTACTCATCTCCACTTGGGCCGTCCCATCCTAAAGAGATCGGTTAGCTCACTAGGTCTTCAACACGAGAGTAAGTATAGGACAGAGGTGTTGCCTCATTGGGGTTGTGAAATATTTCATCTAATTTATGCACCCAAGCCATCTTGATTAGAAAGATCGGCCAGCTGACTAAGTTTTTGGTGCAAGAGTTGGTTTAGAATGAAGGTGTTGCCTCTTCGGGCTATGAAATAGCTTGCTCGACCTATGCACTTGGGTCATTCTGATCTAGAGAGATTGGTTAGCTTGTCAGATCTTTGGTGCAAGGGTCGATACAAGATGAAGGTGTTATCTCCTTTGGGCTGTTAAGTGGCTCACCCGACCTGTGCACTAGGGCCGTCCCGATCTAGAGAGATCGGTCAGCTCGCCAAATCTTCAACGCAAGGGCTGGCTTAAGACGAAGGTGTTGCTTCCTTGAGACCATGAAATGGCTCACTCGACCTGTGCACTTGATCTATCCTGATCTAGTGGGATTGACTAGCTTGTTAGATCTTCCGCACAAAGGCTGGTTTGGGACTGAGGTGGTGCCTCTTCGGAGCCGTTAAGTGGCTCGCTCGACTTGTACACTTAGGCCATCTTGAGCTAGAGAGATTGGTTAGCTCGCTAGGTCTTCAGCACGATGACTGGTTTAAGATGGAGGTATTGCCTCCTCAAGGCCGTGAAATGGCTTGACCAACATGCTATACTCGAAGGTGCTTTTCTCGGCAGTTGTAGTGAGATGCTCTCAACCGATAGCAACTGCATGGGATCGTATGTTGGTGGTCGACACATCTGGCCTATGATAAACATGTAAGCTTGTAGGTCAATGGTCATTAAAGAGACTCGCTCAACATTTAGAGCTCATGATTGGCATTCTTTGAAAGGGGTGCTCGATCAAGAAGGTGTAGGCGCACACTGGTTGAGGGTTTGGTGGTCGGTGGTCTTTAGGACACACGTCCTATCCTCCTTGGTTCTCTTGAGAGCAAGTTATCCAACCTGAAATACTTTGATAATTTTTGATGAAAAAATATTTCATTTATTGAGGTTAGGTAACTTGCTCAGTGTATTATCAGTAAGACATGTCTCATTATTGTCAAAGTATTGATGATGAGATGCTCCAAATGATAGGTTTTAGGTGAATGACCTTCGATCCTCAGTATGGTCCTTTTCAGTTCGGTGCAAGCTTGTCTTGATCTTTCAAAGCACCAAATCTCTGGGTCGGAAGAACTTAAATTTTCACTCAAAAACTACAACGTCGAGCTACTCATCGTTGATAAGCTGCCATCTAGATCCGAGCTTGCTCCCTCGCTTCTTCTAGCTGGTTAAGGTTCTCGTGGAGGTCCTCCGGCTCTTGCTGCTCAATGAATGAGTCCACCCTATGAGATGGTAAGTCGACCTCCAATTGGATTACATTTTCTGAGATGAATGCAAGGCTAAAGGGCATTTCTCTTGTTGGGGTTCAACGTCTAGTTTCATATGCCCAAAAGATGATGTATAGCTTGTCTGTCCATAGTCCTTTGCTCAATTCAACCTCGTCTTCAAGCACTGTAGTATAGTTCTATTAGTCCCTTCGACTTTTCTGTTGGTTTGTAGATGCCTGATCGAAGTCAATTGGTGGTAAATTTGAAACTCTGCACAAAACTCCTTGAAGTTGGCATTATCAAACTACTTATTGTTGTTAGTGATGATTAATTGAGGAAGCCGGAATGGGCAAATAATGGCCTTCCAAACAAAATCTTTGGCATTGTTCTTAGTTATCAAGGCCAATGGCTTGGCCTCGATCTATTTGGTGAAGTAGTCAATGGCCACTATTCATCTACCTAGTTGCTAGTAGAAAAGGCCTGAGGATGTCTATCCGCTATTTTGTGAAAGGCCCGAAAGCATTGATTGGTGTGAGTAGTGCTACCGACTGTCGCTGGATGTTTGAGTGCCGCTAGTACCGATCACACCTCATCTCGGTGAGGATCTCCATATAGCTTCTTGAGAACCTCTTCTTGAGGGAGAAGAGGAACCGAGAGCCTCATCTCATTTCAACGCAGACACCATGGCCAAGTGATTTAGGTTGCACACTTCCAAGGTAGCCACATCAAAGTGGTTGAGATAGTCCTAAAGAGACTTTCCATATTGTTGCGTGATGATAAATGGGCACTCCAAACCTTCCTCTGCCTATAGCTACTAATGAAGTGTGCCGCAAACAATCGAACAAACTGCTCGAAGGAGTTAATCGAGTTTAGCTGCAGCCCAATGTACCATAACCGAGCTGCCTTCTAGAGTATAGCTAAAAAAGCTTGGTAGAGTATTGCACCAATAGCCCTCTCGATCATCATGAGGGCCCTAAAGGTTTCATGGTCTAGAAGGTCAGTAGTCCTATGTAGGTCTCTAGCTAGAGCATCTTGAAACGAGGAGAAGAGGTTCCTCCATGATCTTCACCAAGAATGGGGGTTCGATTGTGAAGTCAATGTTGTCCTCGAGCTCAACATTGCAGCCTCTCAAAGCCTTAAGGTGGTGATCCATTTCCTTAAACCTATGGTCAAGGTCGAAACCTCCCACCTGGATATCATCTCCAATTGGTGGTGGGATGAATGCCCTAGCATTGATCTCTCCCAAGATTGCGAGCTTGAGGGTCGGCGCCTCCTCTGTCGCCCTATGCTCCATGGCTGATAATAACGATTGTGTTGGGCCCATTCTGGACTTTGAGGATGGGATTGATGACTCGCTACACTAGGTCCTCTTGATCTTCCAATGTGCGAGTCTGTTGCGGCGTCTATTGTGGCCGCAATTTCTGCTGCTAGCTAGCAGCCGTTTGCTATAGGTTCTAGATGACGGTGGTCAATATCTGAACCTGTTGTATAAGAAGATAGGACTGGTCAACAGTGACTGAGGGTTTGGTTGCGGCTCCTACGAAGGAAGAGCCCTCCGAGGGCTCTACAAAGAGCCATAGGACTCTAGAGCTTCATCCTATTATGCGGTTGTTGTTGCCGCCTGTGTTCTCCTTGACTTGTGGTTCTATGTCGCTTGCTTGATTGATCAAAACTTGAAAGATGGGACTAGGACCTTCTCTCTAGCACCAATCTATTACTGCTGAGAATCGGCCTGACCGGGGTTGCTGGGGATCTCAGCATATCCGCCATCCAAATCGAAAAGATCGAATAGGGTCGTTGCATGCCTCTGTGATGATAGTCTAGTGGTTGTTGCCCTTATCAATGATGATCTCAATGTCGAACACTTACAAGTTGGCACTAGATGGCGGAGGAACAACTTTGACCGGCACTTCAATGTTGACTCAGACCTGAAACAATAAAAATAAAGAAGTCCACCCATCAGATAGAGGTTGACGAGAAACCCTCCAGTGCCTAAGTCAGATATAGTTCTTACAAAATATGTGGAGGCCTTCAGGAGTAGAGAGGCAGTGTAAGAGAATCGAAAGATAACTTACTTGAAGGGCCTTTTGGAATGCAATTTATAGGTGAAGGATAGAGCCTTCCGCCAAATAGTTCGAGGTTATATGCTGGTTGATAAGGTAATAAACTATGTATCTTGCTTGCGAATCACATCCACACTTCTCAATCGCAGGGATTTGCTTGAATGTCACATTTGTTAGGAAATAGTTAGCAATAATGGTCAAGTTGTTGCAGCTTGGGGGATAGCTTGGAATGCAAAGCTCTCTCCATGCGCCTTTAGAGTCGGCCATTTGGCAAGCTTTGAATGGTCAGCTCGTATCTAGGTAGCAGCTTTTATTGGTTGATTTGTCTCATCAGTAAAGATTGGTTTTGAGGTCTATCAAGGTCCATAACTATTCTACGTTGAGTACGTGTAGATTGTTAACAAGTTCCTTTTATTATTATTATTATTATTATTATTATTATTATTTTTATTTACCCAATAGGCAATAAGGGAAGTGAGAGAGGGAAATATCCTATTTTAACCAAATTTATAAGTAACGATTGTAGTAAAGCAAGAATTTAAGTAACAGCAAGAAGTATATAGATTTGACAATGAGAGTAGAATGTCATGATAAATGAGTCCTTATTTAGGCAGATGACAATAGCACTATAGCACCATGCTCTTTTCCTAAATGTTGTTAGGACAATTTTGTATTTTAGAATGATATTATTATTCTTAATATATTCGAACAATTGAATGAAACATATGGAAGCTCTTGCCTAATAAATGAATAATTAAAATCTAGAGCATGTTTTTGTTAGTTCGATGAGCAAGAATAAATTAGGCCATCTTAGATCTAGAACAATCATGATAGTTCATCTTAGGAAATTTTGAACTTTTAATGAATATAGCCTTCTCCATGACCTATATGGTTTTGTATGCAACTAGAGAAGCCCTATTGACTAGCAATCTAACCAAAAATCATACATGAGGTTTTCTAATGTCCCTCTCTATAATTAAGTAAAATTTTTGAATGACCTGTTAGCATTTCCTTACGCGTCATCACATCAAAATGAAGAGAAGCATTCTCTTTGGCTAAACTTTTAGTGCATATTTAGGTTCCTTTATCAAAAGTTATATAGTCACACAACAAAAGGAGCAAAAATATAGGAGATGACAATTAATAAATTTTACTAAGTAGGATTATTAACGTGGTTTGCCTTACGAGTCATACATTTTGATGTGGCATGCTGATCTTTTCTTTCTCTCACAACTATCACCCTCCCTTTTGTGCTTCCCTTTGCGCAACAATTTGGAGAATAAGAAGAAACTGTTTGTAGGGTGAAAGCTGATGCAAAGGTAGATGCTTTTCACAAACTTGAAAACCCATTACTTTATCCACTTTGTACGTGAGGATCTGTATGGGCATGTATTTAGTCTCATTTTAGTTGTGGAATGAGAAGATCTTAGAATATATATACATGATCATATAATCTAAATAACACCTTTTTGTTAGAATCTTTGGATGAGGTTTTGGCATTACAAATGGTTTCGAAGCAAATTTTGTGCTCAAATTATGTGTTACTAAGAAGCATTGTAGCATGGATCTTGTTATAATTGATTACAGGTTGATGATGATGTTTGTAATTGGATTTGATCCTTTAGCCAAAAGAGCAAGCTAGAACTTAAATAGAGATTCATTTTAAGATACGTGCAGGTGTGTATTTACTCTCACGGGTTGTGGATCGGGAGATTTTGAATATTTATAGAAGACCAAAGAGCCTAAGTAAAAGCCATAAAAGACACGTAAATGAGGAGCTCTCCTGACTACTCTGCATCTCCACATATTTAGAGTATTTTTGATATATAGGCTAGGGTTCCTAAAATCATATAATTTTTGGTATGCAATTAATAGTTTAAATATAATATATTACATTCAATGACTTAGATCATCGATGTCCGTCTCTCATTATCTAGTCCGAAGAAAAATATAATTCTATCGGCGTTATACTAGATGCAACTTTGTAAAAATTACACCAGGTGCTGATCCTGACCCATATATAGACCCTCCTTCCTAACTCCCTAACCTGTTTTTCCTCTCTCCTTCCTCAAGCTTTATTTCCATGTGTTGGAATCCAATTTGGACTAAACTTGTCTGAAACTCCCCCATCATCCCCAAAACAATCCATCTGCCTCCACATCTCGATGGCAGTCACAGACGTGGGAAAGGGACATGCTCATAGCACTGACGGCTACTCCGCCGCCTGCCGTTGAAGGGGCTTAGAAGAAGGGATGATGATTGCAGTGTTTTCTGACCGAGTTGGAGGTATTGGCGTGCCTCAATCTGAAAACATGGTTACATGCTCAAATAGCCATGTAATTGGATTGAGCCGCGTCAATATCTCCTTTGCTCGAACACTCACATCTAAGGTATTAATTCCTCTCACTCTTTCTCGGTGAAGGTTTTCCCATTAATCCACCATCCTACTCTCGCACTCTTTGGATATCTAGTTTTCCAAGGCAGCTTATCATGCTTAGATATTGATGACCACTAGCTCAAAGCGAATGAAAAAATCACTAGCTGCCTACTGAGCCAGAGGGAAGGAAAAAAGGTTTTATTTTTGCCAATGATAAGCTTTTTAGTTCATACATATGTGATGAAATGGCACTGTAAGTCTTTAGGGGCCCTTTCTTCATGCATGTTCGTGACATACTGGAAGATTTCTTTTCTTTCAATAATGGTGTCTGGTGAAAATTTCTTCTATAGCGAAAATAGTTAGGACTATTCCGAAGAGAGTTAGGGACAAAATAGCTATTTGGAAGTATGAAGTCAAACTTTACCTTCATGGATGTCACTCTTATGCAGGCCAGTATAAGGCCAATTTCTAATTATCCTAACTGCAGTTTTAGCACTTAGACCTGACAATAACAATCAATACATAGGCTAGGAAATTCCTTTGGCAACCTAAAGGGGTTGGGAAAAGGCTTTTTACTTAAAATGATTGGGAATACCTATGCAACCTGAGAGAACAGGCAAGTGACTGAGATACAGCACAACTTAAATGATCAGTGGAAAAGGTTGGTTCAAAAATTCATGGTTCCTTCTCTCTCAGCGCAACTTCGATGATCAGTAGAAAAGGTTCGTTCAAAAAATCATGGTTCCTTCTCTCCAGGCAAAATGCTATCTAAGCATACATTTTGAGTGGTCATGGCAATGGCCTTTTCTGTGTGTATTACTGAGCACCTCTTGAGATCCAATAATCCTTCTTACTTTATACATCTTTCTTGATAATTATTTCTCTGTTGTTTTTTATAGACGCCATAAACATACTCCTCCTCATGCAACCTTTCCTATTTAAATCTCCTTGGTTGTATAAATGACTTATGTACACGTAACAGTATTATCAGTAATCTCCTCTTTACCTTTCCTTATTTTTTCTTTTTCTTTGCACCAGTAACCATCTTATTATCATACGGAGTTTTCACCTGGATATATCCTTCCTCTCATGTTGCTCCCACAAGAATGCAGTCCCTCGTACATGTGGTTTTAGCACCATTAGAATTTAAAGCTGTCTAATAAGGTAACAGTGTAGCACCATTATAAGCTTTTTTAATAGAAGCCATAAACAAACTCCTGCTCATGCAACTTTTCCTATTTAAATATCCGTGGTTATATAAATGACTTCTGTACATGTAACAGTATTATCAGTAATCATCTCTTTACGTTTCTGTTGCTGGAAACTGGACTCGGGGGCGATCACTCAGCCGAGGAGGAGGAGCTCCGGAGTAAGTCGATGGGCGGCGATCCGTCGGCGGGCGGCGTCCTCCGGGGGACCTGCACTGAAGCCGGTGGCCGGGCTTGCTGGCGCCGGCCCTCCGATG
>JAOXJJ010000069.1:14755799-14773594 GCA_025769935.1 Phoenix roebelenii | reverse complement strand
CTCCCTGCTCTGCAGGGCGCTCTCTGGTCTGCAGGGCGCTCGCTGCTCGGCGGGGCTCGGTGGCCCTCTGCTTGGTCAACGTTTCCCCCAACAGTTTTCTTTTTTTCCCTCTTTGCAGCAATTACCATCTTATTATCATGCTAGGTTTTCACCTGGATCCTTTGTCTCGTGCTGCTGTCACAAGAATGTGCCCCTCACACGTGGTTGCAGCACCATCAGAATAAAGTTGTCTAATTAGGTAACAGTGTTCGTAGCACCATCGAAAACCTTTTTTTTTAACAGAAGCCATAAACACACTCCTCCCGTGCAACCATTCCTACTTAAGTCTCCATGTGGTTATATAAATGACTTCGTGTTTTCAGCAAAAAAAAAAAAAAAAAAAGACTTATGTACAGGTAACAGTATTATCAGTAGATCACCTCTTTAGCTTTCTTTTCTTTTTTTTTCTTTTTACCTTTCTTTAAAAGAGAAGATTAGTCAGGGACCAATATTTGTTGTGCCAATATCAGGCCTCGAATAGATTGCCCGGTGGCATGGGTTGGTACAGCCTTGCGTCGGACCATGCCGGCCCTCTACTGATACAGTAGAGATGGAGGAGAGGAAGAATGGGAGAGAGAAAAAAAAAGAAAGAAAAGAGAAAGGCTGAGAGAGGCCGACGGAGAGCCAACAGAGCACCGGAGAGCCGCCGCGTGAAGGAGGTGGAGGCCGGGGAGTTGCAGAAGCAGGGCCCTGCCTCCAAGCCTCTGTTTCTTCAGCTTGCGCCAGCCGGCCTTTCTCTTCCTTTCTCTCCCTCTCTCTCTCCCTCTCCCGCTTTCTCTCTCTCTTTTTTCTTTTTCCTTCTCCTTCTCCCCCTCTGTCACCGGTCTCGGTTTCATTGCTAGAACTAGTCGGGTATAGTTTGGGATACCCCGAATCGGATGGTTTGGGACGGTTCTGCCGACCATGTCAGGGACTAATCATTTTCATTAAGATAATGCAGAAGCAAACTAAGAAATGAGACAATGGTAAGAAGAGACAACAAAAGAAAAGAGAATAAGAAGACAGTGATTGTCAGGGAGAAATAGGAATGCAAAGAAGAGAAAAACTACCTCGTACAAAGCAGCATTGGCATACTTGATGGCCATAGACGAGGGAGAACTTGCATTACAATTCAACATTGAGGTCAATGAAGAAGTAATAGGCCCGTTCTATTGTTGTTTAGTTGTCAAATATCACGAATGACTAGCCATGGATGGATCTAAGCAGGAGGTCTATGTCTTGATACAAATTTGGGCACATCATGATTCCAATACTCTCCTATAAGATATTCGACTGATACTAGACATTTCCAATGTCCATAATTCTCTAGATTGCCAGTTAAATTTTCCGTATATTTCCATGATTATCCATAGTTCAAAGAGACTTCCATTTGGAACAAGATTAGCCATGACAAAAGAAAATAAGAGCCATAATTTTCAAGCTTCTCTTGTTGCTTGTAGTTTCCAACTAAAGTCCAAAAGACTCAAATAAGATCAAGAAAATTCTACTGAGCTTAGAGCTAAGATAAAAAAAAAGTTAAAGTTTAAGGAAAGTAAGTTGTGTGGATATGATAAGTTGTTAACGGACACTTAGGCGACTATCTCTTTTTAATGTAGCATAAATATTGGCATCGCAATTTTAGTTATAATTAATATCATCCCTTGGTTTTTTTTAAGGAAAACATTACTAATAGATTCATTTATTACATCTGGCAATCTTACGAGCTGACACGGTTTGTGCACCTTGGTCCATCACAAAGTAATAATACACTGACCCTTAATGTTTAAAGAAACAAGATAGGACACATACCAATATCTAGATGAAAATTTGTTCTTTCATGGCCTTAAATGGTTGCTGCTCACACCAAAAAAACTTAACCAAAAGGTATTATTTGAATGGCTTAGCTATGTATAAGGGTCTAAAATCTTTCCAGCATATAATTAACACTTAATCATAAACATTATGATTAGCCAATAGTTAGCATTAAAAGGACTCATTCTGCCATACCATTCTTTGGTTCATCTGGGCCATGGACTGTGTCCACCCTTATATTATTTGTAACGATCCATGAACTCACTAAAAAAGATTAGCTAGAAGATATTATTTGAATTCCTTAGCTCTATATAAGTGTCAATAATCTTTTCAACGCACAGACCCAATAGAGAAATAGATATATACCTGTATGGTTTCTCCCATGTCCAGGGGTGTTCAAGTCTGTGGTTCAATACTATCATATTGCCCATGCGGCTACACCATCCTATCACCTGCATGTTAGCCCATGATCTCAATGACAATCGTGGCTGGCTGGAATCTAGCCCATGAATTCCACGGCAATTGTGGCTGGATGATGGGTTGGGATATCTCTCTCTCTCTCGCTCTCTCTTTCTCTGTGGTCCAGGGTTAGATGCACCCTTCGCCCAACTGGGCTTGATGGCATGCCAAGAATACAGCCATAACAAGTCCACTCTCCCTCACAAATGCTACACATCGACCCCATGATTATGTCAATACAATTACAATCATATCGCATTCATTTTTACATTAGAAAAATCGAATCATGTAGCATTTATTCCACATCTGCACATTGCGTTTTCTCACAATTCTTACACATGAACAAAGAGTAACGTGCTAGCCGCTGGACCAAGCTTTACATATTCATAATGGATTGTGGGATAAGATCTTGAGTCTACCCGCCATCTACCCCAGTGAACATAACGACACAGTTGCAGTTGTAGTTGTCCTCTTGATCCAATTTCCATATGGAACATTTTCGCCACCTTCAGGTATAATACAGGAGAAGCATGAACTGAAAATAACTCAAAAACACCTTCCGAAGAAACAGCATCCTCATGAAGTTGTTGCCACCTGTACTCACGAATGGGATATAATGAGATGTGCATCATACAAGCGGACATGATAAACCAGTCTATTCGTATGCAAAAAGCTTTCAAATAATTTGAGGGAAGGAACAGCACTACTTGTAACTTGCTTTGCAGACTCTCCATGAACACTAACATAGCTAGCTGCCCATGGAAAGCATAGAAGGGGGAATATACAAATGTCCCCCGACTTCACAATGCTTGACAGCCTATGATGCTTCACTTGGGAATGTAGATAAGCTCACTAGTTGCGTAGGAAAATAGACACTTGATATGAATCAAATGATGACAAGTTTTTCTTTTGGATATCTTGCTGATCCTAAATTAGTGCATAGTGATGATGTCAACAAGTATCTGAATCAAATGAGAGTAAAGCCACTACTTATGCCATTATATTGGGCGGTGCAGTAGAATCCTCAAAAACAAAATACATCCAGGTAAATCTCCATCACATGGCCTACCAACAATATATTTAAAAATGTTTGATCACATTTCTGTTTCCATACATACCACAAACCATATCCCAATACACAAGAATCGCCAGCTCTCCTGGAACTCATCATGCCAGATGCACGTAATATTGTCATCTCTGGCAGAATTCGCAAGCCAGTCAACCATAACATTCCCTTCATTATCATCAATATAAGTACATAACATAGAATTGGAGTTTTTATATTATTTCGAACTAGACCAATCAATGGTAACAGTCTCTTCTCTGTCAAACCCTACTGTAAACAGTAATCCTGTTTCTATTGTTCAGTTGCAGTATAACAGCACATGAGCCGCCAAGCTCATCATTATACACTTCATTTCTCACTCGGCTCAAACATGTCAGTCTTCATGACATGGATTCTGATAAACTAAGAATTTTTAGCTAAATATACATCAGAGTAACCAATTTCATGCATTCTTAATGTGATTCAACATAAGCAAGAACAGCACCTAAAAGAATTCCAAAATTCAGGTTCAAGAATAATAAATTAATGAAACTTGTGCCAAGAAACATTTATAGGTCTCATAATCCTTACAATAGAAGGAAAATAAATGGAAAGAAAAAGAGATGGTAAATTTAAGAAGTATCTCAGAAGTCCTGTAAGCAAATTTGAGCCAATGGTCGGCCAATCAGCTGCTTAGTCCTTCTCAAGGAGCTTGCTGCATTCCAAAATTTCAAAAGCAGCAAAGAGGTATAATAAGTTTTAAAAAATAATTTGATCATATGACAATATTGATGAGGTTAGTGATAAGCTTCCAAAATCTTGAAGCGAATTCAGAAAGGAAAGATGCTGCAGTCCGATTCCCTTGTGGAGTTCATTGCTGCTGGTAGAGTCCCCTTACTCAACCTGCTAGGGTAAGACCTAGCAGTAAAGAATTTGAGTATGAATCAACTTTGTCTGGGCCCAGATACAGCAATATAGACAAGGTATGTGTCTGCAAAGTAGTCTCCACAAAGTAGGACATTTATGAAGATGTGTCCATTGGATAAGAGCCGAGAACTCGAAGGAATGTCGCAAATTCCTACACAAGCACAGCCATGTTTCAAGTGGTGACAGAAGAGGCAATGAATTACCAAGCAAAGCCATATTAGTAATACAAATCTCATCACTCCTAGGATGAAATATGGCAGAAAAATATAGGCAAATAAGCACACAGATTCTTAAAACAAACTATTGTTTCATGGACATTCTGAATAATGCATCAACTACATAGTTAACTAAATATACTAAACTAAACAAAAATAAAACACAATCACTGCAAATAAGAAAAGGTAATAGAGAATGCCATAAAAACAAGAAGGATGTACATAGGAATTCATTAGATACAGATTTGATGCCATTACACATACATACATATTTCCCATAGTAAATTGCATCAATCTTCATCATAACATGCAAGAATTTTTTTATTTTGAGATTGAAACATATTGTAAACTAATTAGTTGGATATCAGACTTTAAGAGCAATGCAGCTTTTCATCCAACTCTAACTAAAGCAGAAATGAAAATGCAAACTCCAAGCATAACACCAAATCAAATATGTGCTTGTATGGAACCACTGCAAAAACTCTTCATCGGATACAATCCATGCACACACATATATAGAATTAAAAGATACATATGGACAGCACATACTTTTCTTCTATTTTATATTTAAATAATATTGAAACATTATTTAATAAATTCTGAATCACAATGATGAAAACAGAGAGAAAAATTGCTGAAATCACAAAGTGTTTCTGTATACTTAAGCATGCAATCTAATTTATACTTCAAACGACATAATAAAATATAAATGGTCATAGAGAATAGAATTCTAACCTGTAGGTGAGCCAAGGCATTTTGTGCACGAGTTTCAGCCATGGATGCTTCAAAATCAATGTAGAACAGATAATCAAAGTACCTAAGGGTAAAAATTCTCACTTAAGTCGCATGGTGAAATGTAACTACTAAGGAAGAGCTACAGTTTTTTTTTTTTTTTTGACAGGATGAAAATAGATAGCAAACGATCACAAGTAAACGGTGTGACCTTAGGTAAGTGCTCTAGAATTACAAGCATCTCCATAGAACAGCAACACTTACTTGGCAGTGCCATGGTTTGAGTCATCAACGACCCTTAAAGGGCGTTTTCTTTGTGGCCTGCTTTCAATCTGTGGTCGCACAACAGAAATTGTTATGTCTTCAATTTAAAAACTTAATTACACCAAAAATGACGATGTCAATTTCTATGACAGATACCTTTGTCAGATTTATGCCCCTTAGAGAAAAGACTGCCAAGGCTTTAAATAATACTCCAGAACCTTCTTCAAGAGTGAAGACAATGCTTGTCTGAAAAGATCAGCGAAAATTTTGTTTTTTCATTCCCTTCATAATATTAAATTTGAAAGAGAATATCGTGCATATTAATACCTTAAAGGGCCTATCTACTCTTGGAATTATAGGCTCCCTAGCCAAAACAAGGAAACGAGTAATATTGTCGGGTGTATCCTGTTGTTATCAATACATCATATCAAAATAGATGATCATAACCAGTAAACTGTAGAACATACATGGACTCGCATGTTGGGTGCCAGTGTGGACATTTAAGTGACAGTTCTTTTGGTATCCAAAATTCCTTCTTGTGGAATTGTAAGTGTCATACAAGTATCCATGTTTAATCATCTAGTGGATATCAAGGGTTCCAGGCAAAATAGGATAGCAATGGAAACAACTAGAAGGGCTCATGAAGGAATACTTGAAAATGGAAGAAAAAGGTTGATTAATTGAAAAAAAGAGAGGCAGAATTAAAACTTAATTGTAGCTCCAATCTATGATAAAATGAATGAACTGCTATAGTTGACTAAGCTTCAAAGAAGAGTGGAGTAAAAGTATTTAAGTGCCAATCCAAAGTACACGAATGCTAGATGGTCCAAGATATTTTCATGTTTGAGTCGAACATTGTTGATTTCAAATACAAGCTAAATCATATGTACAAAATGTCTATCATAATAAATATAGAGTCATTTCCTTAAAGAGGAATAAGAATATATCAGCATGCAAGTAAAATGATAGTAAAAAAAGGGTTCATTTCCTGAATCCTTTCTTCAAGTATCTCAAGTCCATATATTTCTGCAGCTTGGGCACTAGCAACTGCTCCAGCATCCCTTAGATCATTCGAGGCTACAAGCTGAAAAAAATGTAGGAGTTAAAAAAAGGGGAATGTTTGTGCCTATATTGACTGACTAAATGCATAAAAAAATTTAATATGAACAACCTGAGCAGCAAGAGCAGTATCATCAACGTTTTCTCGAATAACACCTAACTTGCTCAATGCAATCTCACACTGAGCAAGTGCCTGCAAGTGATCAGGTATTGATTAAAATCTTAAAACTGAGGCATTTTGATGATCAGGTCGGCAAAAAATAACCTGTGGGTGGCTTAAAACACGTTTTAGTTGCTCCTTTTTCCCACCTGGAAGAGTCATAAGGCAGTGGTTAACAGCCATTTGCACCTCACCCACAATATGCAGCCTATGGCAGAGAAGCAAGTCATAGTTCCTATGGATGCTTCCACCTACAGAATTCTCAATTGGAAGAACTGCTTTATCAACTAGCCAAAGTTCAACAGCCTGCCAGTTACAAAATCAGCTTAAAATGGGGGCAGTTTGAAGACTGATGAAATTAAATGATCTAAAAAATGATATTTTATGGAACCTTGAATGCAACTTCGAACTGTTCACAGGGAACAGCTACACACCGGGGGTAAGCTTTGAGGGCAGCTGCCTCACTGAATGCACCTGGACAACCCTGAATTAAATCATAAATTAAAATATGAATATTATGCTTGATTTTCTACAGATGCTATCCATAATTCAACAACACACGATGTGATTGAGCAACTAAAAGTTATACCTGATATGCTACACGCACATTAGATCCATTGCTAGAAACAGTTATATCAGTTAAAGATAATGGTTCTGCAATTTTAAGAGAATAATTAATAATATGATCAAAGTTGCTACAACTTGAAATAATCTTGAAGTCAAGATCCAACAGAAAATATAAGAATTAAGGATAAATCCAAAACACCTAATATTTTGACTTTTATCCAAGTAATTTGATAGAACTGTAACCAGACTAAGCTTCATATAAATTGAAACTTATGCACTTTCAACATCTACTTTGCTTAATGATACACACATGGACATATATAAAACATTAAGAGCCTGTTTGATAAATCCTGTCGGATCCTTGGGATTGGAAACAAGATTTCTAGTATTATAAAATATAAGGCCTGCTCCGGCCCAGGTAAACAGGACCTCTCACAACCCATTCCTGCAGGGTGAATAAAAAAAAAAAAAAAAGAAGACCTGCTGAGGTCTTCTTTTCCTCTCTGTAGTATGCGGGCCTCTTCCCCACCGACCTTGCCCTTCCCTCTCTCCCTTCTCTCCCACACTCTCCTTCTCTCCGTTTGAGGTTACCAATCTCATAAATTATGCTGGACTGCATAGGATTATCCAAACAGACCCTAAATGTCAATAGGAGATTTAATAACTAAATAACAATGATGGGCCATACAAATTGGAGATGAGCACCATTGGTCTTAATCTACACATCTGGAAATGCCTAGAAACTAAAAATCTTATATTTTTTCGGCTATCTCCTACCTATGCATCAAGTTAGTGCAAAAAATGATGGAATTAATTGTTTTCATGTGCTAAAATACATGATAGGGCTTAAGTATCTGACACTCACACCATTGATTATGATGTACAAAGTCATTTCCAAATAGGAGAACAATAAGATCAATCATTATTAAATGAGCTTAAATATGAATGAATGTATTGGCTACCTTTTCGGAATTCAGAAGGTGCCTCTTTAACTGCAATATCTCAAGGTGTAAATTAAGTGATGATTCCACATTACTTAGGTACATGCATACTTGATCATAAATGTCCTAAAGTATTATATGAGGTCAATGTGTTTGACATGTCGAGGTGGCCGTGTCTGACATGTATATGTCCATGCATGTCTTATTAAGATTCCCAGCAAAGGGCAAATCTCAATATTATTGAGTTCGCTGCCCTAAACGTGATATTTGCATATGCATGATATGATTATATATCTGCGGGAAGCCTCCAACAGAACCCTAAAATGGATTCCATGAAATGTGTTATTACTGTAAAATAAGAATAAAAAGGAGAACAACAACAGAAAATACTTAATGATATCTTATGCTAAATTATTCAAGATAATAGCCAATAAGTTGCTGTCTATATACCTGATCAACCCTATATGCTTGTTAAACAGGATGCCATAAATACTAGTACTCGAATAGCAAAATACACCTAAACCAACTTAATAAACTAGCATCAAGTAATTTGCATGACAACACTACTTAATCAGTATCATAAACTATATAATCTTTTTGTGCAAATGCACTAAAAGAAACAATCACATTGCCAACATTGCCTTCAGATAACAAAACAAATTAGTGCAGCAGATTATTCTACAAGACATCTGCATGGCAGTCTCAAGGTCCAGTCTTGATATGCCCTAATCATGATGCTGGATAACCTAAAATTTCCAGATCTAATCAGTCCATAAACCACATGCGGTGGTGATTCATTTAATCATAAAGCAACCCTTTTAAATTATTCAAGAAAACCCTTTTAAATTATTCGTTCAGCATGAAATTTGCCGATCTTTTATATAACCCTTGGAATTAAGTCGCCTTTCCCATCAAGATTCAGTCTGTGGAGCACATCCTGACATCACAAACGATCTGCGAAAGGATTTTAGATTCTAAAACCTGATATCACTCAGATGCTAACACTCTAAGAATTGATGCAGCCATACAAAATTCCTTGCAACTGCAACTTTTAGGCACAAGAGTGACCTTCATGAAACATAAAACGCCGGGAGGCAGGTAAGGAAACCTAAGTGGCATAAGTAAAAAATATTTGATTTATTCAGACTATTTCTTACTTGCATTAGAATGAGATGCCCTTGTTTGTTCAACCTCACCTTCCAATTAGTTTGGAAAAAAAATCCTTCTTACAGTCGGGCTATATTGTTCAAAGTATCCATGTTAATGTACACTTATCTCTTATCAAGGAGTACTCTCAATGAATTTCAAAAGACAGCACTACTTCCTAGTTCTAGGTGTCCCATTTTTTAGTGTGATACTTGGTAAAGCCTAATTGATATATAAAAAATGGCAGGTTTCCAATTCCCACATGTGGAAACAAAAAACAAATGTATGCCTGGAAGTATGACTTAATATATATTAAACAAACTTTCCAGCATGCCAATAGTTTATTTGAATTTTTTTAACAGGTTACTCAAAAATAATTCCTAGAAACTGCATAATCATTAATGAAAGCTGCTTTAGTTCAGGCATTTCTTTGGACTAAACATACTAAATAGATGATTTTTTTATTTTGAAAATATTTCTAATATACAATGTGAAAGCCCTAGAGTCCACGCTGTGGCTGGACATATTGGAGCCTGTGGCCTTTCAAGTGAAGCTTTTAACCCTATTTCACTGATATAAGAAATCCTGCAGTAACAAGAAAGGACCAATGAGCATGGAGAGCATATCTTTATAGGATTCAGCTTCATGTCACCTCCTAAAAGGATTATAGGAAAAGCACCACAAATGATGCTTCCTCTAATGAGAATTCAATGTGCAAATGCTTGTTGAAAATATAAGATATAAAATTTTATAACTTTAGAAGCACACTTAAGATGTACAGAAGCATCATTTTGAACATTAAAGTATTTGGGAAAAAAATTGATAACTTTGTAGCGGAAAGGAGAGCAGATATTCAAGCTCTGAATGACAAAGGAAGATAAGAAAATTGGTATGTGTTCATAAATGTCATGAGTTTTGTATGTGTTTAATTTATAGTTACAGCATATGCACATAGAGATCATATTTATATGGTCATTGCTTAAATGCATTGCAGAATATGGGTCAGTGTTGCAGAAATATCAAACCAGAATTTTGGTAGGTAAGTTCACAAGAGTGCAAAAGTAGAAATAAAAGAGGTAATGATAAAAACTATAAACCGCTTTCACTTTTTCTTAAAGCAGTCATTTGAGGGGAAGTTCAACAGGGAGCCAATGAAGCTCTTAGAGATGGATTTCAAAAAGTAACGAGTAAGAGGGATTAAGAGATTTACAACTACCAATAATTTTCAAGTGAAAAGATAATTTGGGATGTCAGAAGTTTTAAGGTTTTAAAGAAAACTGATGGTTGAACTTTTGGAAAGCACCTCAATTCTAAATCAAAAATCTCAAAGAATTTTAAAATGGGAGATGGTGATTCTTCAGTAAAAGTGCATGCACCATCATTGATATGCACTTCTTTAACAACTTGCTATTCTACAAACCCGAGACAAACATATTTGTAAAGGAACTTGAATCATATGCAAGGACCACTGAGTTCTACTTTGGTCAAGAAATATTGGTGAAGCAGCTACCAACACCTAACCTTAGGCCCATGTATTTAAAACCTTAAAGTAATAATAAGGAAGTCATAATGGGAGATTGAGATAAAAGTTCTATTTTCGTGCGGCTGGAGAAGAAGGGGCTCAAAAGCCCTCTCTCTCCCTCTCTTAGTCTCTCTCTCTCTCTTCCCCTCCCTCTCCCTCTCTCTCTTTTCCCCTCTCTCCTCCCTCTTCCCTGCTGAGCCGGATTTATCAAACCAAAAGGCAGAACTGTGCCAGTGCGCTTCTAGTACAGCTCGGTACACTCCAAACTGGGCAGTTCAAGGTGGTGCAGCATTCCATGCTTAAAACTATATATGCATCAAATTTTATGTATACAAAAGAGCAAGAAGTGTCTCCTTCCTTTCCTTTCCATGTCATTATTACTGATATTATAAGAAACCCTTGAGCACATTTAAAACCCATAGTCCCATTGTCTAGCATTTATGTCCATGCATCAAGACCCATAGCCATGTTAGTTGCACCAAGATCTGAAAATTCTTCAACATAAATATTTCTAGTTGTTACTATGGTGCCCGCAAACATCAAGCTGCCCAACATGAAATACATCATGCCTATGAGATCAGTCCAATATCAACAACCAATGATGTTATTCAATGTTTTATATTGCCGAATTCATATTTATTGCTACACTCAATATGACAAAATTGAGACTTTATATGAAGTTGCAACCTTTCCTCGTTTCTGAGGATTCGTTGAATTTCACAACAAAAAATTAAAATTCTAAACAACTTTTTCCCCAGTAGATCGTAACTTGGCTTCTCAAAGAAGCCGCAAGAAATCATTATTTTACTTACATCAAACTGCATTCTACCGTAAATTACCAAGAATTCAAATTGATGGTTTAAACGTCAAAGTATAATTCACAGTCAGAAGGTACCTAATAAATAAGGAAAAACTTCAGATTAGCCATCGATACCAAAAATCAATCACGAGATATAGAATAAGGGAAAAAAAAAAGAAACTCTAAATGCTAAACCAATAACCCACTTGGCAATAATCCATTTGGGAGATCCCTGTTCAATTTCCCGGGCTGCTCGTCTGCACCCGCATTCTCCGCCCCTCCATCCACCTCAGACGAAACAGGCGCCGACGACAAGTTTTCATCTTCCACAGACTTCACATCCTCCACAGGCTTCACGCACACACCCGCGCACTCCAACCTTCCTCCAGCCCACGACACCTCCAACGTCCAATTCGGACCCGCCGCCGCACCGGCAACGGCCCTCCTACACCCGAGATCGCTCCGCCCTATCTGGCAGAACCCCGCAACCCACGTCCCAACCGCCTTCACAGCCATCGCTCGCCCTCCCCTGCTCCCAACCTACGGCCACTCAGACCGGCCAAGACTCCATCGTACGGACCAAAAACAAGAACAGCAAGGGGAAAAACGGAGAGTTCTCCAAGTATTTTGGGCTGGGATTTGTGGGGACTTTTGTTGAACGGGTGGTGGGCGGGGGTAGGTGAGCGGATCGTCGAGAAATGCCGGTTAGGGTAGAGGAGGAAAAAAGAGGAAGCTAAGAAAGGAGGCGGAAAGCAGCCCGGGAGCGGACCCTGTCTTCCGATGCGTGAGTGACAGCGGACTACGACTATGGAGCTGTTGCTATTTAATATCCTGGTATCATACCATATTTAGCTGGCACTTTGCAGAGATTTTTTTGGTTCGGTTGGAAGCGGGCACGCCGTTTTCTATACGTACATTCCCGGAGGTCTCTTCCTCTCCATGCTTGCCACGTAATTAGCAATATCAGTATATACATATATATAATTAATGGCCTGTTTCATATAGCATTCATTTTCCATTTGTATTTTTATTTTAAAATTATAAAAAAATCAATTGCATGGAACAAGCATGTATGGTGATATTATTTATTTTTAAATAATACATAAATGTGCTTTTCAGAATTAATCTTCATGCGATATTTCACTTATACAAAAATTACAACATAACAACTAGGTCTGCCCGTATATTTTAGTATTTTCTACTAAAAGTTATATAGAAATTATAGCTATTTTGTATTTTATTTGAAATTTCAAGGTTGAAATGGAGGAAGGAGTGTTGAAGAATGCCAAGAATTTTCCTAATGGTTTTGAAGACTACATGTACCGGTCTGATGTTGATGACAAGATTGAGTTGCTGCACCACCATATCATAAATTAAAAAAAAAACATAGAAGATGATTTGTTGAGTGGATATTCTTCATTATCTTTATCAGATACAGGGTTGACAGCTGGAGCTGGACAGCAACCTCGGGCTGACTCTGAACTGGTCTTGATTCTAGACGTGTCCTTGTGCTAGGAATCTTGCTGGCCAATTGAGATTTGGAGAGATGGTGGCTTTGTGGTGCTTGCATTCGAAAGTCTTTGTCACGAGGTCAATTTCAAAGCCATATTGATGATCTTTGTGGTGCTTACATTCGTATCCATTCTTGACTAGCTTGATTACCTCGCCTACACGGATTGCTCTGAGTAAATGACGTTTGCATAGCTTGGTATCTACTGTGGGAAATAAGTTTTAGCGTGTGGAATTCGAGGTGGTTGTGTTTGCTTTGTTTTCAAAACTTTGCACCAGAGTCACGAGGTCAATTTCAAAGCCATATTGATGATCTTTTCAAACTACTCGGTTATTATTGGTGGATGGTGTGCATTTTGCTTTCCATCGAAGTATCACATATTTACAGAAAAACAAATAGAGTTGTTGATTGGATGGTGAGCTATGTTGTTAACCATTTGGAACTACATTATGGAAAATTCTTTAACAAATTTTTCTGCCGAATTTTTGAATATTTTGTTTTCGGATTGCTATGGATGTATTTACTCTTGTATTAATTAATTCATCGGGTTTAGCCACCCTCCACTAAAAAAGAAAAAAAAAAAAGCCTACTCAGGTTAACTTGCTAATCCACCGAACTACAGTAGTGGTGATCGCTGAATGTTATTTATGTTGAATTAATGCACAAATCTCGCAGTTATTTAGATGGCAGCATTATTCATGTTTGGCATATGAGCAAATGAGATGCTTTACTCTAAACGCTGTTAGTAGTCCATGAGATGTTATAATGTTGAGAAAGTTACTTCGAAGCTCTGCCACTGGGTGTGACTCTGACCCAATTCTGAGGGTTGGTCTGACTAAGGCTGATCAGGTCTTGGTGTACCAACTATTGACCCAACTCTACTGAACCCCACTCACCAGTTTCAACAGCAAATCTCTCTTGAGTGTAAATAATTCAATAACAAATCTCTTTGAATACTATTACCAAACCCCCAAGTGGGTAAGAAGCTATGTCATGGACTCTTGTACCATTCTCAAGGTCAGATGAGGCCCCAACTAAATACGCAAGCCCTGGAGTCCAGTTCAAAAGGGCAGCTAAGGGTTTGAATACAAAAGCTTGGCCGAATAAAAATGTTTGTTTGATTTCAGAGGACAAAGAGGTATAGCAAGGTAGCAAGAAAGTAGCTGTGAACTAAATTTCACGTGCCTTGGCCCTGAAAAGACATGGGAAGAAAACCAATATATATCGAAGTTCCCCCTTGTTTGCTTTAAAAATAGTAGGTGATATATTTGAAACAAAAAGCAATGGCACAAGAATAAACTTGGATCACTGGATGGAATATATTTGAAACAAAAACCAATATAACAAGAACAAATTTGCATTGTTGGAGGTAAGTAGATTAATGAACAATGCACGATTCCAAGGCACATCAAACTGAGTGTACTTCATTACTTCAACAACAGCTAGATGATACCTTCCAGATTTTATATTATAGTAAAACTGTTATCCCAATCAGGTTATCGTTTTACATATCAAGCCTCAGACAAACGCAACCTTGAGACAATTTATAAGATTTCTCAAGCCGTGCTAGGTATAAAATCTATGCATTAGATACTATAAACATACTAATCCATTATCCAATGTCCAACTGTTATGACTTCAAAGCATTTTTCAGTTAGCATTAGTAAGAGAGATTTGACAAAGGTGAGCTAATTACATCTCTCATGCATTGCACTGCCAGCTCTCGGTTCTGCGGCATAGCATATTAAGCCACTTGCCTTGGCTCTTTCTGGTTCCCCTTTCTAGACTTGGTTTTCTTCAGCCGCCGATTCTTGGAATTTATGTCAACCCAAGTGTAATCACTTGGGATGGTAAAAGGGTCAACATGGTCCACCACTTGAGATGCACTAAAAGATTTTGGTCGCGTGACAGAGGTTTTGGCTGTAGTGTTGCTCCACTTCAACCAAGAACTCTTGTGTTTCTCTGCTTTGTGATGCTCTTCTTCTTCAGGGACAGGGAAGAGCCTTGGGCTCGAGAGTGGGGTGAAGAACTGCTCGAGTGGCTGAAGATCAATGAACTTGGTAAAAGTAACCACGACTCGTACAGTAGGAACAATAGGGATGGCGACCTGCAGCCGCAGATATGACAAGAGAATGCATTAAACTGCAGGGTATCTCAGGACTCTGAAATGTTTTTATATTCTCAGCAACTCCACATTTTCAGGAAACAAAAAAAGCAGGCAAGCATGAATATTTCTCATTTTCAGTTGTAAAGATGCAGGGATGAGATTTTGATATGTGTAATCATCTATACAACAAAATGCTATGAATAAGCAAACATAGATGTTAACCCAGAAAAAATAAATATATCAGAAATTACAATTGATATCTACGGATATAGTTTAGCAATATAAAATCTGGTAATACATATAATATCGTGTAACATTAACCTTGCTTTATGGAAATCACATTCTTATTTCTCATTGTTAATTCATGATTTTTATATTATAGATTTTCAAAAGCCCAACATTCCACCATCTTCAGACTTGGTGCGTCATGACATCTATTTTTCTATAAACTAGACAATGTAGTTAACTAGCAAGGAATACTAACATTGAACAAGAAATTACCAGTCTCCTCCAGAAGTGGGTTTTCAAATGGAATCAGAACTACTCTCCCTTTCAGATTGTAAGAAGTCACAGTTTCCAGCTTGTGACTTGGAATTTGTTTCTAACAAACCGATATTCACCTTCCAAAACTCCTTTTTTTTTTTGCGGGGTGTGGAATGAGACCATCATGCCCTTCTTGTTAGATTAATCTCCATGAAATAGGATTTCACATCTCGAACTTGTTTGGTCTAGGCGCAGCCTGAGAGACTCGGATAGAATACAGAAAGAATGGGTTGAAAATAAAGCTTATTATTAAGGTCATAAACCAAAAAAAAAATCAATAAAAAAGTAGATGTCCAAAAAAGGGATTACAAGATATTGTGTCAAGTTCAATTATGAATTCTAAGAGTTGTCTACAGCTATCTCTCTTGTACTGTAAGTTGGCAGTTAGCACAAAACTGTCTGGATGGAGTAAATATATAAATATGTTAGAGTGCATATATGTTACCTGAAAGGAAAATTTATATGAAAAGATCCAGTGGGTTTGTCAGAAACAGGCCAATGCAGGTAATTAATCATTCCACTATCCCATTGCTTTCATAGGACTAAAATCCAATATGGACCTATGAAACATTCAAATTCAGATGAAACCTGGAACATGCTTCCTTCCGCAGGAGCATTCCCTAGCTCTATGAACAGAAACTACCAATGTTTACGAACCAAACATTATGAATTATCAGCACATGATAAACATTTAGACATCTTCTAGAAAAATAAATAAATTTCTAAAGAATAACAGAAAATTCTGTAACAAGAGTTTTAGTACACTGGCTCATTGTTTGTTCTAGACACATTGAACAAGCCCAGGTGCCAATAATGCAAGCTCTGTGCATATAATAACTTCTTTCTGTAAATGATGTTGCCGCTTTGTGGATGAGTTGCTTGTAACAAATATGTCACTTTCTTAGATAAGTATGATATATTTAAATAAAAATGAAAATGTTACGGTATTCTCAGCTATTCAAGGGACCACATCATACAAACAATTAAACCTGGAGCTATTCCTATAGTATTGCTTGAGCAGAATATCTCATATAAGGCTTAACCATGTAAACATACTAACTTCATTTTTACATGACTAGTTAAACTTTTTAAGCTACCTGATGCATGACCTGTAGAGAATATATAAGCACTCTCCCAAATGACACCTTTACCTATTAGGGGAAAACCTTACCATAATAATCCCTGTTCTTTAGAGACCACTCATGCACTCTCTCATATTATTCAAGATCTATCAAAATGTTTGCAGTTTACTTATTTGGAGCTTCCACATTAAAATAATCATCAAAACCTGCAATCACTCTCTTTCCTTTCCCTTAGAGATCACATACTCCATGTCTTAATGCTCACCTTCATTCCCATGACTGCACATCTCTAGTAGCTGTCTTCTCAAGACTACACATGTTTGGCAATAATCTATTCTAAGATAGAAAAGCAACAGCATAGCATGGGGTACTAAGTATGATCACGCAATCCTAATACTTGAGAAGCATAGAGATATCATTAATTCATTAACCAAATGTTGGGCAAAATGGACTCATGGTTGTTCAAAATATGTCACTAGAGTGGGTTTCCAATTCAATAAAGTTGTTTCGAGCAAAAGCAAAAAATTTCTCCATTGCACTAGAGAGATTTTTAAATTGTATTGTCAGGAGATTAAAATACAACATGCACTAGTACCATCCTATTTGTACATATTGTACTGGCCATAGACAAGTAAATAGAACCTCCTAAGATGGTTTCACAAGTGAAACAACCTTGTATTGACCTCGTATGCACCGATTATTGTCTTTTCCAATGTTAGCAGAACCATCATGAACCATCTGATTTGGGGCATAATGAGTTGTACCGGTGGCGGACCGAGATGGTTTTATTCAGGGTCTGCCGTACCGGTCCGTACCGGCCGGTACGGACCGGTACGTACCGGTCCGGCCAGAGACCGGTACCGGATCAGCATGAAATCCGGTACCGG
>JAOXJJ010000069.1:14742901-14754689 GCA_025769935.1 Phoenix roebelenii | reverse complement strand
CAGTTGGTTGCGAAAGTCCTCGAACCCCTGAATAAGGCCATTTACGGCCTCCTCCTCGAGCAGCTCTTGAAACTCCGCCGATTCCCGGAAGAGCCGAACTGCGCCCTGAGCCCTTTCTTGGGCCTCCTTTTCCCGAGCTTCGAGTTGCTCGGTATTATGCGCCGCCCTCTTTATTTCCTCCTCGCGGGCGGCGAGCTGGGACTGCGCCTCAGCTAGGCGAGCCCCGGTGGAGGAGGAATAGACTCATAGTTGTCCTACAAAAAGTCCCCAGAGTGCTGAGCAACATAGGAGACGACCAATCAGCTGCCCTATTTGCAGCCTAGTACACATGAGTGCTAGAAAAGCAATGCAATCCCTCGTCAACCTGCAGATATACTACAACAACAGATGCCCACCGCCCGCCCTAAATGGGCCCTGAATCCATCCAATCACTCCAGCAGAGTCCCCTTCAAGGTCAATGCAGTCCACCCCTAGTTGAAGCCTCATGCAGGTAATACCCTTTCAGGCAACCTTCAACTTCGCTCTGGGGATAGAGATGTCGTAGATATGGCTGCCACTTGCCACAAAAAGTTTGGAGTCAGGGCTCTTAACCACAAATCTTGCTTGATCCCAAATTCCTCCATTAGTTACACTACCATTGAACTTTACCTTGAGAAGTTCCTAGGAGATGAAGATCGTCTGGGTCGTTGCAAGAGCTGAGCGGGATCCTTGTAATCACAAGTTCTCCAACAAAGGGAGACTATATAATCTTGATTGCATGAAGGCCATGTACATAACGAATCTCGGTGTTGCCTTTT
Source organism: Phoenix roebelenii (assembly GCA_025769935.1). NCBI lineage: Eukaryota > Viridiplantae > Streptophyta > Magnoliopsida > Arecales > Arecaceae > Phoenix > Phoenix roebelenii. The sequence goes on along the minus strand of JAOXJJ010000069.1, from coordinate 14,753,892 downwards.
GTTCTCAAAAACTCGAACATTTCCATCAAGCCAGATGTGGAGAGCAACATATGCGGACCTAACACCTCGTGGGACTGTTGCAGGTCTCCTCATGATTTCCTTTAGGTAGACAAAGAAAGCTTCAATAAGGGTTGCCAACTGCATGAAACTCAGTAATCTCGGCAAGCCTCCACACCTAAGCCACTCTCGGGCACCAAAATAAAACGTGCACCACAGACTCCTCATCCGGACATCCATCGCAAGCAGGAGGGAGCCTCAATCCCCTTCTGCACGACACGGCCCTAGTTGAGAGACAGCCCTACGCTACCTTCCAAAAAAATAGAGCAAGATGGAGGTGAATATGAAGCTTCCAAATCCAGCATCCATCATTTAGCCATATAGTTTCAGATCTGTACAAGTCACAAAGATCATTGGCTCTCACCTTCGACCTGCATGTCATTTTCCAGACCCTCCTACAAGAATCCTCTTAGCCAGCTGTTTCCCAAAGATGCATTGAATAGTCGCATCATTCCATCTCTCCCTCAGCAGAAATAAGTCACAAACCTTAGAACCATCAACACTCTCTAGATTGACTGTAGTAGGCCAGATCCTCAATGGCAGCTTAGACACCCAAGTATCATCTAGTACATTTTATCAATTGCCCATCCCCAACCGACCATCTAATATTGGATAGCACCATCGGAGTGCAAGCGCACATCTCTCTCCAAATAAAGAAACAGGTCGGTCGGCCTGGAGATTCATTGCCATGGTCTGCAGGCCATACTTAGCCCTCATCATGAAGCTCCAAAGATCCCCTAGCTGAAGCAATTACCTGGCAACATGCCTAGCTACCAGGGCCTCTCTCCTCATCAACGACTAGATTCCCAAGCACTATATCCTTACCATCCTGCATGTCCCAAAGGAAGTTTCTGAGCATTTGCTCCAGTCTCGTCGGCAGGGCCTTAGGCAGAATGGTGTTGGTTAGCAGGTATATCGGAACGGATCTAAGGACGAATCTCATTAAATTGAATCTACCCATCATGGATAGCGCTCTCGATTGCCACCTGTCAAGCCATTGCTGAATGCTCTGCTCAATGGTGTTGCAATCCACCCTCTATAGCCATCTCCCCGTAATGGGCACACCTAGATACCTCCAGACCCCATCCTGCTCTCCTACTCTCAGAGCTTCCTTGATGCTTGCCCTAAGTTGAGGCTTGATCTTTGGGTTGACATGGATAGTTGATTTGGTCAGGTTCACTTGCTCCCAGCGCTTAGACCTTACTTGAGCAAGATCTGTTCTATAGGTTCGTATAACTGTATCCTTGATTGCTCTCTTTTCTTCAAAAAAGAAGGGAGCCTATTATGACCCATGTGGTACCTACTGGACCTACCTATCCCAACCGATTTTGAGTGGGATGGCCAAAATATCCTACCTCATAAAGGAATAGGTGTCTCACACCCATCATGCATACCATTTTCTTTGTGAATTTTAAAATACTGGCGAGATGAGTCAGTACTATTGGAACTTGAAGCCTTGCTCATATTTCTATCCAACAAAAGGTGTATCAATATGTATCCTTCCAGCAATATGTCAACATGTCAAATTCTTGGAAACTTATAATTTGAAAATTCATATAACTATAAAACTGTAGAATTGTAAAGTACAAAATAAGAAAGCACTTAACACATGCTAAAGGACTAAGTTATAGTACCATGAAAAAGGGTATTTTTTATATATTTAATTATATCTAAGAATAATTAAGTACTGGTGTGTATGAATGCCTATGGGATTGCATCCATAAGGTACCAATATCGTTATGCCTCTCATACCACTATACCAACCAACACAGTATTTCATCTCTATTTTGCTTCCTGACACCAAGAGATATACTATGTGTCAGTTTGATATCACATTGTAGTGATACGTACCAACCGGTAATATACTAGTCTGAGTAATGGTACCAATGCTTCAACCTTTGAATCATATTGATAAAATACAAATTTTATGAAAGGATTCTCAAAGCATAGTTACTTATCTAGGTTTCACTAAACTCTTGGATGTCATGTATCAGATTCCAACTCCAATGTTGTGCTTATACAATCCTAGCATTAACTAATTTGATGCATCAGAAGTTCCTCATTCTTAGATTTTTGACTAAGATTGGATCTAATTAATAAATGATAATCATTTATGAACAGATTCTACTTGTCGATAATCTGAAAGGAATAAATAAGGAATCCATCCCAATAACATGCTAACATTATTTTGAGCCTATCAGTTTATTTTATGATTATGAATTGTTTGTCTCATCAAATAGACTATATTAGATGCCTACTTATATAACTTAATATAATGAGATTAAGGGTGGCAATGCTTGACCATTTAACTCGTTTAACTTATTTTAACCTATTATAGATTGAGCTAGATTAGTTGTTTAATAAAATGGTCATATTTGAATGTGGATTTTTATTCTGTTTAATAAACAAGTCGGATTCAAGTTGCTAAATTTTTGATACACCATGGGTCTGACCCGACCCATATCTTGTTCGACTGGACCTGATTGCCACCCCTAAATGAGGTCATCTTCAAGTCGATCTAATTTGTCATCAGCCAATATAAAGTTCCATCACCAAGATTGCATATTCTAAGGGTCTTCAACTCATGAATTAATAATTTATGGTATAATATGGTGGTTAACAATTCATACAATTTAAAACTAGATTCTAGCAATATGCATGATAGTGTGTGAAAATCCTAGGGATTTGAGGGGCAGATCAAGGATATTAGCAAGATAAAGAAAAGGTTAATATGTTTGCTTGCCAGTTGGTGAATCATGTATAGAAAATCATGGAATTCTTTCAGTGTGTGAGAGGTGGGGATGGGTGGAAATAGGGGTAAAACCAAAAATGCATTGCACAATGTTTGAGAGGAGTGAGAGTAAAAGAATAAACAGGCCTAAGGAAAGAGAAACCTAATTAATATATGCGGAGTTAGGAGGGTAGAAAGCTTTTAAATTTACAATATCATAGGTTAGCTACTACGTGCAGATACAGGTTAATAGTTTGTACATGCCAACTTTACATAAATACATCATACTCTATTTTAATTAGTATTCACATTTGCTTAAAAACATTCACGAATCAGGGACGCACTTCCAATGGAAGCTCATCAAAGATAATACCAAACATTGATCTGTGTCGTACCCAACACAAAAAGCGGTCTCATAATATCATCCCAATTATGATATTTGAACTTGTATAGCACAGCCCAAATACTCATACCCTTAGCAAGCTAGGATGGTAACTAGGGCTGTTCACATCAAGCTCAATTTGAAGCTAAACAAATCAAGCTTAAACCCGCAAAATAAGCTCAAAATTAATTTCATGCCAAGCCAAAAGTTGACCCAACTCAATCAGGCTGGCTTGATAAGGCACCAATATATCTATATTGTATAATTTGTATATTATATGGAGAATGTATTATTAAATAATGTACTATTGGAATCAAGTATTTATTTTCTCAGAATCAATTAATGTCAATAGGGCTTCAACCAGACTTAAATCAATTTATAATTCATGCTCGGCTTGGAAAGAAATTAAAACCAAATTTAGCTCGAAAGATAAATAAACCAAGCTTGATCCTAGAGTTTTAGCTTGATATTAATTTCAAACCAAGCTTGACTAGATCCATGCTTGATCAAGCTTGGTTCAACTACAGCCCTAGTAGTTCCACTATGTTGAACCAATTCCTTGCAACTACAGTTAGATGCTATCAATTAAACCAGTAAGATAAGCTCTATTAACCCCATAACTTCTCACTGCTTAGTTCATGATCTTAATGAATTCTAATGGGCTTACCATCTTTTTTTCTATAAAACATAAAAAGTCATTGCTTTTTTTTTTTGCGTCTCTCACATCCATGACACGGAGTCATCCTCTTCTTGCATATTAACCATGACATTGATAGAATACTTGATTGCGGCTCATTTGATCCACATCCACTATGATTCGTGCTTTTCTTCTAATCTCAATAGCATTTTAATATGTGGCACTCTAGTGCTGCATATTAAATAATAGGATATTATTGTTTCTAACATAAAACTTTAAAGAGATGGTCCTAGAAATGTCAAGTGGACTACATAGTTTGCCATATATTGTATAAGAAAGTACAACAGCATATATTGTTCAGATTTTATTCTCTTCACCTTTTCATTCAATTGGAAATTTATGTTGTTCACTCATATTATCATCACCAAAGCTTTTTACCATAAAATTGGGTCAGTTATGGTGCATAACATTCGGTTGTGAACGCTTACGAAATGATTAAGCATATTTTTGCGAGTACCATGAATTTGACATCAACCATTTGCAAGTTGCTGGTAGATCCTAGCAAGGTAACTTTAAGCAAGAGAAAGGCTTGCCATTGAAGCGAGAAGGCTGCTCGATGGATTGTAAGACCAATCTTATCTGCTGCAGTTTAAGCTCATGTAAACAAATAGCAAACCTCCAAAAATCCCATACTTTAAAAGAGAACATGCAAGAATGAGTGGAAACCCAAAAAGACAAAATTAGAATAATGAATGTTAGTCTTAAAAGTGCTTGATGAACAACCATCACACAGTAAAAAAGAAAGAAATAGATAAAAAAGCAAAATCATGTGTTTGGCCTCAAAGTATATATTGTAACCATAGATCTAGCCACACAAAATCAGAACAATTTATGATTCTCGCATTTCCCTATGTCAAGGAAAGACATCTAGAGGTCCAAGAAAGAATGTAGCATCCTGCTTTATACCATCGCTGTCACCCTTCCTTATCTGCATGAGTAACACAGACCTCCATTATCTCCAGTCAAATTAACTCTATAATCACATGGTAAGGTTTGACACCTCTCTCTCTCTCTCTCTCTCTCTCTCACACACACACACACACACACACGCATACACATGCATGCATTTTTGTCTCCCATTTCTCCATGATTATGCACTTCTACAGGGGACCTATTTTTCAGTAAAAAATAATATATCAAGCCTTACTCCTTGATGTAAGACTTGGTACCACTTAAATCTTCCAGCCAAAAACATGTACCACTCTATTCTTTTCTTTCCAATTATTTCCAAACTTGTCTCCTAGCATAGCATCTACCGCTGTAAAAGAAATTATAACCAGCCAAAGTTTAACAATGTTAAACGGGAACCTTCTCGCTACTTCCACAACCCATACCACCAACCATCTGCCCGGACCCATTTGCCTCCAGACCAGACCAGACAGCCAGACAACAAAAGATAGCACAAGATCATGGTAAGTAAACCTCGTATCCATGCGTATTTTTCACAACTCTAGTTCTCCATCAGGCTGATTAAACAAGTAAAATGGAATGAACTAGAAAAGAACACAATACTAATTCTGGGGCAAAAAAGGAAAATAACAAAGAGAGTTTTCAATGAAATTTCTTCTTCTTTTTTTTTTTTACCTTGACCGGAAAAGTTCCCGGCGGGAACTTGGTTGTGAGCAGGTCCCGGAGCCTCCTCACGGCCTTCACCTTGTTGGCAAGTATGTCAAGCAGCGGCAGCAGCTCCTCGATCGTCAACGGGAAATCCTCCGTGAGCCAAACCGTCGGCCTCAAGCTCTTCACCATCTCCTTCTCTTTGCTCTTCCCCACCCTCGCTGCCATCGCCACCCCACCCTCATGCGGCACATCCACACTTCTCCTTCTGCCCAACTCCATTCCTTCCGGGGGCCTATTCCCGAAACGCCCCCGTTCATAGCAACTATGGCGCGGGGGTAGATCAGGAATCTCGGCGACAAGAAACCCCTCCTCGTCATCCTCGCGAAGCTCGAGGGGGAGGAACTCTTCCTCGGCCTCCTCGACGGCCCTCATCGTCTTGAAGCTGAACACTACGTTGTGGATCTCGTATACTCGGGCCTTCCACTCCCCCACCATCTCTATCTTCTCTCTCCGCCGCCAGTTAGTCCGCCCCACCAGCTCTGCCGCCGTGATGTCAAGCCCTGGCCGGTAGGCGCTCGCGTCAGCGACGATGTCCGACTCGTCCGGCCCCGGCGTCGGCGAGTCGGCGCCCTCGAACGCGTCGTGGATCTCCTTCCGGGCGCGGTCGAGGACAAGGAGGGACCCCGGCGGGAGGTGGGAAGGGGCGGCGCCTCCGCCGCCGCCGGAGCCGAGGAAGAGGAACGACTGGTCGGCACGGCGGACGCGGAGGCCGTCGAAGCCGGCGAGGGAGGTGTCGGCACGGAGGTCGACGCCGCGCTTCCAGATGCGGTAGGTGTCGGAGGGGGCGGCGCGGGAGAGGAAGGGGAGGAGGGAGCTCTCGAAGTGGAAGGCGAGCTCGAGGTAGAAGTCCGGGATGCGGCGGAGGGCGGCGAGGAGTGGGGGGAGGCGGCGACGGAACTTGGACCAGGCGGAGAGGCGGTGGTGGCGGAGGAGGAGGAGGGCGAGGCGGCGACGGCGGAGGCAGAGGGCCTCCTGGAGGGGGGTCCACCCGGAGGCGTTCTGAAGGGAGGGGTCGGCGCCGGCGCCGGCGAGCGCGGAGGCGGCGGCGGGGCGGTCGAGGCGGACGGCGAGGTGCAGGGGGGTGTCCCGGCGGGGTACGTCGCGGCGGTCGACGACAGCGGCGATCTTGTCGGCGATGCGTTCCTGAATCATCGACTCCGACTCGGTCAGTACCTGCGACGGGTGGGCGAGTCGGGGGAGGGCGGAGAGGAGGCGGGTCAGGCGTGTCATGTCGCCGAGCGCCACCGCATAGTGAGCGGGGCTATGGGCGTAGTCTTCTATTCTCACCCTCTCCTCCTCCATTCTCCACTCCCAATTTCTCTCTCCCTCTCTATACAACTGAAACCAAGAAGAGCAGAGGAGGGGACGAAGAGGCCAAGGAGAAGATGAAATGGTTGGGTTTCTTTTTATTTATTTATTTTTCCTTCGTTCTTTAGCTTCGTTCTTTCCTTCTTTGTCCCTCACCGGTCTCTAGCGGTAGCTTTATTGGGGTTGGGATCCGGAGGCGGGGGTGGGGGTTTCTTTTTTGTCCTCTTCATTTCTTTCATTTTGTTTTGCCGAGTCTAATTAAAGGGGGGAGGAGATGGGACGATGGTGTCAGGAAACGGACGCGACGAGAGGGGAGGGAATGGGCGGGCAATGACAGTGTTCGAGCTCTCGCCTTGCTTCTTCCTATAATTAGAAACCGTTTTATATGCACTCTCCGTTTTCACATTAGTTTCCCCTTTTTTTATTCGACGTTTAAGAAAAAGGAGACTTGTTGGAGTACATTTAAGAAAAAGGGGCTGGAGTCTCTGAATTGGGGCCCCTGAAGTTTGACGAGCTATCTTTTACTGGGGAAAGGGAAGGGGGGAAGGGATTGATGGGGAATGTGCCATGTCATCTTGGTCATGAGGTTTAATGTTGGAGTCGTGGATGTGAGTGAGGCAGGGTGGTTTACGTGATGTCCTTCTGGAGATTTGCGGTCTCCGTCCGTAAGTAAACAAGACAGCTGGTCGGAGAGTTGAAATTGACCGCAGAGAGAGACCGGTGCTGAAGTGGGGTGATGAGGCAGCGTAAGAAACTTGATTGGATGTAACTCAGATTCCTTGGAATGATAAGCCAAGAGCCTGGTTTTCTGAACCATGGGGCAAGTAGTTCTGTGCACCGTAGGATTGAGAGAACTAAGCTCGATCAAGACCGGCCGTAGGTCTTGATCAAGATTGAAGTTGGTCGATTTTGATTTGAAACCAGAATTCCTGGCTCCAAACTCTACTCAACCAACTCAGAAGACAATGGAAATATCAAGCCATTAAGCGAAGAGAGACAGGGTTCTAAAGTGGAGCATAGCTAACCTTCCATGGATTATGGTAGGGGTGGTAATTGGGTCGGATTGGATTGGATACGAGTTAGATCAGATGTGGGTCGGATTAAAATTTCATCAATCCTAATCTAATCTGTTTATTAAACATGTCAAAAATTCAGATTTAAATTCAACCTATTTATTAAATAGGTAACTCGATCCGACCTACATAATATATTTATTAAACAGATTAAGTCGGCTTTAATTTGTTATATAGGCTAAGTAAATTTTTAACGTATTAATTAGATTTAAATAGATTAAATAGATTGAATGGATTGAGTTAAATAGGTTAAGAACAAGTTAAGCAAGTTTTAAACATCTTAAATAAATCTTAAACAGATTAAATATGTTGGATTATGGTCTGACTCAATTATTAAATATATCAAATGGGTTAAATAAACAAGTATAGATGAGTAGATCCGAATCTAGTTATGTTCCAAACCTATTTATGTTAAACTAAATTTGCTTAAAATAGATCATTTGTGGGCCAAATTAATAGATCGGGTTAAAAATTGTCAGCCCTAAATTATAGCTAACTACCCGGTATAAGCAGCCATCTCCACTCCATACCTCAGGAGAGAGTTTAGTAGTTATGTCTTTTAATTATATAAGATGCATCTTATTGCTCAGAGTTGACGCAAGGACGCATGAAGCAATTTATTGGCTGGCAGCATAATGCTGTTACCCTTTTTGTACACAAATCTCATAGTACATATTGATGGATAGGTCTAGAATTCCAGAGTAGAGTAATGATTTGGATGTGTGTAAGTTTGAGCTCCAGTGCTGATCTGTGGATGGCAAATATAGGAATAGACAAAAAGATCCGACAATTTTCACCATACTTTTGTCTAAATTTATCATGATATTAGTAAATTTTACATGTGGAATTGACCCAAATCCTAATATTGAAAAATAAATGATACGTCATCTTATTTTTTTGGTTATAAAATGGATGGTGCAAATAAAGCTTGTTTGCCAAAATGAAAAGTAGAGACCCTAAATTGTGAAATTTTGCTTTTCATTGTCATATACACCACTAAAGATTGGCACTAGATTCAATGTAACAAAAAGACTTCTGAAGGGGAGGGGAAGAAGAAGGTGGCAAGGAAGAGGGGTTGGCAGTGATGGTGGGGCTAGCTTCTGTGATGGTGGGGTGCTGCTATCTCGATGCAAAGATTAATTGGGAGGGGGAAAAGGAAGAAAGGGGGGAGGAGAAGGTTGAAATGTAGGGGTTGGTGGTGATAGTTGGCAACTCTTGCAATGCAGGTTATCATCAATTTGCCATGATGGTAAAGGAGAAAAAAAGAAGAAAAGGAGGGCAAGAGAAGAAGATCGACGTTGGTGATGATGGATGCGATCCGCATATACTATATAATTATCATGTGATATTTGTACCAAAAGAGTTTTGTTTAGAACTTTCTTCACTATGGTCTATAGATGGAGCATAATATTGCTAGTTAAAAGTTTAAACTCATAAAGTATCTTATTACATTGTATTCATAGCTTAAAAACATACTTAAATATCTTATATGATTTTTAAAATTTTAAATCGTATAGAAGATTTTTGATTTTTTATAATCATAATTTTTAAATTCTTTTACTTTTATTATGATTCAAAATTTTAAATTATTTTATATTTTATGTTAATTTTATTTTAGGAGTTTTTCCAAGAAATGCATTTTTTGAGAATATGTTGGATATTCAACTAAGAGATGCACCTTTCTTCTCCAGACTTATCTTTATGAAAAAATGTAGCCCCTTCAATATTAAAAAGATGTATGGAGAGAAGTTTGTAAAGCATACATCTCTAGCTAACTTATTCTTTTCAAACCTATAAAAAAGGGTCCATAGGGTTGTCTAAGTGAAGGAATAAAAAAAAAGAAGATTGAGAGAACTCCCATTATATTTACCCCTCATGTTTTAAATAGAAGTATTAATCCCTTTAGTATTTTGGTGTAGATTAGCTTGTATTCGCCTAGTATTGTCTTATTGATGGCGCATCTTAAGATGATTATAAAACAGTTTGATGTATATGTTGGAAAAATTAATGGCACACACGCCCCTGCCAGTGGGCGCCCGCTGGGATATCCATGAAATAATCACTGGCTGGCCACACCCGCATTACGCAGATGGGTGCGAGCACCTGCTAGTCGCGAAATATTTGTGGGCTGGCTGCGTCCGCATTCCACGGATGCGTGCCAGCACCTGCTGGCTGCGAAATAACCGCAGACGCGTCCGCAAAAGACGCGGATGTGTCCGCAAAAAGACCAAAAGACCCCTGCTTTCTTTTATTAGGCCAACGCCTGAACCCTACAAATACCCCTCATTTTTCTCGTTTCTGGACATGAAAAAATAAAAAAAAATACAGAAAAAAATCTGAAGAAAAGTTCTTTCCTCTCTTAACCACTTCTGATTTTTATTTTTTCACTTTTATTAAGTATATTTTATTTTGTTCTTTTTATTTCGTTCTTTGCTGGATTTGCAAATTCGATCGGATTCGTTTTGGTTTCTTTCGAGACGTACCGAAGAAAAATCTTTTGGATCATCGTATCTCTGAGAAAGATTGCCGGAAGACCCGTACGTGGGGGTAAACACTTCATTGGAATAGCATCTATGTGCTTCGACCTGCCTTCAATCAGGCTATTTCCTTTTACTTTTATTTCAAATTTAATATTAGTAGATATGTACCATTTGTAATTTTATGATTTAAATTTATTAAATAAATAGATTTATTTTATGCTAAAATAGATTTTTTTTCTGCAAAAATAGATTTATTTTGATGCCGAATAATATATATATATTATTCCTTTTAAGATTTTCTATTAATTGTAATTATAGATTTATTTGCTTATTTAAATGATATATTGCTATCAATCCAAAAAAGTGTTTGATTATCTTTTTTGTTAGTAATATATAATTCATTAAATTCTTTATTACAATTGTGAGATATTAAAATTTAATTATAATAATCATTTTGCTAGCACAAAATTAGTAATTAATTATTCTAATAAGGTAATAAATCATTCTAATATATAATTCATTGAATTGATATATTAAATCTTAATTAAAATAATTTTTTTGCTAGTACAAAATTAGTAATCAATTATTCTAATAAGGTAATAAATTATTCTAATATATAATTTATTGAATTGACATATTAGAT
>JAOXJJ010000069.1:14707242-14721336 GCA_025769935.1 Phoenix roebelenii | reverse complement strand
AAACAAGAGAAACAATCCAAGTAGAGAGAGAAACAAGATAGAGAAACAATCCAGGTAGAGAGAGAACAAAAGAGAGATAGTTATGTAGGGAGAAAAAGTCCAATAGAGAGAGAGAAAACCAAAAGAGAGGAGAGAGAGAAGAGAGATGGCTCTCTTCTTCCAAAATAGAGGAGAGTCGTTCTCTTCCTCTCTTCTTTCGAGATCAAGGTGGTGTTCAAGGCAGCCCGCTCTGGTGGCGGCAGTGGCTCATGGCGGTCCTTCGGCCGCAGCCTTGCTGGCGACAATGGTTGGCCGAACGGTTGGCAAAGGAAGAAGAAAGAGAAAAATTGAGAAGGAACATGCATTGATTCATGATAACTCGGCCTAGATCATGACCGATCTCCTTGACCGATGGCCACATGAACTCAGGGCACTCGGGAGGTGGTGAAGCTCGGTCAAATCCGGCGGTCGACGATGGTAGGGCTCTAAAGAAGAAGCCGAAACAGGGCACCCTTATTTTAGACGAAAATCCAGCGACATGTTGGCACTATTCAAGGCAAAACATGGCTGGATGACCAAAAGAAGAAGAGTTTTGGAGTGGCTTGGGTCTTACCTCAGCCCGACGAAGATCCGACGAGGATTGAAGGAGAAGATTTGGAGAGGCAAACTTAGAATTGGTGGCGATTTTTGACGATTCTAGCAGTGAAAATCAGAGGAGGGGGAGGAGAGTTAAATAGGCAAGATCTCCAAGCTCGATTTGAACTCGGACTGCCCTTAGAAAACCTCCATTTCCGCCGAAATCGGAGAGGAAGAAGACTCCCATCGGAGCCTTCTTCTCTGCCTGGACCGTGCCACTGTGCACAGTCAGGCTGGGCCGGCCCATGAGCCTCAATTATTTTTTTTTGGGGGGTTATTACAGGTCAAACAACAGTCAATTAAAGGACTTGTCGACTTTTGCTCTACCAAATGTTTCAAAAGATTTTGATAGCCTGACTAGTATAGCAAGAGTAAGATATGAGTTGCCATATCTGTCTCAAGAAAAAAAAAGAAATTTTAGTTGCTATAAAAACAAACAATATCATTGTCCTTTTGTCAATTGATTCTGAAGTTGAATTTTTTTTTAAGAAAAATAAATCTTATGGTGGTAGTTAAGATCTGGTGACATCCAAAGCTTGACCACACGCTATTTTTAAGAATCAACAATCTTTGGGAAGAAAGGAAGTACGAAACATTGTTTCAGATGTGTCAGGCAGGCGATTATAATTATAGCTCCATCTTAGATCTGGCAGAATGCAGTTTACTGTTCATCTGATTAGTATAGATTGCTTTCCAAAATATCCAACCACCTCTCTTCGTTAGAATCGAAGCAAAGAAGCCTTCCAAGTGTCCTTATAGCTAATGGCAATCCTCTGCACTTGGTGACAATCTTGTTGCAGATTTCTTCCAGGTTTGCATGTGCATTAGGATCTTGGCCTTGGAAAGCACATTGCTGGAATAACCACCAGCTTTATAATCATTCAAGCAAGACCGTAGGGGTTCACCCAAAAAAACAAGATGGTAGGGGAGCATTGTCTCCATGATTGTAGCAACTGATTTATTTCAAGTAGTCACTATGATTTTTTACTTATTCGGACGCCAATTAAGGGAATTTTTTGATCCGATCGAGGAGAAGGAAGATTTTCTTTAATCCGTTCAACTCGAATTTTTCGAAAGATACTTTTAAGCACTAAAATATATTTTCTCCTTAATTCCTTTCTTAAAGTTTCATGAAGATCATTTAATTAGTCTAATCACTATTCTTTGTATCATTATGGACTTAAAAATTGCTTTGCAACCACATCAAAATTTTCCAACAAATAGAACCATCACCTTAAGGCCTGTTTGGAAGACTGATTAGGAAGAGGAAGCATAGAGAGAGGAAGGGTGCAAGAGAGGGAGAGAGAGAGAGAGGACAGAGGGTCATGGGGCTCAATCCCTCCGTCGCCCTTCTCGACCTATCCCACTGGATTTTCTCAAACAGATCCTTAAATTAAAATATTAACATCCTGCATCATTATTATAAATAAGTTATGCAAGTATGTTCTTACCAATTCAGCCAAAGTACATACAGATTATGGGAATGACTGACAAATTATTCTCGTTGCTGTTATACTTTATAACAACAACTCAATTATACTCCTTGCCAAATGCATCAGCCTCATGTGAGTAAGAGCTAATTGGTGGTGGCCTCATGGTATGATCATACGGCCTCTATCCATCTGCCTCTCTCAAATGGAGGGCAAATAGATACCTTGGGGATGTCATCAATACCTGCTCCTTGCTTTCTATCCATCATATTCAAGTCTGTATTTGTTTCGTTTTATATCCAATATAGGACCATTCTAAAACACCAAAATTTTGAATTATTTAATTAATAAATCGACAATAACCTCTTTTGCTCATTGATATATTTTTCAGCAGAGTTTGGCGGCTCTAATAACTCCAATTTGAGAGATAAGGCAGGAGGCCTTTTTATAATTATCTAGGTCCTAATATTTGAGAGGCATCCATCAAAATTTGGATATAAAACCTTTAATTGCTACAAAGAGAGGTACAACCACCAGAATAAGCCCTTGCTCATTATCGTTAGGTGTTAGATCTTTGATTACGAGGAAAAGGAAAATATCAAATTGACCAAGATCCATTTTTGGGTCATTTCTTGGTCAATATAATTTGCCATAATTTCTTCGATCCCTATTTTATGTGTCGACCAACCTCATTCATAGGAAGAGTTCTTTCTTTAGGCAGAGATCTATCTCATTAGTCTATTCTCATCTACAGCTGAAGAAGCGATGAACCTGTGGTTGTACCATTTGTTTAAGATATTCCTTGTATATCCGGAATATCAATGCATTATCGGTTAAAACTGGAGCAACTTGCCTCCAAAATCAAGAAATTTCTGGTGTTTTTGGATTAATGAAAGCTTAACATGTGAAGTCAGAACTCACATTTAAGGGGTTCCATATTAGCCAAACACCAAGCACTTCCTTGGTTCCTGAGATCAATGCCATGCAAGTTAGCTTTAATCCGTTTAAGACGAGCTTCGTAGAGCCCAAGCCCTTCCAATTAATACGTCCCAAGAGTGAAAGGTGGTGACAATAATGGAGCCTTGACGAAGAATTTCTTACTACCATATCAGTAATTGACACCTAGAAGAAAAATTCTACTCCCTATTGCTCTTTGGTTGTTTCCTAATCCAAGTATAATTTTACAGGGAAACAAAAGAGAAACTCCTAATTGTAGTTCCTGCCTCAGCTTCATCAAACCTTATTTAATTAATCTTAAATATGAAAAACGGATATACTAAAATATAAAAAATAAAAAATAAATTGAAATATAGAAAATGAAAAAAACACAAAAATAGGGATAACTTTATAGACTTTTGAAGTGCGACGTATCTATAGAGAGGCTAATAATATTGCTGATTGGGTAGCATTATATGTAGCTAATTATATAGAATCGACATTGCAGATAGCTGTGACAGACATTCCACCTGAGCTTTTTGATATATATATATATATATATACACACACATATTTGCTCTAGATTAGATTAAATAAATTTGATTTATCCAAAATAAAAAAAGGAGCATTAGGAATGCATCTAATGATGGGCTTTGGCCTACCATAAAAAGAGGAAAGCAACAACTTTCCTTTGGTGCTTGGTGAAGAACGCAACAAACGAATACTTTTTGACAACTGATCGTATTAGACAGATGAGGATGGGACGAGTGAGCATGGCCAGCGTCATCTTTCCGCTTAGCGGTCAAGGTAACAAAGGGGAAAAGAGGTTCAAAAAACAAGGGAGCAAAATAGGTTTAAGTTAATGACCCAGTTTTTGGAAGATTTTTCCTTCTCGCTTAAAAAAAAAAATTGCCAATGTTAATGACTTGATGTACCGCCCTTGTCTTATCCCCCGTCAAAAGTTCATGATGCAATCCAATTCCCCGGTGGAAAATGTTAAGAGTCTCATGGCAAACTTCCCATTTTGTTTCCTTGGACAGGATTTATACCATTTCTTTGTGAAAATTTAACATCTAGTCCCTTGTTTGACTTTCATTTTATGTTTATATCATGACATTTAGCATTTTATATTTAGTATCATATACTATTAGACCATCACTGGGCACAAAGTTACACCTGTTCTGGGCAGGGAAGTATGTTGTCTTGTATAACTCTATGTAGTTTGTAGATAGCCCTACGAGGTTTAGGGAGGATCAAATGTGCATCATTTTTTCCTCATATATGAAGAGATTTTTTTTTTCTTCATATTTTGAACTTGTGACACCCCGCTCATAATAGAACCATATTATTGTTACGCCAAGATCCAACCTCGCATGAATCAAAAGATGAGAATATAAATTTTAGTCAACAAGAATGAACATGAAATGACATTTGAACAAAAGTTGGAACTATCATTATTCTAATCATATATAATCTCTCACCAAAAAAAACATATATAATGACAAATCAATAATTATGTATAAAATATGTTGGTCATGTTAAAGATTATGTATGAGATTTAATCATATAGAATAATTGGTGAGAGAGAAAAGAGTATAGATGATTGGAACCAAAATTTAATGGCTTAGCCCGGCGGAAGTCTAGTAGCGGGTTTTAGAAAGGAAAGAAGTTTCCTTTAGATATGTTAATATGATTAAAAAAGTAAACAATAGAGCGCTTACAGATATAAGAACTACTTGTGGTAATACTAATGAGTTTCTAATCATAATAGTGTTGACCTAAAGGTTTGATTTTGATAATAAAAAATATTTAAATATAAACTTACTAATCATGTGCGTTTAGAGTACTTAAAGATGTATACAGGAAGCAAAAATAATCCCAAAATAATTTGACTAGTTGGAGATGCAATTAACTTAAAATGTCGAAGTTAGAGAAGACTTTACAAGCCATATTGAAGTTCTGGAGTAGAGGAGTTGACCACAACACATATAGAGTCAACCCTTGAATGACTACAGGTTAGACAAAAGACTATATTTTGGAAGGGTCTCATAAGTCGACCCCAGTATCACTCGAGTCGACCCCAGTATACTAGAGAAGACTGGCATGTTCCCATAAGTTGAATCTAGCAACTCATGAGTTGACCCTAGAACAATCTTAGGAGAAAGAAAGAATGTAATAAAAAAACAACCTTTTTGCAAGTCGAGCTAAGCAGCACAAGAGTCGACCTCTACCAAGCACAAGTCGATTCTAGGATCAGCCAAGTCAACCCTAGAATGGTCTCAAGTGAAAGAAAAAATATAATAAAAATTAGCTATTTCTCGAGTTGACCTAAGCAGCAGAAGAGTCGACCCTTGAAGATTACTAGTTGACCTCTCAAGAACACGACTAGACCCCTCTATATTTAACAGTTCAAATGGCTAGTTTTTCCACAAGTCTAGAATAGAATTTTTCATCTCTAACGACTATTTTGGCCCCTCCAATTGTTAGAAACTGTTTTCCAACCTCTTCTAGAGGTATAAATGCATTAAATACAAATTGGGACACAAAAAAGGAAAGGAAAAAGGAATATTAAGTGCCATTAAGTGAGATTCAAGAGAACTTCAAGATCACATCCACATACTCTTGAGAACAATCAATTAAGCATTTAAGTCAAGCTTCCAAGTATTCAAGAAGAGCCTCTTCTGTTTCCTACATGCATATCAGTGACGTTTAATTTTTGCTCATTAATGAGCTTTATATTTTGTTGTTTTATTGATTGTAATTCATTTTTGTGTGTAATAAGTTTCAAGTGGTTTGAAACTTGGAAAAAAGGTCTACGCAAACCTTATATTAGATTGTAATTTATAATCAAACCTAAGGAATGCCATGATTGGGTTGGTTTTGGTTGATTTTTAGAGAAAATCAACTAAGTTTGATTGTGAGTCTAGATAAAACAATTGAGTTGTAATCTTGGACAGATTATAGTAAATTTTCAAGAAGGGAGTCTTAAGGAGTGGATGTAGGTACCGAGTTTAGCACCGAATTACTATAGAATTTTATGTTTATTGTATTTGTGTTATTCTCATTGTTGCATTCATTCCTTTAAATTTATAGTTACATATACCTATCTTAGTTCACTATACAAATACTTTAAACTTGCTATTTTTGATGTACATTGTTGTAATTTTTTTAAAAAAACTCCTAATTCACCCTTCTCTCTTAGGTTGCATCGTTAGGCAACAAATAGGTTTATATCAAGAATTTGCCCTAAGTCTTTATCTTTTTATATTAGTTATGGTTGAGTTTGCTAGGCATATTTAGGATGATATTCTATGGTACATACCATTTGCTGATGATACAGTCTTAGTGGATAAAATTAAGATAACAATTAATCAAAAGTTGGAATTATAGAGGAGTACATTAGAATCCAAGGTTAGGTAGGACCAAGATAAAATACATGAAATCCAATTTTAGTAAAAATAAAAATAGAGATAATGTGGAAAAATGAAAATTGAAGTTTATGAAGTTTCTAAAGTAATCGTTTTTGGTATTTAAGATAAATAAAGAAGGAGAGATTGGGAAGAATGTTATACATAGAATTAAAACAAGTTGGATAAAATAGAGAAGTACAACTGCATATTTTGTGATTGTAAGATGGTTGCCAAGTTGAAGAGAAAACTTTATAAGATAACCATACAACTAGCTGTGCTTTATCATATAGAATGTTAGATAGTTAGAAAACAATATGTTTACAAGATGAGTATGGCCAAAATAAAAATGTTGAAATGAATGTGTAATAACACAAAAAAAGCTAGAATAAGAAATGAAGTCATTTATAAAAAAATGGAGGTTGCATCAATTGAGGTAAATTGAGAGAATGATTTAGATGGTTTGTATATGCACGACATAGACTAAGGGATGCACCATATCAAAGAATTGTTTGATACATGTAGAAGGAAATAAGAGGGGAAGAGGTGGACCGAAAATCATATCAGATGAAATGGTAGGAAAGAACTTGATAAATCAACATATTTCAAAAAGCATTGCCCTAAATCGAGTAAAACAGAGAAGAATGGTTCATGTAGCTGACTCCAACTAATATATGATCAAGGTTCAGTTGAGTTAAGCTAAGCTAAATTGTGTTCCAATATGTATAGCAAACCTTGCTAGTATTATGACTTCCCCATCTCCCTAATAAGTAGCATCAAAGTTGATGGATGATGATTTTGAATAACTCTTTAAGCTATTAAAATGTCGGAATTGGTATAGTGAATGATATTGATTCTGGACAACTTTTCAAGCCATTAAGATGTCAGAATAAGTGTGACCACTATAAAAAAATCAGGTATTGTCAATGCTTTTTATTGCCTATACCGACGCTTATAAGCGTCATTAGTTTTATTACTAATACTTTATAAAGCGTCGCAAAAGCGTCGGTAATGTAAGTATTTAAAAAAAAATTATCGACGCTTTTAGAGCGTCGCTAACTGTCGATGCTTATAAGCATTGGCTTTTAGCGATGCTTATATGCATCGCTAATTGTCGATGCTAATTAGTGTTGCCCATTGTTGACGTTTTTATGCATCGGCTAATAGCAATGCTTAATCGCGTCGTCAATTAGCGATGCTGAAAAGCGTTGCTAATATTTTTTATAACAATGCTTTAAATTATCATTATAATTATTTTTTAAAAAAAATATTTTAAAAGATTTTAAAACTCTGTATACATGTATGTGCTAAACATATACTCAATAAAAGTCATATTATTACATAATCAAATAGATTATTCAAAATATTCATATTGTCAAATATGATTATATTTACATTGTTAATTGACATTTATATTATACTTCAAAAAACATAAAAAAAATATACATATAAAACTTCTAAATAAATAGTCTAAGAGCTATTAAGGGTCGATGACATTATCTTAGTCCGTGCAGCATCCACTTTATTCAACAAATCATGCTCGTCTTCTTTATATTTTTTTCCATCGTAAAGATCTACATATTCGATACGATTCTTGGTTAACATTTTTACCACAATATAAAATACAGTCATTCGGACAACTGTGTATCTTCTCGTATTCAAAATTCAATTCTTTTACTAGTTTCTTGGCTTCATAAGAAGATGATGGCAAAATAACACCTTTCGAAAATGCATCTTTTAATAATTGAAGCAACGTAGTGAAAAACTTGCTAGATCACCTATTTAAATATTTCAAATGAAATAAATGTATAAGAAAAAAATCTTCATAAAATATTTACAACCTGAATATAGTTCTTGATCACAATCTTTTACCAAGTTATGATACCGAGCTGTGTCATCATTAGATGAATATATTGGCTCCTTAGCATGCATGGAATCAGTAAATGTATGCTCATCATCTATTGCAGTTGCTTCTTGTCTCCTATTGAAATCTGTTAAATTTCTAATACCATATCCAAGAGCATCTCTAAGTAAGTTCTTTATATCATCTTCTCCTATATATATTTTTTTCTTGTTACTCGATCCAAAACTAGAGGTGTATTCTAAAAAGGAGGGTTAGTTATATAAAGACGGCAATATGGACTCTCCATGAAATACCCATTCAATATAATTCTTTAAAAACTATTGCATACCAGATGTTCCTCAATAGTTTTTGGAGCGAGAGAAGAACTATTTATATATTTTCGATATGGACATAAAATCTTTCTATTCATATTAGATTTTTTTTGGTACAATATATTAGAATTTTCAAAAGCAAATTTAATGAAATTCTGAACTCCATCCAAATATTTGTTACTGGATCTCAACTTATTTATCCAAATTTTGTCCATTTTATTAGAATACTGATTGATCTGCAACTTATCTAAAAAACATAAACAAAATTAGGGTATGAAGATGGATGGCATAAAATTTATTCAATGAAAAGATCAAAGAAATGGATGTTAATAAACATGTGGTTGGTTGGTCTGATGATAATGTGCCTTATATGTCTTATTCAAATGGGCTCTATCTTTGTCCTTCGGTTTTTCTAAGCTATTGCTATTGTTCTTTTCTTGTAAACTACATCAATTCAATATCATACAGCATGAAATAGAAGAACAGCATACATATCCAAATTTCAATAACATATTATCATTGTATATGTGAACAATCCAAAATTCAATGCTATCCATGAATGCACAAAATCCAATAGATACAATCCAATATTAAAGCTGATCATTTTAATACAATCCAATCAAAATACGATATCACTTTGAACACATTCTGGATTGGAAAAACAGCAGGGTCGAAATAGTCAAGGTACCATTATAAGCAGAATTTCTTCTTTATCACATTATCTTGCCCTTTTAGTTTAGTATTTGGTACAAAAATACGTTGAGTTAGACTTTTTCTTTTGAGATACATTGCACGATAGTCTTCAATGAAAATTATTTAACTATAATAAAAAATTCCAATCAAAGAAAAGTAACTATAATATGATACCTTTGCCGATCTAGGACTATATAATTCCAAAACCCTCCAAAAATGGGAGAGAAAACCAGTACTGATCAATTTTAATAGAATAGCAAAAGAAGAAGAGGAGGGGAGAGCAATAGCTAAAGCTAAGGACAGGAGGCGCCGAAGAGGGAGGAGGAGAAAGAAACCTGTGACGGGCGAAGGCAGAGCTCGATTGGGGATTGGGGTTGGTTGATTGGCGCCATAGGGGAAAAGGGGGCCAAAATGATCATGATGCTAGGTCTGGTTGGTCGAGGATTGGGATTTTTGGGGTGGACTTAGCCTCCGACGATGCTTATAAACATCGTCTTAGGTTCTAGGCTTCCGACGATGCTTATAGGTATCGTCTTAGGTCCTAGGTTTATGGTGATTACGACGATGCTTTTAAGTGTTGTCTGGCTTCTTTTTTCTATTTCCTTTCGACGATGCTTATAAGTGTCGTCTTAGGTCCTAGACTTTCAACGATGCTTTTAAGTATCGTCTGGCTTCTTTTTCCTATTTTCTTTCGACGATGCTTATAAGCATCGTCTTAGATTAGTGTTTAGACCAAGTTTAGTGGAAGTTAGTGTTAGGGGGGTTAATGCGTAGGATTCCTACGACGCTTTTAAGCATCATCTGGCTCCTACCCTCATTTTCTTGCGACGACTCTTATAAGAGTCATCTTAAATCAATTCTTGGCTTCCGACGATGCTTATAAGTATCGTCTTACTATTTATTTTCGACGACACTGATTAACGTCGTCTTAGTTTAATCTCTACCAATACTACTTAGAAATGTCGGCAAATTTTGGTGCCGGAGCCAAAATTACCGATGCTTTTACCTAGCATCGGTATATATATGTCGGCATTTTTCTATTTTTTGGTAGTGGAAAAATGGCATTAAGGATCACAAACTCTATACATTCTAGTGGATGATTGAACACTTCAACTCTCAACTGCAACTAACTTCAATTTTACATTCAAGATCATGTCCTATACCTTATTAAGTGGGTTCACCAACTAAATTATGTACCAAGCTTCTAGGGATAAATCAAGTCTTGTGCCTCTCTCCGTTAATGTCCATCCTCCTTTTTTAGGACTATTAACCAGAACACAATATGATTTCACTATTAATCGAATATGGCTGGTTCATAAAGCTTGCATTCTTTTATCACTCTACTACATCAACATATCATATTTATATGGCACAAATAAGTTTATTAGATATCGTACCCTCATTAACACTCATTGTTGATCTCAAATTCTTGGCTTTGAGAGCTCTGGATGACAACCAACTTCTAGTTGAGAAAAGGGACAAAATGGAAAAAAAGAAAAACTTTAGAAAAAGTCTGGGTCTTCAACAAGGCCATCATTTAGCGGAGGAATTTTTTATCACCTCGTTGAATTCAATAGAAACTATTGCCCAATGAAGCAACCCAAGAGGGAGGGGGTGAATTAGATTTTTCAAAATTTTACCGATTATATGCAATGAAAAATTTACTTTCGAAGGTATATATATGATGTGCAAAGACAAGTATAAGTAGTGAATAATATAAAAAATAAAATGCACAAGACAAACAATCAAGACACCACAAATATAGAACTTGTAGTGGTTCAGTGCCAAATCCAGCATCTTCATTCACTCTCCAAGCTCCTTACTTAAAAATTTCAATCCGCCAATCATCCGCAAACAATTCCAAACGTTGGATACCACCAACCAAGAGTCCTAGCTTTACCCAAGCTAGCCACTCGTTTCCAAGCACAAGTAAGCTCTATACACTTTGTTTTAAGATATGGATCAACATACCCCTAAGTTTGAGCACAATGGAAACTTGTCACTCACTAGTACAAATCAAAATGATGAATGAACCATGAGTACAATAATTGCTCCTTAATGAGTAGAAATAAAACCAATAAAGCCCTTTTGATATACTGTGAGAAGCTCTTTTTGATGTGCACTTTAGGTGGAGATCTTTAATTAATGCTTTTGAAGTAATGGTTGAACTTATATATAATCTTTCTTAATGATTGAGGCTTTTGTGCTTTTAATGTGCTTAATCTCTCAACACATAGCATGTTTCCTTTGCTTTTAGAAGCTCTTTTATGAAGAAGAGGTGCTTGAGAGTGAATTTTAGCCGTTGACGACTGTTAGAGAGTGGTTGGAATGCATTTAATGCCCTTTGTTTATGCTGATAGGTTTGACAAAATAGAGGTGCCAATCTTAGGGTCCATTCCTAAATGGATGAGAACACTCTATTTCCACCTGTGGCATATTAGGAGTCAACCCTAAGGTTGACTCTTTCTCTATGCCAAGCAAGCCAAACAATTTTCAAGTGCTAGAGTCGACCTAGGGGTTGACTTGTAAGCTTCTAGGATCGACTCTTGATGCTTGGAAAGTGGCAATCTCTTTATTTCGATTGGTGGGCACCAAGGGTCAACTCCTGGCTAACTGGAGTCAGCTCCTACATTGTAGAAGCTTCTAAATAACTTCCAACTTATCTCCAACTTTGAGAATTTCTTCCTTTGAGCTTTCCTTATTTTTTTAAATGTTCAAGCTGTTGCGGGATGAAAGCACTCACCCTTTGATCATACTATTTCCTTTTCTGGATCCAAACTGCGGAAAGACGAATCGAGAAGAAGTAGTAGAGAATAAAATCAAACAATCACAAAGATAACAATTTTACGTGGTTCACTCCAATAAGGGTTACGTCCACGGAGGCCACACACACAAATTCAATATATTCAGCAAAGGGTTACAATGATCTCTCTTCCCCGTTGGAGATTGCACATCTGGATCTTACAAGAGAAATCCAAACCTTCTAGGATTTACAAGAGAGATAGGACTCAAAAAGAAAACTCTCTACGGCCGCTCTTTTATCTCCTAGGATTCACAAAATAAATCCTATTTATAGGTTTTCAATACATAAGAAAACTTTCCTACGAAACCCTAAGTCAAAAAAGCCCATCTTGCCACCGTTTCAATCAATCCCGTGATCAGGAGTCGACTCTTCACTTTCAGAGGTCGACTTCTGATAAGCTCGAGTTGACTCAAACATCCTCGGGTCGACTTCAAGTATCAGCACCGAAGACTGGCACGCTCTGTCTTTCTGAGAGATTCGACTCCTTCAACCTGAAGTCGACTCAAGCAGACCTTGAGTCGACTCCTACAAAGCTGAAGTCGACCCCTGCAGGACTGGAGTCGACTCCTGCAAGCAACGCCAAAAACAACTCTATATTTCTTCACTGTGGCAAGATGCGAGTCGACCCTCTCATCCCTAGGGTCGACTCAATCTTCATATGAGTCAACTCCTAGATGCTAGGGGTCGACTCCATTCAGTTGGCACAAACTTTTTTTAAAGCAAACTTAAGTCAAATTCAATTGCATTCGTTTCGAGTTTCGAGGCACATTTTCTTAACAATCTTCCACTTGCCGAGAAATAAGCCTGAAGCAATCGTAACCCCATCAGCAACATGATCTCCAATCATTCTCTGTGTGTGAACCTCTGTCTTCATTTCTAACTGTGAAGACCAACAGAAGATGCACGGATGTGCAACTTCTCAAGAGTAACCACCTTTGTCAATATATTTGCTGCGTTGTCCATTGTATGTATCTTCTTTAGCCGAAAAAGATCTTCTTCGAGGAGTGACCGAATAAAGTGATATTTGATATCAATGTGATTGGTCCTTGAGTAAAAAGCAGCATTCTTTACTAAATGTATAGCACTATGGCTGTCGCTATACAACTTCGCATCGCCTTGCTCCATGCCAAGCTCTTTCATCAAATCTTGTACCCAAACCATCTCCTTACTTTCTTCAGTAAGAGCAACGTATTCGGCCTCGGTCGTAGACAACACTACAATCTTTTGTAGTTTTGAAACCCATGAAATTGCAGCACTTCCCAGCGTGAACACATACCTGGTAGTACTCTTTCTGGCATCAATGCCTCCAGCCATGTCAGAATCCATAAAACTATGTAGGCAAATATCAGAACCACCATAGCATAGTCCTAAATCTTTGGTTCCTTTCAGATACCACAATATCCACTTCACAGCTCTCCAATGCTCCTGGCCTGGATCGCTCATGTATCTGCTCACCACTCCCACTGCATTGGCAATATCCAGTCTCGTGCAAACCATGGCATACATAAGGCTTTCGACCGCTGATGAGTAGGATACATGCTTCATCTCATCTCGATCATCCTGCATAGTAGGACACTCCTGCTAGGATAACTTGAAGTGTGTGCCCAGCGGAGTATTCACAGCTTTAGCTCCGTCCATATTGAACCGCTTCAGCACCTTATCAATATATTTTGCTTAAGACAACTTCAACGTTTTAAGCTTCCTATCCTTGCTGATACGCATCCCAAAAACTTTCTTGGCTTCACCCAAGTCCTTCATTGAAAACTTCAGGGATAATTGTTCCTTCAGTTTCACAATCTCTCCCATGTTGGTACTTGCCACCAACATATCATCTACATACAGAAGTAGAATGACATATGAGTTCTTCAATCCTTTGAAGTAGCAGCAATGATTACCATTATACCTCTAAAAATCATTCTTCAGCATAAACTGATCAAACTTCAAGTACCACTGATGAGGCGCTTGTTTCAACCCGTATAGACTTTTCTGAAGTCGGCACACCCAATCTTTCTTCCCCTTCACTACATATCCTTCT
>JAOXJJ010000069.1:14667618-14707142 GCA_025769935.1 Phoenix roebelenii | reverse complement strand
AGCAAGTAATCCTCCATCTGCATCTTCCACACACCAAAGTTCTGTCCGTTGAATTTCTCTATCCTCAATCTTCCTTCGTCAGCCATTGAAACACAAGGAATGTAGCTCTGATACCAGTTGTTGCGGGATAAAAGTACTCACCCTTTGATTGTACTATTTCCTTTCCTGGATCCAAACTGCGGAAAGACGAATCGAGAAGAAGAAGTAGTAAAAAATAAAATCAAACAATCACAAAGACTACAATTTTACGTAGTTGATCCCAATACGGGTTACGTCCACGGAGGCCACACACAGATTCAATAATATTCAGCAAAGGGTTACAATGATCTCTCTTTCCCATTAGAGATTGCACACCTGGGTCTTACAAGAGAAATCCAAACCTTCTAGAGTTTACAAGAGAGATAAGACTCAAAAAAGAAACTCTTTACGGCCGCTCTCTTATCTCCTAGGATTCACAAAAAAATTCTATTTATAGGTTTTCAACACATAAGGAAACTTCCCTACGAAACCCTAAGTCAAAAAAGCCTATCTTGCCACCGTTTCAATCAATCCCGTGATCAGGAGTCGACTCTTCACTTTCAGCGGTCGACTTCTGATAAGCTCGAGTCGACTCGAACATCCTTGGGTCGACTCCAAGTATCAGCACCAATGATTGGCACGCTTTGTCTTCTTGAGAGAGTCAATTCCTTCAATCTGGAGTCGACTCGAGCAGGGCTGGAGTCGACTCTTGCAAGCGACCCCAAAAACAGCTCTCTGTTTTTTCACTGTGGCAAGATGCGAGTCGACCCTCTCATTCCTGGAATCAACTCAAGCTTCATATGAGTCGACTCCTAGATGCTAGGGGTCGACTCCATTCAGTTGGCACAAACTTTTTCAAGCAAACTTGAGTCAAATTCAATTACAGTCGTTTCAAGTTTCGAGGCACATTTTCTCAACACAAGCTTCCAAGGTTTCTCTGAAAAATAACTTAAACTGCTCTAAAACATACAACCATTAGTAACATATTCAATTATTTTATAATCATCAATATCAATTTCTTGGGTCAACAGAAACAAATATTAGCCTGCAGTTCAGGGATGCCGGTAGTTCAGTTTTCTCATTTTCTCATTATCCATTATTGCTTTCTTGGGTATCCCCTCCATGTGGATTGGTGAAATAGATTCAGATCAGTTTGGTTAGGGTTAGAAGACAAGCGGTCGTTATCAAGTGGGTTTTGGATCACTATAGAAATACATCCATGCAGTTTGGGCATTTTCATCCTTTGCTTGCTGTTATCAAGCAGTTTTTGTAGTTACTAAATTTTTTCATAGCTAGCGATGCTTTCAGAGGGGCAAATCAGCCTACTAATGCTTTAGGATTTCTTGGTATTTCTTCTAAATTCATCTCAAAGAATAAGAGCTCTGGCGTGGACTGGTAACGCCGAAGCTCAATTTTTTGATTACTAGTTTTTCTGGTTTGTGTTTTCATTTCGTGCCTTTACTTCTGTATTTTAAAAAAAATTCCCTTACCGGTAAGGTTATTTTAACTCCTGAGGACAAAGTACTTCTCCATGATTCCCACGAACTCAAAATAAGTTGCACAAGAAGGCTAACTTAATACAGGACAACCACTCCATCTACAGAGAATGCTATAAGCTAAAGCAACAAACTGAAAACAACCCTATTAACTGGAAGAACGTGCATCTATAAGTCTCTAGCATTCCAGATTTTTTTTCGCCTAGAATGACCTTAGGATATCAACACAAGATAAAGGAACAAAGACAATTAACAAGGTGGTATTAAGATGCAGACCGCTCATTCAATAAGAAGCTACTTCTATCCAGTTCAACAATTTACTGGGGATAATACATGATAATATGGATACATAGGGAACATAGCGACCTTCTGCTGTTACTGGAAAAGCTCAAGCATAAACAACGATTGTACTCCTAATCTGATGTACAAAGCTTTCTGTCGACACAAGGCATGCGTTTTACCTGTCAACCGACAGAATAGTTTCTGGAACAATTAACACTGCTATGGTAAATTTACCCAATTCTGCTCCATATGCCACTTCCACAAAGAGTGCATTGATAGACTTGCCAATTCTCCCACCAATAAACTCATCCACCAATACAGTCTAAAGAATTGTCCTTCTATATCCCCTTCCAACATTGTAACTTTTCCGTGCAATAAATTTGATGCCAAAATGGTTGATACAGAACTGAACTAGTTGCACATTATCGGACTCGAACTAGGATGAGATCTCACCTCGTGATCATTAGTTTGCTACACTGCAGCATCCTAATCGACACAACTCAGCAAGTATCATCCAATTCTAGATCCACCTACACCTCCTTCCACCACTAACTCGTTACCAGTTGCTGCTATTTCCTCTATACCTGCCTGCACTAAAATAAACCACAATAGCAAGCACAACATCCAAAATTTACAGCTGCAAAGCTAAGTCAGGTTGTTGGGTGTCCTTGATTATGCCTGAGGAGTGATGAACAGGGGACCCAGGAAGCTGGAAACCAATGTTTAAATCTGGAGGACACATATCCTTATTTTGCTTCTGCTCAGTTTGTGGAACTAGACCTTGCCATGGAGACCGGCCATGAAGTCTTGATAAATCAGTTCCAACTAATTGGGGAAAAATAACCAATTCTTTGTTACGAACCTTAGATTCTTCATGGGCAACTTGGTTGGGTTGCCGGAATAAGTAAGGCACAGGTCTTGTCTTAAAATCTTCATGAATCCCTGAAGGTGAGTTGGGACTTGTCCAAGCAAAATTACGGAAGGATGCAGATCCTACTTGGTTGTTGGGAAGACCCCTACCAGCAAGCGCTTTAAACTCTGCTGAAGCTCCAATGGACATCCATGCTCGAGCAGCAGCAGCAGCAGCAGCAGCATTCATATTCTCTCTATCAGATGGAACATCCGCTGAAGAAAATTGTTTTGGAGCATCGATGTCTAAGTTTGAAATGTTTAGCTGGTTGGATACCTGGCCTGGCAAACCCACTAACCTCGCATTATTATTGATTCTCTGCTCCTGACTACCAATGGCAAGAAAGTTGCCTGCAGTTCCTGGCTGATGCTTGGAGATGAATCCCAAAGAAGTACTCAGTCTATTCCTATCAGAGTTCCCTGTTGCTTTCCCATTACCCAATCCATGGAAATCCATGCTCAAGACTTCATTTCTACTTTGAAATGCCACTGCTTCCGGCTGTTTTAGGTTTCCCGGTTGCCCCTGGTTCATGTGCCAGAAAATTATCTCAGGTGACCTTGTAGTCACAGCTTCAAAATGATTCTCTGGCCTTTGTGAAGCTGTTTCAACAGGAATGCTACTCACAGAGGTTGAATGGCACAGTCGAACTTTCCCCGAAACATTACCATAAGTCTTGGCAGAATTAACAGTTGCCCTATCCTTCTGTTGCTGTGCTGTAGCACTCGTGACACTAGGTTGGGTTCCAGCAGTAACACTGGACAAACCCTGCTTCAGTTCTGTAGTACTTTGATGACACTCTCTCCCCTTTACCAGTTCAGGTGCTTTATCCGACACACCAGTGGTCACCTGACTCTTAAGACCCAGCTTGATGTCCTTAGACTCACAATTCTGGGTGCCTTGCGATGCATCTTTTGCCTCCTTATCCTTTCTTGATGCCAACTTAAATTGAAAGTTTGAATTCAAACCTAGCTGCTGCTGGTTGTGTTTTTTAAGAGACAGAACAGGAGTTTGGAACGGTTCAAATTCCCCAACCCATCCAGGGCCAAATTTTACCCCAGCAGGTAATGCTCGCTCAATTCTCTTAGATGCTATTTCCCAGGCAATGGGCCCAAGAGAAGCACAAAAACAAGCCAAGCTCCTTGAATATGAGTAATCCGTGTGGAGTCCTACCTGATTCAGAAAATTTAGAACCACATGAGCACAAGAATGCAGAAGTAACCCATAAAGGTGATTATTCATTACATACAGCAACAAGCTGCCTTGCGTTGCTTTCAAGCACATCAAATACCAACTCAGGTTCAACCATGGGCGGTTGCTCAGATATATTGTCGTAAGTTGCACGCCGATTTTCATCAACCACTAGCAGCTTCCGCCCAAGCTTTGCAGGAGAACTCTTTGCTGAAAGAGAAACATAATCAGAGAGGTAATCTTTCATCATTCATCATGCCATATGAGTGGATTGAAGTGAAGAGGTGAATGACAATAGTAGATTTCCAGTCTGCTGGAAGTGTCAGTTCATATGTCATAAAGAATATAGATAATATGATTGCGTTTTTTTAATGCTAATTTGTGCTATCATTGATTAACAAAATCTTCTTATAGCGTTCTTCATGGTTCTACTAGGGATTATCATTACCCCTGCAGGGGTACAAATTGCCGTGCACCTTGCTTCTCTATAAATATGTAGCCAAGCAAAATGATAGGGCACCTCTGATAGTAGCATAGCCAGCAAATCAAATTGATCTGTCCTAATAAAGCCACAGATCACATCTCTTGGGAATATTGATAGAGATTCAAGCCAAGGTCTAAGTAAAGGAATGAGAAATTATCATGTTAGATCCAACAATTCAAACAAATTTCTAAACACTATCCTCCACAATGTCCAATCAATTAACTGGTTTTGATGCATGTTTAAAATTTTTGAGAAAACAGGTGCATGTCAAATTATGTTATTAAGTCCTCTCATGTGACATGTAGGCATCCGGAAGGTTTCAACTTTCATTGTAACTCATCCATCCAAAACTCAAATTTCAAGGTGGAAAGCCCTTAACCATCATACCTGAAAGTTCATCAGCCTTCTCTGATTTACTCTCACCCAGAAAAGAACTACCATCTGCAAACCCATTAAGAATGACAGGAGCCTCAACACCATTAGCTTGTGCTGTACTCAGTGCAGTGCCAGCATCCCCAGTGGACACAAGGGTGGCAGCAGAGGAGATGTCAGAACCAAGTGGCTCTTGTGCAGTTCTGGACAGGGACTTCATTAGCGGCTTCTTTTCATTGGGGATGAAATTAATTTTCTCATCAGATTTCCCCGCAGTTTCCGCACATTTACCATCAACTCTTAGTTTCTGAAATTTTTGTCCGGCCATGTCTTGTATAGTGCGTGCCTTTTCAAAACAATACAAAAATTAAGATTAGCAACATAATAAATGACTATAAACACAAATTGCTGTGAACAAGAACTATTTTCTGCTCTTGACATACTTGTCTAAAGTAAATGGTATCTGGTGCATTGTATTGCATGGCATTACTGCAAATTAAGAAGATATCATCCTGCATCCAAGACGAGTGAGATTAGGAACAAGATTTTCCAATTTAATAGTTGTTAAGTGCAAAAGGGTCATTTGTCCTCTTAAATACACAAACACAGAGACATGCACAGAGAGACAGCGGCAACTCAATCATTTTACCTATGCATCGCTTTGATTAAAAAGAAAAAAAACAATTTTGGAACAATTCTGTCATGGATATCAAATTTAATTCCCTTGAATCTCTTTCCCTTTTGAGTTTTCCCTCCTAATTATTTAGCAAATCCATAATTTGACCAGAGCCATCAATGTTCGTCTAAAAATACTGCAATTTTCACAATATGCAATTTAACATCGTTTACAATTCATGACTCTTACCTGTTGGATTGAGGTGCTTTTTGAGTTTTCCCTCCTAATTATTTAGCAAATCCATAATTTGACCAGAGCCATCAATGTTCGTCTAAAAATACTGCAATTTTCACAATATGCAATTTAACATCGTTTACAATTCATGACTCTTACCTGTTGGATTGAGGTGCTTTTTATGGATTCCTTTCATGAATGCTCTATTAGTTGTTTATGATTGACATGAAGTCATGAAATCACAAATTGAGTTTGTGTATAAGTTTGCAATTATCTGTTAGTTTGCTTACATAATAAATTCAGCTATTCAGTTGATTGGTCAATTAACTTCCTCAAATGAAACTTTCTCATGATCATACATATTTTTTTCCCTTCAGATGACTTGCCTATTTATAGCAAGTTTGGAACCTTTCCCGTTTGTACCCGAACTCAAGAGCCAGTTCTATGATCATGGAAGTCCATGATGGGCACAATGGCTGTGATTGGATGGGCCCAACATAGTACATAGGGCGGCATGTCTAGTGCTGCTAGGTTGGGCCTATCCAATCACGCCCATCGCACAGAACACGGACGGCCGTGATTGGCAACTGGCTTTCTCCAGTTCAGGTCTGGACTGAAGAGGATCCCGACTTTGAGAATTGCTGCCATAAACTTCAATTGCAACTCAAATATGTGCACATTGTCTTTGCTAGTTCAATTCTTATATGGTTTCAATTATTTACATTGTATATGCCACTAGCAATCTTAGTTAAATTCTGGCTTAGTATTTTTCATTTTCTCTGAAATAGGAGTTTATTCCTTTCCTTAATTGCAAGAAATTAGTGATTTGTTCTGTTTACACCTTTGTCAGCTTGTTTCCTTGAATTCTGCCTTAGCTTGCTCCCATAATTTCTTTTTAGTTAGATTAGATAATTATACATCTTATACATAATGCAACTAAATTAATCAGAGTTAAATTTATCATTCCATTTAGATTTCTTATAAATCCTTGGTATCACCAAAAGATATAGGTCTTTAAGATAAAATAGTATCAGAACATAACAGGCTAATATAGCAAGCTTTTAAAGAATATAGGAAAGTGGTTGGAATATTTTGAAACATATTCTAAATCAAATGAATGGGCAGCAGAAATTCCCAATTGAGATGAAAGGGAACCTTGGCTGAATTGTCAACAATGTTTTTATGCTCCTGGAAATTTGATTTTAGAATGTATCTAGCATACACAGGCCCTGGAACATAACTAAAACAACATTCAAAGGTAAAGAACAAAGACAATCTTCTTACATTGAAGGCACAGAACCATAACAGATACACATGAGATGCAGAAAGGAGAAACCTTGTCCTTTCAGTTATGATGGTCCCCCCTTAAGTGTAGAACATCAACAAGTACCACCTATCTTAACAGATGAAAATTGCAAGCATATCCAAGAGCAGGTCAAGGGGATATAAATACAAAACTGGTGTTGAAATGTTAAAATGGAAAATGAAGTATACCCTGTAATAATTCAAGACGGCAACCAGATATGCAACTATAGAAACACGTTCATGAAGAAAATTTAGATGCTGATTAAGATAAACCAAATGATATCTACTTTAAGGATAAGAGCCACCCATACTCCAGCTCTAATGTAAACTAAGCATATGGGGAATATGATGCAATAAATAAGAGAGGGAGCTAAATAGAGATAAGCTTCTAATAAAGATGGTACCAAATATAAAAATATTAAGTACTTCCATGAAGCTTGGGATCGCAACACATGAAAACAATTTTGAGGTGTATGCTCTTTGAAGAATGATCAAGTCAAAGTATCAGCAAGATGACCAGAGGAAACTTCTCTGTCGCGAATGCAAGTTTCTTATTAATATGGCAATGCCCATCCCCTCCATATCCTGCCAAGTGCCGTGTCAGCAAGGCATGAAACATGGCAAGTGCTAACCACTGACTGGCCCAGGCTATTATGGCAGAGGCACTCATATCCTTGTATGAAGCCATATTGTTGAATGCTTCAACATGTTCTTGTCTCTGGAAGGTTAAGACAATGGCTTGTCACACGTATCAAGGAGAATTAACTTGATCGGAGTTACTTATGTCACTTTCTAATTATTCAGCATTAATAAATGTGTATTGATTTACAACACCTATGTCCATTGTTTTTGCTAATGGAGTGTCATTCCAGTTGTAAACAACAGCAACTTGATATTTAATTAGAACACCAAATAATCATGATTGACCGCCATTTTGTTTGACATCAATACTTTGTCCGATACTCTTCTTCCAACATACTTGCTATAGCGTTTAACATTTTCACATAGTTCCAAACTTTTTTTTAGCTCTTCATTCTTTGCACTAGGTTTACAATCAAACAAGAGCGTACTTTCATGAAGATCAAAAACAGCACATGAATGGAAATATATACAAAATGAAAGATGCAAATGTGGATGATATATAGTAGAAAAGGAACAGAGTTATAATTTGATATAATAAACAAGCTTAGGAGTTGCATCTTCAATACATCAAGTAATTTAAATGATCATATGTTTCTTTAACAAGAACAAAGTTGAATTCATGTCAAAGGGTTTAAATTTTGAAAGGATGAGCTAAGAATAACCGGATGGAAGTGATC
The DNA here is from genome assembly GCA_025769935.1 of Phoenix roebelenii. Classification (NCBI taxonomy): domain Eukaryota; kingdom Viridiplantae; phylum Streptophyta; class Magnoliopsida; order Arecales; family Arecaceae; genus Phoenix; species Phoenix roebelenii. The sequence continues at coordinate 14,698,918 of JAOXJJ010000069.1, read as the reverse complement.
ACAGGGTTCAGCAGATCATGCATTCTATTAGGTCAGAACCCTAAATGGAACAAGTGAGGAGCTAAAATTTCTAAAGCCTACCAAATAAGGCTGCCCCTTGACATCAGGGTCGTGTAAACAAACTCGGTCAAATGATTTTGTGGTTGAATATCATTGACTCATGGTCCCACCATGAACCATGAATTACATTTGCTAAATAATTGTTTATAAAGCATTTTTTTTAACACGTCTAAAAACTTATTGTATTATATGGTACAAATAAAGAAAAAAAGCAAGGGAACAATTTGGTTAAATTACATATCTAACTCTTTTCCTTCCTTCAGTAACCCAAAGCATATCTTATAATCAATATAACCTGGAAATATGACTCAATTCTTTTTGAAATAAGATTTGTAGTGGTACATGTAACAAGGCAGCACTAATTAATAGATGGGCCATGTTTAAGGAGGTATAAGAGTGAAAATATCAAGAAATAAAATTCAGAGAATGCTATTGGGTCAGCCAAATTTTACCCCAAAAAAAAGGATTTAATACATGGATCCAAATCCAATTATATAATATAATATAAAAGCATTGCTCAATGATTCAACACATGGGTCAAAAAAAAGACATCAATAAATAATTTGAGAAGCCACCTAGAAACAAGCAACCAATCATAAAACCCAAAGTTGCTTTCAGGCAATCAATAGCCACTATTTTTAAAGGAGTAAAAATTCTAACATGCCACAATATAAAGGAAGAGAAAAAGAGGAGGAGGAGGAGGAAAAAAAGAAGGCAGGGGGTGTGGTGGGGAGGAAAGGAGAGATAAAACTGAATATGCATTTAACATATATAAACATGCATCTGTAGATGGTCGAACCTAAAAAAAGTTCAGAATAGCCCTCATCATTTCCCATGAAGAACTTTAATATCTACAAATGTCTAAATAAGGACAGGAATATTACTTTAACATATGTCTCTTTTGGCTAAGATGGAGGACAGAATCCCATGCTAGTCTATTGATTATTTGGTGGTGGAGAGGTTTGGGTTAAGATTGTTGAAAAATTTGGAATCTCTTGCTCAGCCAAATGACCTGTGCACCTTTTTTTTATGATGGAACAGGATATTTCATGGTGGAAACAGAAAGGTGAAGGGGAACTGCTTCCCTTTTGCCAACTGGTGGGCAACTTAGAGAGAAGCAGCAGATGCATGGAGAAAGAAAGACAGAATCAAAGAAGTGTCACCCGAGGTTGGTCAATGATATGAACTAAACCTGGTGGCTGAGTAAGGATTAATATTACCAAGGGGTTGGGGCTACTTCTGTGTATTGATTTACTGTTCCAGCAAACAACTAGTGCTCCATGGATACAATTTGGACTACCTAATAAATTTTAAACGTGGTTTGAAAGAAATGCTTTTACTGGCGGAACAAAACTACAAAAAAGTGCAAAACCATATATAGAAGGAAACAAAGTATATGTTAATTTTATCAAAGGTAGAGATCTTCATCTAATACCAACCTCAAATTGCTCGAAGAAGTGGTAGGCATTGCTCGCAAGCTTCTTCCTTACAGTGCGGAAGTCCATCGGATGCTCAATTACATCATGGTAGTCTGGAAGCTGCAAGAAGACCAGCACATTCACAATCTTTTAAAGAAATGCTCACTACTTTGCTCTTCTTACCAGTAAGTTTCGAGTGATAGCAAGTTAACAAACCTGTTCTGGATCCACCGGCTCCGCAAACGCACGATACGTGTCTTTCCTGCACCACCAAATCAAGCCCCAACAAACATTCAACAATTAATTCACCAGAAACTGCAGAGTAAGAATGCCATAAACTAAACACAAGGAACTCGAGTACCGCACTTCTGAAGCTTATCAAGAATGTCCTCCAGTCTTTTCCTCTCCGGTAAAGGGGTTCCTGCAAACGAATTGGATGATAGCCCTGCATCAACAAATATAGGCATTTTAACACCAAAGATGACATCTTTCAAGACCTTGAGCACAGAAAACCAAGATTCATATAGAATCTGACCTGAAGCAGAGCCCTTCGAACATCTCCCAATCACTCTCTTGCTTCCTCTCTGATAAAATAAAAAAAGAGAGAGAGAGAACACAGAAGAACATGAACAGTATTCAGATTTCCAACGATAAATACTAAATAACACAAATTAATGCAGAAAGGAAGGCGGAAGGGAAAGGAGAAAAAGACTTTGTTGCTTGGTTAGGGCGCAAGATGGCAGTTATTGCTCCCCCACAAGGTTGGTGGGGGACCAACGAGAGAGATAGAGAGATAGAGAGAGAGAGAGAGCATGAGGTGGACAGAGATACAGTGAGGAGAATAGTATACCTGCTGGTCCCCGGATCCATCCGAGCCTACGCCATCGTCACAGCCCTCGGTCCTCCTCTTCTTGGGGGGCTTGATGGTCTCCTCCGCCTCCTCATCGTCATCCGCGTACGAGGAGGACAAAGCGGAGAACGAGGATGACGACATGTAGCCGGAAGAGGGAATCCTCCGAGACCTAGAAGCAAGGGCCGGCGAGTCGGAGGACCGCTCATCCCTTCTGGAAGGAATAACGTTGGGGAGTTTGAGGACGAGCTTGAGCTTCCTCCTCCTCCTCCTCCTCCTCCCTCCTTCTTCTTCCTCTTCCTCTTCTTCGTCGTCGAAGTCATCGTCGATGAAGTCGTGGAGGGGACGGCGCCGGCGGCGGGGGCGGAGGGTGCAGCGGGGGGGCTCGGGGACCGGCGAGGTAGGAGGAAGGGGGCGGCCGAGGACGACGGGAAGTGGGGGATCGGGGCAAGGGGGCCGGCCCTTCCGCTTCTTCCGCGGCCGGCCCCTCTTCTTCTTCTCCGCCGCCTTTGCCATCATCGCTCCCCCTCTTATTTTCTCTCTCACCGATCACTACCAGTACCGATGCTAGTCTCTCTCGTTCACCCTCTCTCTCCTCTCTATTTCTTTCGTCGTTACCTACTCTTTTTTTTTTATCATCTTCCTTTTACTTTCTTGTTTTTTTGTCAGAAAAAGGAAATTAGGGAGGGGGAAATAGATTAAAAAAAGATGTCTTCGTTCCGAGGCTATTTTTTAGGTTGGGAGCCCTGAGGTGAGAGAATGGGAGTGATCAAATCGCTGCCAGCCTGGCAGGTCCACTGTTCCGCCGGATCTGGAGAGAGGGCAAATTTATGACTCTAAATGTCTAATGGAACGAAAAGTGATTCATATCTAAATTAATTTAGAATATAAGTAGGCCTTTTGTTTATCCTATTTGGATGGAGAAAAAAAATTGAATATCCAAAAAGAAAAAGAAGCTTGTAATGCAATTCCACCAACACATCTCAAACATATATTTAACCTATATATGTTTCCATTATTATAATGAAAATTACTATGATGGGTGACCATCTCCACTCTCATTTTTATAAATTTTATAAATTTCACTTTATTTCCTCTTCTTTTGCAAAGTCACAAAAAAGCATCTTTAACAAGAAGAGATCGTTCGTGGCTTTAAATTACCTTGGCTTTCCAAAACAACATCATAAGCTTTATTCTAGACATCCATTTTGGCAGCATTTGCATCAATCTATGCCAAATATTATCTCCATTATTCATACAATTAATCAGTGAATATTTTTGTTGCTAAGCATATGCTGAACTTTGCCTATTCGTTTTAGAAAAACTAGTATTTAATACATGACATGCATGTGAAAAACTTATTTAAATAATTTTTAATATAATTTTTCTTTGAAACTCTAAAAAATATAGAATTCTTGATTCACGATTTTTTTATAATTTATATAATACGATTTTTTTTTACTCATTCAATCCTCACCATTTCACTCAGTGTTTATCTTTTACCGCATGTCATAACGTGTAACTATGAGAACAAACGATGCATAAAAAATTTCATTAAACATTGTAGGTCAGATTAACCAGTATACCCCAAAAGAGATGCTCCAAAATGCGTGCTGCTCTGTCCACGTCAGAGGCACAACGTGTCAGAAATCAGTATGTACACATTTTTTCAACGGAAGCGGGACTCAAGCCTCCATCCCAAATTCCCAATATACGGTTTGTAGATGCAAACCCAACTCAAATAGACCCTGTTGCGGGAAGAGAAGGCCTTGAATTTAGTCTTACATCGGCTAGTAGCAGAAATATTATATGCCTTAAATGGAAGGTGAAAATCCTTTCCTCTTGAGGGCTCTTTTGTGGGACAAAATCGTGAGGGCACCAGTCTCCCCCGTCTGCGTTGGACGTGCGGATCGAAGCGCCCAAAGCGGACAATACCTCGGAAGGAACGCAGTCCTCTTTCTTTGCTAGCTTAATATGGGCTATGCTGTTGCGCGAGGCTCCGACCAAAGCGTCCGTCCCTGCAACAGACCTAACAGATAAGTTGACTAGACCCAGTCTAGCTAATCCTACGGTGAACCCAATCAAGCTGGGCTGGACAAACTTTGATTATTACCAAGAACCGGGCCGATCCAGCTTTTACTTACGGTCGAACTGGTTAATGGACTAGATTTACGGCAAGGTAAAATAAATGCATATAATAAGTTTACCATAGAGAGGCGGCCATAAACTGACTTATATGATAAAATTAATTTATCTATCCATCTAACAATATCTCGGTGCCTTATCCGGCTCCAGCGCAAGATTTGGTCGCCGGAGCGAGAAGTCCCATCAAAGACGGCACCAGCTGGAAGGCGAATGATGGCTTTCGCTGACAAACAGGGGCGGTCCGTGATTCCGTCCACTCGATCCAAACCAGAATTTCAACGCCTCTTGTCTACACTTTCTCCTTCCTCAAATCATCTTCCTTTTTTTTTTTTTGCTGAAAAATCAACTTCCTTCCCTCTTCAGAAATCAGATCACTTTGTTTTTTTTTTTCTTTTAAAATTTTCCATCTTTCTTTTCAACTAAAAAGATAGAAAGTTTAAACTTATAAAAACTGAAAGCCTTTGAATTTTTCCCGGACCCAAATAGCTAGGCTACTAGGACAATAGTTGATTGGCATGAATCATCCAAAAAGAGCTCTTTTAACTCTATATCTAGTCTTTGATTAAAAATTTCAGAAATGTTTATCTGTGATCCTCCAAAGCATGAGATATTTCACGAATATTTCTCTTGATTAGTCACCTATGATTAAATAATTTTTCAATAAACATTTTCCACTTATTTCTGTTTAAAGTTGCCGAGTGTCTGACTTCACTATGAGAATATGAACAGTTCTCATTGCTAATATTTAAAGAAAAAGGTTGGTTGTGATTAACAAAGGTGATCCCAATTATCATAAAATACAACAAAATTAAAATAAAGAATTTATTTCGACAGTAAGATATTTCGAGGAAACTCTAAAATGGAACCCTGCTGTTGTTTGTGAAAATGGGAAGGGAAAAGAAATCCATGCAGCTAATGGTTGCCCGCCCACCAAATGAATTACTTCTATGGCGATGATGGGTCCACCTGTGTTAAAGCATTCGATGGTTACCTTTTTTGTATCTTTACCATGAAGCAATTATATTAGCGGGGGTCCTATTTAGTTCATATTGTGACCTTGCCATAATTTATTGAATCAACTAAATCAACAATGGCAATAGTGAAAGAAAGTACCAATGGAGTTGGTTACGAGCAATACTCAATAAATTCACCAGCCAATAAGAACACAACGTGCACCATATAACCGTGCACCATGCCTTATGTAAGCTAATTACACTATGACCTATTTCTGTAGGTCTCATTCACCATGCGCTTGTCCGATTGGCCTATAGAATTGCATCTAGATGATTGGTATGGTGCATGACCATATTAGCGCACATATATATTTTCTCTTACCGAATTGTATACCGCATTCTAAGTATTGATATCAGTGCACGTACGAGACAGCTTCGGGCTAATTTACACATATTCCCAACCTCATTGATGGAAGAAATCCTCATCCTCTAAATACGAATGATTAATTCATGTGTCACAAAATTTAATGAACTCAAAGAAGCTATTCTGTGTAAGTAAAGCAGCAGAGTGGATTGTAATGAACTGCATGCAATCTAGTTAACAGACAGCACTCATGAGTATTGAGGTCCAGGAAGTTTAAAATTAAGCTGACAAAACATTAATAATCAGCATATGAAAGAAAAAGATTAGTTTTTCCTAGAATGCCAATCATATCAGCAAACACACTCCAAAATAGGAATATGAACTTTGCACTTCGATCAAATGACCAGCTACAATTCTGACCATCAAATGTAAGAAAATGTCAACATTCAGTGTTGCATGAGGAAAACCAGAGCAATATAAAGAAAAGGTTCCATGGAGAAATTACTTCAGAAACAACTGCTTTTCAGCAGCATAAGCATTTGATAAAAACTGCTGGTCCATCAGTTGATTGCCAGAAAGATTGTGGATCAGTTCGGTGAAACCATCATATCTCATCCATCGCAATATGATAATGACATAATTACCAATGTACTAAAGCCAATTCCAATGTCAACAGCAAAATAAGATATCATCGATCACATTTCACATTCAAATGGGATGCAATAACATACATTAAAATGCTTTTCAGCCTATTCATCCATTTTGGACAATGCATTTATGCTTCTCTTTAAAATGCACCAGTTTGGTTTTTAACACACTTTGATTTGAAGGAACAATAGACTTTATCTGAATCTAACTAAAACCAAATTCATTTATATATAATTAGGAGATGCTTATTTCCTTCAAAATTGTCTCAGATAACGGGAAAAGACATTACTAGACATGAAGAAAAGAAAGCTCCAACACAAAAATCATAGTTCAAACAGATGGACTTGTGACTTGTTAACCACTTGAACTGATGCACAGTCATCATTAATGAATCATGTAATCAATGTCCAACCGAAACTCAAATGATATCTACAAAGATTGAGAAGTCTAGAACCCAAAAATAGGTTCCAAAAACTTTAGTTGAGGCTATCAACTCCCACATCTCCAGGAGTCAAGACTTTAATATGAATTACTCTTTCTACCACAATCAAAATTCCTATGGTTTCTACATCGTGACAACTTTCCAGCAGTCAATGACTCTTATGTCGCTAAGGGAAATGCTCTAGCAAGCCTCTATGTGCAGTGGTGCTTCAATCAAGTTAAACAACTGGTAGCAGACAAGACAATCTTCGAGAATTGCATTCTAGGGAAACAAGAGGCGAAAAATTGCGAATAATTGTGCAACCACAAATGAGGGCAAGAACTCAATATATGCCCAACATGGTACAATATTGATGTGGTAACCATACTTGTAAAGACAACATAGTATAATAAAAAAACAACTATTGACATTTGGAAATGGCTTGCATACTTCTTACCTCTGCTGATCCCTTGCTAATTCCAGGCTGCAGCCATTCTTACCCTTTTTATCTTGCCCAAAATATTCATTCTGTTATCTTAAGCACTCACCTAATGAGTGGATTTATCCTTTGCCTCCTGCTTATAACTATCATCATGCCATGTACAAAAATAAGTTAACATCTTGTCTAATAACACACCAAGCTCTCCCCTAGGGTTGCTAGCTTTTTCTGGGGTGCATTACATTATAATAAAATGTAAGTACAAATATTTTTGAAATTGCTATTCATATACTTCTTAACTCTTCTTATGTCTTGTCAATACTAGACCGCGGTCATTCTTACACTTTATATCTTGCCAGCTATATTCATCTTGTTTTCTCAAGCACCCACCTAATGAGTGAATTTATCCTTGGTCTCTTGCTTATAACCAACCAAGGTTTTAAATATTATGGGATAGGGCTGTCCCGGTTTTTCTATGGAACGGGACAACCACTGTACCGCCCGATCTCAACATTTGGGATAGGGAATGTCCCAAGATGTACCGATCGAAATGCTAGGACAAAGGTGGGACAGTCTTGTCTCGACACTTAAGACGGTAACCTGTCTTGTGTCCTACGGCACTTGAATCCTTATAACTAACTCCATGCCCTGTACAGAAATATGTTCCAGACCTTCTTTCTAATAACACATCAAGCTCTCCCCTAGGGTTGTTGCTTCTTTCCGGGTTACATGACATTATACTTACCATTGCTTCAATCTCTCAGATCGATGTTTTAGTATTTCTAGCCATGTCATGGCCTACTACTGCCTTTCTCAATGCTTTCGTAAATCATCCCAAGCCTTCTAGCTTTTTAATCTGACTACTCTTGCAGAAAGACCTATACAGTATTCTCCTTCCTCTATTGCTACTACATTTTTAAATGCAACTCTCTCTACATATCCTTAAAGTTTACAGGTTTCTTACCATCCAAATGGCTACTTATCTTAAGGTCTTTACCAATGATAATGCCTGTCCTAAGGGCTCTTCTGTTGACGTTCCTTCTGATCTATCCCCTTTGTATCCACTCCATCACCCATAAATAATGCACCGATTGGCCCACCATGCTGATATTGTTTTGGGCATTAAGTGCCACACCTTGATAATTTTTATCTCTTTATGCCTTTCTCCCTTGACATTTCAGCCCATACTTGCATCAACTCATGCCTGTTAGGAGCCTTAATATTAACTTAAGCTAGATGGCATCCTTGGAAGCACTACACATGGTTAAGGAGCTTTTGGCAGTTCAACGCACTCATTCCACAATGGTCCCCTGCTAAAATAAATTATTCCTTTAAAATTGCAGAAAAGTAACAGATAACATCTTTTTTGTTTCTATAATCAGTATCTAGTCTTTCCCATACCTTTAACTTGACAATACAAAAAGTCACAGTAAGACAAGTTACCCAAAAGCACTAATTAAATAATTAAATTCCCAGTTGAGTTTCATTTTTTCTTACTTCCTGCAGACTATGTTGGTTCCGACTTTTTTTTCTGTATTTGGTTTAGCTAATTGATTCAAATAGGAGGCTAGCTCTATTTTGACGATACTTAAATACATAAGCCAGCCACTTATATCTTTCAGGTTATATGAAATTCAACAAGTACCATAAGAAGTGGATATCCAGCAAGATCTTTGAGCTAAAAAGCAAGTATAAAACAACTGACTTCAAATTGCACGTATATATAAATTTATTCCCAGTGTAACAAAGTAGTTCACTTTTTTACTAAAGAATAATTTTGCTAATTTACAACAGATGCGAGAGGCATACTTTGCCAGATCGAAGTAAATTAAGGAAGAAAGAAGAAGAAAACGTTTTACCTGAGGAGATTGAATCTCCTCTCCTGTCCGGTCCATAGAGCTTTCAATTATCTGATTTCTGAATTCCTTCATCAATTCAGAGCTCTAATCACAACATCTCCTTGATAAAATCAAGATTTAGAGTGTCACGGACAATGAGGAAGAGCCCGATCATAACAACCAGCAATATCCCAGATGACATAATTCGTTGTTCCACCTCCCGGGGAATCTTCCTTCCACCTCTAGCTGCCTCAACAAGCAGAAGAGCCAACGACCCACCATCGAGCGCAGGCAGCGGAAGAAGGTTGATCACCGCAAGGTTAAGATTAATCACAGCTGCAAACTGAAACAACCCATCGGAGCTGGACCTCGCAACCTCCGCCCCGACAGCAATGATCGCCACAGGGCCCGAAACTTTCCCGGCGGACTGCGAGAAATTCAAGAAAATCTGCTTCAAGCCATCCAAGACACTTGATGTCAAACCGAAGAACTCCTTGCCGGCGAGCGTCGTAGCCTCGGCGAGGTTCCTCGGCCGGACCTTGAAAAGCCTGAAATTGGGGGACAACTGGACCCCGATCCTCCCGGTGCCGTCCAAGCTCTCGTCGGGGACGACATTGAGTTCCAAGGATTCCATCCCCTCCCTCGCCACCTTGATCGCCACATTCCTCTTGGGGTTCATCTTGATGAGGTCGATGAACTCCGTGACGGAGGGGGCCGAGGCACCATCGACACCGAGGATAACGTCGCCGGGGCGGATCCCGTCGCGGGCGGCGGCGGAGCCGGCGCGGACCTCGGGGACGAGCACGCCGGGGAGGGGCTCCTGGACGGGGAGGCCGACGGCGAGGACCTGGGCGAAGACGATGAGGTAGGCAAAGACGACGTTGGCGGCGACACCGGCGGAGATGACGAGGAAGCGGTCGAGGATGGGGCGGTTCTTGAGGAGGTCGCCGTCGTCGGGGGGGATGTCGCTGTCGGGATCGTCGTCGGGGAAGCCAACGAAGCCGCCGAGGGGGAAGGCGTGGAGGGAGTACTCGACGCCGTTGGCGACGAAGCGGGCGAGGACGGGGCCGAAGCCGATGGCGAACTTGCTGACGTGGATGCCCTGGAGGCTGGCAGCGAGGAAGTGACCGGACTCGTGGACGAGGATGATGGCGGCCAGGATGGAGGCCGCCTCAAGGACGGACTGGGCGCTCTCGAGGCCGGCGGCGGCGATGGCCCGCCGGGCGGAGGGGTTGTGGCGCCGCCGCCGCCGACGGGCGGGGAAGAGGAGGGATTTGACGGTGGGGGGAGGGGAGTAGGAGGCCTTGAGGAGGGAGTAGGAGATGGTTGGTGGTTTTGGGTACGGGGAGGAAGGGGGAAAAGAGAAGGTTGGGGTGGGGGAGTGGGCCGACAAGAGATTTATCATCCTTGAAACGAAAGCTGGATACTTTTGGAGCGTATTTTTTTCAAAACATTGTTTTCTTTATTTGGCTGGTCGGGTGGTGATGGGGATTAAGCTGGGGAGGAAGGAGTGGAGGGAGGGAGGGAGGTGGAGGGTGGGCTTGGATAATTTTTGGTAGTAAGCGGCTTTCCATGTGGACATCTTGAGGGCTTTAAGGGCTTTAAGTTGGATAATTTTTCCAACGCACATAGCATGAGATTGCGAATTGTGAGTTGTGACTCATAAACGTGTGTTCCGGATTTTATGTATATAAATACCGTGTGATCCAGATGGTTATTATAATATATTATTTACCAACATGATGAACCCTTACCATAATAATATTATTCAAAAATTAAAGTTTCAAATTCTACTTTTTCGGGTAAATAACAGTCACAAATAATAATTAAAAATAGTTTCAGTAGGGTATGTTATAATAATATTAATTATTATTTAAAACTTTGGTTCAGGTTATAGTAGTTCCAAAGGGCTCATTGTAGTTATAATCGAAGGTGACTCGATTTTAGTAATCAGTTAAATCCAAAGGGGCATCGGTGGCGTGGGTAGATGTCACTCTTTGATTTGGGATACTAGGACCATATTAAGTGGAGATGTTGGATTCTAAACTAAGTATGTATGTAGAGAGGCCAATAGGGCTATAGATTGAGTAGCCTCATTTGTGACTGACCATTTTGGAAGGGTCTGTGAATTGGGAAGAGAGAGTTGTCTAAAGTTCTTTAAGATTTGTTGTATTTTAACTTTTGTGAATGTATTCACACTAGACGTATAATCCGCTGCAACAAAAAAGAAGAAGAAGAAGGAGGAGAAGGAGGAGGAGGCATAGGAGCTTTTCTTCTTTTTATTATCCACAAGGTTACTTTGTTGTACAAGAAGATATTTTACTGAAAAATTTACCTTCTCACAATCAATTAGAGGGATATTTTGTATCCAATATCCATCAAAGATACAACTTCATTATACAAATAAAATCACTATAAAATCATATTACAACTTTCATTATTGTTTATCGTTTGCTTAGTTCACTCTTAGATCCAATGGCAATAAAATATTTACTACTATACTAACTATTGCTTTGGCTACTATATTTACTAGTGAATTTAATTTTGAAGGGATCTTTAATTAGGAGGTACCGATGTCATGGGAAATTGGTTAGGTGTTGGTATTGTATTTCTATATATTATAGACATAAACTAGCACTGTATGCCATTGCATTTTTTTGTATGTACTTTTATATGTATAGTTGTTTTAACAATCCCCCAAATTTTGTAAAGAGAATATCCTTTCAAGAATATTTCTAAAAAACTTTCCTCTGAGAAAGTACTTTGCTGTTTTTATTTGAGGTCTAGGGTTTAGTCACAAAACTTATATCTCATTTATGAGTCCTTTTGTTTTATATTTTTGTACATATAAGTTATAAAAAATAGACTGAGATTCATCATGTAGCAATTTATTAGAAACAATGTGAATAATAAGTTAACTATTTGCATTAGGATAGGTACTGCTCTATTTGTCTAAATTTTGGACCATTAAGGACATTTTGCTTAGATAACCTACTTATCTCTAATATATATAACACGAACTCTCCAATATGGGTCCATATATTTCCACTCCATTTTTATTTCCATCCAGTCTCTGCATTCGTCCTCTTTTATGTCCTCTTCTTTCTCTTATCCAGATCATGTACAAGCTACATGCCAAAAATTGATTTGCAACAATTGATTTCTTGAAGGTAACTTAAACCATTCACTCCTTTAACCATCTTCTTTGCATAAAATTTCTCTTCATATTGCCGACCACTTGATATTTGACAATGTCTCACAATTGCATGGTCTTCTTCTTTTTTTTTGCGAGGTCTCTAGATATATTATAGTTTTTCTCTTTAATATTATATATGTTCTCATGCAAAACTAGTTCATAGAAATATATTTTTTTTCAAATATTACCCTAAACCATGCAATTTATATTTGATAAAATCATAGAAAGTGCATTGTCACAATTCTTTCATGAAGTATTTATATGTTTATTCATGGGTTTAAATCTTGATAAAATTACAAATAATATCTTTACTGTTGACTCTCATTGTAAATTCATCAAAAATGGCCATTCCCTCTGCCCTTACTATAAAGCTATTTGGAAAAGTTATCATGCTAGAGAAAGTTAAAATATTTGTAGAATGACATGCTATTCAGTGTAAATCAAGTATTCCAACTAAGTATATCCATAGTAAACTTCGATTAAATCATGCAATGGTAGTGGAAAAAAAAATGAAAGAAAAGAATAAATTTATTCAAAAAAAATAAAGCCAAAATAATGAGTTTGACTCCATCTCTCATGGACTCCTCGCCTTACTAGAAACAATTTTCTCTCTCTCAACCTCTTTTCACATAACTATCTTCCCCTTCTAATAAAGCCACATACTCTCTCTTTCCCTATAAGACAAACACATGACCATCTTTTATTAAAAGACGAAAACAACACTATCCCCTACTTCTAAAAGTTAAACTCATGTATATCGAATCCAAGCTTCAACTTAAGTTAAGTTGGACTAGCATGAAAAAATAAGTTATTCCTATTAGAATTTAGAAATGGAATAAGATACTAAGATAAATTAGAAATAGAACCCAGTATGACAAGGTAGCTTGACTTGAAAAGTAAACTACATATGAGGAAGGTTCTTGCTAAAAAAGATCAGATGGTAAGCCGGACACGGAGCGTAAAAAAGGCTCGGGATCAATTTCTTATGTCGGCAAGTTTGGCACGAACTTACTCGCGGATCTCTCTTAGACAAAAATCTTCTTCCCTCAACGGGAAAATCTTTGCACCAGCCAGTCAATGGACGGTCGCCTGTGCCTTTAAAATTTGCTGTGGAATGTTTTTTTTTTTTTTTTTTTTTTTTTTTTTTTTTTTTTTTTGAGATAACGGCTAATCATCCAACTCTAAAACAGGTGCAGCCGATAGAATCATAAGTAAGAAAATGGCCTAAGGATGGAGGAGAAGCCTTCTGCTGTTTTCAAAGAATCTTTTCGTAATGCTAGACGGCGTAGATGGCAACCTAGTCTACCACTTTGTTCGTCTCTCGGTATACATGTACAGCCTGGAAGGTGCTGCAGTACTCCCCCGCCAACCGACGGATGTCGCAAAAAAGAGGGGACTCCTCCCCTATTCGCCCCTCCTCGCATATCCAGTCAACCATCGTGGCCGCATCCCCCTCAAGAAGGATCCACTCTGTCCTCAGCACCCGTCTCGCATAAGCGATGCCCTTCCAGGCAGCCGTGAGCTCTGCCCCTATCACCATCAAACCGGTGACGTTGCGGCCTCCTGCGACAATCAAATGTGAGTCGTGATTCCTGATCATGAATCCCACTCTAGCTCTATCTTTGTCGCCTAGGATACTACCATCGAAATTCACCTTAAGGTGGCCAGGAGGTGGGAGCTCCCAAGAAATAAGAACAATCCTAAGTGTTGTCATAGTAGCAGGGAGGTCCTAGATGTCCCTAGCCATCTCAGATGAAATCATCGTGGTAGCTCTAGTGACATTAGCCGTATGAAGAAAAGCTCTTTCCACCACACTCCGGTGGAATGCTTTGCAGTGAACTTTATGTCCTCTTATCTATCATATCATAGATTCATACATGCTTACTTTTATTTACCCCAACAAAACGCATGCTTATTTTTCTTCCTCCTCTGTTTCTAAAGCACATATGGACCGTTTTTTCCTTGTTTAATAAAATAGATGGAGGTACCTCACTTCCACCCTTACCTTAAAAAAATAAAGTTATGTTGGCGTACAAATATACTAGTGTGTTTTGGGGATTGTGAAGCTGGTTCAGACAAAACTGTGCTTCTCCCGGCTTGAGCTCCAATCTCTATATAGTTGACCCTCTTTGACCTCATAAAACCTCAGCACAGGGAGCGTTGCTTGTAAGCATCCCTACAGATGTCTCTGAAAAAATATTATCCTTTCTACTGGAGCAGTAGGCAGAAATTGGAATACAAGCAATCTTGCCATTCAGATAAGCCTACCCACAGCATTCGGTCTTAACGTCAGGGAGTCCTTTCACCAGATAGCAGAAAGGGCCAGTTTACCGTAGGCCAGACAAGTTCATAAGGTCTCAGACCATTAATAGCTGGCTTCTGAATGTACTCAAGCAATGCACTAGAGGTATCGAAGAAAGAGTAACTCAAGTCATAAAGTTCTGATTTTAGTTCCCGCAGCAAGGAAGTAGCACCTTTCCTATACAAAACTGAGAGGTAGTTTGCTCTCTCATTGCAGTCTCCTGTCCTTGTTCTGATGTCTGCGAACACCCAAACTTACCATCACCAAGGTTGTAGATCCTCTGCAGCATCTAGTAGCCATGGCCTTGTGACTCGTACTTAAAGCTAGCCAATATGGTCTATGGGCTCGATCTTAAGTGGTGGAATGGAAAGAGTTTGGGGGTATGAATATGATGAGAGAGAACCATATAAAGGTGAATTAATAGGACGACACTCTGATGGTAAGATATAAGTGGAAGTTTGTGTGAGAGAAGAGAAATTATATCTTACACCATGTACAACATATCAGCAGTGCGCCATAGGGACAAGCAAGGGGTGTGAGAATCGTGGAGCCCACAGGATGATAAATGAAGCTCACAAAAATGAAAAACCTAATTGGCGCAGCGCACCCCTGCCATGGTGCACTGCTGACATGGTGCTGAGATCTTCGAGTTAGGAATCGAGATTCTCTCCAGTTGGATGTTGGATTGGGATCCTCTCCAATTTGATGTTGCATTGGAGAGTCAGCCACCACGTCCACATTGAGAGGTTTAAAAGCTGCACTCTTGTTTGGGTGCAGGTTTCACTTTCAAATTGGCTCTTTCATACATCTAATTATTGTATATAAGTGACGGAGAGTAGGGAACAGGAGAGATGTTTCTGTTTTTTTTTTTTTTTTTTTTTCAACCTTGTACAAGATTATGAATGAATTGTAATCTATTTTTATTTTATTGAGAAAAAGATTGGCACTAAGGTCCATTCCAAATTTTATCTGATCATATCCTATCCAATCAAATTATGATCTAAGCTTTTGGGAGATTAGAGGACCTCAAACAAAAGGTTCAATGTCCCCATTCGCCTATGTGATTGATGACCTTGGCTCCAAGCACATTGTGTGTCCTGTTCTTTCTGGAGTCAACTTAATTTGGCGCAAAAAAAAGAATCAAATTTTACCCTTCTGTGCTTCCTCACACGTTACAATTTTTAATACAGAAATTTTGACATGCGAGGCCTTCTTTATCCCAATCTAAGACATGTTAATCCTTTGTGCAAATGGCCAGCTGAATGCTTGCAGAACAGTAAATCACAAACACCTTCTCCTGATTTACATGAGAAATGCAAGAGTATGTCTTCATTTTTTCTCGCATCTCTCTTTCTATGCTATTATGACACAACTTGCCCGGATCATCCATCCATCGTCTCTAAGCCTTTGAGATACAGAATAAATGCTATTCCAAAAAAAAAGGAGGTGGCTATAAAAGTGATTTAGATTTAAACCAGTAGCCAGAGTTAGCTGATAAATAAGAGAGCGAGGGATAAGGTCGACATGGTACAAACTTCTTTGATATAGTTATTGGAGAAAATTTCTCCGTGATTTCTTTGTACATACTTGGTTGATAGAGTTTTTGAAGAAAACTTATCTTTGATAGTTCATGGTGAGGATTCATAAATGCACTAATCTTAAACAAAGGTGCTGTTGGGGGAATATAAATCGCCCCAAAGCACGTAAGTACATCGTCAGCACGTGACCAGAGGTGCCCGACCTCGGGACGCCCAACCAAGTGCTCGACCTCAGAAGCGCCCAACCTCGGGACGCCTGACTAAGCGCCCGACCTCAGAAGCGCCCGACCTCGGGACGCCTGACCAAGCGCCCGACCTCGGACGCCCGACCAGGCGCTCAACCTCAGAGCTCTCGACCTGGCGCCTGACCTTAACATTCTCGACCTCGGAAGCCCGGCCTCACCATCCATTCGCCGCGGTCACATCCTTCTGCAACTCGACCAGGGACCATGCCCTGCTACCACTGCCAACAATCAATGCGCATGGCCTCCGCAGATCTCCGGCTCACTCAACAATTAATGCGCATGCTATCTACGGATCTCAAGCCCTCCACAGCAAACAACTGACTCGCTCGGCTACGTCCGATCAGCCACGACAACTTGTTGGCTCCGGCCTGATCTCCTACGGCAATGCATTAATTCACACGATCGTGCATTAATTCATATGACATGCTCAATCATGACCGTAACCCGCTTGCCCCGTCACATCATAGGTAATCTTGTACCTAAGGGAACCCCTTTATCTTAGAGGGGGTTGGACTCTGAAACTCCTGAGACATATTTCCTCTCATCTCATACATTTGCCCCCTCTGACTTAGGCATCGGAGGGTCGGTGCCGGAAACCCCGGCCACCGGCTTTTTGCAGGCCCCCCGGAGGATGCCGCCCGCCGACGGACCACCACCTGCCATCTCACGCCGGAGCTTCTCCTTCTCAGCCGACGGTCACCTCCGGGTCCAATTTTCAGCAACAGGTGCCACTTTTCTTGAAGAGAGTTTCTTGTTGCCTTCATTTCTTCCATGCACAATGTTTTCTGTAAGACTAAGAAAAGGGAGACTGCTCAATTTTTCAAAAACAATCTGAGCAGAGAAACATTCCTGATATACAAAACACCATCCAGCAATCAATCAGGTACAAATATAACACAGATACAAAATGGAGGTCATTCCACACAATAATGATCAAACTTGGAACAAAGACTGCAAGTCTGCTGCTGTTAGCTTTGCCATAGTATCAGAAAAGTCACCTACGGTCCTACACATCAAATTGGGATGTGTAGATCAGATGAAGATATCAATCAGAACCTAAAAGGTGCCACTTTGATCATTGGTCAAGAACAAATAGAACTTACACTCAAATACTAGCTCCTTCTCTTTTGACTTCAGTACATGTTCCTCAATGGTGTCTTCGGTCACAAATCTCACAGTTATGAAAAAAATTATATAACAGAACTATAAAGGATCAAAGTGATGCCATAAGAGATCATCAAGAGAACAAGATGTCAAAAGAATCAAAATAGAGCACCCGATTTGCTTATAATGCATCGATCATGAGCCTGCAGCTGGGTTCCACCAATCGATCCATCAAGAAGACCTGAGAAATTTGATGCGAAAACCAATTCCAGTACCACAGAATGAGAGGAAACTGTACAAAAAAAATGCCAAGATGATTATTATACCTGAAACATGCTAGGATGTATGTTAACATTATGGAGGAAACATGAGGTGCTCTGTCTTTCAAAGCTACTCGAGACCCTCCTGTCCGCCCTCACCTCAGTAGGAATCGACATAGCTAAAACTCTCTCAACCAGTGCCTTTTCAAAGACACCCCAGATGCGGTCCTCGTTCCACCTCCACGCCTCCGGGACAAGGAGGTCACTGACTCTACACCTAGCCAGCCACTCTGGATCAAGAAATATGGGCCACCCACCCAGTGACATCACTGACAGCCACATGTCCTCAAAGATGTCAATCGTCTGCCCATCACCAACTTCCAATCTGATCGCCTCAAGGACCTCTGGGCCCCGAGAGCAGATCTCTCTCCATATAAAGGAACTACGGTGGCCCATGCGGAAGATGGGTGCCCCGGCCGGCACCCCATACTTAGCCCTTATCAAGGAGCCCCACAAATTGTTTGGTTCAAGTAGGAACCTAACTGCATGTCTAGTAGCAAATACATCGCGTTGCTCAAGGAAAGAGTGGATCTCGAGGCCACCACTGCTCGTCGGCTGGCATATCACATCCCAAGCAAGCAGGTGCATACCTCTTCCTCCCCCATGGTGACTCCAGATGAAGCTCCTGAGAAGGCTGTCCATCACCCTCCAGCCTCAAGGGGGCAAGTGGCACAATGGTATTTGTGAGCAGATATATGGGGGTCCTTAAATAGCCAATGGAGGCTAGGTTTTTTAGCCCGTATCGAAGATTGGAATCGAACAAGGGCTTTGCCTTGTTTTTCATTTTGGCCCGTCTCTGATTTGGGCTGGTCAAGTGGACCAAGCCATCCAGTACAATATTAGGTTTCTAAGGTTTTGGGTACTACAACAAAAACATAAAAAGTCATAGTCAGTCATTACTAAATTGGTTCAGTTGAGATAAGAATCCCTATAAACAACATAAAATATCTCTTACAAGGTTCAGAATAAAAAATAGTCATTTAATAGAATAGCAAGTTAGCAAATAACATCTACAAGGTGACCGACACATCAAAGCCAATTCAAAAGCCTTATCTTCATCTTGCAATATTAATAATAAGATGGCTAATTTAGTGTTGTGGCTGTGGTTCTCGAATTTAGTCCCATACTGGCCGAATAGCAGAAAGGTCTGTGCCTTATAATGAGGAGGCCAAAATCTTTCCTTCCGATGGCCCTTTTGTGGGACAAAACCGTGAAGGTGTGCCTAGCGCCAAAGGCGTGGTTAACTGCCCCCAGAGCGGACAATACCTCGGGAGGGATGTAGTCGCTTTCTCTGTTCCGGACCCGGTTGGGACTGTGCTGTTGTGGGCAAAAATCTGCAACAGATGGCGCGCTAGGAAGGGGGCCAGCCCATGAGCAGAAACTCTCCCTGGGACTGGGGGTTTGTGTGCGCATAGGACCTTCCCGCTATAAGGGCTATGTTGTGGGTGTGGCTCTCGAATTTAGTCCCATACCAGCCGAATAGCGGAAAGGTCTGTGCCTTATAATGAGGAGACCAAAACCTTTCCTCCCGAGGGCCCTTTTGTGGGACAAAAACCGTGAGGGTATGCCTAGCGCCAAAGGCGTGGTTAACGGCCCCGAGAGCAGACAATACCTCGGGAGGGACGTAGTTGCTTTTTTTGTTCTGGATCCGATTGGGATAGTGCTGTTGCGGGCAAAAACCCACAACATTTAGTAATATTTGGTCCACTCTTAAAGAATGGTAATTGAGCTTTCTTCTTAGCAGCTATATCCATATTCGAATTTGTTGAATAAATATAGAGATGGATAAGGATATGCTAATATATAATCCCTATCCAATCCATTTTAGATCCTACATCCACACCTGTGTGTGTTTGTGTTTGTGTGCATGTTAATGTTTCTTTCTTCAACTTCGCCATTTATTTGCAGCCCTATCACATCAATTCATCCATCTGTCCGATAGATTTTCCTTCTCCAGGATGCTATCTGCAGGGCCAAAGTGCCAAAGTGGACATCTGGTTTCTTTTTTATATGTTTATATATAATATATATCAAAGCTCTAGAAAAGGTATTGCCAAACTTTTGAGATTCATCCTCTCCCAAAATCCCAATTATAGCACAAACATTTATTTATAGACTACAGTTTTCATTTTCTTTTGCTTGTCGAACTTTTTCAGCCTAAAATTGGAAATGAGAAGTCCTGCAGAACTAAAAGTTTCGTTTTTTATCATCATAGCAATGAGTTTATCAAATTTATGTATTAAAAGACATAAAGCTTGCTCAGCAAAGCATGCATGGACTCCTAAGTAGTACATGTATACTTCCTCCTCGTTTTCATCCAAACCGATCACAAAATTGGAATCGAAGTGAGGAATCATCATCGGAGAAGTCCGGGGCTTTCCTTGTCCACTTCCTCTAAGGAAGACATGAAAAAAAAAAGATTAGAATTGAGCAGAAGAAGGGATTCTTTATATCTGGGATGGATGCACCATTTCTAGAGTTCTTGGTCACGGTGGCGAGATCGGTCGGAGCAGAGAGAGAGAGAGAGAGAGGGGAGCAAAGGAGGAAAAAACATGCTAGCTGTGAGAAGGGCAGAAGAGAGGAGTTGAGGAGCAGGGCATGACAGATAATGTTGTTCTCATAAGTTCTAGGATGAATTATTATTCTGCCTTGATGGGTGCCATGTCATTCGATCACGAAGCGGATTTTGCCAAATTACACGTCATTTTAAATGTTTGACAGTAATTCATCTCCACAATCGAATGATGTCGTTCTGATGGTGCAAAAAATAGGATTGAAACTAGATCGGATACCAATATATCCATATTTATATTTGTTTTGTATAACGAATACAAATATGAATATGGATATTATTCGAATGCAAAAATTTATATCTATATTTATTTTAAATAAATACAAATATAAATTTAATATTAGAAATATGGATATAAGTTGGACAATTAAATTTTATAATTACAAAATTAAAGATATTACTAAGTGGATGGCAAATCCAATTAATGTTGTATTAATGTGATTATAATATTTTTTTTAAAGTTAATGAGTGCTATATAAAATTAAATAAGATTATAAATAGAATCGGATATTCGGATATGGATCGAATAATTGTTTATCTATATTTATATCCATGATTTTAACGTTAGTTGAATACTCAAAATTCTATCTATATCTGAATAAATTAAAATACAAAATTGAATTTAGATGAATATGGTTCACTTTCATCTCTATGTAAAATACGCACTACAGAAGATCCCAACTCTTCTGGCCGAATATTGGTGGGTGGGTCATGTACCAGGCAACATTACAAGCAACTGGGCCAGTTCACTTTTGGTTTGCTTTGGGCAGGGTTGGGCTGGTCTGATGGAGTGTTGAACTTACCTTGGGATGGTAATAAAATTTTAGAGTTCCAATACCAAACCCATTAACACCCAGATTTGAGTCTATGATCGAATTGATTATGATCATTTGATGATTCAATGTAATGTTTCTGCAAGCAGTTTTTCTTTTTTTTCATTGTCCTCTCTCTTTTTCGTTTATTTTTTAGAGAAGCATCTTCAAATTTTATAAGACCAAGGCATATATATATATATATATATATATATATATTTCCTGACCACTTGAAACATGATTAATATAGAATCCCATCCCGCATGAAGAGATAATCTCAGAAGGGTTTGCTTGTTATGAAAAAATTTAGAGCAGGTTTGAATTGCAGTAGCTCCATTCTTTGACACTCACTTGGATTATCAAGTCATGACAAGCCAATAAGACCGTAAAGAAGCATACGAGACCCTTACGAATCCCATTACATTGTGTTTCTTTTTCGTAGAAGAAAGAACAATATCTTAAGTATTGCCTTATTACATAACAACCGTTACCAACTCGGAGCAAAGATCAAATGATTTGTGTTAAGTAGCACAACTACATGATCTAATCAACCACGGCCACCACCCTCACCACCTCCTCCTCCCTGGGCTCCTCCCGCTGAGCCCGACCCGCTTCCTCTCCCGCTTCCACTGCTTCCACTCGCACTTCCATAGCCTTCCCCACGCCCCACCGCCCCACCGGCGCGCCCAACTCCACCGCCACCTCCCGATCCCCCACCGCCGCTACCACCACTCCCCCCACCACCTCCGGCGCCACCACCGGTGCTCACACTCACACCTCCGCGCCCAATGCTAATACCGACTCCACCTCCACCACCCGCACCAACACTCCCATGCTTCCCACTCGCCGCACCTCCACCACCCACACCTATCCCAACGTCCACTCCACCCTTTCCTGCGTGGATGCCGACGCCGACGCCAACCCCACCGCCCGCGCTCTCTCCACCACCGTGACTTGTCCCAACCCCGCCTCCCACTCCCCCACCGATACCGATGTCGATCCCTGACTTGTTACGGCCTATGCTTATGCCGAAGCCATGGCCGCCTCCCCGGCCGCTACCGCCAGCTTTTCGAGAGAAGAGCTTGGTCTCATTAAGAGTGCTTCCCTTAGCAGGGGGTAGTGTTCTTGCATGGGATAGAGAGGGAAGAGATGAAATGAATAGAACTGCATGAACTATGACCAGAAGAAGAGGCCATGAGATTGCCATGCATCTAGTACCCATGGTGCTGATGGTGTGTAGGACTTCTCTCAAGTAAGCTTTATATAGTGGAGAGAAGGAATCAGATTCCTTCTGTATAGCTGGAAGGGTTTACCAGTGATGGGACCATGGTGCAAGTTGCAGATCTGCTCTTCTACACCTAACAAAGAGTTAGGACCATATCTAAGTGTTACCATGAACCAGAGCTTTTAGAATTTAGAAACCATCTTTTCACACTTTGTCAAAACCCAGCTTCTATCAAGCCGCTTTCTTTTTGGTGGGCTGGCTGGAAAGGGTTGGCGCGTCTCCAAAAACCTAAAATAGACGAGACTTCTGCCTGCAATTTGGTCCAGCACATAAAGACACGACCTGATTCTGACTCAACCCTATCGTCCCAAGCCTAGATCAGATTTCTCATATGGCTCTGCATCTGGGTCATGGTTTGGCTGAACAAATAATGACATAGTAGGTTAACTTGTCCTGATCTAATTGACACGTGTCGTCTCGTTGCAAACATAATTGTTTAGAAAATATCCAAATCAATTAAGAGTGAAAATGAATCAGATAATATATATTTCGATTTATTTTTGTATGTAAATCTATTTAGATATGGATAAATTTGAGATTTAACTAATAGCTGTATTCATATCCATATCCGTCAGAAAAAAATAAATATGGATATGGATAGACAACCATTTGATCCATATTTGAATATCTCACTCCATTTATAACCCTATTTAATTTTATATAACACTCATGAACTTTTAAGCAAAATAAATGACCATACTAAAATTATATTAACTTAATTTATCATCCACTTAGTAGTATCTTTGATTTTGTAATCATAAAGTTTAATTATCCGATTTATATTCATATTATTATCCATACTTTTAGTATACAATTTATCTTTGTATCTATTTAAAGTAAATATAGATATGAATTTTTGTATGTGACTAACATTCATATCCATATTCCTATTCATGAAATCAAATAAATATGGATATAGATATGCTATAGTATACGATCCAATTTCAACCCTAAAATTAATTGTACTGAATCCTCTTTACTCCACCCCTTGTAAATACTTCTCAATTTGATTAGCTAAGGGGGGAAGCAACTTGCTTCCTATGTTTTCCTTCATAAAGAAGTATCCAAATCAAATCTAGGAACAAGAATCTAGTATTTAGCATCAGTTCCACCACATCATTGTTACATCAAGGATAAGGATAAATTATTGCCCCAAGTAGAAACCCTAATAAATAATAAAAAATCAAGCATTCCGGAAGCCTTTGTTGTACCTTGGAGATGTTAAAATAATATTTCATGTAACTTTTTTTTGTTCTCTTTTCTTTCTTCTTAAAAATATGCTATTAGTGAAAAGAAGAAAAGGTTTTTCACTAACATATCATATGTGGTAAAATAATATCTGATCAAATACTCTTGTTTTCTTTTTTAAGCAATCAATCTCTTTTTTTTCTTGAGTGAGATCGGTCAAACGCGTTTTGGAAACCTTAACTCGTATCTCCGCCAGGTTTCTTTTTCGCTTTTGCGTGGTTGGCCATGGGTAAGTATTTTCAAAAGATCGACCACCTTTGGGTTCTGACACGCAACCAAGAATTTCTGTAGTCCCCGGTTGTAATGAGAGATGGGTGCTTCCACCTCCTCTTCACCAAAAAATGGGGTGTTCAACCGGGATAAATGAAAAGTCTATGCTTGTATTCATACGTAATAGAACTCGTGAATTGATGACAACTGGAGTTCACATATTGTGCTGCAAATATAGACTTGTATGCATGGTTTCCCAACATATCAAAATAAGCAGAATATATTGCAAAGGGGTCTACTTTGTTCAAGTCCTGTTTACATTGACAAACGAGAGGAGAATACTTTGGCACCCAGCAATGAGTTGAGTTAAGAAGGTAACAAGACACGTCGAATACGTAGAAGGGCATGAAGAAGCCTCTGGTTTAGCAACATTAAATGGAACTACGGAAGTTGGTACAGTTGAAGAGTTTGGCCATCACTCTTTTTATAGCTTTGTGGGGTCTGAAAAGAACGTCTGAAGGTAAAAGCTATATAAAGATTTTGTGAGGAAATGGGCCGCGCCCCAAAAGTAAAAGCTATAAAGAATTTGATACCGGAATCTTTTGGAAAGGACACAAAAGCTTTAAGAACCTTGTATCATGAGTTCACATTAAAGCGTTACTCCGCTGGAGACGCCTCAGACAGCGGGAGGTCCAGAAGGATAAGGATTAATAGGGATGTCAAGGGGGAGATAGTCAAATATTTCATCCGCTTCGAATAGAATTAAAATTAAATAAAAATGATTTCAATGATACGTGGTTACGGTTTTGATAATTTCTCATCCAATCCAATTTGGAACCTGAAACTAAAACCAAAATCGAAGGCATCCGATATCTGATACTCTTAATATTTTTATATTTTATATAAATTCAAAATATTATATTATAAATTTGGTCAGATTATGAATTATTTATAAAAATTATAGATGATATTTTTAATTTAATTATTTATATATGAAAATTTTAAAATAAATAAAAAAATTAGGACGGTCATGAGTTTTTACTTCAAAAATCATTTAATCTCGGTTCCCATGTTAGGGGCAGCAGTGAATTTCTATTTCGATTTCCGTGTTCATTACTAACTACACCGATTCGCTGGTCTCTAAGGATTAACCCCATTTCAGTCTTTCAGACCGGAATCCAAAAGATTTCCATGAAAGCAAATGAGAAAAGAAAGCCAAAAAAAAAAAAAAAGAAAAAAGAGGAGACTGACAACTGCTTAATTCATGGCAACCCCATGCAGCACCGTCGTGCATTGCATTGTCAAGCAGAATATGAGATTACAGATGTACGCGTGGCATGAAGGAAAGAAATGCATGGAATATTTGTCCTAGGGCTGCATGTCTGTGGGTCGTGGTGCAGCTTCACCCCAATTCAACCCTGAACCCCATGCAAGTCTAGAGTTTAGACGTGAACTTTCACCCAGCCACAAGCTGCATTGCGTCTCTTCCTGATCAGTCAAGTCTTGGCTCGAGGGCCTCCTGGAAGCAACAGTTTTAATTTCGGTGTTAGATATAGCAAAATACGCACATGGTATTATGGTTTGTGGTTCATGTTTGGATTTTAATCCCTTCAAGCATACCTATATTAGAAAATAAGCAATCACTCATGTTGCCGCAGATTCCCGGACCAAGGTCGGAGCATGGATTGGATGGCTCTAAGATCGATAAGAACCGAACCAACCGAGGTGTGGAAGAACTAGTCTCCTTCGGGGACGACCTACAAGAAATTCACTTGCTGGAAGGTTTCCAGTGGGGAATCCTCCGATACCTACGTCGGAACAGTGATATAACTTAAGAAAGATAGAAATATTTGCAGAGTAGAGTTCCCTGAATGAGCTTGAGGAGTCCCGGACTATCCCTTAAATAGGATACCCAATTGATCTGCTACTTAATTTGGTGCGACCTACCTTTAATTGCCAGGTAACGATTAGCTGCACGTTTACAACATGAAAAATATTCTGCGTGGCAGCATACGACGGTGAACACATTGATCGTGCATTGACAGCAGTTTGCCATAACTGTTGGCCTTTATTCTCACGTGCAGATTGGCACCTCAGCTTTCGCCAAAGTTGTTCACCTTGATTTATACTGAGGCGAAAGAGGTCGGTCTAATCCAAGGTCGAGATATCCAACATTTCTTCTATCAACTCCTTTTAGATCATGAAATTAAAAATAAAATGAGTACAATCTTAGAAACAATTATGCATGAAACTTAGGGCTGAAATCGGATCGGATATGAATCTGATATCAGTATATTAATATCTATATTGATTTTGTTTGACGAATACAGATATGGATAGTTAAATTTTATGATCATAGAATCAAAGGTATTACTAACTAGAAATATTAAGTTAATAGAATGTTAATATGGTTATATATTTTCATTAAAAAAATTTGAGTACTGTATAAAATTAAATAGAATTACATATAAAATCAGGTATTCAGATACAGATCGGGTAGTTGTCTATGCATATCTATATCTATTTTTCTTTGATGGAGATGGATACGAATACATATATTAGTTGGAAGCTTAAATTTGTATCCATGTTCGGATAGATTCAGATAAAAAAATACATCTAGATGGATATTATCCTGCCTGCCTTCACCCCTAATGAAACTTTACCTTTTACTTTGAGCAAGAAGAGATGATGAGGGGTTTTATATTTATTTTTTCACATGAGAGCTTATGAATGGGTTGTGTGAGAAGGAAGGGTACCTCTCTCAGACTCTACACATAAGATGGGGTTTTGTTGAAAATTTTATAGGGTAAATTTATCAATATTACAATATTAAAATTCTGAGATAAATAAAAACAATGCAAACATAATTTGTATAAAATCACTTATAATGATTCGAATGTCAATTGAACTTGATAACCAAGTCTTGTGTTTAACACAATTTCGTTAAGACAAATTCGTCTCCCTCTTGGTGCTTAAGGTTTGTATAGACGTTTGTCTCCCAGGATAAAACAGTATGAAACCTCTTGAAGATGAAGTACTACAATCTTCAAGCCTTGTTTGAAACTAAATGCTTAGTACTCAATTATGGGAACGAGCTGGAAGAATAAAGAAACAAGTGCACAGAGAGAGAGAGCAAATTTGGAAATCTTTTTGCAACTTCAGAAAAAGATCTTGTAGATTTTTGGAGACATGCGGATTTCTGGAGTGAAGGACTATTATATATTACAACCGAATAGCAGTTATAGGAAGTTAATAAATTTCTTGAACAGACACAACTGTTGACAGTTGACGATTTTAAAAATTGTTCTGTTGCTATATAAACCATTTATTGAAATATATTCTCTCAATGTGGGATTCATATTTTTCCATCGATAATCCATTACCAATTTGATACTTTGAAGCCAATTATCTAATGTGAATATATCACGTCATTCTACTCAAAGAGTAGAATATGTTTCCACTTGGACCTATTCAATTAAACATGTGGGTCCGACATTTAATTTGGCTTAAACACTTAACTCTCATAATGCTCAATATTCTAACAATCCCCCACAAGAATTGGAATTGGCTGAAGAAAACAAATTTCAAATACAGACACAGAGAGAGACATTGAGTACTAATGAAAGTAACTGCATCGAGATAGGTAACTTTTGGCTTAGAACCTTTCCTAGTAAAAACTATCGGATTTACTTGGCTAACCAACGGACGAGATGCCTTGAACTATTCAGCCGTTCATGTAAATCAAGATAATAGAAATTACACAGCTTCTCTTTTCGAACATTGTTATTTCTTTCTTTGTGTTCATTTTGGCCTTGAACACCACCTGGTTCTGCAAGTATTTTAGAAAACTTAGCCTTACTCGTTCTCGTAGAAGCGGCCCCTTCACACTCACATAGGTGATTTCCATTTAAGAGTATCCTGCCATACTCAACCTGACTTAATCAGGTATATGAAAACCATTAAAAGCATAGCTTACCCTAATAATCTCTGCAGGCGCACTAATATCTCAGGAGTGGGTTTTAGTACTCTTTGTTGTCACACATAATTTGGTTGTCCCTTTGAACCTAGTTCTTAGGATCTCCAGTCAACTAGGTTAGGTTGCCATTATTGTGACTTTCAATTCATAGGCTTTAACCCCATTCCTGTTGATGAACAATTTACCTGCTCTCTAGTTAAACTTTTGGTAAGTTGATCTGTGATATTATCCTTTGACTTCACATAGTCAACAATGATAATTCCGTTAGAGAGCAATTGTCTAATGGTATCGTGTCTACGACGTATATGTCTAGACTTACCATTATACATATTACTATGTGCCCTTCCAATCACTGATTGGCTATCACAATGTATGCATATTGCAGACACTGGTTTTGGCCACATTGGGATATCCTCTAAAAATTAGCGAAGCCATTTTGCTTCTTCTCCAGCTTTATCTAAAGTGATAAACTCAGATTCCATGGGCGATCTAGCTATTAAAGATTGTTTAGAGGATTTCTAAGAAACTACAACACCTCCCAAGGTAAAGACATATCCACTTGTGGATTTCATATTTTTAGAATCAAATATTCAGTTAGCATCACTGTATCCTTCAAGTACAGTTAGATATCTTGTAAAATGCAATCCATAATTCATGGTGTATCTCAAATATCTTAAAACCCTGATGATTGCCTTCTAGTGATCATATCCTAGATTACTCGTATATCTACTTAGCTTGCTTACAGCATAAGCTAAATTTGGCTTTGTGCAATTCATCAAATATATTAAACTATCAATTATACGAGAATATTCAAGTTGAGATATGCCAGTACCAATGTTCTTCATTAAATGAAGATTTACATCAATAGGTGTTCTAGCCTGACTTTTGCCATCCTTATTAAATTTTTCAAGAATTTTCTTGATATAATTTGACTGAGATAAAATCAGTCCTTCTGATGTATTTGAAATAATGATTCCTAAAATAACATCGGCAACACCCATATCTTTCATATCAGACTTATTCATTAACATTCTCCTTGTAGTTTTAATAATTTCATTATTACTACCGAGAATAAGCATATTATCAACATAAAAGCATACAATGATGTATCCATTATGAGTATTCTTGACATATACACATTTGTCACACTCATTTATTTTAAACTGATTTGACAACATAACTCTATCAAATTTCTCATGCCATTGCTTAGGTGGTTGTTTTAATCCATACAAGGATTTAATAAGTCTACACACCTATTTCTCTTGTCCAAGTGACTCAAATACTTCTGGTTGTTCCATATAAATTTCTTCATTTAATTCACCATTTAAGAATGCTATCTTAACATCCATTTGATGTGTCTCAAAATTGTGCAATGCTGCAATGACAATTAGCATACGTATGGATGCTATCCTAGTTACTGGTGAATACGTATCAAAATAGTCGAATCCTTTCTTTTGCTTAAAGCCCTTAGCTACAATTCTAGCTTTATATTTATCAATGGATCTATCTGCTTTCAACTTTTTCTTGAATATCCATTTACAACCAAGTGGTTTACTTCTAGGTGGAAGGTCCACTAGTTCCCATGTATGATTTTGCAGTATGGATTCAATTTCATTGTTCACAACTTCTTTCTAAAAGGAAGCTTCAGGAGTAGACATAGCTTCATTAAACATTCGAGGATCATTTTCTAACATATACGTTGGAAAATCAGGACCAAGAGACTTAGCTATTCTTGCCCGCTTGCTATGCCTAGGTTCATCTTCATTGTTTATAGGACCTTGGCCTATATTCTCTTGATGATTACTAGTAGTAGCATTATGAGTTCTTTTTGATAAACTTGAAGCTTCTGTGTCATTCTTATAAGGAAAAATATCCTTAAAAAATGATGCATTTCTAGATTCTATAATCGTATTCAAATGTATATCAGAAATATCTGATTTATAGACCAAAAATCTATATGCACTACTGCTATGTGCATATCCGATGAAAATGCAGTCAATAGTTTTTGGTCCTATCTTAATCCTTTTGGGTTTAGGGACCGCAACTTTAGCTAAGCACCCCCACACTCTTAAGAATTTATAAGGAGTTCTTCCTTTCCATAATTCATAAGGTGTCTTTTTAATTTTCTAATGGGGTAACTTGTTAAGAATGTAGTTTGAGGAAAGTAACACTTTCCTCCACAAGTTCTGGGGTAATCCAGAGCTTATCAACAAAGCATTCATCATTTCTTTTAAGGTTCAATTTTTACGTTCAGCAACACCGTTTGATTGGGGTGAATATGGAGCTGTAGTTTGATGAATAATTTCGTGTTCTGAACAAAGCTCATCAAAAGGTATATCATATTCTCCACCTCTATCACTACGTACAACCTTTATCTTTTTGCTAAGTTGATTTTTTGATTTTCAACTTCATTCTTATAATGTTTAAACATGTCGATTGCTTCATCTTTACTTCTCAATAAATACACATAACAAAACTGTATGCAATCATCTATAAAAGTAACAAAGTACTTTTTTCCACCTCTTGTTTGAACAAATTTTAAATCACAAATATCAGTGTGAATTAAATCAAGAGGTTCAGAACTTCTTTCAACAGATTGGAAAGAAGATCTAGTTAACTTTGATTCTACACATATTTGACATTTATGATTAGAATCATATTTGACATTTATGATTAGAATCATATTTGACATTTATGATTAGAATCAATGTTAAACTTAGGCAATAGGTCCATATTAATTAATCTACGAATAGAATTAAAATTAACATGCCCTAGCCTACTATGCCATATGTTTGAGAAGTCGACCATATAAATAGAAGATGATGCTTTATTATCATTATCAATCTTCTTTCAAAGTACAATCATTACATTCATATTAAAAAACCCATCGCTCATATAACCCTTCCCCACATACGCATCATCCTTAGTTAGTACAAACTTGTCAGACACAAAAATCAATTTAAAATGATTCCTACTCAGCAAAGAACCAGAAACCAAATTCTTCCTAATTTCTGGCACATGCAGCAATTTTTTAAAAGTCAGATCTTTTCGAGAAGTCATCTTCAGAATCACCTTTCCTTCTCCTTCAATCTTGGAAGTTGAGGAGTTTTCCATGTACAATTTTTCTCCATGATCTAGTGGTTTGTTTGTTGAGAACATAGACCTATTTGAGCATACATGACAGGTAGCTCCAGTGTCCACCGACCATTTCTTAGGATTTTCTCCTACTAGGCTCACCTCAGAGACAACTACAGATAAATTGATATCTGAAAACTCATTTGTGGTTTTGTTCATCATATTGGCTTGAGCGGATGCTTTCTTGGGTTTTCGGCAATCCTTGGCTTGATGGCCTTTCT
>JAOXJJ010000069.1:14656273-14667518 GCA_025769935.1 Phoenix roebelenii | reverse complement strand
TCCTCTATCCTCAGCCTGACTATCAGGTCTTCCAGGTTCATCTCCTTTCTCTTATGCTTCAGGTAGTTCTTGAAGTCATTCCACGAAGGTGGTAACTTCTCGATGGTACAAGCCACCTCAAAAGACTCACTTAAGCTCATGCCTTCAGACATTATATCATGAAGAATTAATTAAAATTCTTGAACCTAGCTCACAACTGTTTTGAAGTCCACCATTTTATACTCCAGAAAATGTTCGACTATGAATTTCTTTAAGCTGGTGTCCTCTGCCATGTACTTTTTGTCCAAGGACTCCCACAATTTCTTTGTTGTTTTCATTGGACTATAAACATTATACAAAGTGTTGTCTAGTCCATTAAGGATATAGTTCTTGCATAGAAAGTCTGACTTACTCCATGCTTCAACAACAACCTCATCTTCACCATTCTTGCTTGGAGAATCCTCAGAAAGAAACTTGGCCATATTTAAAGTGGTCAGGTAAAACAACATTTTCTGTTGCCACCTTTTGAAATCAAGCCCATTGAATTTCTAAGGTTTCTCTCCGTGAGTCACAGACATTGCACTAGATGATGCCATTTTTTCAATCACTGAATTGTACACAAAATTATAAGAGTAAGGAATTTGTACAGTTCAGTGGAACAAATCTAAATTCACTATAGGTTATTAAAAATAAACTAAATGTAATTTATACAGATTAACACAAATCAAACAAGTCCAATATTGTATAAACAATATTGACTTTAACTAAACTAGCTTGATATAGATACACTTAAAGAAATCTGACCAAAAAATAATTAACTATCCTTTCCTGCACTAACTGTATACACACACAACATAAATATAGGTTTGACTAATGCATGTGCACTAAAATGATGAAGACTGATTAACAAGTGTTGGATAAAAAACAATTCAAAGTGTCAAAACACATGTAAGTAGATTTGCAAAACAATTCAGGAATGAGTTTAGAAAATCTGCACAAAATCAATATGTGTGTCATGTTTCAGTATACCAGGAATGTAAGCAATACTGCAAACAAATTTCAGAAATCAAATTTTGTAAAAGTATATATAAATGTAAACCTGTAGAATTATATATACTAAATAATACTACTGCACAAAAAACTGATAATATCAAAACTGTATAGATTTAGTGAAAATAGTTTAACATAGAAACTGAAATGCTACATAGATTATACTAGTGGTCAAATTTAATACTACACAGAACTGAGATATTGTACATAACACTGATAACAGAAATCTGTAAATTATAATTCTGCACAGATTTACTATTCTGTATTGTTGCACAGATGTATAAATTGGGCAGAAATCTGTTTATTAAAACTGTACAGATTCAAAAATTGTGCAGAATCTGTTTAGTAAAAATCTGCAGCACATAATTTTTATAATCTATAGTACTGATAAAACAGAAAGAAAATTTGTCTTAAGATTGTTATAGGATAAATTTATCAATACTACAATATTAAAATTATGAGATAAATAAAAAACAATGCAAACATAATTTGTATAAAACCACTTACAATGATTCGAATATCAATTGAACATGATAACTGAGTCTTGTGTTTAACACAATTTCGTTAAGACAAATTCGTCTCCCTCTTGGTGCTTAAAGGTTCGTATAGACGTTTGTCTCCCAGGATAAAATAGTACTATGAAACCTTTTGAAGATGAAGCACTACAATCTTCAAGCCTTGTTTGAAACTCAATGCTTAGTACTCAATTATGGGAATGGGCTGGAAAGAATAAAAAAACAAGTGGAGAGAGAGAGAGCAAATTTGGAAATCTATTTGCTACTTCAGAAAAAGATCCTGCAGATTTCTTGAGTGAAGGATTATTATATATTATAACTAAATAGCAGTTATAGGAAGTTAATAAATTCCTTGAACAGACAAAACTGTTGATAATTGACGATTTTAAAAACTATTCTGTCACTATATAAACCATTTATTGTGTTCTTCCAATGTGGGATTTATATTTTTCCATCAATAATCCATTACCAATTTGATACTTTGAAGCTAATTATCTAATTCATTACTTAATGAATTTGAGCATGTGAATATATCACGTTATTCTACTCAAAGAGTAGAATATGTTTCCACTTAGACTTGTTCAATTAAACATGTGGGTCCTACATTTAATTTGGCTAAAGCACTTAATTCCCATAATGCTCAATATTCCAACAGAAAAGTCCCATATTGAATAGGTTAAGGACTCTAGTGGTGCTTGTATGCTCATGAGCTAATCCATCTATATGCTTAAGCTTTTGGGTTAGAGTTTAATATGGCATTAGAGTCCATGATCCTTCTTGCACCATTTTCTCCTTACTCTCGTGCTTATTTAAGCTGTAAATGGTCATAAAGAAAAAAAAATGTTGACCATATTTAACATGATTGAAGTTGTGAGAGAGGACTCTTTCTAGAAAATGCTATACTAAGTACCCTTTTAAAAATTATGTCAAATAAGAATTTTAAAGTTTGACCTTGATGAGGGGTGGAGAACAAAAGAGAAAAGGGAAAATGGTATTTTAGAAATTCTTCAATGTCAAATTTGCTCAAAAGAAATTCTTAAATCTCAAAAGTCTAATGATGTGGTTATCCTGTTTTTCCTTCTTTGGCATTCATTAGCAAATCTTTCCTCATTAAAAACTGTCTCAAATTGAGGGATTAACCCGTTCATTAAGAGTGTGGAGTTGAGCATATATACTTGGAGATTGCGTCAGAGGTGTGATTCGGGATAAGTTTACATATGATGAAAAGGTGGCAGCAGTAGCATAAGTAGCACATCATTTCTGTATTATACAATAATGGATGAATATACATGTGATGCCAAGCACTCTTTTAATTTGCTTATGTTTTTTCTTTTGTTCCTGAGCATCTACTTGTGCCCTTCTTCACAACTATCATTTTTCGAAAAATTAAAAAAAGGCAAAAAACGAGTGGCCTTGAACAGTTATTTGTCATGCCTCATTAAGAAAATCACATTCACAACTTATAAAATTTCATTTTGTTGCACATGGTTTGTTGGTTTATTAATAAAATATTTAATTCAAAATTTTGAGATTTTAGAATTTTATATTTGATATTTATCTAAACAGAAACCTAGTTAAATATAAAAATTTAACTTAGACTCCTAAATAACTTGGTTTTTAAATATATAAGATTTAGTTTTTGTCTTTATTTCTCTTTCATCTTTTATAATTCTACAGAAATTCTACGGACACATTTCTATTTTTTTCTCACGCGGTATTTTAAAAAGAAGCATAAAGACACTTTTTCTTCTCACAAGATGTCTCGAACGGATACTTCGCATATGGACTCTTATCTCTTCGAGAGACTTCCGTGAATAAAGAGAGATGCATTCTCATGAAAATTGGCATATGATCTGATAGTAATCCTAAGGGGCATAACCCTTGCTGAATGGATGGATTATGTGAAGAATGTATTCAACGAAAGGATGCTTAAACATTTAATCATACTCACCCTTTCATATCTATAAATAGAAAAAGAAATCATACATCCCATGTATCAGAATTGCATCCCCTTCCATCTGAATAACACCAAATTTGAGAAAAGAATTGAGAGCATTAAGTGAGTGAACTCAAGTGCACCCATTAAACATTTGAGAAGAGAATTATGACCACATATATGTGGATTGAGAAAGATTGCTTCAAATTTGCTAATTTTCAACGCACCTGGATATGGCTAGTTCGAGTTCAACTCTGATTCTTCTTTGTTAGAGTGCACTTCAAGAAAAACACGAAACAATTCGTTCTATCTTGAGAGTAGACTGCCATTAATTATTTGCACCAGGGCGGATGAATTCTACTCTAAAGAAAGCACCTTTCATAGCGTGGCTCAAACTGAGTAACATCAAAACTTAATTTGTTTATTCAGTCTATGCAGAAAGCTATTAATTAAGTATTAAAGATAAAACAATAAAATCACATAAAAGTGATTTATAATATTTCAGTGGAAAGATTTTTCCAACATGGTTAGTTTTAGGAATCTCTCGTCTCTTGAATATGTGGAAATAAGAACTCGTTTGGTTCGCCGGAAAAATTTTCTTTCAATGAAATATTTTTTTTCTGAAAAGTTGGTGCTTGGGTATATAATACCTCAGAAAGTAGTTTTTATATATCTGGATGACCATGGAAAAATAACATATTTCTTTGCTCGAGCATCTATTTTTTAGAAAAGTTATCTAAAATACCAGTTATGCCCTTGATAAAGGAAAAGATTTCATCCCATTTTATCTAAAAGTTTAAGAGTATTTTTGAAAAAAAATACCCCAATTTTCAATTGGTGAGAATCGGACTTTTTCATATCCGCATAGGTTTTTCTTTCTCATGAAATGTGAGAATCTTATTTCTATAAGAAAACTACTTTTCCATCTCTCTTCTTTGAAAAGTCCAACTAAATATGAGATATTGCTTCATTTTTTTGTTGACCACACTTTTCTTTCTTCTCTTTTCATGAATCAAATGAGTCCTAAGAGACATGTCTGCAATACTAGCATTATAATTTCGAGTCAACTTAAGGTAGAGGAAATAAGGGAGCAAGGTAGATTGTGAGGATCCGTGTGGGCGTGTGTTCAATCCGACATCGATTATTCGTTTGAGAGATCTTGGGTACTTATACAGAACTAAGAAACCCAAAAAAATACCTTTCGATTAGTTTATTTTTTGGCGAGGTTCTACATTGTTACAAATGTTATCAGAGAAAACCTATTCCATGGCCAATGTAGACTAGAAGACACTGCATCACATGTTCATTGAGGCTGACCACATGCTGATCGTGGTGCTTGTGATTAGATTTGAATGAATTTGGACTCTTAGCCTGACAAGGACGTCACGGCTTAAATAAGGGGAGTATGTGAGAAGCTAGATAGGCGTATATTTAGTCACAAGTTGGTTATTCGCCGAGTAGATCTTGGGTACTTATATAGGACTACGAAACCTAAAAATACCTTTCAATTAGTCTTTTTTTTGAGTGAGGTCCTGAGTTGTCACAGAGACATGTAAATGAGGAGATGGTTGAATTGATGAAATATACTTGCACTATTTTCTGTCAAGAGCTGAGATTTTATAGGCATGTTAAATCATATGATTTTTGAACGATGTTTAGTTCATAGCTAACATTAGAGGCATTTGTTTTATAATAGATTTGGAAGTTTGGTAGCTTAATGCTTTGATGCTCACTTGGAGAAGCATATTTTGCAGAAACAGAAACAATATGCAAATTATTAGACACCAAACTTGGTAAGCAAGATTTAAGATTGAAGACAAGCATAGAGACACTCTTGAATTTTATTGCACTGTTTCTTACTTCATAGAAGAAAAGAGCTATATTTCGAAAGACCTCACAGAACAACTGATAACAATTTGGATTACAACCACATAATGTTACTTGTATGTTTATGTGAGTGTGTGTGAGAGAGAGAGTAGCATGAGTTCACTATTGCTGTGATTCAATTAACACCACCTCATCTCCTCCTGATGATCCCTCTTGACTTCCTCCCCCGCTTCTACTACTGTATGTAATCAACTGGAGCTTGATCGAGATTGGGTCTAATAATGCTTGCATGTGCATTCTTAAGACCAAAGAGCCTGATGGAAAAAAAGAGGAGAGCTCTCCACTCTTATTAATTTTTCTGGAGTTGGATTCTCTGGAACCATAAAAAATCTTAGAATAGGATTCCAACACCACAAAAGAAAGGATATATCCTGACGCTTTATTTGGTCTTTACCGACGCTTTTAAGCATCGGTTGATTTCCTGCCAACGCCTCCCAAAGTGTGGGTAAGACATCAGGTAGGTGGGGGTGGGCTCAGTTTACGCCGACGCTTGAAGAAAGCGTCAGCTATGTATGTCGATGCTTTTAAGCGTCGTTCATCTGCGAGTTAACCGATGCTTAAAAGCGTCGGCTAATATTGATCGACGCTTGAAAATAAGAATACGAAAGTCATCACGCTCATACAAGAATACATTATAATTACGTAAAATATTCATATAGATTTAGTTATGTACCGGAGGAGCAAATCTCTGCAAAAAAAATAAAATATGGTCAAGCTGATCCAGCAAAGATTGAATCTTCAACTCTTGGCTCTGCTTCAACTCCACCATATCAGTCATATGACTCTGCCTCATCTTCTCTATCCTTGTCTCATATGACTGTTTTATCTGTGCCATCTCTGTCTTCAAACTATAAACCTCTGCAGTGCTAGTACCTTGTCTGGCATCTTGGGTATATCAGCTCACTGCAGACAGTTGAGTGGGAGTAACTCTGACACCATAACCCCTCACGTGACCATAACGCTCTGGGCCCATCAATTCGGCATTGACCTGAGCCTCGATGCGACTGGCCGCGTCAGATGATGATGACTCCCCGATGCGCTCTGAAATAAGAATTGTAGCTCTTTTCTATATCTCTCTAAAAAAAATAGTCACATTAATATTTTAAAAGAAGTAAAATTAAAAAAAAAATTGTGAACAAAAAATGAAGACATACAACTATATCTCTCGACTCGTTTCGGACAAAACTGCCATCTCGGTGGGTGTGGGTCATCTTATAAAACTCTACTTCATCAGGCTCCCTTTCATGCTCTACTATCTACACATACAGAAAGTATATTGGCAAACTATATATCATGATACATGCTATATATTAGTAAAGTTTTAAATAGCTTCAAAAGAACTTACGAAGTCATTTCTACGTCTTGCATAACTCTTCGAGCCTGAAGTATGAGAAATTGCTTGAGACGCTCGTGCAGCTCTACCAATATTAGAACATGTATGCCAAAATAAAAGCACACGGTATAATATGATTCAATGTATATATTTGCAATCTATATTAAAAAGAAAGATAATATAAGATGTTGAAACTGTTAGATATATGCCCTAGAAGCCAATCTGGCTGACACATTATTAATTCTGGAGTATAGTTTTGTACTTGATTTTATTATTATTGAATAATAAATGGGCATATTTTTTATTCATATTATTTGTGTCTATGAATCGTCCAAGAAATTAATAAGATGATGATACATATTTTCAAGAGTTGAAAATTTGAGTCATGTACCATTGGTGATTAATTTCTAAATGCTCCTGATCAATGGATCATCACGATGATGGTGATCGATCCGATCAGTGTACATATCGCTTTCCTTATGGATGGACGAGATTCGAGTCCATAGTGTAGGGACACTGAAGTGATAGTGCAGGTGCTTGTTAGAGAACAAGGGTAATGAGCGTGACCAAGACAAGAAGTTACTTGGATGTCTATCCACTCGTCAGTGACTTGCTTGATGTTGCAGTAGTGTGACTGGTCCTTTGACCTGCGGTGCTTCGGCTACTCACAGTGAGGTTATTGTAGTTTGACTACACATATAAATGGTTTCTAGTCATATGGATTCTTGTAGTGTAGATTGGCCGCAGTAGGTTCACTGTAGGAGTAGAGTATGCACTTACATGGAATCTATCGACCTTGATAGATGAGGAGTGGTCCTATGTGATTTATAAGACTGAGTTTTAAGACCTTGGCCAGGATAGTATATATAGTGGAGAAAGCGTTTTTCACTCTCGAACTCAAGTCGAATAAATCTTGACATATGACAGACGACGGAATTTGACAAGTTATCCATGACATCCGTTCTGTAGGGATCCACGATAGAAGGACTGTATCATACGATAACTGCACCTAGAGGTTCATCATTCTATTCTGCTAGGTGGCCACTACATACTGCTAGATGTCACTGGTGGATGGTGAGACTCACAGGGATCATCTTGATGGTCGATGATCCCTGGTGAGTTGAGTTGGAATTGTTTCAACCCATTGAAAGAAGTTTTCAATGATATTGTGATAGAGATCGCAATATATCTCACTACCAGACAGAATAGAACCTATGGGGTCACACACATTAGAGGTATTGACCAATCCCATGGTTGAATGTAATTGGGAATCACAAATAATCAATTTGATTAATAATTGGTTAACTCGCTAAGAGTTAGTGAGTTGAAGAAAGAATAATTGGAATCAGATTACAATTTAATTTAATTAATTGGACTTGATCATGAGTCCTACTTTTAGTAGGATTCTTTGATTCCTAATTCGATTAGGATTTCAAATTAAATTAGAGTCCTATTTTGAGTAGGATTTCTAAAGTCCTAATTGCTTTAGGGTTGAAATTTTAATTTATCCTAATTAGATTAGGATTTCTTAAGTCCTAATTAATTTGATCTAATTAATTTAATGACTCCTAATTAGATTAGGATTGAAGAGTTCAATTGAGTCATGGTTCAATTAAATCCTAATTATATTAGAATTTGGAGAAAATTGAAATGGGTGCAAATCCTATTTTGAATAGGATTGAATCCTAGCACTTGGATCCAACCCTCCCCGCTTAATTAGATTAAGTAGGGGCTAACCCCTCCCTTGGCTGGTGGTGTGAGGGAAAAAGGAGGGGCCACGCCCCTCCTATTATGAATTCACAAAGGGATAGAGATGAGCTCCTAATTTTAGGAGCTCATCTCTATCCACACACCATAAAAGAGGGGTTCTAGGGGCTATGAATTTTTCATGGTTTTTCCTTGGGATTTCGGCAGCAAACTCCTCCTCTCCTATCCTCCTTTGAGCCACAAGCAACAAGAGAAAAAAAGGAGACCTTGACCGCCTTCCTACTTCCTCCTTTTGGTGTGGATACCCGTAGAGGCCGGACGCGTGTGCGGCTTCCATCGAACCTTCAACAAATCCATGTAAATCAGATTTGCGGAGACCATCTACCCGCACAAGGTGAAGATCTGATCTTCTTAATGAATTTAAAATGGTTTAAAAGAATTTAATTCTAATCCATCTACGAATGGTTTTAAAATACGTTCATGCGATGAATGGGATCCTCACATGCCCTTCCGCTGCAGAACTAAAAAAAATTTTGAAATTTTCTACGGCATGTGACAGATCCTAACAGAAACAATATACATGACATGTCCTCTTTTAGAAAACCAGTAGTGAACAATCTCCCTCCACTGCTGAGGGTATACGTTAGGAGGCAGAGTCACACGAGCAACTTCCTCCTCTGTCATACCCTCGCGCTTGAAGTCCATCTTCAATTTTGCTTTATATTATTTCCATTTGCGGTTGAGGGACTTTAGCATCCAATCATGGCTCTCTGGAGGAAGTACAAACTTACCTTACAACAAGATACAAAATATTATAATAATATTAAACCTCAAAAGTAAAATTATGGTAGTAAACAAATTAACATACATGAGGTGTCAAATTAAAAAGAACAAATTTAATTCATTACCTATATAAGTCTAAGAAGCTCAACCTTATACGAAGGAAGCATGTCATTCCACTTTGTATAGTTGAGCGGACACAACTGACCCTTGCATGCAACCGATCCAAAAAAGCTTGATTGAAGACTTCCAGCTTTATTGATGAGCTGCCCTAATTCGTTGCATCGGATGATGATCTTCTCACCCGAAGGAAGCTTCCACACATCCTTTGCTTGAGTGGGTCCCCATCTCGTCCTCACCATCCCTTGTCCATCTATTAAAATTAAATAAAATATATCTTAAAAAGTTGAAGACAAATATGAACATAAAAAATGAACTTTAAATCGAATTATCCTGGATCCAGAGCTCATCCTCCGGGCAATCAGCAGGAGGCTTGCACTGAGATCCTGACTCATGCTGCTGGTGCTCACATGGCTACTGGGACTGCAGGGACTGATCAGAAGTAGATCCCACCTGAGAATGATGGAACTTCACATCTCTAAATCGTCTCCCTCGGGGCATATTGTTACCTGGTATGCACAAAAAAGAATCAATATTTGGTTAAATGATAAATTTATACTAAATAATGTGCTAATAAAAGAGAATATAATAACTCATTCAACATATACTTGATAAATTTTACTTACCATTATGAAACTATATTCTCATTCAACATCCATCCTAATCAAACTCGTTGGCGCATTTACTTCATCAGTTGGCACAACATTATAAGGTATACACTGAGTATAAGTATCATCGTCCTCCTCTTCCAACCTTTTTCCCATATCATACAAGTCCTTAGATTTTTTCTTAATAATAAGAGATCAATTTTTATCTTTTGAGTCTTGACAAAAAACACTTGTCAAGCTTGAGATGAAAAAACAAATGAATCATCTTTCAATAACATACCAGCATGTATCAACCTTGAAAGATTTACAAGTGTGAATCCATTTATGTCTTGTCTTAAACTTTTAGATGAGTTTATATCCACCCAATCACATCGAAATAATACTACCTTAAACTTTCCATAATAATCCATCTCATAAATATCTGTTAGAGCACCATAATAATTTTTTCCGTCCGCCTCAACCATAACTCTACTATTTTGGATTTTTCTAAATTTCTCACGCTCTTTAGTATGAAATTTAAAACCATTTATAATGAACCCATCATATCAATTGACAATATTATTCGGACCTTGAGCAGTGACTATTAACTCCTCAGAACAATTCCTCTCCATCATCACTGGCACCTAAAAAGAATTATGGAAGTAATGATTAATTTCTCTCTATAAAAATTAAAAAAAAGCTTAATATATTAGACATCTAACCTGTTTGAAAAGCCATTCTGAAAATAACTCAACCAACCATCGTTGCTCAATCCTTGGTGTAGAACAAATGTTATGGTTGAGACTTCGCTGAGCTATTAAAAATTCTCTGCACGATCAGAAAATCTTTAATTAAGTACCAATATTATATGCTCCTGATATGACAGTAAATTTAGATTTCAATTAACCGTACTAACCTGCGAGACTCGGATATTATATCATTATGAAGTAAGACATAGCGATGTGCCTGTGCCAACGATTTCTGATCAAGAACAACACTTTCAATAACTGTACGCTCATCTTCTCCTATAGTTCTAATACTATGTCCAAGAACATCTCTGAGTAAGCCCCTTATATCATCTTCTCCTATAGAATTTCGTTCTGTGTCACTGGTTCCAAAATTAAAGGTGTGTTCTAGATAGGAGGGTTAGTTACATAAATGTGTGAACTCTCAATGAAGTACCCATTCAGTATAACCCTTTAGAAAACCATTTCATACCAAATGTTCTTCAATAATTTTTGGATCAAAAGCAGAACCGTTTACACATTTTTGATATGGACATAAAATCTTCCCGTTCATATTAGATTTCTCAAAAGCAAACTTAATGAAATTCTGAACTCCATCCAAATAT
>JAOXJJ010000069.1:14634045-14656173 GCA_025769935.1 Phoenix roebelenii | reverse complement strand
TGTATTACAGTCGATGATTACATGAATAACAGAACAATTAATCAAACAAAAATAAATAGAAAGATCCAAGATGTAATAAGAGAGAAGGGACACATGAAGTGCTATTGCCATTCACCAACCCAAGAAATTAAAAATTTCCTAATAGGGCGGCCAATCTATTCATTTCATATGTAGCTCAAAAACATTACCTGTGGGAAATAATCCAAAGTACTACGACCATTGTCAGTGCATAGCTTTCAGAGATAAGAATCACACAAAGTACTACCCAAAACAGTATATTAATTGATCCAATTGCATAACAATAGATTAATGAGTTCTATCGAGCATATAAGAATCAATTACAACCCAAAACAACAATAGAACAAGTAACAATGCAAAGCAAAACACATGCAAAGACTAAGGAAGTATTCAAAGATAAGAAACACATGAAGTACTGCCTCCATTTCCACTCGATAGCCATGTATTCAATCGTAGTCCTAAATTTTATCCATCTTTCATCTAGAACCTTAAATTGTAATAGAAACATGATGACTAGTTTGATAACAAAGGAAGTCTTTGCTTTCAGAAAAACAAAAATAAATTAATAATTGCTAGACCAATTGAAGTTGGCGAAGAAGAAGGGTAACCATCATGATTACTGTGGAGTGTGCTTCTAATGCAGAACAGAGAGAGAAAATTAGGGACACAAATTCATGTCATACAAGGGTTATAAATTTAGGGATGGAGGCGGTTAAAATTCAAAAGATTTTACGCCAACAAATCAAGCAGATTTGAACAAATCATTCCATATTCCATATTGAACCAAAAGCAATTGATGATGCATAGTGCAATACCTCGGGAAAAGACGGGCCTGGATCGATCGGGACTTGGAGCCGGTGGGTCGATGCCGGAGAGGAGGAAGAAGGAGAAGATCCTCGGATGGAGGCGAAGCTCAATCAAGACTTGAGGGCAAGAGAACAAATTAAAGAAGAAAAAAAACCTACGAACACCCGAAGAAGAGGAGATAACAAGCGAGAAGGAGGGAGAGGAGGGAGGAGGAGCAAAATACCTCGGGCGAAGGGGGTTGGGGTCGGTCGGTCGACGCCGGAGAGGAGGGATGAGGAGAGGAGGTAGGAGTCGGACGGCCCACGCCGGAGAGGAGGAAGATGGGGGCTAAGGCAGCGCCAGAAAGGAGGAAGACGATCGGAGAGGAGAATGAGGTGGCTTGGGGAGTAGCTAGGGTAAGTATATGCGGGGTCGGGGTCTGCTGTTGGGTTTGAAGGGGGCTTCGGCTTCGATGACGCTTTTAAGCGTCGTTCACTGCTTCAATTGCCGACCCTTATTTAAAGCGTCGGCAAAATTTGGCACGCAAGCAGAATGTACCGACGCTTCTCCCTAGCGTCGGCATTTAACTATTGGCGTTTTCCTCTTTTACTGTAGTGCAACTTAGCATGTTTTGAGATTTTGAGGAGAGTTGCTCTCTTAAGAGCACGATATTATAAAGACTGTAAACTATATTCGGGGCAAGTTGTTATCATTACCTGCCCACCAGCGCTGCCGGCAAGAGAAAAGAGCTTGCTTCATCATTCTAGGGTTAGCGTTCTTGCATGGGCTCCTAACGAGAGAAGCAAGATGCATACATGGCACCGCATGGGCAACGAGGCCAAGGCCATGGGGTTGTCAACCTGTCATGCATTCAATGCTATCGTGATGACGGGGGTCTAAGTGGAGAGAAAGATCAGTTCCCCTCTCCTTGCAAAGGTCCCCTGAGGCTGGGCCTAGCGGAGCAACGGAACTTTAATAGAGGTCTGCTCCTCGGCACCCAACAAAATGCGATCACCATATAGTGTGACTACGAACCATGGTTCTTATGATTTAGAAACCATCCTCTGGTGACTGGTACGTTCCAATCAAGCTGCTTGTTTCTCAGGTGGGTTTGGAATGAAAATGCTTTGCGGCCCAACCCTCACAGCCAAAGAACTCCAAGACCACGTGTCACAAGAGAATTCGTCCTTGATTACCGTACGATATCTCGTCCATAGTCGCCGAAGCTAGAAAGGGTATCTGGTTTCTTCGTAATATGTAGGCCCAGTTTGGTTGCAGGACTGCTGCATTAGCGAATAGGATATTAATCTGCGGGACAATTAGGAGCGGCTCAATGCAGTTGGAGGTCTAAGGCGAACTCAAAGGCCCAACATAAATTCATTTAGAGGGCCTCAATGTATAAATAAG
Organism: Phoenix roebelenii; assembly: GCA_025769935.1. Classification (NCBI taxonomy): domain Eukaryota; kingdom Viridiplantae; phylum Streptophyta; class Magnoliopsida; order Arecales; family Arecaceae; genus Phoenix; species Phoenix roebelenii. The sequence goes on along the minus strand of JAOXJJ010000069.1, from coordinate 14,653,962 downwards.
GAAAGAGATAAAAAAATTTTTAAGTAAGATGTATGTCCTAACATAAGTGCATCAGGCCTCAATGCATTTATAGCTATAAACATACGTAGCACGTGAGGCCCCCAAATGCATTGAGGGCTCAATGCATTTGGATGCTCACCTTGAAACTTACTATAATAAATGCATTTAGGAGCCAGAGCTTTAGGCGACCGTCTCAATCGTCTAAGGGTTGAGCCAGCTCTGGGGACAACCACTTTGTCTATTTTGGTTGTCCATGGGGATGAGCAAAGTCACAAGAACACAAAATAACACGGCTTGACCTGACCCATGGGATTTATCTTATTGGGGATGGGAGGCATCTACCCAGATAGCAAAAAACAAATGGAATATATTGCATATATATCGGCTGGAATTAAGATCTTACTGGGTTGGTGGCAGAGGGGATGTGCTTTGGTTAGGGCCAAGCTACACTGACATGTGAGAAGAGAACAAGTTGGCATCCAGTTGCAGGAAGATAGTTTAGACGGGTAGCATTAGGATCTAAAAGCCTTGAAAGAAAACCTGTGGTGGATCCTTGCTAGAAGAACGTGAAACTTGTTAAACAGTATGTCTTGTAGGATTAGGTGACAACGATTGTTTTTTCTTATCTTCTATGTTCAGGTAAGGATATTTTGCGTGCTAGTTCTTCACACTAAGCATTACTCCAATGCTGGCCGGCTTGGAGAGGGCTCTAAGAAGTGTGAAGTACAAGAAAAAGGTTTCATTTGACCGCGTTCTGCACGTACTGCATCCACAAACCTCAATTTAGATTTAGAGCTACTTTGGATATTCCTACAAGAATCACATCTCTTAGCTTGCTCAACCCGCATTTTTTTAACTTACCAAATCCCAGCCTGTGGATCTGTTGGTCTCCAGGAAGAAAAAACCTATGGAAGTTTTTTTCCACAATATTCTAGCTGGAAGGTGTTGAGTTGAAATGAGCCATGCTTAAATGGATAATTAAATTCACGAATCTAGCAGCCCAATCCTACTAGATTATTCAAATAGATTCGTAGACCTCTCCAATTCAATCTTGGTGCAGAGAGGATCCAAGCTCGAGCAAAAGAAAACTAGAAAAGAAATCATGGCAGTCCTATTCGGCTAGGGTTGTACATGGATCAGGTCAGTAAGTCGAGATTCTCTCCGGATCAGGAGCTGGACTGGAGAGATTTTATGCAGCTATTGCAGTATGGCCATGATTAAGCAAGCTCGAGCTCTACCCCATGTACCATATCAAGCTCAATGCAACTCATGTATGTGACTAGGAGATCAAACCTCTCTAATAAGATCCCAAACTAGATAGAATACAAACCCCATGTTAGCTCTAGATCCAGCTTAACGTGGATCCGAGCTGGACAATTTTGGGGTCTGAAGTTTGGCCCCAGTCCTGACCTAGCAACTGGAAGGATTGTGTCTCATTTTAGATCTTGGAGTTGTCAGACCCACCCTTGACCCATGAGTCTGAACTACGAGAACGTGACAGGTCCAGATCAGGTCAGGTATGGATATGATTCACAGCTACCCCATGCTTGAACAATTGATGAGCTAAAGTCCTTTTAATCCAAAATATTAAAAAAGGAAACCAAAATAAAACGAGCATGAACTTCATAAAAATTTATTATTCAAGAAGGTTAAATGAAGTTCTTCCATTCTATTTTGTCGAAATGAAGGTCACCACCTCCTCACAAATTTGGTGTATTATTATTAGTCCCTCGCAATCTTATCAGCACAATCTACTAATCATCCAAAATGTAAGAAGTAAACTAAGATGGTAGACAACACCCCGACCGTTGAAAAAAATCAGAGGCCAACTTTAAACCAAAACGATGCACAAAGTCATCAAGAACTTGCAAGCTCAAGGTTGCAATTATTCAAACAATCACTTCCCTCGAAAAAAGGGTGAGTTCATGACAATGTCAGACAATAAAATCTGTTCAATAATATAAGATGGGCATCAGAAAAATTATATTTTTTGATGGAAAAGGGAGGCAAACTGCCACCCTGACACCGCAAAGGTTATAACAATGGTGAGAAGTTTGTCTCATGCGAGCATGTGCAGCTATGCAAAGGAAGCACCTAACGAAGCTAACAAGTTGCCTTGTGTGAGATAAAATAATGGAGAACAATTAAAATGAAAACAGCATGAATCAAAAGAACAGCAGCTCTCACAAGTGCTTGATGAAAAGAGCAAAACATAAGAAGACTGAATTATATTAAAAGGAAAACAAAACAGATGGTCCACATATCAAATGTAATAGAATTCTATCGAAAACCTAAATATTTGAGATCATGAAGGAAGATGGAAAGTTATAGCCCATTAAGGAAGCTAGAAATCATAAACTGTAGATGGAAACCTGTTCCAGAGAACAAGAACACTCATTTCCAGATACATCTCTTCTTAAATGCACCTTTGTAATTGTTACTTTCAGCAATGGATGTGAAAAATAGTTCGGTTGACAAGAATTTCCTATGGTAATTGCTGGGATCAATCTCAGTTTACCCATCACTGAAAAGCAAATTGTGGCAACCAGTCTGATGCCATATCAGTCATGTCCATCAGATGTAAGAAGAAATTTACAGCATTAGAAACGATATGCAATGTGAAGAAGATATGATTACTTATGCCATTGCAGCCTCCTATATGTACATTTGCATCTTACGCTTAGAAAACATTCCAGAAAAAAATCAAAGTGATCATAAATTTGAAAATTCGGCAAAGAAATAGTAAAAGAATACCTATACGAAATGCAAGTTTCAAGAAGGCCATTGTTGATGAATACTGTAACTTAATGCTTCAGACATTCTCTGTTGTAACTCTTCCACTTCCCCTATCACAAATCCCCACTAGGCTGCTGCTCCTGATGTTGAGGCTGGTGCTGCTGAGGCATGTAAGATTGAGGCAGTTGGGCATACAGCAAGCCCTGATCCACCTCGGGCTTATTCATGATCATTCCCAGACTCCTAACCTGAGCGGACACATAATAATATGAAAGAGAGTCATTAGCATTCATTTCCTCCTTGAGATCCTCTCTTGGCACAATATCCACCAGAAAATCAAAGACGTCTGTTCTTGTAATTGCCGCAGCAATGTCATTGTTATGCAGTGTTCTTCGCTTGTTCTCCTCAGTTTGAGCCCATGAGCGGTAAGTCAGCTCCAGGATGAACATCTCGCATGCCCTTGCAAACAGCATAGGGGCCTCCGCTGCTATCATCCTCACATCCTCATCTGCCTTCATGATCTTCTTAATCCTGGCCAATGGAAGGCTATGGTTCTTGAAATCTGTGGTTGCCCTGATCTCCTGATATTGACTTGCCCAAAACATCTGAAGTGTCTGGTCTAGTTGCTGCATCTGCTGCTGGTGGATCTGTTGATAAGAGAGTTGGTGCTGCGCTAGCTGCACCTGAGAAGCAGCAGTTGTCAACTGGCTGGACGAGATTGGTACAGTACTGCCCATCATTTGGTTAGCTTGGTATGGCATGGCAAGATAGGTTATGTGGACTGCATCCATGACTGGTGGTTGCCCCTGCCCTGGATCATCCATCATAACCTGTATATTTGTAAGCAATACATCCATAAGAAGGGTCCACCCTTCCTTTACAACAGAGATTTTTCAGGAGTCCACATTTCATTTTTTAGGAGTTAATTATAGAAAAAAAGATTTATTGTATATTCATTATTTAACCTGTAATTGCATTAAAAGTCATGTTGGAACTAGTATTTCGAAGACCAACAGAAAATTGACGTGTTTTGTGAAAGAGGTATGCTAAAATAGATTCTACCATTGAGCAAACTAAAAGTAATGGTTTGCAGTTTCCTCATGCAAATCATGCTTCTGGCTTCAGGGGTTAGAGGACTCATTTGGATAGCTAATGAATACCAGCTTACTATGGTTGCAGTTTATGAATAATCAAAAGTGAACATTACCAAGCAACTCTAAAGTTGTGGATCCCAAATGCTGGAAGTAAGAAAAAAAACAGAACACTAATCCAAATTGATTGGTGATCAGCTTCAGAACCTAAAACAATGTGTATTATAGTTGCATACAGCTAACATGTTCTTCAGAACCTAAAACAATGTGTATTATAGTTGCATACAGCTAACATATTCCTTGAATGAGCACATGAAGAAAGATTATAAACTCAGATGTACATGTTCAATTACATATGAATAGGAACACTTATACTATCAGTGTGTTGTCTGGCATGTCTAACATAAAAGACTTTCTTTCACATTTATGGAGAGCCAAAAGACTGCAGACAACTACTAGTTAATTTGTCACTTTGTGTCAGCAATTGATATATCACAAATATAAACAACTGCTAAAGCAAAAATACATAGAATTTCTCCTGACCCTTATTGGATGATACCACATTGAATTAGTAAATTGACATTCAGTGTAGCTTAAAATCTCTATTAGAAAAGCAAAAACCTTCAACTCCGTAACCATGTTCTTTGCCGTGACACCCTTGCTGGTATTCAAACTTTCATGCTAATCACAAAAGCAGAATTAGATTGTACCTTTTCCTCATCCTAAGAATGCCACATCAAATTCCAAAGATGACCAAAAAAATTCCATAGGAGAGCTATATCCAATACCAGTAACCTTCAACTTGATAAACACTCTTTGTTAAATTACCTTGTTTCTATTCAATTTCTTAAATTTGCTAAACAGCACACCGGTTCTTTTCATGTTAAGAGATTATTAAGAGTGTGAAGACTTTAGTACTAATAGTTATTCTGTTTCGACAACTCTCCCTCGTAGTTTATTATATCAATCATTTCCTCTCTAAAAGCCATAATTTTAGGTCTACAAACTTCAACACATAGCCCATGATAAACTCTGAATTTAGTGATAGTATTATTACCAAGGTCTGTCGTACCGCTCTGTATCGTCTGGTACGAAGCATACCGTACATTTTAGTATGGAGCGTATCGTACCGTACCATACCGGAAGAAAATCAGTACGATACACCTTTCAAGTCGGTACAAGCTCCATACCGCAACGTAACGAGGCGTACCGAGGTGCGTACCAGTTTGTATTGAAGCATATCGAGATGAAAATTGAGAAAATGGGTAAGAGAGCTATTTCGGTATAGAGGTGTACCGTACCGTACCGAACCGATAAGGCACCGCATATAAAGTAAATATTGGAGTGTATCAATATAATTAACTAAAAATATGAAACTTGATTTTGATAGGATCATAGCCATCCATCCCTTTTCTAAATCCTTCTTGTGTGTTGCCATTGATGTTTTAAGCTGAATAGTAATGTGCACTGCATGTTAGCATATGCTAAAAAGACCTCCCCAACAAACAGCTGCATGAAGGTGCAAATTTTGTAAAGAAACAACCATAAACATGAGGGTGCCAACCTTGTACATGACGGATACCATACATCATATTCAATTACAAGAAAGATTCTACAGTATCTCGGTTAGCCAAATTAAGTTGCATAGAATCCAAAGCAGTGTTGGATCTTAATTCATTGCAATCATTAATTAGGATTGTAAGGTGCTGATGATGAAAAATCAGGATTGCTTTACTAGTCTAAATGCAATATTGATTACCAATATAGACTGTCAAATGATAGCAGGGTTTTAAGTTGGCTTCCCAACTTCAGCACCTTAATGTGAAACATGTAAAAAACTCCTATCAATGATTAACAAGGATGGAAGAGACAATTGGCTTCCATTTTTCCCCCAATGCCATCATGATACATTTCTCTTCCCACTGAACACCAACCAATTTTGATCACCCTGCTTGTGATTGTTGATCTTTGGATCACAAGGTAGATATAAGATTTTCAACATAAAAATAATGGAGGATATGGAAGGTGTTGGTCAAGGTCCGCCGTACCGGTACCGGTACCGTACCGGACGGTACGCGGTGGTTTCAAAAACCACAGCGCGAGGCGCTGTGGTTCTAAAAAAAAAAAATCGTATCGGTGCGCACCGGCCGGTTCACACCGGTACGAGGCCGGTACCGGCCGGTACGGGCTCCGAACCGGCCGGTACGGGCCCGAGCCGGCCGGTACGGGCCCGAGCCGGCCGGTACGGGCCCGTACCGGCCGATTCGGCTAAAAAATCGGGAAATACCAGTTTTTTAGTGGTTCCGGTACCGGCCGATTCGGCTAAAAAATCGGGAAATACTAGTTTTTTAGTGGTTCCGGTACCGGTCTAGGACCGGACCGATACGTACCGGCCGGTACGGATCGATACGTACCGGCCCGTACCGGCCGGTACGGGCCGGTACGGCATTCCATGGTGTTGGTTCTATAAACAAGTCTACTCAACATATATGTCAAAAAAAGGTAAAGAACATATGGTGCAAACCAAGGAATGCTGAACCGGCCTAAACCAGGCAGTTCGGCCTACACCGAACCGTATTGATGCTGGTATGAGACATTTTAGCCGCTTAAGTTGGTTCGTTTATAAAACCCTCCCCACCTCATTTACAAAACCCTCATTCATTTAAAGTGTTGAATTGATGCCTCTCTCGCTCGCACTCTCTCTCGTGCCGGAGAGTTCAATGCCTCTCTCGGTCACACTCTCTCCCCTCACTTCGACGACACTAGTGCTTCTTTTCCATCTTGAGTGCCAGCCTCTCACCACTCTTCGATGCTCATGCCTCTCTCCTCTTTTCGACACCTCAGATTCACCAATCCTCTGCGGTAGAGTGCTTGGAGAATAAACCCCTCTCAGAGGCTAGGATTTCTTCTCCACCCATCACCAATAAGCTTCCCCCCTCTCACTTTCTCTTCCTCCCTCTCTCCATCCCTCTCCCTCTCTCTCTCCTTCCTCTTCCCTTCCTCCATTCCTCCCTCCCTCCCTGGCTCCCTTTTCGACACCTCGGATTCTCCAATCCTCCACAGTTGAGTGTTCGGAGGCTAATGCCCTCTCAAAGGCTAGGATTTCTTCTCCATTCGTCACCAGTAAGCCTCCCCCTCCCTTTCTCTTCCTCCCCTCCCTCCCTCTCCCTCTCTCGTGGCTCTTCCCCTTCCTCCCTCCCTCCCTTCCTCCCTGTCCTTCTCCCTCTCTCCCTCCCTCTTCCTATTTTGGCATGCCCCAACACAGCATGGTATGGTCCCTTACCATACTGAACCGATCGCTGGCTGGTATGAGCTCCGGTACTGGTATGATAGATCTTAGTGCAAACAATATCAAATCCTCTTACTTGTCCCTTTCGGTTCAAGAAAAAGTAGGGCAATTTGGAAAAACTATGAATCTCCTCGAGGATGGCCAATTGAAAGACATCCATGAAAGATCTCTTGACCTCATTAACTAGATTAAATAGAAAAATAGATGTTTTAGAACCTATTTGGTATCATTGCTTTTTTTCTTAATTTTCGTTTCTCTCCAAGTTGTGAAATATCACATAGGTAATAATATTGAAGATAGCATTTGCACCAAACTTCTGCTATTCATTGCTTTAATTTTCACTCTTCTCAAAAGCAATAAAACTTTGCTACTAAAGTATTTAAAGACTTTGGGCCTATCCGATGTCACTTTTACTTCTTATTTACTATTTTAAAAATAAAATTACAGAAATTGAGATAAAACCATGTTTGGTGTTATTTTTTTTATTTTGTATTTTTTTAAAAAAAAAATCACTATTTTTTAGAAAAAAAAGTAAGAAATCCTTACTTTCAATATTTTCAAAAATAAAAACACTTACATTTTTCACCTACACCATTGGTATAACCTCTAATGCTAACGCCATTGAGGCAACCAATGCCACCACCTCCACTACCATCACAGTCTTCATCATACCACAACCACCATTATCACCATCCCCATCACATAGCCACCACCCTTTCCACCACCACCACTACCACCTCCACACACCACCACCATCATTGTCATAGTCTCTGCCATGTTATCGGTGCCCCCATGACCACCACCGCCCTTGTTGCCAACTCCATGATTTTGGCTTCATCCTTGCCGCCAACACCACTGCACCTCCACTACCTCCTACCATCACCTTTGTTGCTATCATCGCTATATTTATGTTTTTAAAAATAATTGATTGTATGAAATATATTTATTTTCTAAAAAAGTTGAAACAGAATATATATTTTTTTGTTTCTGAAAATAGCAACAAAAGAAGTCCGAAATTATGTACAAGAAATTACATAGAAGAGGAGAAAAATAGTGAGTACATAGGGAAGGACAAAATAAAGTCAATGTGAGGCAAGAAATCAGCAAGAAGTGTAGTGAACCAAGGATGCTAGATTGTTCCAAAGCTTCAAATGGCAATCCATCAATTTTTGGGAGCACAAGAACACAAGATTCAAGAACATCATCTTTAATGGATAATCATATAGATTTTAATCTTTGTCCTTCGAATTGGCTACAATACATTACTTCAAAAAAATTTAAAAATTCCATTAGGGTTTAGATCTCACCTCTCGAAAAGACAATTACTCATGCAAATCAAGAAGGTTAATCAAACACCAGTCTCCCTATGCCGTAGATTAAACTTTTCAAGGCTATGAATAAGCAGAATAATCTTTCTCCATATTCCCAGATGATTGCAGCACATAACATAAATAAACAGGAAAGCAAGAGCAAAAAAAAAAAAGAAATACAGAAAGACAAAGAAAAACCATACGAATTGGGAAAAAGGAAAAAGAAAAAGGAAAATAAAAGGGAAAAAAAGTCAAAGACGAGTGCCTGCTGGTGGTCTCCTGTGGACATTGGACTCTTACTATGACGGCTTTGCGATCGCTTCTTCGTGGCGTCGGCCGAATCGTTTTTGGCGGAGGAGAGACGGGAAGGCCAGGAACGACGAGGACGACGGTTCGGCGAGCTGAAGTTGAGGATTTATAGGCTTACAGTGTTTATCACGTAAAAGGTAAGGCTGCAAATGGGTCGGGTTGACCGTAACCCGACCCAACCCACTTAAATCCAACCCGACTCATTTTGAAGGATCTATGGTGCCGGGTTGGGTTATTAGACCTGTTCCATTTTTCAAATTGAATTTGGGTTTACTGAATTCAGATCCGATTCAACCTAACTTGATCTAACCCATTTGAAATTTGGGTAATTTTGGATTTTAAATCCTACACCCCGACTTAAATTGGTAAAATTATTTGGGCCCACGGACTACCGCCCGCGAAAGCGCAAATATGAGTTCTGAAGCCATGGTTGGTTGATCAGAACCGAACCCTACCCGAACCCAAACCAAATCCGAACCGAATCCGACCCGGCCCGAATCAAATCCGAATTTTTTGGATTGGGTTTGGGTTATATATAGACCCGACCTAACCCAAATGATCCGTTGGGTCAAAAATTGTAGTGGTGGACCCAATCCGATCCGACACAATTTTCTATTGGGTCGGTTCTAGGTTCTAAATTAGAACTCGAACAAGAAACTGGATTGAGTCGATGTCACTTATCATCCGACTCGATCCGACCTATTTGTACCCCTAGTGAAAGGTGGATGAACATAATACTTCCCATTCATAGCGGAAATTCGAGTCTCTGACTATAAATTAAATTTGATAAAAATAAAAATATTAAATATTATCATAAATAATATTAATTTTTAACATAGTTAGTTTTATCTGAATATAAATTAATTCTATTTTATAATCTTCATCTTCAATCTTTTTTTGAAATATATTAAAATTTTTTGTTTTCTTCTTAATAGAAAAAACTTATGTTAACTTGATAGACCAATCTCTACTGTAAGAAATTTAAAAAAAAACAAAAATAGGTTAAGAATAAAGAGTATGCAGATTTCTATCTCTCTCTCTCTCCCTTTTTCATATATCTATCTTTGTACCTATTATTAAATGGAAAAGAGAAAAAAAACTTAACTCCTATAAAAAAATCAAAAAAAATAAAAACGTTAAAAATTATTTAAAAATATTCATAAAATTAAAAAATAAAAGAGATATATATATAATTTATCTAAATATGCCAAATATATCTAAATATGTTAGAAATGACTATGCATAGAAAGAAAATTTAAAAAGCCGTGATAGAGTTAATTTTGATTTTTTTTTCAAAAATATTTCCCTCTATGAATGTAGACGAACAAAATGCAATTTATTTTGAATTTGAGTGAGACTCTTCTTAATTATTTTTTAAAAAATAAAATTTGGAGTACCTTTTTAAATTGTTAATTATTTTTGAAGGTTGTATTAAAGTTAATTAAGAAAATTTTCCTTTCATGAATACTATCATCCACTTCTTAATTATTTTAGAAAATATTATTAACTATTTATTGGCCACACACAAATAAATATGAATTTAGAACTATTTTAGAAAGCGGGTAATTAATTCCATGCATGCAAAAGAAAAAAAATTGAAATAAGTTCACATTTGAGTGGGACTCTTCTTAATTATTTTAGGTCACCAACAACAAATAATTGGAGATCCGGTGAAAGAAATCAAATGTGGTAGGAAGGAAGTTAATTGAATAATCATTTCTGAGCATATTTTTCTTAGTATATCTCCTCTCATCCTCATAATGAGTGCTCATGTCAATAACAAAGTAAATTGGAAAAGTGAAGTTAGACTCTTAATAGGTTGAATGTTTGCAGGTATTAGATCACAAATATCGTTAGATGACCTACCTATATGAGAAACAATGTATAGGATGTATAGGCCACAATTAGGGGTTTTGGTTAACCCGAACAAACTCTCTTGAAAAATCAAAATACTAAGTGCATGATTTTTAATATACATTGATTGCATAAAGATCCAATTGATTCATACTATAACTGTGATGCATAGAAGTCTAAGACAAAGAATTTAGTTTTAGGTTTAATCAACTATGGTTCCTTTAGATGAAGATAATAAATATTAAGTAAGGTTCAAATTCACTGGATACTCCACCCATTGTATATTATAAGTTGTCCAAATATTCTTTTTAAGATTTTAAAAATTTAAATCATCCATAGGGGATTGTCTGAATTTTTTTGATTTTTTATTTTAAAAGATTCAAATTTTTAAATAAAACTTTAATCTTTTTTTTTTTTGGAAAGATCAAATTTTAAAAATTTATTCTTAATGCTCCCATGTTGGATGATCAAATGCAAGTTCTCTTGCATTTATAGATATGTAGTTCCTTCAAGCCCAAGATGGCTTTAAGGATGGTGGTCCAGTGACCATGCGCGCACGCGCTCAACTCAACTTAGTTTTAGTTCAACTGGCCGACCGCACCATGCACGTGGCATGCATGCGCATATCTAACGTGCTTTGCCACACGCCCCATCAGATATAAATGTGAATTTAAAATTAAAATTTGATTTCAATCTGTAATATAGGCATTGTAGATAATCTTGTAGGATGCCTTTATTGTAGGTGCTGTTGAGGCGTTTATGGGCCTTTCCGGCGATTTAGTTGACTGAGTCTATAAAAAGGCTCTAGATCCAAGGTCTCAGGTATGAAACAACCTTCTCCTACTACTCTAAGAGAGCCCCCAACAGCTTGGGCAGTTGAAAGAGAGTCAATTTAGGTCAAGCCTCTCATGCGATCATACTCATGATTGGAGGACTTTTAGTACGAATTTCATTCTTAGAAGAATATTTTCACATGCCTTGATCCAAGCACAGCTTATTTCATTTGTTTTTTTTTATAATTTGTATTATTATTGTTGTTTTGCATGTATTAACAATTTTTGGAACCATATATACATCCAACGAATGGCTTACTGAGGATCTTGCCTGCCATTACATTTTGTTTCACTTGCAAATTGGGAGATTAGAGGAAGCCAGGAACCTCACGGAGAAGCTTTGCAATGGTAAATTTTCAAGGTCTGCAAGTTTATGGGTTCTGAGAAGTTCCATAGGGATGAGGTGTCTTATGAATAAAGCTGCTTCCATGAGCATGGGTGACTTGCATTCTCTCCTCGAACTCCTTGCAAAATGTGTAAACTAGGTTATCCCTTCAGAAGCTGAGTGCTTGTGGCTCGTGGGATGCAACCGACATTCATTTACACATCTCTTACTAGATGTGTGGCTCACATTACTGTGAACAAATGGATCTTACACTGATGGGTTATAGTTAATGATAAATGTTTGATATATTTGTAAAATATTGTTTATGTTATATTTCTTTTTTAGCTTATATTAACTTTCTTGGTACATTTTCAAGAATCTCATTTGCCATGTAGCGATAGTCTTCATATTCAGGTCTTGTGTACAAGTTTTTAAGATATTGGCAGTTCAAATCCTCATGTCAGATCTTTTAGGTGTGCTATAAGTTTAAATTTCGCATGATCTAGTTCTTCCTTTCTTATTGTTTTGGTACAGTTCATTGATAATTGTGTGAATAGATGCCCACTGATGTGTTCGTTTTGCTATCTTGTTTTTTTTTTTTCTTTCTTTTTTCTTTTTTTTTTTCTTAAAGCACACTGGCCTGCATTCGTGAATGTGAAACTTTGCATCTATTATATGGAGCTAAACCATAAGTATTTTCTATTTTGTGTTGATACAGAACCAGTTGAACAAGTGAATCCAAAGCCCGTTCAATATAATCTGCATTTGATATTCTCAACTAGGAAACTACAAACCGTTATTCATACCATTTCTTCCATTGTTGGATACGGAAATCTATATTGTTGCAACTGGAGCCAGAGACGCCAACGTCCAACGACAACCAGCTGTGTCCCTCTTCCCAATTGGTGCACTCTGGCTGTTCCCCTAGTGGAGGGATAGGCATATCGGACCATTCCCTCATGCAGCTGGATAGAGAAAATTCCTAATAGTGGCCATCAAATACTTCACCAAATGGGTTGAGGCCGAGTCTCTAGCTCACATCAGTAAGGAGATCGCTCGAGGTTTTGTATGGAAGCAAGTCATATGTCGCTTTGGTCTTCTACGTGCTACCGTCACTGACAATAGGAAGTAATTCGACAACACCTGTTTTAGAGCATTTTGCACTGATCTGCACATTAAGCACTGCCTCACCTCGGTAGGACATCCTCAGTCACCTTGGTGAGCTGAAGTAACCAATCGAACAATTTTACAGGGCCTGAAGATGCAACTCGATAGGGCTAAAGGACTCTAGGCTGATGACCTCTACAACGTTCTCTAGGCCTACCGAACCACACCCTAAACCTCAACGGTAGAGATATCTTTTGCTCTCACGTATGGGGTCGAGGTTGTGATCCCAGTGGAGATCAGACTGCCATCGCACTGGGTCAACTTTTTGGAGGAGTAGGGGAACTCAGAGCATCTACAAGTCAATCTCGACTTGCTGGAGAAAATCAGGGAACGAGCTCGGATCTGCATGGCTGCCTACTAGCATTGAGTAGTCAAATATTACAATTCTCAAATGAAAGGTAAGCTCTTTCGACCCAGGGACCTGGTATTATGGAGGGCTGAAGTCTCTCAGCCAACTAAGTGAGGCAAACTCTTATCAAATTAGAAGGGACTGTACAAAATATCTGGAGTCATCCAACCTGGAGCTTATCGCCTCTAACATTTGGATGGGATAGCCATTCCCCGGATGTAGAATTAAGCCAACCATTAAATATATCATTAGTAAAGCTTGACCGAGCGATCTCGTAAGTTGAAATTATTTAATAAGATCACCTACTTCGTCCCTCTAGAAGGAAGCTAGCATTCCAGGCGTCAGAATGGGAGTTTGAAAAGTAGACAGCCTTACTCGCTAAGGGTAACGAGTGCTATATGGAAGCTTTCTAAAGTTTTGATTTATGAATTCACCGTCGAGATCTGGGGAAGGGAAGGTTTCCCCTCCCCCGAACCCCCTCAGTAGAAATGTAAATGGAAGAATTACAAGGATATTTAGAAAGATAGATCTCGGCAACAACAATAGTTGCCAGAAGGCCAACCTCTGCGCCGAAGGTTTGGCAAGCCAACTGACCTCCCTAGGTCGAAAATGACCCGAGTAGAAGACTGGCCCTTATGTCGAAGGCTTGGCAAGTTGAAATAATATGCCTCCAAATTAGCTATAGCTCATCATAAGGTCCAACTAATTAAAATACACCACGATGCAAACACATGGTGGATCAGGAGCTGCCACTGGACGGGCCCAATGCCATACTACCGAGCTTGCATATCGAGAGCTCCCTACAATTGGCACATCCTAACTGGGAGACCCATGGATTATCGAGATCCCATCAATGTGACGGGCAGGACGTCATCCGTGTTCGAAGCATTCATGCTCAATGTCCCAGCCGTACTTAAGTCGGTCACTTCTGGTCAACCCACATGCCCTAATTCTCTAGTGGTAGGTAGGCACCTCCACCGAACAAAAAAAGGAGGGGTAGAGGAGGTAAGTGGAGAAGAACGCTATAATAGACTGAAAGACGACCTCCTCATGTTTTCTAATTAACTTAGGCATCGGAGATTCTCCTGCCACATACATTCTGGCCAAAGGACTTCATTGCTTCTTGCTGCTTTAGGTCGGAGTCCTGACATCTGACGAGGATCTCGACTGCAGCAACCGAGCACCGCTCGCTTTCTATAATTTTGACTAGAGCAGCCAATCACCAAGCTCTCCAACATCGCCGCACTTCTTGTCATAGTGCCTAGGGCCACTTAGTTCTCAGCAGCAACACCTATCTTTCTAGCTTTACCCCATCTAAGTCTCAAGTTTTGCAAGCCTTGCATTAAGCTGGAATCAATCCTATATTTCGTTGGAGATAGTGATGCTCTCCAAAATGCCTGCGAGTTGTATGGGTTAGCCGTAGCCATCTATGCCCAAAATAGGGAATTATGTAAAGATTACTACGTTATGGAAATGAAGGTGATGGCTTTTATTTTTCATTTGAGTTTTGATTATTTTTCTTGATTTGCAGTAACTTTAGTTATCTTTGTCTGATTTTTCATCTTTTGACTTGTTTCCTATATTCTTAATAGGTTGGAAAATCAGAAACTGCAAATGCTGTATTTTGGCGATAAATAAAAAAAGGTTTGATTTAATTATTGTATTTTGTTTATCTTAGTGGCCAGGTGAAAATTTTTGGATGAATATTTTTGCTGCTGAATTTGATATCACCAAGAAAGGTTTGGAGGATAGGAACTCTTCTGCTATTGTTTTCATTTTCTACCCATGGCCATGCATTATTTGCCATTTAAACTTTAGTCATTTGGCGGAAGCTATCTCTGTTGGATGCTTTGGTTCATCAGTGACTTGGATGACCTTGTATTGATTGAAACCCATGCCGAATGCGATCCAGGTTTAAGTTGGGAGTTGGCTGGTTGTTAATTTATGAATTATTTCCTGAATTCTTTGACATGCGCTTGTTCCATTTTTATAATGAGGTCAGAGTCCTGGGACCCAAATGCGACCTGGTTTAGTTCAAGGGAGGTTAGGTTTAACATAACAAGGTCCAATTTGTTGCAGGCTTGATGGCATGGTCTCTAATTGTCTGATAAACCAAAAGTTAAGATGGTATAACATATAGAATAATAAAATCTTTAATTGGAGCATCATGGCCATCATGCAACGATCCTACCACATGCACGGTACGTACCAAACACTCGTTAGGGGATGGTCGTGAATATAGCGAGAGGCATGGGGCATGCAGCTTCTAGTTGCCGTACTAATAGGTGGTACATATTATCCGTGGCATGCAGCTTTTTTTTAGCCATACTCGTAGGTAGTACATGTTATACAGAGCGTTTTTTTTTTTTATATACAACGGGCGGTTCACACCCTACGAAAATGAAAACGGCCAACAAAATCAGAAAACAACAAAACAGATAAAGAACCCGACACTTTATTCCGATCTATCCACATAAATCCACCAAAATGATAGGCTGCATAGGGTGCAACCCATTTAGCTGCACCATTCACTTCTCCGTAGGTATGTGTTGTCTGATGAGCATCACATTTCTGTAGTAGTCTGCGAGTGTCGAGGAGCAGCAGCCTATCCTCGTCTGCACGATCTCGACCTAGGATCGAGTCAATCACCATGGCCAAGTCGTCCTTTTCTTGGAAGGAGAAAAAAGAGGCGCCTATGAAGGAGTTTCCAACATGCGCAATACGACATCATGAGAGGGACAAAAATAGGCATTTTTTTTAGAACATAATACTATTCAAAGAAAATTGATCATGCCTACTTAAAATTCAAAATAAATATTAAATATAAAAAAATTATAGAGAATAATAATAAAATATAATAATAATAATTAGAAGAGAAAATAAATTTATTCAAAATACAATAAAAATAAGTTCGGCACAAAAGATATTCCATACACAAAAACTCTTTCTCCTATTTATAAAACTGAACCATCTCTCTTATTGAAAGACAAAAATATAACTATCCTACCTCAACTAAAGCACAAAGATAAATTAGAATTGAAATAGGGAATAAAGATAAACTAGGAACATAATCCTAATACAAGTAGGGCAAGCAGTGAACTTACAATATTTTCCTCATTTTTTTTTTCTTTTCATAGACTATCGAACCCACACAGATATCTTATATATTTACATAGAAAGAGATAAACAATCTAGTCTTCTCGATATTAAAATTAATAATTAAGCATTCAAATTGAAGTTTTTTTACTGTTGATCATAATTTTACTAATAGAAATACCTAGATGCAAAAGATCAGTTATTTTGGTGGTCTCAAATTGATGATTTTCATTATGTTAATATACTAAAATATATGATAAAGTATTTAAATTGATAATTTAATTTATTGATTAATATCTATTCATATTAAAAAATATAAAATTGAAAATTAATAGATTTTAATGCTTAGATCATAGGAGAACTTCATCTTATATTATATTCACACAACACGTGTCAGAGACAATCAAAATACAATTTTGGATTTCTAGATATTTTTTGGTGTATGAATCTTGATCAACATCTAGATCTTTGATTTTAATGATACAGTGTTGATTTGGAGTCAAGAGTATATATCCCCTTCACCTAGAAGAAGCAAAGGCTTTCTCTCTGTATATATTGAGTGAAAGGAGTGAGGAGAAAATGCCGAGTAAATAGAAGGAAAGGAGAGAATATTTATTTATTTACTTTTTTAAAAAAAATCTCTGAAGACTCAAAGACTTCATGCTTGGAGGTGGGCCGTATGCGATCGGCCTTAAGACTCTCCTCCTATACATTAGGAGATAGATAATAGGTGTAATAATATTATGTTAAGTTGGAAGTAATTTTTCCACATGACTTTAGGGATATTGAAAATTAACATCCACATTTTTCCTTGAGAGAAAAATTAACATTCACATTATTGCATAAAATTCTATGTAACAACGTCACTTTCTCTATTATAAATGTTTAGCATGGGGTTGTATATATAATAATTCCTATGTTGTGTTTTAGTTAGTCTGCGTTGTATTTGAGCTGGTCTCGGTGTTCATCCTGTACTGACTACTTCAGCATTTCGAACTAGTCTAAGTTCGCCTCGAGCAGTAACTAGTCCATAATTAAAAACACCAGCCCCAGAATCCACACAAGAGAAGTACGTACTTTCTGTAATAAAAATATATAAGTAGGGGTTGTGTAGTAATATTCATGTTGAATTTGAGCTAGTCCCAGATGTTGCGTGCAGGGACCAGCTCGTGACATCCGAACTACGTTGGACTGAGCGATCAAATAGCCCCGATGCAATGGTTAAAAAATATTATTTTTTTATGATATATTTTTCTATCTTACTATATATTATTTTGTTACTTTAGGCACTAAATAAAATCAGAAGTGTTTTTTGATCATTGTAGAATT
Organism: Phoenix roebelenii; assembly: GCA_025769935.1. Taxonomy (NCBI): domain Eukaryota; kingdom Viridiplantae; phylum Streptophyta; class Magnoliopsida; order Arecales; family Arecaceae; genus Phoenix; species Phoenix roebelenii. Next base: position 14,636,274 of record JAOXJJ010000069.1, on the reverse strand, counting down.
CTCATAACTGAAGGCTTCATGGGAGATAAGAGAGCAGAATATGAGAAGAATTGGGGAAGCAATATTCTAAAATTTTAATGTTAGACTCCTAATTCTATGCTAAGTGGACGGTGGATAATTTTTAAATACCCATCTAAAGCTCTCTGAAATAATGAACATCCATAGTAAGAAATCTCTCTCGATGAAAAATTCAGAGTTGAGCTCCTTTCAGGTACTACATATATTCTGAGAGACAAATGGTGCCGCAGACTGAGTTCACTACAAGAAAAAGAAGCTTTGGCGACGCTTTTTAAGGTCTTTACCGATGCTTATAAGCGTCGGCATATTTCTTCTTGATAGAGAAAAATATTTGCCGACGCTTTTAAAAAGCGTCGCTAAAAAGGATGCTTTCGACATTAGTGGCGCTTTAAAGCGTCCGCGTTGAACTGTATTTTTTTACTTAGCGACGCTAAAAGCCTGTGCGGAGGGTGGCGATGTGACCCCAGATGAGGAAGAGGATGGGCTCATTCTGGGCGATGGGTGGCAGCCTGTTGAGCTGGTCGTCGTTGGCCGCGGCGGTGGAGATGCAGAGGAGCCACGATATGTCGGCGATGTAGTTGTCGAGCTGGGTGAACATCTTGGCAAAGGTGAATATCTTGGCAAAGGCCCCTCATCAACGTCTCCAGGAACAAGGCCCTCCATGGAGGCAACTTCCAGGGTACTCCCGTCGGCGTCTCCATGGACAGCACCCACTTGGCGATCGCCGCCATCGGGAAGCTCATGTTCACCCAGTTCTCCAAGCTCGTTAATGATTTCTACAACAACGGGCTGCCATCCAATCTCTTCGGCGGCCGGAACCCGAGCTTGGACTATGGCTTCAAGAGTGCGGAGATAGCGATGGCAGCCTACTGCTCGGAGCTCCAATTCCTTGGGAACCTGATCACCAACCACGTCCAGAGTGCAGAGCAGCACAACCAGGACGTCAACTCCCTGGGCTTGATATCTCTGCAAGGAAGACGCAAGAGGCGGTGGAGATCCTGAAGCTCATGTCCTCCACCTACCTGGTAGCAATCTACCAAGCCATCGATTTGAGGCATCTGGAGGAGAACTTGAAGAACACCGTGAAGAACACCGCGAGCCAAGTGGCGAAGAGGGTGCTCACGACGGGCGTGAACGGCGAGCTCCACCCATCGAGGTTCTGCGAGAACCTCCTAATTCTCCACCACTGCTTGTTGATCCGCCGATGTGGGGCTAAATCAAGGACCTAATTAGTTCTATTATCCCGAGAGAGGAATGGAGGAAGGGCAATGAAGAGATCGAGAAAGAGCAATGAAGAGAGGAGGGGAGAAAGAGCAATGAAGAGAGGAGGGGAGGGGGGTGCGGCATCTGACGACGCCAATTAGCGTCGTCATTTCAAAAAGGCCTCCGACGACGCTTTCAAAAGCGTCGGCCTTTTTTTATTTTTCGACGACGCTAAATGGTCGGCCTCTGACGACGCTAAATAGCGTCGTCATTTCAAAAAGGCCTCCGACCACGCTTTCAAAAGCGTCGGCCTTTTCTTATTTTTCGACGACGCTATTTAGCGTCGTCTTATCCCAGAAAGCGTCGTCTAATGCTGATGCTTTTTAAAACGTCGATAAATCATGGTGCTAGATCAAAAATTGCCGACGCTTGTGAAAAATTGCCGACGCTTGTAGATCAAAAATTGCCGACGCTTGTGAAAAATTGCCGACGCTTGTCACAAGCATCGGCAACAGAGCGTCGGTAAAACCCACTTTTCTAGTAGTGGTTGCCTTCTTTATTGCCCGACATTCCAGAGAAATCATCTGGACATCTACGGGGGACATTCCTCCTTTTTGAACTTTTTACTTTCACTTGATCTGGCAGAATGTACTAATGTTAGAGCTATATGAAATACCCTTTGTGTGTATATGTATATATATATATAAAACCCAGAGCCACCCAACCACTAAATAGCGAAATATCTCTCTTCTACTCTGTTTTTTCTGCTGAATTAACCATTAAAATTCACATCAAACTGTTGCATAGCATCCCGTACAACAAGGCGTGCATATAATTTACACACTTTCTGTTGCTGGAAATTGGACCCGGGGGTGACCACTCGGCCGAGGGAGAGGAGCTTCGATGCGAGTCGATGGGCGGCGGTCCATCAGCGGGCGGCGTCCTCCGGGGGACCTGCAAAGAAGCCGGTGGCCGGGCTTTCCGGCGCCGGCCCTCCGATGCCTAAGT
>JAOXJJ010000069.1:14619246-14633945 GCA_025769935.1 Phoenix roebelenii | reverse complement strand
GTAGCTCCCTGCTCGGAGGGACGCTCGGTAGCTCCCTGCTCGGAGGGATGCTCGGTTACAACTTTTCCCCCAACACTTTCCATCGTGGTTATATGAAATCTAGTGTTTAGTCGATCCGGTCTTTGCATGCCACATGCTAGGACTAGCTGAAACTTTCCATGCAGTATTGGTGTCATTTTCTATTTTTATTTTTAAAAATAAATAAAAAAGAACTAAGTTGAAGGAGATGAAACTATTTAGTTTCTTGTTTTTTCTTCTTTGCTTTTTGGGAACTGGAGGCGGCATAGCCTATAGGAAATTACATTCTTACAAAACAAATACCTTGTGCATCAGCTAGAAGTATATGCTGCAGTGACCAGGGAAGCCAGTCGCCAACCTGCAAGTTGACATCAAACTTCCATGCATGCCCGACTATTTAGTCAACTGCCTGGTTAGCCTCGCCATGTATATGTATATAGGTTGCTACAAAACAGGATAAATCTTTTTCCACTATCTCTTTGAGAAGTAACTTATCTGCACATTTAGAAGAGAAAAGGGTTCTTAATCCAACCTACGACTATGCTTGAAGCATCCTCAAGCCAACTGTTTAGTTTCTTTAAATTATTTATAAAACCTTTAAAGCTTTTGAAAGCTTGTCACTTTCAAAATAGTGTTCAATTAAGAGCAGAAGGTACCATCAATTTTCTGTTCAATATAAGTTTTCATGTAGTATTCTATTAATTTGTAGAAAAATAAAATTAAAAGATGTCTGCCGTACCTAACGCTTACTTTCTACTACCATATTTATTTAAACTCTTCGCAGACCGTTTTATTTAACACAAAGCCCACAGTGTAAGCTAGCTGTCGCTTCGCCGCTGTTATAGCCTTCCGCAGCAATAACACGCGAAATTCTGAATCCTATCTCTTTCATTTATTATGCAATAAATTTCTCATTAAGGTCACCGGCTTAATTTCTCCTGCCAATAGTTATAGCGTCGCATTTATTTTCTGCGGTCTTCCTGTCTTCCTGTCTTCCCCATTTGATTGGGTCCATTTCAGGTTCACCAACCTATCGGAAAACTGCTTCTGTCCCAGAACAACAGCCTCTTCACCCTTACGTTCGGGTTTCAACTCACGCAAACCAACCCCTAGTCGCCAGCGCCTCCACCAGCACACTTGCGAATTATAATTTCGTCTAGATTTCTGAGACAAATATAACTTTGATTGCATAAACAGAAGCTAAATTACACCCGAGCAAATTGAAACATTTCACACTTGAGACTTACTAATCTTTCATTAGAAAGTTCACTCTCTCACCCAGCTTGGAAGAACAGCAAAACACTAGAACCAAGTTACATGAAAGTCGAGTATAATGGAAATGAAAGTGGGAGATGAGCTCTAACCATGGCTCAACGTCCACCCCCGCCGCCTGCACCGGCCCCAACTCCGACACCGATACCAACTCCCACTCCTACTCCAATGCCGCCACCGATCCCGTGTCCCCCGCCAAGACCGCCACCGCCACCTCCACCTCCTATTCCTTCACCATGTCCTAGTCCACCACCCGCGCCAAAGCCACCGCCTCCTCCGAAGCCTCCACCACCACCGACACCTCCACCTGCACCGCCTCCCACGCCGCCACCAGCACCGACCCCTCCGCCATGACCCGACCCACCGCCGAGTCCTCCGCCACCTCCACCACCAAACCCGCCGCCTCCTCCGACACCGCCCTCTGTGCCACCACCGACTCCACCGCCTGCTCCAAATCCTCCATCGTGTCCGCTTCCACCACCAAGGCCGCCTCCGCTGCCACCTCCAAAACCACCACCACCTCCAGCTCCTCCTCCAGCGCCACCGCCAACACCACCGCCAGCTCCAAAACCTCCACCATGGCCACCTCCACCACCAAGGCCGCCGCCGCCGCCACCTCCGAGACCACCACCACCTCCAACTCCTCCTCCAGCTCCACCACCTAACCCTCCACCTGCACCTCCTCCCGCTCCACCTCCACCACCAACGCCACTGCCACCTCCACCTCCCAAACCTCCACCACCTCCGACGCCGCCTCCGGGACCGCCACCCACACCTCCACCAGCTCCGAAGCCTCCACCATGGCCCGCACCACCACCCAACCCTCCACCGCCACCGCCTCCAAGACCCCCACCACCGCCTAAACCACCACCGGCACCTCCGCCTATACCACCGCCAGCTCCAAACCCTCCACCATGCCCACGGCCGCCACCAAGACCTCCTCCACTACCACCACCAAACCCCCCGCCGCCTCCACCTCCGAGGCCACCACCACCCCAAGGGCCTCGACCGAAACCACCTCTGCACCCACGGAAGTGGAAGTGGCAGTCACCGCCAAACCGGCCATGGCCGAACCGATTGGGGGCCCCGAACGGGCCATCATCATCACTACCGAAATTAGCGAGCGCGGTTGCACTCAACTGAGCGGCAACACAAAGAAGAATAAGCAACAAGGGAAACCATTCCTTTGAGAGGCCCATGACTCGCTCAAGCTAAGATGCCTCAAAGCTCAACCCATTGCCATCCTTTTATAGGCAAGTTAGAGGAAGAGCAGTCCATCTTGCCTAAAAGATGCGCGATGGAGGACAGGGAAACCGGGAAGGCATTTAAACCGCGTTTGAGCAGTTGAGGAGATGACGGGAACATTGATTGGCCCCTTGGAGTCAAAGAGAAGGGGACTCGCCGACACTTTGGTCAGACTCTTGTTATGCTCTTGAGCGATTCAGCCATTTCCTTTGTGCTCCTAATTCATCATTATTATTTGGAAAAAATGTCGAACATGTTGCTCCTCCCTTCTGAAGGTTTATTGGGAGCATATCATTAGTTGGAGAAAGTTAGATCTGATAATAAAGCAAGTTGCTTTTCATCTTATTGGCGGTATCTCCATTTTAGCTCTATGTCAAGCTATATATCAAGAATCGATAATATAAAGCTGAGATGGAGATACTGCCAACACATCTCTTGCGTGATTAGACATATCTACAAGAAGGGCAACAGTGCAGCTTATTGAACGGTATCCTTCATGGCCGATCATATTAGATCGGTGTTGTGGAAGACATTATCATCGATACCCTAGAAATTATAAAATATTCTTATAACAGATGCTAGAGCATGAGTATATGAAGCAGCTGCTTTATAACACACACACACACACAAACAAGTTGCTTTCAAATTGGCTTCTTTTAATTCTACTCCTTGGTCAACCATTGCTTTTAAAGGGACATTTAAATTAAATTATTAGAGCACTTAAAAGTTTCCCCACTATTTGTGGCGTAAAAGAAAAAAGTTATTCGGATTTACGAAATCAACTGGAAGCATATCCATTCAGATATATCTCACACACTCGAAGCCAGCGATTTACGATCTTCAAATAGACTTTTCACATTACTTTGAATGTCCTTCTGAACAGCAAAATAAGCTCCAATAACTCAGATTAGTATATTGGTAACCTTTGAAGCGAAACTTTGTCACAAACCAAACCATTTACTCATAATAGTGCACACTACTAGAGTATTACACACACCCATGGCTTAAAAGCTTCAAGGGCATAAAAAGGAAGAGAGACGAAGAGATAGGGAGCTTTTTTTTCTGAATGCTTTTCATTCTTGGCGTACCAGCATCAAGCTTGGATGGAGGCCTATTTATAGGAGTTCTTTCATAAAACATACATTAAATGAGCCATCCTACTACCTCAATTTATTCAGCTAGTTCATTTTCAATTGCCAAATCGGTCTTTTCAATTACGAAGCCATATGCCTTTTCAGTGGCTCATCTATTGAGCTTCAATGCATGTAATACCCATGCTAAAATATGAAGAGCCAAGTAGCTAAAAAGATATGGGTTTTCCCACTTTGAGCGCCCTTGTATTGCGCATTAAATCCAATGTCTACCGTCTTCCACTTGTATATAGTGGGCACAACCCTGCCATGCATCTCTCTTTTTCCTCCATTTATACTGGCTAATAGCCTATCCGACCACTAAGTACACTTGCATGAAAAGTCTCGTTAGAGACTAAAAGGTTAGTTTCAAAAAGTTGTCTCAATATGCCCTAAACTCATTTAGCCACCATATCAGATCGATTAAATATCTCTAATTCCTCTTGAGTTTTGATCTCAAAGTTGCACTTAATCCTATACTTTTAATATACTTATAGTTACATCACAACCCCAGGAAGTAACATAACCTGTTGATGGTGAGTATAAAACTTAACATATGTGGTTTTAAATAGTCTTCCCTTCACCTCATGATATTTAGTTTTAGCTCAATCGCTTATCTAGTGATGTATGTCCCTTTAGACTGAATCGAACAAAATTGTCGTGCAACATGTTAGAGCAACAGGTACTGAAATTTCAACTTCATGTCATAGTCAAAGTCACAAAAGGCATCAATTACTATTATCCACAGGACTCACATGATGAGGAAGCAGAGGTCCATTCTCTTGCCTCCTACATTAGTCAACAAGCACATGTAGTATAAATTGCATGCTACAGTGGATTTATCTTTCCAAAAGAGCGCATGCCGCATCTTTGTAACACTGTACAAATCTTGGTCTAGTTGCTTATTAGTGCCTAACTCGAGTTTTTAAATTTGCTCGCTAACTCAAGTGCCAAATCTAAAAACTTGTTTGGCTCATCACAAGCTACATGATTGTGCATGAATCATGTACAGTCTATTAACTATAAATTTAAGTCATGTAGAACTTAACAAACAAACTATTACAGACCTCATCTTAGTTCCAACTAAGGTGACATACTGTAATATGTTTTATCACAGTGTCTTCAAAACCATTAACTTTTCTTGCTACATCAGCACAAAAAGATACTGTCTCATGTTTGCTCACTACATTTGGTGCCAAAGGTATTCTCTTGTGTGAGGGGACTAGCAACCTTCCAACTTATAGAAATATGTTCCAGTTTCACCTCTTTTTGCACAACCAGGTCTCTTATGTAATGAAATCTGATGTCAATTTGTTTAGTTTTTTTATGTTACTTGTGGTCTTTGGCATAGGAAAGAGCTGCTATACTATCACAATAGATTATTACTTTATAGATCAGAAGAACAAGTGACTACATCCTAATGCCTAAGAAACCTTCTTAAACAAGCTGCCTCCTATGATGCTGTTGAGCAAGTTACATACTCTACCTCCATGATGGATAAAGCTATACAAGGTTGCTTTTTCCTAGACCAACTAACGACACCATGGTTAAGCAAGAAAGAATAACTAGAAACTTGGCCTTGATGAAATCCTTAATTTCAATCACACCACCATAAGATTGTTCACTTAAAACCATATAGCTCTTAGAATGTTATGGGCATCTTACGAAGATATATTTCTTGCCTCCTGAACCTAACTTTCCATATTTATAAGAGGTATTGTGAATAAAATGCGCCGATCCCCCATGACGACCCAAATTGGACTTTTTCCCGGTCCATAACTTATATGGGGCAGAAGGTACTGATTTAGAAGACGTTTCTAAGAATGAGAATGTAAGGTAGCAGTCAAAAGTGAATCCCTCTGAAACGATATTGGTAGATTTGTTTGCATCATCATTGATCTAACCATTTCTAATAACACCTTATTCCAGCTTCCCACTATACCACTTTTTTGCAGAGTTCCGAGCATTGTTAGTTGTCTTTGGATTCTACATTCCTCATAAAGCACCTTAAATTGCTCAAATAAATATTCACATTCATGGTCAGTTCTAAAAGTTTTAATGCTCGTCTTTTGATTCTTCACTTCTTTCATAAAATATCTAAAGCACGCTAATGCTTCTGACTTGTGGGAGATCAAGTAAACACAATCGAACCGCAAATAATCATATATGAATGTGATGAAATAGGAAGCCCCATACCTTGTCCTCACATTCCTTGGGCCACGAATGCTTGAATGGACTAATTGCAACAGAAAGATGCCCATTTCGCTTTTTCGGATGGTTTTCTTATTGATTTCCCTATTAGATAATGTAAACATGTGGGCAGAGACACTTTAGCGAGCGAGCTTAGACATGTAGGAATCATTTATCTTGTGTCAATGCTTCTCTCCATCTGAGATAAGTGATACAGGAACTCAGCAGATGGAGTAGAGCGCATGCAAAGTTGGAAAGTGAAATTCGTGCAGAATTTAGAAGCCATGTCAGGAGGACTAGAGCATGAGGATTATAATAGACTGATGGCTCTTTTGAGGGAATACAACAAGAATCTGAGACACCAATAATTTTTTTGGTGATGAAAATCTAGATATCTATGGCTTAAGTTTGGTGATTCTAATCCTGCTGGTTCCAGAAGGCCACTATGCTAAGGAGGAGAAAGAGAATTACAAAGATACAGGCGCAAGATGGAGATATTATACATGATGATGAGTTAATCATAAATTACTTTGTTGATAATTTCAAAAATAAGGGGAATAGCTCAATTTCCATTGAACCTTTGAGCTCCCTTCCATGCCTCATAAATTTCTTATGAGGACAATGAATTGTTGACTTTGCCTGTTATAGAAGATGAGATTGATGACACCATGAGAGGTATGGCAACACGAAAAGCACCAAGCCCCAGTGGTTTCCAGCCTGTTTTTTTGATTCAAATGTTTCTAATCCATCATTAGGAAGGGAATTGTAGCTGTTGTCAAGGAATTCCTTTTAGAACCTGGCCAATGCCAAATGAGTGGAACTTCCATATAGACTTCTATCAAGACGATAAAATTATAGAGAAAACAAACCTCCACAGAACGGACCAGAAATAATGCCAAATAATTCTCTCGTTCATAAGGGCTGTCTGTTCGACGTTTATAAACAGGTTCTCCAGTAAATGAATTATTTATTGAGCCAAAAAAAAGTTATCCGAAATTGTTCTCCCCTACAAAAATGCACCTTGATTCTCTAACATGATTTGAGGCAGAAGTGCTTACAATTTGATTTTTTTTATAATCTTTGCAACCATTTTGTACAGATTATTGAGTAAGATAATAGGCCTGAAGTGGGTGTGTACGATATGATTATTCTTCTTAGGTATTAAGGTGACAAAGGCAGCCTTCCATAATGGGGGCATTTAGTTGAGCAAAGAAAGCTATACTTGCATCCATGGAAAAAGATTTGCCAACCAAAAGAGAAAGGTGGGCTAAGACCGCATGAACCAAGGGCCAGAAGGTGTGCTATAATGGGGAAACCTGTTGGCAATCATGTTCTCCATCCCAACTCTTTGTGGAGCTGGGTTCTCAGCTGCCATGTACAAATGCACAGGAAATTCCACGGAATATAAAAGTACTAGGAAAACTTCAGCCATTTGGAAGTCTATTTGTCAGTGTGCTAAGTTTATCCAGAATGACTTCATATGGATTTTGAGTTTGGGATGGTATATTTCACTTATTTGATCAACCTTGGATCTCTACCAGCTTAATGAATTCCCTGCCTGTTCCAATTAATAAGGATAATTGTGATAGTGGTCTAAATGTTGCTGAGATGCTGACTGCTCCAAGAACTTGGGACATAGAACAAAAGTTAGCTGCTATATTTCCTCCAGAAATGGTGTCCATTATAATAAAAATTTCCCTGTTAAAAAGATGCTGGAGGGATCAATTAACCTGGGGAAAAGTAAATCTACTAAGGTTAATTTGAAGGAAGTCTACAATCTAATAACTAGCGGACACTCCAATTAGAACGGTAATGAATTCTCTTGGTTATGGATAGCTCAGGTTAGTTCCTGAGTGACCTTTTTCTGATAGCGCGCTAAGTGGAGAAGAGATCCTTGGGAGTCTATTTTAAGAGATTGTGGTTCCTTAATTCAGCTCAATGTTTGTGAGATCTTTGTGGAGTTAAAGAGGAGGATGTTGATCATGCCCTGATAAATTGCCGATTTGCAAAGCTGTGTGGGACTCAATATGCAACTGGTGCAACTTGAACCCTTCTTTACAGTCAATTGAAGACTTGATTCAACTTTTATCAAGTAAGATTCTGAATGTTGAGAACCAAACAATGTTTCCGCATGCTGGATAGATCTTATAGAATTCTAGGAATGAAAGATTATTTCAGGATAAAATGGCTACTAGAAGTGATCTCTATACCTACTTGGCTAAAGGGACTTCTTTAGCTGGAGCAGAGCTTATGATTAGAGATCATAGTGGTAAGGTAATTCATGCAACAGTAAGGTGCTCTCCAAGTACTCTACTCCATTCCTGAAGCTAAGCTTCAGGCAGCTTGGCATGGCATTTGTACTTTCATATTTAGATGAAAGCTACACAATTATGGTTGGAAAGAGGTCCAAGCATTGTCATCCAATGGATAAAATGTAATGACCCAGAACCTTATCCAAAAAGTTATTTTGAAGCTATTATTTGGCAGATTCATGGGTAGTACCCAAGATTTCTCCAATGCAAGATCAATATAGGATTAAGATCTCCAAGTATCCAACCAATGTAGGACTAAAATCTCTCCATTGCGCAATCAGTTGGTGAACTAAACATAAGACTGCATGGGTCCTTGTATACTCTCTCATTTCAGTTGGCATTCTCGCTAAGCTAAGTGTCCAAATCCAATCAAATATAATCACAAATACCATAGCCAGCCTTTAGTTACTCCTAAAAGATCTGTCCTATAGTATCTCTTAGTCCATTTGGATCATGAGACTAGTCGATCTGATTCCATTTGTGATGATACAAGGCATCACCCCAAAGACCAGTGTTCCTTGGGCCTGCATAGGTATTCACATCACCATTTCGCTTCTGTAGAAAAATAAAGTGTAGAAAAATAAAGTGCAAAATGGATCATTTACTTGAAGGAAGTAGTTAATGAGGAATTCCAAGATCTTCAACGGCTATTTCAATGTCTCTTTACCTCTACTCTGATGATCGGGAAACAACCCATGTACTACAGTGCAAAAACCGTCAGTAGCTCAAGACCAAGAAATGGTGATGTGCTGTGTGTATAGGTGGGTCTCTCTAGCTCTCTATTTATTTTTATTCTACTTCTCAGAGACAGAGACAGAGACAGAGAGAGAGAGAGAGAGAGAGAGAGAGAGAGAGAGATGAGGATTCCTTCTCATCGCTAAACGAGGTAGTTTGTTGCAGGACTACATCTCTTCTCTACAGATTTCCTGTTTTGAAAGTTAAACAAGGAATTTATCTCAAAAAAAAGGGGGAAATTTATCACTTGTTTGTTATATCAAGAAAGCCATACCAAACAAGTCAGGCCCACTGATGGGCCCCATTGAGGTTTTGATCAAAAGTCCAACAGCTCCATCCTGGACCCTATCTTGTTTCTCTCCTTAAACATTTCAAGCAGTTGCGAAGAGCTTATTCATATGTGTTTAAAGCTTCTCATGTTCTTAAGGAAGGAAATGAGTCAGCTGTTTAGTTAGCTAATGAAGGTTCAAGTTGTGATATGGTATGGTTTTATCTTTTCTTAGATGGCCATTGTACCCAAAAAGAAGTTAATAATGTTGATTTACTTAATTATCGAGTTTCTAAATATATTTAATCATTTAGCACTGAGCACATCACCTCTACAACATGCTCCTCTACTCCGAGTCGTTGACACTCAGAAATCCAGTTCCTTCAACACTGGACTTTAATATTTTTGCATCCTTTCACTGCTTTAGATAACTTTGTATTTGCGGTCAATCAAACCTCAGCACACCCTTGCATGGAAGCCAAATGCATGTAACCTAATACTTCCTGTAGCAGAAGCCACCAACAAGCACAGCATCGACCATCGGCTTAGCAAACCAAAAGAACTAAACCAAATCTCTACGCATCATAGTTCATCTTAGAGAAAATTGCAAAAGAGCTAAACCACTTCTTCAAATCACTGCAAGAGGATTTGGGATTTGATTTCATGAATATTTTGTGGCTACAAAAATCTCATTCTTGCTAACTTTCCAAGCTAAATCTAGTATTTACGGCAACAAGGAAAGTCATGACAAAGAAGTCGGTGATTTCTCAAAATAAGATGCAGGTGGACTTCACTGGCCAACAATAATAGAAGTTTCTTTTTTATATTGATGTTGCCCGAAATGTCTTTTTCTTTCTGTTGATGTTCCTTCTTTCAAGATATTAACATTGATCGAGTCTGACTACAGCTTTCAAATAAAACTTCTGTTTCTTCTACCAAAAAAAAAAACAATAAAACTTTTGTTTTCTTGTTGGCTAATAAGGTCAGCATGCATACTGGGAATAAATTTATTGGGAGCATCTCTCAACAAGATATATCTAGGGTGTATTTGGTTCCTGATCGAAATTGGAATCGAAATCAAAATTAAAATGGGGATCAGATTGGCCATATTATCTCACAGGTTTCGTTCATGACTAAAATCAGCATTAGAATCGAAATCGGATTTAAATACTAACAGAGAGTCGGAATTGGATTTTGAGGGATTAGAGAATTCTTATTTCTTTCTGAAATCAAAATGGAAATGTGACTCCTTCAATCAAAAGGCCGGAATGAAAGATATTCATTCTATTCCCAATTCAAAGACTAATTTTCTCCAACTAAATTTGCCTTTAATGTAATTAATCTATCATGGAGAGACGCAACTAGGCATTAAAACTCCAACAACTCACCCACCTGTCAATCTGCCTCTCCTCCCTCTCCTAGCGCGGGCAACTTTAGAATCCGCCGCAAAATAGATCAGAAAAGGAACAAGGGTATAAAGTTTATTATTGTTGTGCATCCCAACTCTGCGTGCAATTATTTCTTATTTGAATAGTTATTTCTCGGGTTGTCTTATCTCCGTACCAAAAAATAATAGGGTTTAGGATATTTCGGAGAAGACAAGAAATTAAAAAGGACTTATATTTTAGAAATAACGCATTCCAATATCTTTTGGAAGCAGTAGATCTGATTTAAATGAAATACAATTCTATTTTTATAAACTTTTTTGGCAAAAAAAACCCTTTAATTCTTTTTATATATATATATATATATTTGCAAACCAATACATTTTTGGCAATGCATTCTCATTGATGGCACTGAAAAGAGTTCACATTCTTTCTATCTTATGATTAAATTGAAGAGATTAATTAGTCCTGATCTTTCATGACAGCTTATGATCAGACATGGTTGATATACTTCACAGAGCATTATTCAGATATATATCATGCGAACTCTATCCTAGCACGGGCCACCACACCATATATGGATGGCATTGATAGCAAAATTGGACATCTCTAGTTCAATTCCTAGCAAGTGGAGATCCGAACTCATTTCAAATGGTTTCACCCCATGCAAGTGTCTGCTTGTTAATTATATCGCAATTTAGTTAGTATCTCCCAGAAAAATGATCAAATTATAGTACATTTTTTAGTACAATTTAGATTAGAGTGCTCATGTGGATACTTTGATCAATCAGCTAAGTAGAGATGCAAACTAGAGCAAGCCCTTTGACAAGTATATTCAAGTTTTTCAATAAGGCCGGTCCAAACGAGCAAAGGTGACGCAGTATAAAATTCAGTAAGTGAGTTCGCCCATCTGTACGTATCCGTACAAGTACGCAATCCCCACTCCCCACGTCTTCAACTGCACATCACAGCCAAACCGAGTCCGTTGTAAGTGAGGTCAAGATGGCTAAGCTTTTCCCTCTTGCACTCCTTGGTGCTCTCTTGTGCTCCACTGGTGGTAGGAATTAAGCTGGTGGGCGAGGAGGCCTTGGAGGAGTAGTGGTTCCACCACCATGGAGCCAGACTCTGCTGTGGTGTCGAGTTCCATGGAGGAGGAGCCTAGGTGATGGAGCTAGGTTAGATCATGGTAGTGGTCTTGGTGGAGGTGGACTTGGTGGTGGTGCTGGTGGGATTTTGGAGGTGGCGCCGGAGCTGGCAGTTCGCTGGGAGGTGGGTCTGGCCTTGGCGGTAGCTTTGGAGGTGGTGGTGAAGGTGGCTTTTGGGGTGGTGGAGGACTTGGCGATGGTGAAGGAGGTGGGTTTGGAGGAGGAGCCGGGGGTGGGCTTGGGGATGGATTTCCTCCATTGTTCTTTTAACCTGTTCTCACCCGTTCAAAGAAAATGTTCTGCATGCGTAGCTGGAAACTCTACCATCCGTTTCTTTTCATGTCATTTCATGTAATCTGTTAAGAATAACCAAGGAGATTGACTTTCTCTCGCGTATGAACTATGAAATATTTATTCCTTTCCGATGTTTTGTGCATGATATTGTCATCTCATACGAATTCCCTACTCATTTAAAATGCATAAATTTCAATTGCAGTAGCTTCCATGCTTATAAAGCAAAACTGCAGAGGAGTTCAGAACTAGACGTTGGAGCACTAATTTGTCGACTGTGAATTAATGTAGATAACTAAAGCTGTCCAAATGCAAGATGTCATTACCAACAGCTGTTAGCTCAGCTGTGTGAATTAATATAGTTTCACTGATTTCTTGAGATAGAGGTGCCATGAATCTAGTGTTCGAGTTTAAGTTGGGGGTTGATTTTGACGCCCTGTGGAAGAGGTGTGATGGTGCTGATGTTGTGTGAGTTGGTGCTAAGGACTGCCAATATTGCAATTGACAATTGTGTAAGGTTTCATTGAAAGAATAATGGTATAAAAGACAAACAAGTTACAAGACGCGAACAAACGAGGTATGCAAATAAGTAATAAAATTATTAAACAGATGACAATCCCTCAGAGAATCCATATGAAACAGATTTTGTGTCCAAGTAATTGCACCAAGGATAAAGTGCCACATGCCAAGATGGCAGGCCAGCAATTTCTAGGCATTTAAACCCTAATTCCTATTGATATTTTTGTGGGTCGTTAGTATTTATTTTAGCATTACTCCTTGGATTGCATGTCTGGTTGTATCTTTCGTGCAAAAGAATGATTAATCTTCTTTCACAGCATTAACCATTGGATCACACCTTACACAGGTCTCCATGCACCCCAGACATCTTCATTCAACCATCTGCATAGATCTCGAAACGGCTATTGCACAATCCAATGGTGGTTCTAGAGTTTTAGCGCAAGCTTATGTGATCGTCTACCTTCATTCCACAACTTGTCAATGCATCCTTCTTTACAAAGCAAGCTTTAATTTGCTTTTCATCCCCCTTTCCTTAACAATTAGAAGCAAGGTTTCATGTCCTCAAGATTAGGATCTAAATAAGTAATCATGGAGCATATTGTCTACTTGGCTAAGTTCCAGGGTCCTATGAATAAAGTTTTAAGAGTCTATTTGGATAATTCTGCTGAAATTTTGGAATTAAAAATAGTATTTTTATTATTATAGAATTTGAGATCTGACTAGTCTACATCATCTGGACCTCTCCCAGCCCATTCTTGCGAGGAGAAAAACATACTTGATAAGATTTTTTTTTTACCCTCCACGTAGGATTCGGGCCAGTCACTTTGAAGGCATTCGTATAAATTCTATAAATATAAATCTGGTCTGGCCTATTTCAAGGTGTGTTTGTGAAGGTTGTTTACTGTTTTAACCTTGCTTTGAAAAGTAATGTTACAGCAAGATCACTAAATAGTTAACCTTGAAAAATCAGGATTAACACCTATTTAAGAGTAAGAGGATGAGTGCCCAACTAATAAACCACCTTAGAAGCATTTGAATAATTTGTTTGGAGTGATTGCCTTGACTTTTCAACATTAACTTAGCATTCTTAAGGAATAATAATAATAATAATAACAATAATACGTAGGAATCACTGGCCAAGTGGTGTTTAATTTTCTCCAGAAGAGAACATGTGAGGTTTGTTACTCACAATTAAGGGTGTTGCTTTATGTATCATTTTGTCAAGATTGATGCCTTTACACACATGTATCCCAACTGTTTGGCTTGTGCAATGCACGTGATAGTTGATAATTTAGATAGTCAAAAAGACAAAATGCCCGTGACAATTTCATCATCTTGGCTCTTCATCCACAATAAATTTGTCCAAGCTTTATAAGAAAGCTGTAATCATCGACACAGAAATATGTGTCTAAGGTGCAATCTTACGATCAAAATTATTTACTGCACGGCTGGCATGTCATGTGGAACGAGGGGTGACAATTTTTTTACTTTTGAGGTAGAGAAAGGTGGTCGAAGACCCAAAAAGAAGATACTAACAACAGTGACATTGAACTCCAGCTCTATCAGCCCAAGGCAGTGTTCTTGTTGGATGAGGTAGCAAGGAAACCAATGGAAAATCATGGATATATCTTTAGATCCTGCTAGTGCATTAGTCAAAATTTGCCGTCTCGGTATTGCACCCGTACCAGTACCATAGTAGCACTGTATCGGTATGGTATGGATTTTTTTTGGCTTACTGAATATCGGTACACCTCCAGTATCTTATATTGGTCCCAAACCGGTACGGTATGATTAGACCTGACCACGGTTCGGTTCTAACCAGAGAACCGGACCGGAACCAAACCGGGAAGAACCGGACCGGAACCGAAATTGTGTCTCACGGTTCTTAACCAAACTGGAACCTTGAGGAATATGGTTCGGTTAAGGTTCCAGGTTTGACGGAACCGGAACCGGAACCAGAACCGAACCGGAACCGACGGTTCGGTTTCGGTTCGAACTAGAAAAAATGACTATTTTACCCCTCATAACGACTAAAAAACAGCTAGTTTGAGGGGCATTTTGGAAAACAACTATTTTACACCTCCTAACAACTAAAAAACGACTAGTTTGAGGGGCATTTTGGAAAACGAAAATTATCCCCAACACTATATATACCTTTCCAAATCAATTTTTTCACCACACCACTCAAT
>JAOXJJ010000069.1:14593931-14619146 GCA_025769935.1 Phoenix roebelenii | reverse complement strand
TTAATTACACAATCTATTTGTATTTAATTTTTTTTCCAAATTAATTACACAATCTATTTTTTTTCAAAATTTTATAACCAGAACCGAAACCGTCTAGAACCGGAACCATCTAAAACCGGAACCGTCTAGAACCGGAACCGGAATCGTCTAGAACCGGAACCGGAACCGGCGGTTCTAGAATCAGAACCGAACCGACTATTTTTAGTTCCGGTTAAGGTTCTAGGTTTTTGTGGAACCGGAACCGGCGGTTCCATAACCGGAACTGGCGGTTCCGGAACCGTGGTCAGGTCTAGGTATAATACATCTTATACTATTTGGTTCAGGTCGGTACAGCGAACCATAGCATCATCTGACTAGTTTGTGTCTTTGAATACATGGGTGCCAACAAAATAGTGCGTGGATGGCAAAGTTTGCCGGATATCAGCAAGGAGAGGATGGCCAGTAGTATCAGCTAAATTCGATATAGGGAAGTGTCGTCCACTAGCCGATGAGCTCGCTGATACGTTCTGGAAGAGATAATCTGTTTGTTTTGAAATACATACTCATTCCGAGCGTTCCAAATATCCCAACTGGAGGATTCGAACATCTATTCATCATCATTTGAGTAGAATTAAAATCTTGGATATATGCAGACACTGAAACAGACGGTGGTTAACGTCTTCAAGGGCAGCGTAGCGCAGATCACATTCAGTACCAAGGTTCTGTGGCATTCCTCTTGCATGAAGAAACTCCTTGTATAACAATCTATCCCACCCAACTTTCCACCAGAAAATTTTAACTCTAGGGCTACTGTTAACTTCCACATCCATCTGAGATCAATGTCCTCCTCAACTTCCCATCTTTCGTTTTCAACTTTGAAACGACTGCATTAAACCATACAGGTCTGTCCGAGCATGAGGCTTTGGTTGGAATCCTTTCAGAGCTCCTTTACATACCAATGCCTGCAAGTCACTTGATAACATATCAGAGCATAAAATAAATATGAAAGGGGACAAGGGACAACTTTGCTTCAGGCCCAACGAAGAGTGAAACCGCTATGCAGCACTTTATCCATCTTATGAATTTAGAATGAAATCTATAATAGTGAAGAACTGCCTCCAAAACATTCGATCATAAGCCTTTTCCATGTCAGCTTTGATCATCATTAAAGCTTTCCTCCTAGGAGCCCTAGACATTGAATGGAAAACTTCCAGTGCCACCATAATACCATTCGAAATATTCCTATTAGAAACAAAAGCGCCCTGATTCCACAGAAATGAGATTTGGCAACAATGGCTTCATTCTATTAACCATAATTTTGGGCACAATTGAATACAGTTGCTTTTTAACCATCAATCCTTTGTGAAAAAACTGCAACAACCCATGAGCGGCGCAATCTAAGAAAACTAGTTGAGTGGCACGTCCATTGCATGTGGCAACTAAAAACATCTCAAATTATATATCTTTTTTTCGAATTCTATAATTTTTCCATTTATTATCATATATATTTTGATGTATAAATAAATTTTATGCAGCTATTTTGCTACCAGATAATTGAGATTTGATGTTACAATGTAAATATAATTTAAAAAAAAAGTCAGATTTTCAAACTCTTGAAACTACTTGTTGATCAAAAATAGATCATAAGATTTTAATTAATTATTGATTCACGTAAGGACATTATTAATTGAATTATAGCATGATGATTGAGCGTTTATGCCACTCATGAGTTAAAATTATCAATTCTGTTTCTCAAGGCTATGAGCACAATATCAGTATTCTACTTCTAAAAATAAAGGGGCTTCCTATAAATAGTTATCATACATAAATAGATTTTTTCTGATTATCTATTTTTAATTTATAATGGCTAATGAAGGCCATTATACTCCATCCAAGGGCTAGATATGGTGGAGCAACTATTTTCCCTGAAACTTTCAATAACATTAAGCTCGAAAGGCTTATATTTTTACTTGTACATTTTTCTAAATAAAATACTACTTATTTTCAAAATTTATATTTTACTTGCCAATTTTTCTTTCAAAAGATGGCATATTTTAATACTAAAAAGTTGATATATTACAATTTAAGATAAATAATAACCATTATAACTGAAACCTTTGGTCGATCAAACTTGTTGCTTACATATACACCCTCACACACACACACACACACACATATATATGTGCGCGTGTGTGTATAAGTAAAACCGAATCGTCCAGATTTTTTCTTCTCCTGCAATATTCAAAAAATGTTTGTAGTGATTGAGACTTATTTATTCCCCTCCATGATTATCTTGCTTTCTCTTTTTCTCATTTTTCAATTTTAGAGCCCAAATAAATTTTTAATTTCCTCTATCTTAGCAAGACTTCTGGTCCGACTAGAGTGGAACGAAAGTTCTTTTTCTCATTTAAAGCAACAAATATGATCTTATTTTATTAGAACAGACATTCACCAAAACCATTTCTTATATCTTAGCTAGACTTTTGATTTGGCTAGAAAGGATGAATCTTCTTTTTCAAGCATTAAAAATTGTGTTATTTTATTGTAACAAACCTTTAGCAAAATTGTGATTCGATAACTCATCCTAGCTGAGTTTTTGGTTTTGTTGTAGGTATATGTGTATATATATATAGGGATTGATAACCTACTCTCTATTATGGTAGGTTATCAATCTACCCATTTTTCATTCGATAAAAAAATATCCTTACTTTTTATTACTCTTAAGGGTATTTTATATCCTTTTACAATTCCACATTAACTCACCCTCTCAACCCCCCAATTAATACATACAAACATACAAACATACATATATGTATGTATGTATATATACATGCATATATATAGATAGATATATGTATTTATATATACGTATGTATATGCATATATATATTAACATATATATATATATATGTATGTATGTATGTATCTATCTATCTACATATATGTACATGTATACATACATACATACATACATACATACATACATACATACATACATACATACATACATATATATATATCGAGGAGAGAGAGAGAGTATTAATTGGGGGGTTGAGAGGGTGAGTTAATGTGGGATTGTAAAAAGACGTAAAATATTCTTAAGAGTTATAAAAAGTAAAGGTATTTTTTGTCTTAGAAAAAATAGGCAGATTGATAACCTACCATAACAAAGAGTAGGTTATCAATCCCCTATATATATATATATATATAAAGAGAGAGAGAGAGAGTTGGATTTGGCTACACTCAAGTAGATCTCTCCTCAAATCTGGTTAGGCCTATATTGAATAATAGAGATCCTATGTCGATGATCTGAGCCATTGAATATAATTTACTATCTGCAAACTACTTGCACTAAAAAAATCATATGATTTAGAGGCCCCTAATCTATACATTATGTGGTAAAAAAAATGTATAATTTAATATTATTTTGATTGTCAAATCTAGACTTGATCACATCCAATGATTTCGAACATTGATATAAGATCTCTATTATCTAATCTTAATTTGAACAAATTTAAGTAGAGATTCACTTGAGTATAGCCAAATCTAGACACACATAGATATTTACATATATGTATATACATATATACAATATATATATTGTATATATATATGTATGTATGTAAGTACGTATGGATGTATGTATACATGTATATATGTATATATATGTATGTACGTGCGTACGTACATACATACATACATACATACACACATACATACATACATGCATGCATATATATAATGATCAGGTTTTATTCTAGCATACAGCATGGCTAGGAATTGGTTAATTATTTATTTGGTGCTCGAAAAAATGCCAAAATGTCGATTGCATGGTCATACAAAAAAAAGCAAAACAAGAAGCGAATTGTTTCTCTAATTTCTGAAGGATGTTGAACACGTAAGAGTAGATTTATGGAACCATAAGCTTTCCCCCTCAAGAGTTCCAGAGGGGCGGGTCCTGA
Source organism: Phoenix roebelenii (assembly GCA_025769935.1). NCBI lineage: Eukaryota > Viridiplantae > Streptophyta > Magnoliopsida > Arecales > Arecaceae > Phoenix > Phoenix roebelenii. The sequence goes on along the minus strand of JAOXJJ010000069.1, from coordinate 14,615,205 downwards.
AAAAACGTGGGCCATGGTCAGCTGATAAGAATCACAATCTAAAATACTTTAATAACTCCAGAAAAAACACAACTCAAAAAGTCACTCAGCAGGTGTTTAGTATTCTCATCGACCCCTTAATTTGAATTAGCTAGAGTGTGGCATAAAATGAAGAAGTGTGAATTGTGCCAGAAAGCCGAGTTTTTTTTTTTGAGTCGTTTTTGTGAGTCCCTGTAGCATTGCTTTATTGTACCAGTACATGAGAGGTGATCGAATCGGATGAGGGTGGACTGCAAAATATGAAGCCAGCCGGCTGTTACATAGGTTATCGTTATAGGTTGTAGAAGATTCGTGGTAAAGGCTGGGCCAATGGCGTTACTCAACTGAAATACGGAGGACATTTCCAATAAATGTCCATGATATTTATTAACTAGGCACACGTATATTCATGGTTCTCCCTCCAGAGACGAAGACAGGCGTTCCTTTTTCCATTTGTCAGCAAATGAGTAACTCCGGAGATTAGGATGAAGTCTAATCCGTCCATTTGCGCTCGAAAGTCTTCTGGCCTTAGCTGTCTCAACGGTGGCGGTGGCAGCGGCAGTTGGGGCCTCATTTACTCCTCCGGCGTCCGGACTCGTGGCTGTATATAAGACACTGATAACTCCCCAATTTAAGACGTCCCAACTGCCGCTGGCCTCCAACCCCCCATGCAATGCCTATATAAACACAACAACGTCCCCGGCCAAGTCCACGACGAACCGTGTTCAAGATGGCAAAGCTCTTCCTTCTAGTGTTCCTTAGTGCTCTCGTTTGCTCCACTAGTGGTAGGAAGCTGGTGGGCAAGGAGGAGTTCGAAGGGCAAAAGTGGTACCACCACCGCGGCGGAATCGGTCGCGGTGCTGGCGGCGGGTATGGAGGAGGAGGTGGGCTCGGTGGTGGAGGAGGCCAAGGTGGTGGAGCTGGAGCTGGCTTTGGTGGTGGATCTGGGTTAGGTCACGGTGGTGGGATTGGTGGAGGTGGCGGAGGTGGATTCGGAGGAGGTGGTGGACTTGGTGGCGGGGCTGGTGGAGGTTTCGGAGGTGGAGCGGGAGCAGGCGGTGGGTCTGGGATAGGTGGCGGTGGAGGGTTCGGAGGTGGCGGTGGTGGTGGGTTCGGTGGTGGTGGAGGATATGGCGGTGGAGCCGGAGGTGGGTTCGGAGGAGGAGCTGGGGGTGGCTACGGTGGTGGGTTCCCTTGAGAGTTCTCATCAACCTCCGAACAAAATGTTACGAGTGCGTTGGCTTGTATGTTGTCTGTTTCATAGCTTCCCTGTCTGTCTCTTGGTAACAGTGTGATGTTTCCTATCCTTATCAAGAATAAGTGCATTGCATAACGGAACAGTTTAACGTGTGTGATGATGTCCTACGTGAATGATATTGCAACTCTGTGTACCTATTACATATGGAAGTTTCAAGTGCGTGGTTGTTTATATCCTTTTGTTCTGTTTTATCATGTTACATATTACATGGTTCAAAATAAAAATTACTGTGACTGCTCTGGAGGGTTTCGCAAAACTCAGCCCTTTTAGGAGAATTATGCCCAATTCATTTGACTGGCCAGTTGAAATCGGCCCAAAACACATAAAAAAATAAAAAAATTGGCACATGCTGCGCACGTGCCTAGAGAGAAGAAAACTCACGATAGGAGTCTTCTTTCTCTCGATTTCCCTAGATGGAATTCGATCTAGAGTCAAATTCCAATCATGACCGAGGCCTACATAGAGGCCTCCTAGTCCCTCTTCCACCCCCCACCAGAGTTTCACTCGTGATTGGAGCTCTTCGCCGAAGATTTTCTCATTTTTCTCTCCGAACGCCAATCACCATTGCGTCGCTGCCATGATCAATCACCGAATAAAAAAATTGGTAAAGACCCTGCCACCATCGAGCCACTCCTCTTCTCTTGCTTTTAAACTATTTGGAGCTTCGATTCCGGCCGATGATCGCTAAAATTTGGCCGAGAAAGTGATACCCTTGTTTCTATGTTTTCGAAAACAAATCTGTTTCTTCTTGTTTCTGGCTAGTTTCGCCGCCAGTGCTTGTCATCGAGGTGCTCTCTCCGGTTCCCCATAGTGGCTTATGGCCATGGTCAAGGTCCCAACCGTCGGGATGTTCCACGGTCTAACAGCTCAGAACCCCTATTCTTTTTTGATGAAATTGGTGTTGCCGGCTACCAAGTGCCGCCGGCCGCCCATTGGCCGGTCGTGGGTCCCTTGACCCCATGCACCACTGCAGCCACCATTTCTCCCTTGAATCTGGTCGGCGAATTGCTTTATTGATCGTAGGCAAAGTCTCCCCTATTTTGATACTTCTTTTCTTCCATTTTGCTGGTCATCACCGGGCGTGGCTCACCATCGGCACTGCCGTGGGTCGTCGGCCGCTAGGGGTTGCCAACCATAAAACCGTCGAGGGCCTTCCTCTATTTTGGAAAGGAGAGAGAGAGAAGGAGACACGACCTCATAGCTTTCTTCTTCTTCTTTCTTTATTTTCTCTCTCGTCACTCTAGTTTTTCTTTCTTGTTGTCTCTCTCTAGTTGACCCAGGAAGGTGGTAGAAGGGACTCGGGACCTAGTGATGGACCCCTAGTGGATGCCGATAGACAGTCTAAGTTATTAGTCTAATATTTGATTTTCTTTTGATAATCAAGTTTGATTCTATAGAGGAAAAGTCATCTATACAAGAAGGTTCTTATCGAGATACTCTACACCCCAGCTCGTAGATCGTGAAACAGGTTAGCGATCATTGTGTATAATCAATCTTCGATAGAGATAAAAATTCCTGTAAGCAATCACCATATATATGTGTGTGTGTGTTTATTGGTTATAACACTGATTTACATCGTGAGATTTGTATCGGTTTGACATATGACGGTATACTTTTATATGATTTTTAGTATAAATATATTCGAATGGTTATTATATGTATCAGATATTGAGAATATGCTTATATCAATAAAGATACCTTGAATTTGAGAGAAATTTATTGTATAAGTGGTAACCGATTTGACAAAAGTAATATGTAAATTAGATAGATAAAATATGGTGGGACTATTCCATAGCGCCCATGGGTTGATACATAAAGATAGCCTCCACTAGTTTATGCGTAGGACAGCTTTTACAGGTTTAAGCGTGGTATATCGACCATGGGCTAATGCATAAGACTCTCTCTCACACAACATACACACAACTACCAAAGATTCTATTTGCACCACAGTATATGGTATAACGCTTGTTAACTATCATCAATAGATGGATGGCTGTCAACAATGATACATTGCTCGATAGCTATTGATCTCTTCATAGCAGCCATCGAATGCTATACAGTAACGTGCGGTGCAAACCGTACACTGTACACCACATGACAGAACGGTGCAACATCACAGTGTGAGTGCACTGTACTCAAACTTGTGAATCAGGATAGATACAAAGGCAATAACCCCACAAGCAGTGCAACTGGAGTTTGGTTGAATATTGTTATGCTCTGAAAACTGGTGCAGTTATCTTGATCCTCTTGCTTTGAAAGCCATGAGATTAGCGGTATTCTTCTGCTGTGAGTTGAGTTAGACAAGTGGATTGGATGGACAGAGTGAGTTAATATTCTGATGAGAGCGAGCTGCACCGTTGCTGTTATAAATTCTTTTCAAGAACTGATGGGATAGGAAGCATCATCTTTTGAAGTCGAACTCAAAACTCTTCCCATTACAAGCATTGGGGAAGGAGGGAGGCATGGGGAGAGAGAGAGAGAGAGAGAGAGAGAGAGAGAGAAAGTAATTTCATTATTTCGGACGATTAAACTGACCCTAGAATCCGAACCATCCACTACGTGTTTCCACCAAAAGAGCGAGAGCCGAGACAGCCCAAGAGCCACGCAAATAAGGGAACGCTACGCTACTCCACCCCAATAGATTACCTGAAGACGTAATAGAGATAGGATCATAGGACTTTCCCCAGTGTACTTGGTTTCTACGGAGGCTATGCGTTGTCCGATACCTCTTCCATCTAACCCTTTCCTCATCAAGCAAGCAGCCCAACCAAGATGAAGCAAGCAGCTACTCTTCCCCATAAGAACAAGCCAACGAAGATATCTTCTACCTTCTGGTCCTCCAATTCAGACTCGAGCTCTTAACAATGCTCTCGGTATGGCTGCCAACTCCCTGGCAGCATGGAGGGAATATCTCAGTCCTGATCCCAATCAGGTAAGCACAACTCTATATAGTTAATGTGGCTATGAAATTAACAGTCAAGGGCCATTGTAAGAGACCATAATCTAACCAAATGAACTTAAAGAATAATTTAGTTTCTGAACTAATTTACCACTGCATTATAATAGTGACCTCATATTTCTAAATTTGGCATTTGATATTAATATTACAGGCTTAAAATAATAACGTTGAAATTTGTAAATTTGAATCAGTACCGAATAACCCGCCATCATGAAAGTAATATATGTGCGTAACAATGCAGAGGTGAACTAACAGCTGCTACCATCTTAAACTGCCTATTACTAAGACAGCAAATTTCATGCAGATATCATTGGGCTGCTTTCAATCAAGCAGCAATTGAAACATACCGAAGGTTTTCTCTTTCTTTTTCCTTTTTTTTTTATGCATTTTAGTGTGTCATAAAGGGAAAGCTTAAGGAGAGAAGAGAGATTTTGTGTCTGACTATGCAGAGCGGTCCGGTCCTGTTGTTTATGTATTGGATTACTAATTTTGTTGTGCCTGGGATAATAAGCAAAGACTTCCAGCCAGCAGCTTCAGGAGAGCAGGAACCAGAGCAACAAGCAAAAACCACTGAAACCGTGGCTAGCAAACCAAACCTGAAGATAAAGAAAGGCCGAATTAAGAAGACAACCACTCAGCAGTAAAATTTTAATGCTGTGCACCGTCGGCTCTGTCAATTTTGATATTACCGCAAGAGGATAATTCTGTAATCGAAATACCAGAAGCCTCAATAAGAAAAAAGAAATGACTTCAACAGCTTTAACCATGCTGCCACATTGACTTCCGACATGCAACAGCTTTAGAGTAGAATTTTAAGAGAGCTTTTCTTGTGGTAGTCTTCTGTAAGTTCTGGTCTCTGAGTACGATGATCTATCACCAGGGAAGGGTCCAGCAGTGGCGAAGACTGATGGATAAGGCAGCATCAGGTAGCTGCCCAAGCCTGATGAAAATATATGCGCACTAACTACTGTGTCCATGTAGCCAAAATTGGTCCGAAAGAATCTCACAACTTGCAGAAACCAGTGGCAAAAGATGCATTATTGGTACCACAAGACAAACAGCTTGGAAAGATTGCCAAATTAACTGGCTGCAGCGCTTACACAATAAATACCTGGCTCTGCTGAGAAAGAGCACAATGACAGAAATGGGCTTTGCCGATCTCTTCATTTTCCTTTCCTTTCCTTTCCTTTCCTTTCATTGATTGGATCAATAAATTAAATCAAAGCATTCGCATGTTATTTACAAGATACCCTCTTATGGTCTATGAACTGCAAAGAAAGTATGTGAAAAATATAATCTTTACACGATTGTCCAGTCGTCTGAAGGGGCAGAGGTAGATGGAGTTGCCTTGAATTTTGGATTCTTTCTAGGAAACAGATATGCCTTTTTGTCGAATAGTTGAGACAACACATGCTTTTGTTTTTCCTCTGTCTCATCCCTTGAGCTTCTCTTCCATAATGGTTGCCTGTCTTTGCCAACAAAATTCAGGCCAAATTTCTTTAAATGGCTTTTTGGTTCCGCTGGTGTTGTTTCATCTGGCTGCTCCATGACCATGATGGCTTCTTCTGGATGGACCAATATTGCCTCTATGGTTTCATACACCTAAAAGAAGCATTCAAAATAATAGGTTATTTGAAAGCAAAACAAGAGCTGTTAACATGAACAACCAACAGAACCACATCAACACAAGCGAATAAAATAAGTTGTCAGTTAAAATCCACTATACCTTACAGAGATCATCTAACTTCTCATTTAACATGCCGCTTTGGAAGGTCGCAATAACATAGTCTTTGCACACATAAAATAGTTTCGACAGGTTATGATCCATGGGAAGTGCTGCTTCTGCTATTAGAAAGCCAGTGCAAAGCTGAATATTGTCAAACAAGGATACTGTCAGTTCCATTTAACATAAATTTCTCGCTTTTACCAAAAAGAAAACATAAATTTCTAGCTGGATGGCTAACTAGATCTGGAGGAGGACAAATGTTAGAATCAGAACAGAAATCTTGTTTATTATGAAAAATCATGAATCACATCATCTCCTAAATGATGGTATATAGTCATTGGATGGGCAAGCCAAAATTACAATCAAGAACTTCTATTCTTCTATTTTCTGCTTCCTGAGCCTTCAGGTATTAAAAGTGCATTCAACATTCAAGCACAGTGTATCTTAAACCTCTAATGATTCCTTTTTCCAGGTGCATCACCATTTGTGCATGAAAAGGTCAATGCTACCTCGGTATCACTGATCAGCTTAAGACATAATGCACCATTTTCAAGTTAGCTGACCCTAGGAAGACTATGACTGACCCTAGTAAGGTCCTGATAACTTGATTCCTAATGGATTCAGTTTCTAGGGGTGATATGCTTATAGTAGTTTTGATGTATTATCATCTTTTTCACCCATCTTGTCCAAAACCAATGACACTAGAAAGTGGAAACTCATGTTAACCAAGCACAGGATCATCGAGCACATGTGAGTAATTCACAAATTGGAAGAAGAGAACAGATAAAGTTCTCACGGAAAGTAGGAATGATTACAAGAACTAGCTTTAGCCTGCGAAATTTGCACCAAAATAACAACATGGAATCTAACACTGTATACTGTCATTTATTTAGAAATCTGATAATTATTCAGAGATAGAAATCCTGATTAGGAAGTAGAGCTATAAGAAATATGAAGTACAATTGGTGTGAGAAAACACAATAAATAAACCAAAACTAAATATATAGGACTTACCACAGAGATGTAGAGCTGCTCAAAGAGCTCAGATGGTGGGATGTCCTCCAAGGTGGTTAAGATGCCTTCACTTCAAAATCAAATGGCTTAGACATTATCTCTCGAACAATATTCAAGTAAATATAATCCCATAAACAAGTCTCTGTACTTACACCGCCAAATCCTCATCGAAGAGTGGTGTTTGTTTGACAGCAGGCAATGCTTTGGCAGTTTCCCATAGTTCACGCCACAAATTACCTATAAATGGCTACAGCATTTTTATCATAACTTACATAGTCAATAAATAACCTAGATATGCATGAACACAGTTTATTCTTAGATTTCACAAGATCTCTTTTCTTCAATTAGACGACAATATACAATTCTCATGAAATAAAATCATTAATAATAATCACTTATGTGATAACTTTATTGTTGAAAGGAGAAAGACACCTTCTTTTTGCATTCTTTCACTTAGCCGGCCTTGTCTAGATGAGCCTTCTCCATCAACTGAATCATTAGCCTGATCATCTGACACCATTTCCATCCAGTCTGGTGGAGAGTGCCATCTTATAAAGTCTTCCAGAATACACCCAGGATTTGCAGCCTGATAGATGATATATACTTAAGAGTTATACAACATGTATGCACATCTCTGCACTTTGACATACTCCACCCAGAAAGAAAAACAAACTACAGAATGTTAATGTGTCGCTGAAAATGATTGCGGACTTGCCTTGAAAGCTTGCATGTCTGAGAGGAGTTGAGAACACCCAGCACCAACACTGAGCATAGAAGTACAATAGACCATTAAAATTAATTGCACTAATGGATGTAAGCAAGATGTGGATTTAGGATCAACAAGTAACAATAGTAAAGAGAATTGTATTGTATCATTTGTTTACAGTCCTGCTATTTCACATTTCATGTCCAAGTATAATCCACCATGCTCAACATATTATTGCTCGCCATGTATCTGTTTGTCTTATATGTAACATTGATGGAGTTCATAGTTTTGTATAGATATGTCTAGAGCAATGTCATTTTAAGTGGCCACAAGATAAGATATACTTTACAGACTCAGTAGAAAGCTTCTTTAAAGTGATTACTTATTTCTAATTTTTATGTATTTCCAAATTATTGTTTATCTAATTACACTTATCCACTAGATAATTAGTATAAAGTTGTTCTTGAGAAAAACAAAGTTCATAATTAATTCTTAGGATAAAATCGAATTCCCGTGAAATAGTCAATTTTATGTGGTGGAAGAACTAGATTTCTAGATGGTTCATCATCTTTCAATCTAGGTCTTTACCCCTCCAAATGGGGTCTGAACAAAACTAATTTGGGTCTTTAAGACATCAATATTTGTTTTACGGACTTAACAAAAGAATAGAATCTTTACAAAATTAAAACCACTTTCTAGTGGGTGTAACGCTCACGATTTATTTGTAAAAATGTCATATTTTGTACAATAAGTGTGATATACATTAAATTTTTCCACAATCATACTTACCCCATTCTCCATCACTTTCTCATAATCAGGCTCAACTTATATGGCTCCTCTAATATCACTCAATCCCCTCCCTGTTCCCTCTAATTTAACCAGACATCTATCTCAACATATCTCAGAACTCACAAATGCAGTTGGACTCTGATTCAGCACAAAATTAATTTAAAGTACTTATCTTTATCAAAGAAGGCTAACTTTGCAATCACTCACAATGCATATAGAGAAACCTCTGAAACTTTCAAATAGATGTGAACACTGTACTAATGAATTTCAGTTGGTAGACTGCAATGACACATAAACATGATGTGTGTATATCCATACATATAGAAATGATAGATAGATATATTCATAAACAAATATAATCTCATGGGTGTATTTACATGGATCATATTGTATTCCATGACTTATCAGAAGACTGTTGGTGTTACTTGGTCACAAGAGTTTATACCTCTGTTTGCGTGCATGAATAATATGACCTTACCGCTTCCAGAGTAGGCAAGTGTAAAATCTTCTTCACTTACCCAAAGAAATATTCCATCTCCTAAGCAATACTAAAAGTTCACAAAACACTCTGTCGCTTGATAAACTGATAGGAAGCCTCATAAGTGGCAGCTAGGAGTTTACTGTTGGTACTAGAAGAGGTTTCTTCAATAGTCAAAATGCTACCATGCAACTATTGATACCAATTACCATCATTCACTAGTGACCCCAAATCATAATACCAACTAGATAAGGAGATCCACATGCTTCCTCCTAGCCTTTTGCCGCCTCCTCAGCATATTTGCTATCTTTTCAGGCCCATTTTGAGAAATCCAATTAAGTTTTGTTCACAGGTAGTTTGTCGCCTCACCTACCCAGAATTAACCATTCTTTATCTTTTCTCCAACTTCTCTCTTGAAGTATCATCAATGAAAACATGAATAAGCATGCCCAAGAAAGGATAAATAAACATTTAGCTCCAATTGACCAGATACCTACTCTCGTGGACTACTAGTATACACTCATATCCTTCAACCTTTGCATCCAAAATGCCTAATCATCACATATATTATAACATTATTAGAATGGAAGGATTTTCCAGAACATAAAATGAAAATCTTACTGTCTAAAAAAGCACAAAAATAAAAATTTCTATGAGCAAAGTGTGACGGGCATTAAATTACCACACTGCTCAGTATTCAGCAAAAGTCTAATGTTTGATTTAACATGGATCTAGAAAGGGCATCAAAAATTGTTGTTTCAAAGTAGGGAAATATAATGATGTGGTGGTCTTTAGTAGGTAACTGGAGTCAAACATACAGACCTCCCAGTATGCATCACGAACTCCTCTATTTCTTTGATAAGTTCCTCTGTTAGTACAGGACCCTCCTGCATATGAATGGCAGTACATAGATCAAATGTCATTTGGAAAATTCCAAATCAACATCTTGTAAATTTCCAGGGAATAAATCCTCAGAAGTTAGTACCTGAGTAACTGGGGAGTATATGGGTTCGTCAGTTTCTAACATAGTTAAATTTTGACATGGATGAATAGCACCAAGTCTAAGAACATAGTCTCCCATGCTGGTTCTAACATAAATATTGCGATTTGGAGACAGTTTCCCTGGACGATCGGATAAATGTACACTTTCCAGACTGGCTTCTTTCAGTACAGAATCCAATGACTCTTTGGCAATAGTTCGATGCTGTTTCCTGGCAATACAACAATTAATGACTTGTAACTTCTGAAGCAGGAGACAGGAATTCAAGTCAGGATATGCATCTAATGGCATTCGAGGTATCGGTTGTCCTTTTGACCATAATTTCCTCAGCTGTGAGAATAAAGAAGATAGTTACGGCCAATGGAATACAAAAGTTTCTTAAAAGACAATAATCATTCTTAAGGGCAAAAACCAGAGAAAAATGCTATAGATATTATATCACTTTTCCCAGCAATGAGATGACACAAGCCATCTGCTTACTTCGACAATGACACACCGCCAAAATAAAGCCATCTTTTGCAGGGATTTAAAGCCCCCAATAATTTGAGAGAGTTGAACAACAAAACTTTCTGGTGGTGCACCATGAAGATCCTTCAGCAAAGTGGTTGTAGAAAGAATCTCTGAGAAAAATCCATTATTCCTTGTGGGCGAGTGTTCCTCTGCGAATGTCTTGCAAATATTACAATGGAAGTGAAGGATCATCAAGCGACACTACAGAACTTTAGCTGTAGTAAAATTGCAATACAAAAAAGCAGAGTGTGACCTGTGATGACCCTACCTGACTTAAACAGAGAGCATATCAAAGAATGGAATTCCTCGTCACCACAGAACTCAGAACTCAGTTTCTCTTCCTTTTCACGAAGAACTAATGACATTACAACAGACAAGCTTAAGCCAGTCTTCTCTTTGATAGGTGAAGGATCTCCCACAAGTGTCAAAAGATCATTAATAGATTTAAAATTTTTTCCACTCCTACAGGGGAAGTAGCATAAAACATCAAGACTTGGATAAGAGAACAAATTTCACAAAAGAATAGAACTTCAAATGATGGAAAAAGGTCATGAAGAAATTAGATGTTTCTAGATGTTGTGTCATGAAGAAACTCTACACATTATTAGTACTTGGGATAGGAATTATGGCATGAAAATGCAACATTATAACCATCATCAACAATAAAGATCAGTTGGTAACTATCAAAAAGGAAAAGTTCACAAAGCACTAGGCAAATATTTTACTTACCATGTCAGGTGGATGTCAGACCTAAACCCTGTAATCATTGACAATCTTCATCTTTTCTAAATCATCTAAACCTTGGCTATGCTAATCGCTAAACCGTCCTATTCCTACAACCTTCTTTCAGATCTCATCCTAATTATAAGATCCAGGCTCAGTCACTTTCAAAAAAATTTATTAGCATTCTACTTGTCTTTTGTTAATCTTAATATTCTTTACAAGATGTCGCACTTTATCCCTTTATCATCTTTCTTTGCTAGTAAAAATCTTTCTCATCCTTAATGACTGTAATGAAAAATAAAAAATAATGCAAACTTCATGTTACTTACTAGCCTTATTCCCACTACTAAATTTCTCTTTTTCTTTTAATCCTCTATATTCCTACTTGCACTATTTAAAGATAGAGTTCACAACCACATCAGCCTCCATTTTCAACCAAAGTATCCATGGTTGTCAAATAGCCTAGGTAGCTATGGGCTCCAGACTAGCCTGGTGGTTGTCCAGGCACCTAGGCGATCATCCAGGCAACAGACAGTACAAATTCAATGATTCTTTCTTTCAAGTACTTCATTTTCACATCAGATCATTGAACTATTTCAATATGTAACATTTCCAGGTAAACCAATGTGAACATAAACAATCAAGCCACTTCAAGATCTATTATAATTTGTTAAACTTTTACTAAATTCACAATAAATGTAATAGAAGCCACAACATATATTATTGCTCTTTCAGCTCAAGTGGTGGCATTTGTCGATCTTTCTTGATGGCCCATCTTGTTAAAGGTTGGAGCTAAGGTTGTTATGATTCCAATGAGAGAGAACTTTTTGTGGCAACCTGTTTAATACTTAAAATTAAGTCAATTTATTTTTCTAAATAATAAATTTTCTTGAGGTTTACTCTAAAGCTTCACACTGCCTTATTGGTACATATGCATTCTATAAGAAAAATATCGCAAGAAAATGCTTTATACTGTATATATGTATGTTTACACATATTTAGACATGGACATACAACATATTATTACTTTTTTCCATGTTTCTTTGGGGGATTGTCTTTATGACTGTTTTGAATGTTGAAAATCCCTATCACGTGTGCATTGGGCTGCTTGCTGCATTAGTGAATTGAGAAACCGACTCCTAAAGGACCTAAATTAGCTCTTCCTCAAGTTTCACAGTATCCTTGCAAGGGACTGTTGTCCAAGGCTTTAGCATAAACTGCAGAGCTACTGCATGCAGTCCAGTAATCTCCTGTTAATCAACGTTCAACTAAGTAACCATCATCTCCTCCACCATATCCTCACCTCTCCTCATAAAGTGCATCATCAATAGGCAGAGGTTAGCAAAGTTTTATGTTTGTATCTGTGAGAGAGGAATACACTAATGTTGCATAGCCTTCTATTGTTTCTTTGGGGAGGGGGGGATGTGAAGATGGGTAAACACACCAAACATTTCATTATGAGTTTCTCTTAGGCTGACATAGCAAAACATTGAATTTGACATGATAACATACAGATAGATAGTATGTAATGCAAAGTGTAAATTACTAGAATAAAGAAAGCTAGTAGCAGACCCAGGAGAACGGAAAGTTCTGAAAACTTTCTTTTAAGCAAAAAATTGTGAAAACTTTCAAGGCAAGGTAGCATATCAAAAGAGCAGTAGAATTTAGATCATCTGACAAAAGAGAATTTAATTCATCATAACATAGGCGTCCAGAAACATGCCATGCTACCGGAAGCAAAAAAGCAATTACATATATTTACATGTATCTATTGTTATACCAAAGATATAGATACCTAATAGTGTAGAAGCGGGAAAAAAGGATCTCCTCATATCAGTCTGCATGAGACTTAAGTCATTCATTTCCCATTTTCATCTAGTAATTCAGCTATGGTTGCATATTTTATGCTAGATCTTCTAACAATCATTGAGATCAAATGAAGAAAAATTTCCAGTAAAAAGAGCTTACTCAATAGCCGAAGCCAGCTGTCTAATTACAGAAACTGAAGGAATGGTCAATGTTCTTGATGTGTTTGAGCCATCTTCCTCTCGGGTGAAGTCTCTTTCCAAAACCTGAGAGTGCAAATGTTAACATTCTAAAAGAGGTATTACTTTCCAAGTCTAGGTAATTGCTCTTGAGATGCAAGGACAGAAATCAACATGACTAATCCATCCACCCAAATGAAACTGCAATGGCAGAAGCACTCCATAATCAGTTGCACTGTAGATCTGTCAATCAAGTTACATCAACCCAGCTCCACAAACCCATATCCCCATCTCTTGCCTCCCCACTTCCACACCCCCCCCACCCCCTGCCCCCCTCTCTCTCTCTCTCTCTGGCCATGGATGAAGCCCATCACAATCTCCATCCTGAGATTCCACAAGAATGTTTTATAAATGTTTGTCTGGATCATATCTATAAACTGGGAATTATTTGATTAATATCTTTGAAGCACTTGGTTCCTTGGTTGAGGCTTTAAGGTATTAAATGGAATGTCTCCAAGAGTCTTTGTTTCATAAAACACTTCGATTTTAGGGAATGGGAAGTGGAAAAAAGTTGTTTAAGAAATATGTGGGACTACCATGGAGAATTGAGAATAAAAAAAATATAATACCTAATAGATTTTATCAAGGTCTGCCGTACCGGTACCGATAGGGGTACCGGTCACGTACTGGACCGGTATGGTTCAGTTCGTATCGGAACCAGTCCGGTACGAATTGGTAAGCTTTTTTTTCTTTTATCTTTCGATTTTCACGTCCGCGCATGGACGCATGGGATAATGCCACAAAGTGGCATTAAATACCACTCTATGGCATTAATGAGCCCACGTGGGCGCGCGAGCGTGCTGCCTCGTGGTGAGAGAAACGCCCGCACGGCGATTCATAGCATAGGGAATCGCGCCCGCGCGTGATTCTCCAATGCACGGAACCGTGCGGGGCAGGGAAACGTGCACCCGCACGCAGGGTGTTCTGCCCAAGCGCGTGGCCGAAGGGCCACATGCTCTTTCCAAAAAAAATGTACCGGTGCGAACTGGCACCGGTATACGACCGGTACGCAGCCGGTTCGCACCGGTACACGACCAGTACGCATGCGTACCGATTGAGATTGGCCTGAAAATAGCTGGAACCGGTTTCCACGCTATCTGGATATCGGTTCCAGGCCAAAACGGTCCGTACTAGCCGGTTCGGCAAACCATGATTTTTGTTATAGAGAATGTTGTACCTGCATATCGTTTGTTTGACGTATTATTCCTAAGGGACTGAATGTCTTAGATTTACTCATGTTAAGTGATTCTTTGATCATGGGCATCCATATTCAGGTTAAGTGGCTTCATTGTTGTTCCCAATGCTGGACTTGTGGGATTTGGGCTTGTGATGTTTATTCTCAGGCTAGAGTTGATTTGATCGGATTGGGAGATGTGATGTTTGTTCTAATGAGGTGCGGAATGTACAGTGCCACCTATTGAATGAATTGTCCTAGGAGTTAAGTATATTTTGTTGTACCAAGGTTGCACAGCTCTTGAGTTGTTCCCATCGGTTCATCACAACTGTTCAAATAAGGCCAATGTTGTCAAAAGCATTATTGGAGGCTGCTGACATTCTAATCATTGAGTAGCACTTTGTTATGTTCCCATGGAGTGTGCTTCCTACTATTCAACGAGTGACATGATTAGGTAAATGATTCAATTTGATCAAAATGTACTCCAAAATTCAAATATGGAAAATTAGATTATGCAGGCTCTATACATATAAGCATCCATATGTTTGTCTGATCCTTTTATTTTTCTCCCTCACCCTTATTATTTTTTGAAGTTATTGCTAGCTGCTGTGAAATACTGGAAGCAAGATTTTTAAAAGCTTCAACTATTCCTCTTTCCGTATTGCATTTAAGAATGCCTGAGAAACCAATATATGAAATCTTCAAACCATTACGAATTAGTGATAAGACAGTAGTTCTATCCACTCCTTGAATTTTGAAGTATTATTTTTTTTTCCTCTTGCTGATGACATGATGGTGAAAAAGATTGTGCCATTTTCACATGTTGTATCCTTGAATTTCATTTATTAGTTTTGGTAATAAGACTCCATTAAATTTATGATTAACTAAGATATTATATATGCAAAGACATGTATATTCCTATTCTAATCTATTTTAGCTTCTATGTTGAAGGCCATTAATGTTGCTTAATTTTGTTAAAAAACATTAGCATTTACATTTTCTTAGCAATTTTACATATCTATTTCCATATTTAACATTGCTTTCTCTTTCTATGTGTCCTTGCTATGGATGGTTTTCCTCTTATCTTTTATTATCTAGTGCTTATTATAGAAATTGTTGCATCTATCAAATTAGCTGAAAGGGAAATTATTAATTCAAATAAGATTTTGAAGAAGAGTTAGTCACTTAGAATTTAAGTCACATAGGCAGACATAAGCCTTGAAGATGCTTTATGGATAATTCATTCTTTCATTTATTTTTCCCCCTATCTTCTTTATTTTAGATGTTCTCATCATGAATTTTGTATTCTAGCTGTTTCTTTATCATGTAGGTTGAGCTTCCTTTTTCTGGCATCCCACTAAATGGGCATTGCATCAATTTTCATTTTTTCCAGTTTAAAATATGATACAAAAATTAATTTATCCTCCCTTTTTAAATATTCGTGCACATAGCCTGGGGTAATTACTAGTTCTTTTGGATAATCAGAACTATAACCGCTGTACCACTTACCTACGTTCTTCGCAAAAATGTAGTTAACTTGCTTGCAGTGATATAATGTCACAATATGACGTCCAAAGTCACTTTTACAATATTATGTGGTCCCCAAAGTTTTATAACCTATCACTTGTAAAAGTTCAATAAGGTGGAATCTATATAAATAATGAAAGGAAGCACATGTTAGAATTTTAATAACTCTCTTTTCAATGGTTGGCTTGAATAGCTTATGCTCCAACAGTTCCTATACATAAAACAAGGTTTTAAATTTTGTGAGACGAGACTTTCCCAATTTTTCTATGGAACAGGATGTGCCACCATGTTACCTTATCCTGACACTCAGGATAGGAGATGTCCTAAGACGTACCAATCAAGATGCTAGGATAATGGCAGGGTGGTACTGTCCCAGCACTGGGGATGGTATCCCATCCTAAAGTCCTGCAAAACATCCCATTGGGAATTGAGTCCTTGACATAAAACAATGCGTCTCTCCAAACTAGTAAGACAAATGCTCTAGCTCCTGAATGCTGAATGCTTACAGCTTTTGATCTAAATATTTTTGTTCGTGATATCCAAATTCTTCATTCATCGGCATTTGCATTTTCCATAGTAGTTCAAATCTATCAAAGTATTCAGCATTCCAATCTACTATTACTCACTTCAGAGGAAAGTAAAACTGTCCTGTATTGTCACTGACAACTATGGTGTACCCTTGTTTTCTCCAAAGCGGTATTTCATCATTATCCTTTCACCTTCCGACTTACAGCATCAAATTCCTTCATGAAATTGTTGATGTTAGCATTTTTGGTCTTTGAACTTCCTTATCTCTCCTAATAATTTTTTTTCTTTTTGACGATATGGTGGTTATTCACTATCACTCATGTTTAGACCTGAGACCTCTCACCTAGAGAGGAAGGTGCCAACCAACCTTACAACTTTTGGTTCCTAAATCTTCTTTTGAGATGCAAAGATTACTGATCTCTTAAAATATCAAAATATGTTTGTATTCTTAAGGACTCACTCATACTTCAGCCATTGTTGACCTTTAAAGACCAGACTACAAGGTAAGGTCTTGTTAACTTGCAGATAAACTACATTTTCTTTGTAATCGGAGTCATAACTCACATTTGCAGATGAACTACATGTTCTTTGTAATGGGAGCCATAACTCACACTATCTCCTCTTTTCTGCATGAAATTCCAGGATGGAATCTTAAGAAGTTGAGACCAATCAGAACAGTAAGTAAAGTTGTTGTTTAACATAACTATTCAAAGCTCATTGACCCCCATGACCAAAGTCCAAACAGAGGAACACATGAAGCCAATTATTCAGACACATACATAGCCATATATTCAGTTGTATCCATTATCCTTTTCACAAAAGATCCCAAGAAGTTTAAATATGCCAAACATGAGGGCAGCATTCCTTCAGCAACATGATAGTATCCAACTTCAATTAACTTCTTTGTCACAGTATTAAAGCCCTTCTTGTAATTATATTTTGAAGTAGCATGGCAAACTAATAGAATGAATATGTAGCCTTTTTGACATAGTTTAGCAGCACTTTATTCAATGGGTCAGCTTGCTTGAATAACCGTCACATAACATCCTGGCTTCAAAGTGCAATGACATGGCAATGCTGGGTATATGGAGTGTCCTATTGTGGATCCGTAAGAAACAAACAATACCATAACAGGCAGAACTGAAGGAAAGAATTGACTCACCCTGGTATCACCCAAACCACTGTTAACATTAAAGGTCAAGAAATGAGAAGAGAACAAGAAATTCAGAACAAAAACAATAAGAAGAGAAAATTGCAATGCATAAGAAAATAGCAGCAAGAATGATTATCAGGAATTCAATTCCATCATTAGCCAACAATCAAGAAATTCATAACAAAAACAACAAAAGGAGAAAATTCCCATGCATAAGAAAATAGTGACAAGAATGATTATCAGGAAGTCGATTCCATCATTAGCCAACCACAAATAGTCGGGCTAAAGACAGTTAGTCATGGTTGTGGTATGTGTGTTCCATCATTAGCAAAGTACGCAGGAACCCACAACCAAAGAATAGCAAAATTTTAAGGACCGTTCAGTCACACACTAGCACTTACCCAATAGTATTGATTAATTAAAAAAACACACAACAGATGATTACAGATATTACTGAGATATACATCTAGTTTACTGCACAGTGCGACTAAAAAAGGGGCGACTATCTTTTCTGATCGAAATAAGATTTAAACAGACCTCTTGCTGGGGTTTGTCAGAGGCATCAGATGCAACAGTTTCTTGGTCCGTAGATCTCCTCGGACCCTTTTGGGACTGCCCATCGCCTTTCACACCAAATTAAACCAAAAAAAATAAAAAAAAAATAAAATTTTTATCAGAAATCTGATCCAGATTGCCAAGATTACCAAGAAATAAGTATGAAAGAAAAAGATCACTCTCACCTCGATCGCTCTTCAAATCGGCTTTGATGTCGGTGAGAACCTTCTCAGCTTTGGCCGCCGCGGAGTGGAAGGCCGTCTTGGCCCTGGAGACGAGGGAGAGATGGGAGGAGGAGACGGAAGAAGACTCCATAATCCGATCGGAAAACCAAGATTTTGGGATCAGATCAAATGGATAAATGATTACAAGAAAGGAAGAAGACAATCGCCACGAGGGGAAAACACTTCAATAACGAATGATAGGGAGAGATCGGATTGGAGAGGACATTTTTAGAAGCATACTCTCTTCGATTTATTTATAAACAAACATTAGGGAGGTTCGGAAGCGGCTTGCGAGGTTCCGAAAAATTATATCCTATACGGCGTGCACCAAGTTCGCCGTATTATCTTGATGCATACCTTAAAAATAAACGGCCGTAATTTGGTGGTGCTCAACCGGTGCATAACCTGCAGGATATAAATTATTTTATATGGGTTGCTGGTTAAATGCCAACGTCAACAAGAGTCGTCACGAAGCATGCCGAGACTAGTTCAGATACGGTTGGACAAATTCTTACAAGTTTTTTTATCTTGGCGCGTTGAATATAAGAACGCAACTGTAAAGTTTGAACTAGTCCCGTCATTACCCATGCCGAGACTCGCATAAATGTGGTAGAACGCAGAAGCAATTTTACATAGAAGCCCCTAATGAACAAAATCAAATGTTTTAATGTTAAGGTGACGATACGTTTGTACTAGTCCTGGCACTCGGATTGCCGAGACAAGCTCAAACATGACCGGAGCGATCTTACATATAAACCCCGAAACAGTGTTATTATTATATTTATATGCTTATGTTAGGGTCTTATATGTGAAAACCCCGAAATAAAGTTTGAATTGGTCCCGGCATTTGGATATTGGAACGGGAGGACTCTATCAAACATCATAGACGCAATCATGCATACAATCCCTTCGAGAATGTCAGTATTAGGTGTATGGATGTTGCATAAAATTTCAAAACAAAGTTTGAACTTCTCCTACAACTTGAAATGCTAGAACTAATTCAAATATAACTAGCAAGCCAAACATGCGCAGTGCACATTTAATAAAACTAGTAAAAATAAAAATATAATCATAAAATTATTAAATTATATTAGAATAAATAGATATAAATAAAATATAAAAAAATAGGATATATGAGATAGCTATTAAAGAAAACTAATGAACAAAATAAAGACAATGTTTCAAATCCTTGAACTATTATAAAGAAAAATAAATAAAAAAGATAAATTGAATGGATAGGAGATGATGTAGAATGGGGAAGGGGAGGGGGAGAGAGAGAGAGGAGGCAAGTTACAATAGAGGGAGAGAGGAAGAGAGATTGGGTCAAGTCAAAAGAGAGGGAGGGCAGGTTAGAAGAGGAGAGAAAGAAGACTAGATGAGTGCGGAGGGAGAGGTAGGCCATAAGAGAGAGAGAGAGGGAGTGGCACTTTTTTCCAATGTGGATTTGGCCAGAGAAAGAGAGTCAAAGTAGATGAGAGAGTCTTTTCTCTTGAAGGACTCCAACTAATTTAAATTTACAATTTAATAAAAATTGTTAAAAAGATAAAAATTTAAAACAAAATTTGATTTTGAAGTGTACGCGTAAGATAGAAATATTTGGGAACTAAAGTCATATATTTTTCTTAATGATTGCAATGGATATTTTGATAACAAACAGAATTTATCAGAGAATATACTAAAATTAAAGCTCCTTTTTTTATACAATATAGATAGGACCAATCTTACAAATAACCCCTAGAAAATATAAGTATTGAACTTTTTTTTTGGAGAGTGTCATATATAAGAATGCCAATATAAAGTTTGACTTGGCAATTGGAGTATTGGACTAGTTTAAACATGATAGACGCAATCTTATGGATTAACCCTAATGAATGTTATTGTTGGAGGTAGGTTGCTTATGTTAAGAGGCATTATTTCTGAAAATGAAAATAATAAGCTTGAACTAGCTTTAGAAATTGGAATGCCAAACAACAGTCTTACATCTATATATATATCTATAATAGATCCTTTGCTATGTGAAGCTGACGAGGATCCTATACATAGGATCTTTCTTTAATTATTAATTTTTTACTATTCTAAATTTTTCACTTTGAAAGGGAGAGAAGCAAGAGAAATGCAGTAAGTAATATTACTAGAAATGGAATGTTCAATGTTGACAACAAAAACAAAATATCATCCCTATTACGCAGATCACACATTGCACTCGATTTTCTATTATGTACCCTTTATAGCACAATAGAAGTGTATATATTAAACATTTGTTGAAATAAAAGAAAAAAAATACTCGTGTTGTAACAAATAGATAAACATTATAGAAGTTTTTATTAAGATAATATTGGGCAAATAAGAGCAAAATAGCAATGCTACTGGATATCCACATATATATATATATATATATGTGTGTGTGTGTGTGTGTGTGTGTGTGTGTGTGTGTGTGTGTGTGTGTGTGTGCATGTTTATTGTTGCCACCAAAACCTGATCTGGAAGGTAAAAGAGTGCCAATCGATCTACATAGAGAAAGAAGAAGAGAAATAGGATTGTCGGAGCTTATCCAGACAAGCTCTCTCCAATGCTGAAGTCAGTAAAGGAGCTTGGAGGAACAACAGAAGAGAAAAATGCTTGAAGAAGATGAGTAGTGTAGATGAATATGATATGCATACTCAGTACCCTTAATTGATTTTTATAGATGCGAAGTCCTTCTCCCATCGAGGTTAGACTCTAGAGTCTACGGTCAAATGGATAGCTAACTCTCAGCTTTTCTTATCCAGATTAACTAGGAATACGAGTCTAACTGAAATAGATTTAAACTGATCGAGGAGAAGAAAGAATTTCTTCAATCTGCTCAACTCGAATCTTTTGAAAAAAAATCTAGAAAAAATTAAAATTT
>JAOXJJ010000069.1:14581755-14593831 GCA_025769935.1 Phoenix roebelenii | reverse complement strand
TAGTATAACATAAAATATACTCAAGTGCTTTGACCTCATCAAAATCAAATAAGGGTATAACCAATCACTCCACATAGGGTTTACATCCCTTTATCTTTCATTGATCATCCACCTCATATAAATTAAGGTATATAGCCCTTATTTATAGTAGTAGTAAGATCCTAGCCCTTATTTATAGTAGTAGTAAGATCCTTCACAATTTGGGTTGGATTTCTCTCATAGTTCGAATAAGATAAGGTTTCCAAATATAAATATGATAAGTAGAAAATTATAAAAAAACTATAAATTCTACAAGAGTTAGATCTTGACTTCTATATCGACTTTGCCTTCTTTTGCTCTGCCTAATTCTTCACGAATTAGGAGATACGCTTGGTCAAAATTTTTCTAAAAAAAATTGGTTTGATCAACTTATTTTGGGACCCAAATGATGAAATTTTTGATTCATTTTAATCTCCTAAGAGGTTAGCACTAAGTTGTAGAACTCGAAAAGTTATCCACTTTTAAGAAAAAGAATATCTTAATCGGATGTTGTATAGCCTCCGTAAGTTTGGCTCATCACTTGGCTTTCCAATATAGAGAATCTTACTCATGGACCCTATCCAGCTATATTGGAGTAACCAAAATGGTCCACATTGAGTATGGTAATCCTTTTAGATATCCGTAGTGGTCAAAATGATCCACATCGAGTATAGTGATCCTCTTAGATTAGATTTCCCTCAGTGTCACGTGTCACCCATGCTTGGTAGGTTAGATTTGGGTCACATCGTATGCTCCCCACTTCAGAGTCCAGGCGAGTCTCAAAGGCGAAAAAAGTCCAAGTCATTCTTCTAGCTCAAGCTAAGGAAGTAAATAAGTGGGCCACATTGTAGGTCAGTGACATTTGAGCAGGGATGTTGAAATTTTAGTAGATATTTGTGTGGATTTTTGAATTATGAAAACGTTGATGGTTCGAGATATGTCATCTTGTCATGTCCGAAAATGCGATTGGTACGTAGATCTTTGGCTGATATAAACCATTGAGATCTTCTTATTTTAAAAATCGTTTTGGAGGTCGACTTCTTGAATTGAGAGCCGTTGAGGTCGGGTTCTTGACCTGAGAGCCATTGAGATCGGTTTCTTGACTAGAGAGCCTTCGAGAATGGCTTCTTGACTCTTGCCCTCCGGTCCAGTTTTTGGAGATCTTAAGCTTGAAGGTCATCTTTCTGTAAACCGTTATTTCTTGAGGTCAACTTCTAGACTAGTGCCCCCCTATTTGGCCTTTGGAGACCATAGTTTGGGAGGTTGTCTTCTTGGGTGTTCTCCCTCGGGTGGGATTTAGGAGGCATTAAGGTCAACTGCTGGACCCTTGCCCCCCATTCCCAATCCTTGGGGTCAACTTTATGGAGTTTGGCTTTTTGGGTCCTCCTTTAGGTTAGCTTTAGGGAGCTGCTCATATGCAAGGTCGACTTTCCTTTGTCTCTACCCTTGGGATGAGATTGGATGAGTTATCAAATGGTGTGCCCTCAATTGATCAGGTTGGACTTTGCCATTCCTTCTTTGAGCCTAGCCTAAGTTAAGACTTTTCACCTCAACAGGCTTTGCGCTTGACTGGCCAGGTCGGACTTTGCCACTTTTGATCTAAGCCTAGCCTAAGCTAGCATTTTGCACCTTGGCGGGCTTTGCTCTCGACCGATAGGTTGGGCTCTGCCACTTTCGATCCAAGCCTAGCTTGAGCTAGGATTTTTGACCTATGCAAGCTTTGCACTCGACCAATAAGACGGGATTTGCCACTTTCAATCCTAGCTTAATATGAGCTAGAATTTTTCAACTAAGGAGGATCTATACTCAATTGGCCATATCGGGCTTTGCCACTTTTGATCTGAGCCTAGCCTAAACTAGTATTTTTCACCTCTACAAGCTTTGCTCTTGACTGATAGTTCGGGCTTTGCATCTTTTAATCCAAGTCAAGCCTAAGCTAGGATTTCCACCTCGGTAGGTTTTGCACTTGATTGTTTGGTCAGGCTTGGCTATTTTCCATCCGAGCCTAGCTTGAGCTCGGACTTTTCACCTAGGCGATCTTGAGATAAGTGCCGTGGTTGTCACTATGGTGTTCTTAGTTTGGTGGTCCTAGGATGAGTCCCATAGTTCCCAACTCATTGTTTACGTCGGTAGTCCTAGGTTAAGTCCCATGGTTCCCACACCTCAAAAGACAACTTTACAAGTCTGACCTTAAAGACTTAAATCCTACGAGGGTACTTTTAAGGCATATGAAAAAGAGCTAAAAAATAACTTTATAAATAGTTAGCAGAAGTACGAAACTTTTATATCATAGATCTAAAAGATAGTAGATCTTCAAAGTGTTAGAATTCCATGTCCATGGTATAGGCATACCGTCGGTACGTCCTTGGGTGAACTATCTCAAGTCTATTGCTCTCAATGCTTCCTCTTCTTGACTTCATGTTTCTAGATCTTTTCTTGTTTCCCATAGATGGTGTCGATCTATTGTCACCAAAATCCAATCCAGAAGGTGGAAAAGCGTCGATCAATCTACACAAGAGAAAGGGGAGGACCCTCCAATGCTTTAGTCAGTAGAGGGGCTTTAGGGAATAGTCGAAGAGAGAAAGCCCTAGAAAAAAGATCTGCATAGGAAGAAGATTTCTAAAGTCAAAGAATTTGTTCTTTACATTTTTCATGTGAACATCACATTACTTCAGTTCTACGAACAATACCACATAGAGCATTGGATCTTCCAAAGAAAACACACACATCATGTGGCATATCCAATGTTCGCATGACCATCTTTATTCGCTCATTTTGTAGACTAGACAATTTCAATAGTGCAATTAAACTAATCATGCAGCACATTCATTTTGTGGACTAGAAATGTAGTAGCTGATATCACTAGAAGCAGAATGTTCGACTTTGACAGCTAAATACTTACATATATTATCATCCCAATTATCCATACTTTTTTCTCACAAGGATCACACATGGCTCTTGTTTAAATGAAAGCAATGCATATTATGTACCTGTTTTAACATAATAGAAGTGCATACATCAACATTTGTTGAAATAAAAGGAAAAAAGTACTTGTGTCATGTTGTAACAAATAGACAAACATAATAGAAGTTTCTGTTAAGATATTATTGGACAAACGAGAGCAAAATAGCTATGCCACTCCTAGATTTCCATGTATGGATGTTTATGAAGCCAAAGAATTTGTTCTTTCCATTGTCCATGTGAACGTCTCATTCAATTGTGTATATATATTGGGCCTCAAGAAATTATATTTCAGTTCTAAAAATAATACCACATCAAGGATTGCATCTTTTAGGAAAAAATACATACATCATCATGTGGCAAATTCAATGTTTGCATGACCATCTTTATTCACCCATTTTGTAGACTATAGACAAATTCAGCAGTACAAACAATGCAGCAGAAAGTGAAGCTTATAGATATTATGACCAATTAGACCATGCTAAGTATCGAAGGAGCCAATGGATTCTTGTAGCACCAAGCCAAACATCACTAATTGGACAAGAATGAAGAAGAAGATGCATGGTGAGTTATTTTGAAACTTAATTGATTACAAAATCTATGGCAAGGAAGCAACTCAATTGATAATTATTTTGAAAAATTCTACGAATTAGTCTCTTAGAATGATTTGGTTGAATTCTAGTACCTGAAAAATTCTAAGAAGAAGAAGAAGAATGATTTTGAAAAATGCGCTAGCTCCTTCGATGCTTGGCATGGTCTTATGCTGCATCATTCTCCTTGGTTGGAGAGAATTTGCCCTCGAATTTAATTCTTCATCAGATGTATCACTATTGTATAGCATTAGGTGATTAACATTGAAGACATTATGCGTGCGAATATGACTTGGTAGCTTTAGACGGTAGGCATTATCATTGATATTCTCTATAATATCACAAGGTCCAACCTTATGAGGAGCAAGTTTTTCCTATTCTTCAACTGGTAGGTGGTCCTTAGTAATGATAGCCCACATATAGTCACCAATCTCGAAAATCATGCTGCATCGATGCTTTTCCACACGCTCCTTATAATGCTTATTTGATTCTTCTATATTTTCACACACTTGAACATGTATATATTGAAGCTTTTGCACCATATCTTCGGCTCGCATGCTAGTTCGACTGGGTTATGGGATTGGTGCCAAGTATAAAGCACATCTTGGGTCCCATCCATATACAATCTAAAAAGGACTGAAACCTATTGATATATTGATGGATCTATTGAATGCAAATTTTGTTTAGGTAAGCATCTGATCCCATTATCTTGGATTCTTACCAACCAAACTTCATAGTACATTGCCCAAACATCTATTCACTACCTCAGTCTGTGTGGTAGTGGATCGTTTTTCTAAGATCAAATCATTCCTTCTTTCTTTTCTTGCTGCATCAGCAACTAAACTAATCATGCAGCAAATTCAGCTAGCAAATTTGGCCTCCAAGTAAGCTAATCACATTGGATAGCAAGCAAAAGTATAATGCACCATCTACAAGGTGATAGAGCATAGTTTATCTTATAAAAGTAAATACATCAATTTCTCGTAACTAGACCTCATAGGAATAATAGAAAATAAGTAAGTGATTGCTGAGCCGAGTATTAGACTGCTTGGTGTGGTTCAATATATTAGCACGGTTACTTGAGCTCAAGCCAAGGTTCAAACTCAACTCAGATAAGCTATATGCTAAGCTTCTCTAGTGTTTTTGAAATGAAACGGTATCTAGGCTCATCTTGTTTAAGGAGCCAAGATCTAAAAGATGTTTGAGTTGGTTCATTTTTAAGCTAAGCTAAGCTTAAATGAGTAACTAGAAAAACAAGCTTGAGCAGCTTTGTCTGTTTGCTACCTCAAAAGTAACTAGTCAAATTATTGCTAATTTTTATATTTTATGCATTGGTTGATAATTAAAATTTCTAAATGTTGAATGACCCTTAAAATTCCATTGTCTTTGAACTAAAAAGCCCACAACCTTAATTCAAAGACATCTTCTCTTTCCTTATAAATGAGTTAATCAAATTTATCAAAAAGCTCAGCTTACATTTTTTTATTTCAAAATTGATAGTCAATAATTTTGTAATTTTTCATTTTTCCATAAAATGGTGCAAACCTACCATAATATTTCATTGATAAATAAAACAAAGAACAATCTAAAGCCAAGAAAGAGAAAGAAACAAAAGAAAGGAAAACAAGGAAAAGAAAAAAGTAAGAGATGAAGAGGAGAAGCAAGAAGCTCAAGCCTAAGCAACTAGTCTGGGTCTATCTAATAAAACTCGACCCAACCAAAACATACATATAATCCAAATCGAGCTCGATACAACTTAAATAAAACTTAAAACTCACCTCGAAGCCCAAACAACTATTAGTCCAGTCTAATTGGCCACTTCATTTAAATTTCAAGCTTATGAAATCATCTCCTAACACTTGAACTCATTGACCATCATGTTGACCAATCCGATCCAGTTGAACCAGACTATATGCTAGATCAAACAGTGACCATCACTGCATCATTTCTACCTGCCTAGCTCCATTACTTTCATTGCCACTATCAACTGTTGTGCTATCCTTTCACCTAAAACAATGAAGCCCCAACTCCAATGTTGCACAGCTCTATCATCATCTAATGCTCCTCCATGGCATCTCCTTTGTAGCCTTTTTTGACTTCATTACCACTATCATCCACTTTACTGCATTTTGGATTGATGTTAAAAAACATATCTCTCAACTCAATACCTTTTTCTTTGTCATGTCACTGCACCACTATGGCCTCCACTCACCATCCATAACATATGTTCACTATCGCAGCCTCACTTCAATTTTCTAGCCTCTACCTTTTGCTGCTCAACATCCACAATCATCATTCACCCTCCCATAACATCAACTCCACCACTATCATAGATTTTGGCCTTCACTTGATTTACTTTCCACTTATCACTACTCCACTGGCTTAGCTACTACTTATTGTTGGTATCATGGTCTAAACTCTAGTTGTGGCCTTAACCTAACATAATCTCCATATATTCACTTCATGACCTCAACACACTACCACTCCACTATCACAGCCACCACTTGGAATCGATCCACCACCATACCCTTCTCTATCCATCATGGCCGTCCCTTAATATCATTCCTTCACCACATGGTCTCCTTCAATATCATAGCCTCCACATATCACTAGTTGGATCATCACAACAATTAGGTTTTATGGCCCAAGAACTCCCAAACTAGAAAAGGAAGCGAAAGAAGGTTAGGGGAAGAAAGGAGATGAAGGAAGAGAGGAGGGGGGGGGGGCAAAAGGAGGGCTCACTGACCACAAAGTCTAGGAGCCCAAAGGTAGGGGTAGCAATGCTCGTCCTATTTAAGTTGTTCAGCTTGATTCAACCCATTATAAATTTAAGTTAGGATGCTTGCTTAATAATATGGTTAGGTTTAAGTCTGAATTTTTGAACTATCTAATAAATAAATCAGGTTCGGACTACCAAATTTTGACCTAACTTGTATCCGATCTGACCTGTATTTTGCCACTTCTACCCAAAAGGGGCTGACAACAACTAGGGTTAGGACTTCCTAAAGAAAAAGAAGGGAACTGCCAGAGTCTCTATAAAGTCCAGATATAAAATTTGAACGATATTCAACAACAAGTGGTATATATTTTCTAGAATGATGAAGAAATCGTATACTAGCAACTAATTCTAATAAAGCTAGCTAAGCCTAATAGATATTGCTAAAAAAATAATTGTTACATTGCATGAAAATAATAGATGGGAGTAATATACAACTATAGAACAACCTAATTTTACCACCAATAATGGTTACCATTGCAACAATTAGTCAAGTATGGAGATTATCTAGCATTTCTATTGAGATTATCATGGTAGAATCACCACATAAGGCTTTCTTGACTTTCTCAAAAACTAATGGAGTTAAAGATTGTCTCAGTTCCAATGCATTATATTTGCCTATATTGCCTATCACATGTGGCTAGCCGGAAACAAATAGATCTTTGAGAACACCCACTCTTCACACAATTCATTCTAGAAAAGTCTCTCAGTCAATCTTTAGAGTTAATTCAGTTAACCATCATTAGAGGTACGGAAGCACTTTAGCCGCAAGAGCGGCCCAATATATTTGGGGGCCTTAGGCCGTTTTGTCTTTGAGACATTCTCTGCAGTAGCCCGGCCTAAGGCAAACTCATAGAGCCTATTTTCTTTTTATTTTGTCTTTAAGACCTTTTCTGCGGTGAGCCTTTTTTGGGTCGGGGCCTTAGGCAACCGCCTAAGTTGCCTAAGAATTGGGCCGACCCTAACTTTAGGTTACTTAGGATTCCTCTTCTGTCTCAGCTACTTCTGCATTAGATTTTATTATATGGTAGCCCCCACCCCTTTGATTTCTTAAAGTTAATTTTGAGAGTAGTGTTAGAACTGGTGGGAGAGGAGGAGCTAGATTTATTATCAGAGGCTCTGACTCTGAGTTGATAGCTGCAGGTGGGAGATAGTTATTTGATACATCAGTTCCTGTAGGAGAGATAATAGGTGCATGGGAAGGCTTATTGTATGTTGTTAATATCTTGAAGGTTAGCCACATCCTTCTCAAATGTGACTCTGCAATTATTATCAGATGGATTGTTAAAAAAAACCAATTCAAGAGTAGAACATCCATTGCTATATGATATTTAGAGGCTTTTGAATATATATGTCACATATCATGCTCATCATGCGTTTAGAGAAGCTAATGGAGCGGCGGATTCGGTTACATCTTTCATGGTGGAGCATTTAGGTAATCCTCTATGGTCCAATTCTTCTTGTATTTCTATAGAATTTAGAGGCATTTTATTTTCTGATTCTGTTAGATGCACCCATACCTGCTTGGCATGAACATTCTGGTCTATTTGAAACACACACACACACACACAAACAGAACCCACTGATTACAAGACCTGGACATGCTCTAGATCAAAGTGGTCTTGTACGACGACCAGCAGCTCGGCCACAGCGAAGCGCATTCTGTGGGATGGTTTGCTCATCCCTCCATGAATTTTCCGGAGAGTACACACGGAGATAGAATTGCTGCCCCAAGTATTGTCGAGCCCAATCCTCGGACCTCACATTCCACATGCCTACATTGTCCAGAGGCATATAAACAGCACTCCATCCTTTGGGGTACACCTGAAATAAGTTTAATAAATTGTGTTGGATAATCCAAAGCTAACAGATACAACTAACTCATGCCATCTTCCCATCAATACAAAAAAATCAGTGCGGCTCAAAATTATGACTGCTTGCCGGGACATTACAGCAACATCTAAAGTTTGCTGAATAGGGAATATCATAGAATAATCTCAGATTGTTTTCTTCCATTTACTATTTAGAGTTTTCATGTGGACGCGTTCATAGACATGCAATAGTAGTAGGCTCACTGATAAAGATGAAATAATCAAAGATTGAAGGGATTGCCAATACGTTTTTTTTTTTCTCATACTAATGTGATGTAATTTGGTAGAAACTCTTGCAGCAGAGCTGGCTGGCTAAAAAATATTTTTCAAACAAATTAGGGTGCATTTGTTCTGCGACCAGAATTAGAATCGAAATCAGAATCAGAATAGATTAAAATGAGAATCCGTGTATGATTTGAATCATAGAGGAGAGTCGGGATTGCGTTTGAGAAGATTGAAGCATTTTCATTCCTCCTCTTGGAATCGAAAATGGAACTCTCCCAAACCAAATGGTTGGAATGGGAGTCATTCGTTTCTGTTCCCATTTCAGATCCCAACTCTCTCTATCTAAACATGCCGTTAACGAAAAGGTGGCTGGCAAGTAAAACCACGTCCCAAGCAACTATTCCAGATCACAAGAAAATATATTTTTGGCATTAATTAACCATAGGACTCTAAGATCATGATTCACCAATGTGTTAAAGGGTGAGCAAAACTGAATGTCCATATTGGCAGTAATCACCTGAACAGTGCAACGATTAATCGCGTCCCTCAAATTGTACGACTTCCTGCTAGCTGCTGTCCATTTACCTCCATCCATTCTGCACATTTCCAAATAACTCTTGGTTATGATAATTAAGAATGAAAATATAAACCCTAGTTTCTTGGCAAAATGGCTTTGGCTTCAATATTATTACCCAACAATCCAGAAGGAATATCCATCAATGTGCCATGATTGAACGGTGTCTTCGTAGTTCTCAAAGACAATCTCAGCAAAACCACGGAAATCAGCTGCCATGACAGAGGTCTGGAGATAACCATTTCCAAATGTTGGGTTATCAGGAATACTTCCAAGTGAAAACACTCCAGGAATCTTGTAGAAGTCAGCAAGTTTCAGGGGAGTATCAGCTGGAATGAAGGAGACGCTGTTGACGGCATATCTCTGCTTGCCATTGATGATAGGTGCAGAGTTAGCAAGCCTGAGGGTTCGGGTGATGTTCACAAGGCCATAGTGGTAGGAACCTTGTGGGTTAGGTCTTGGCCCACTAGCTGTGAGATTCCATCTGGTTTTTAGATAGCAAAAGATTAGTCATCCTTGTCTTGATCTGAATATCTACAAGGTTTAATAAGAAATTTAATAAATCAATAGAATCAGAGCAAACTACATAAAATGATCTATCCTTATTGTTAAAGATATTAGCCCGAGCTCCCATCCATATATGCTAAATATAACGGCGTTAGTCTAGAAAAAATTATGCATGGTTAGGAACATCAAATTCCAAGAGCTTACATAAAAAAACAAGTTGTATGTATTCTAACCTGAAGTGGAAACAGAGTTAAAAAATCAGATTATCTCTAATTATGCAAACAAATGCTAAATGATGGAGACCACAGTACACAGTCAAGTTTTATAACCAAGGATTAGGAGAGAATTTAGATCGAAACCACTCCACTGATGCAGGACAACGAGCAAATTTTTATTTACAGAAAGGACATGGCCATAGTTAAAGAGCTTGTTTGAGTTGGTTGAGACTATATTAATGAACATGTGTTATCTTCAGAGAAGTTATATGGCTCAAGTGCAGAAGTATATTATATATGCATATTAAGGGGTAAACAAAGATGAAAGAAAAAGAAAATGAGAGAATAAATACATGTTAATTAAGCATTTTTGAAGTGAAAGATTAGGATAATACCTGATGGATCTGGCCTGGTTGAGGGACCAACCAATCTCAATGGTAGGTCCTGCAGGAGGTGGATCCACAGGTTTTCTGAAAGAATTACTGTAATGGAGGATGGCAGTGGTGGTGAGCACCGTGCGAGTAAATCGGGTTGAGACCACAATGTAATAGCTGCTCGGCGGTTGATCAGCTGTGACTAAGACTGAGTATGACTGGCCCAGATGCACATCCAATGAAGAATAGGTGTTTTGGAGGGTGTGAGACCCTTCAACCTCAACCAGCTTCATTGTGTGCCCTTGAAATCTGATGTTCAGAGATGTCGCTAACCCCACATTAGATATCCGAAACCGATATGTTTTACCTATAAATTTCAAAATATATGTATTCATCATCATGATATCAACTTTACCAAGTGTAACTCTTATAATGTACAATACAGTGCAGTAAGATAAAAACATGAAAACATGGAAGCACAGATAGAAAATATCCACTTTTAATTTTATGCAGAGTAACAGCAGGCTTTTTAAGTGAAGGAAGATAAGGGCTACCTTGCTCAACTGTAAAATTGTTCCCATTCCATCCACGGCCGTTGATTAGAACCCCATCTGGAAAAGGAAGATTCTTACCACTGTCTAATATGTATTTCAGGTCCTACAAGAAGGGAAAATTTAAAAAGAAAAATTATGAGAACAATTATTGATAAATAAATAGAACTAGGCAATTAAGGTACAAGAATAACAACTCATTAGCATAGAAGAAATCAAAGTAGTATAAGTGCGATGACAAAGATCAAATACTCAATAGAAACACAGAGTAAAGGAAATGGTTGAAGCCTTCAGAAAATTTGCGTTATCTAAACATGAGCAATTATTGCAGTTAGGATGGCTTACAGAGTGGCTGGTCTTGTACCAGTCGCCAATCAACAGAGTATAATCTGCAGCAGGAGGAGGGAAGGGAACAGGAATCAGTGGACGACTGAGGATCCTGATGCCACCAAACCCACCGGCAGCTTTGTGGAATGCGAGGGAGGGGAAGTAGAAGTGGCTTCCAATCTGGTCCTTCACTTGCAGTGCATAGGTAAAGTTCTTTCCAGGTGGGATGGGACAGTTGGTGCCATAGACCCCGTCTTGCCAAGAATTCTTCCTCTGCAGCACCCCGTTCCTGTGCAAATATTTAAGACTCCACACATCATAATTCTTCTCATTAATGTGCGGCAAAACTATTCAAATGGAATAACAACAGTCCTTATATATTGCCTGTGTGAATATTGCTTCTAGTTGGCTTTGATTTTAGCTTAATTTATTCCGCAATATCCCAATTTTGGCCCCAACACATGTTACTGCATTTTTCATATCATTAATTAATACATGTTCCATTAAGTAATTCTAATCAATGTTATCAAGGGAATTACAAACTGTTATTATGAAGTTCTTCTAAGTCCTTGATTGGCACCTTTTCTGCCCTTAGATTCTCTTAAGGACCTATCTTTGGTGGATAAATATCATAAAAAAATTAGCCAACTTTTTTATTGACCCAACTTATCCGCATTTTCGTGCTTATCTGGTTTTAAAAGACTAATCAGCCTTTCCTCGTCCCCTGGGAAAGAGAATTTCCATTCCCCGGTCAAATCAAACTACTACCGACTTTGCAGCATATGAAATAGCTGCCCTTATGCCTCCAACATCAATAGCAGCGGAAAAGATCACAGTAGCTGAAACCAAGGGTTAACTGTCGACTCAAGCAAGAACAGTAACCGACTCTCACTAATTGCTGCCCATGTTCATCAATCACGCTAGTGAATAAGCTACTTTTCCATCAACTAAGAAAATAATTACCTTCTTATTTTATTCCTAAAATACCCATAACCTACTATAATAATAATATAATAATATAATAATAATAATATATTAATATAATAATGATATAATATATTGCATTACTCTAATATGACATAATGAT
>JAOXJJ010000069.1:14539268-14567989 GCA_025769935.1 Phoenix roebelenii | reverse complement strand
TGGGGGGGGGGGGGGGGGGGGGGGGGGGGGGTGATCTAGAAAAACCAAGTTGCATAGTTCTAATTATGCAAAGAAATAATAAATGATGGAGACCACAGGAGAAGCTTATATGGCTCAAGTGCACTAGTATATTATGGATGCAAATTAAGGGGCAAAGAAAGATGATAGAAAATATGAGCAATAGATGCATGATAGTTAAACATTTTTGAAGTGAAAGATCAGGATAATACCGGATGGATCTGGCCTGGTTGACGGACAAATCAATCTCAGTGGTAGGCCCTCCAGGAGGTGGGTCCACAGGTTTTCTGAATGAATTACTATAATGGAGGACGGAAGTGGTGGTGAGCACTGTGCTGGTAAATCGGGTCGAAACCACAATGTAATAGTCACTCGGTGGCTGATCAGCTGTGACTAAGACTGAGTATGACTGGCCCAAATGCACATCCAATGAAGAATAGGTGTTTTGAAGGGTGTGAGACCCTTCCACCTCAACCAGCTGCATCATGTGTCCTTGAAATCTTATGTTTAGAGATGTCGCCAAACCCACATTAGATATCCGAAACCGATATGTTTTACCTATAAAGGTAAAAATATATGAATCCATCATTGTGATATCAAATTTACCAATTGTAACTCTTATAACGTACATCATAGTGTAGTGAGAAAAGAACATAGAAAAATGGAAGAACAGATAGACAATATCCACATTTAATTTTATGCAAAATAGCAGTAGTTATCTTTTTAACAAAAGAAGAGGAGGGCTACCTTGGTCAACAGTAAAAGTGTTCCCATTCCATCCGCGGCCATTGATTAGAACCCCATCAGGAAAAGCAAGATCCTTACCACTGTCTAATATGTACTTCAGGTCCTACAAAGGGGAGAATTTAAAAAGAAAAATTATGAGAACAAATAATGATAAATAAATAGAACTAGGCAATTAAGGTACAAGAATAACAACTCGCTAGCACATTCTAGACTGAAGAAATCAAAGCAGTATATGTGCGAAGACAGTGATCAAATACTTAACAGAAACACAAAACAATGCATATGGCAAAAGTAGGGGAAAAAAGAATGGTTGATGCCTTCAGAATAATTTTGTCTTGCTGGGTCTAAACATGAGCAATTATTGCAGTTATGGTGGCTTACAGTGTGGTTGGCCTTGTACCAGTCGCCAAGCAACAAAGTATAATCTGCAGCAGGAGGAGGGAAGGGCACAGGAATCATTGGACGACTCAGGATCCTGAAGCCACCAAATCCACCAGCAGCCTTGTGGAATGCGAGAGACGGGAAGTAGAAGTAGCTTCCAATCTGGTCCTTCACTTGCAGCACATAGGTGAAGTTCTGTCCAGGTGGGATGGGACAGTTGGTGCCAAAGACCCCATCTTGCCAAGAATTCCTCCTCTGCAGCACCCCATTCCTGTGCAAATATTTAAGACTCCACACATCAGAATTCTTCTACAACATCAGCAATGCAGTAAAAAGATAACAACATGCAGCAAAACTATTCAAATGAAACGAGAACAGTCCACATGTTACTGCATTTTATATTTCATCAAATACATATAAAACCTCCTGATTCAAGACCGTGTTCCATTAAGTGATGCTAATGAATCTTATCGAGGTGATTACAAACTGTTATATGTTCTTCTTCTGTGTCCTTTATTGACACCTTTGCTTGACTATTCTTGTAACATTGACAATCGAACATAATTGCCACCTAGTCCACATTTAGATTCTCTTCAAAAAAATTGATGCTCTAAAGAACATCCATACTAGTACAGTGCCTGGGAATGTTCATCCCCACTCCAAACCATACAAAAAAAAAGACAGATTTAGAATTAAAGAACATTTAATGGTTATGGATATATTTATATAACTATAATTAACAATGTACAAACAACAGCCAATAACACAACGCTGACATCTCTAAATAGAACCAACAATTTGGAATCTGTGAGTTCATCTTGAAAAACTCGTGCATAATTTGTGAAATTTGCAAATTATCAAATAACTCTTGATCTATTCAATTAGAAGACAGCTCAACTCAAATTATATGAGCCCATAGCCCAAGTTTAACATCTCGGGTTGAGGCCGCTTTGCCATCAATCCTTTCAGCGGGCCTCTAGTGTCCAACAAAGTTTAGTTCTGATGAGGCCGGCCCTTCAAAGGCCCAAGCCCACCCACCCCCGCCGTCCCCGGAATCACAGCCTGTCACGGATCCCAGATCAGAGTCAACAGACCACTGACCGACTTTACTGCAAGTCGGCGCCTGACTGCCCGACACAGCCGCGTATAAGGGCCGCTTGGATGACACTCCGATCATAATTATAATATATATATATATATATAATCACATTAAAATAAGAATAATAATAATCAAAAGTCCAGACTCGGTTCGATCAAATCGAAGACGAATCCGAGGATCCACACTGAGACGGATCCGATTCCTACTGCCGCCCTCTTTAGCTCTTTTCCAATTGTTTATTATCTTTTTGTTTACATCGCATCCCGCCTTTCTTCGACAAGAAAATAAGAATCGTGAATTCTCGATCTCGCCGAACGACCTCCATGAATGGAAGCTTAACATTTACGAAAGAAACTTTAATTTCACAAGAAAAATAAAAAGAAAAGAAGAGAGAGCGTATTGACCAGGAGAGGAGGAACGGCTCAGGTAAGGTATTGAAGACGTTGATGATGAGATTGTCGTTGGTGACCGCCTCGATTTGAGGCCCCGGGAACTGGCCATTGATCAAAATCCCCTGCAATCCACCGCCAAAGAACAACTTGTTTTTTCACAAAAAATTATCCCATTTCAAAGAAAACACTGAGAACTGAGAAGAAGAGAGAGGGGAGAAGGAGGACCTGTTGTTTGACGCCGAGAGGCCAGATATCGCCGTAGGTGATGTTCCAGGTCAAGAAGCGGTAGGGGTCTTCGCCTTGGACGAGGGAAGAGAGGAGAAGACAGAAGCAGACGAAAGAAGCCAAGAGACTGGTGTTTCCCATTCTCAGCCCTCCCCCACCCTTTCCCTTCGCTTCTTGCCTCCAAAAAAGAAAGATGTTTCGAGAATGGGTAATTCGGGAAGTAGAAGAGATAAAGGGGAAAAGGGAGAGAATGGGAGACGAGAGCAAGATCTATGGACGCATTCTTAGGGCGCCGTGCAGAGCGAGGGGAACGGAGGGAAGAGAGGACATATATAATTTAGTAGGAAGCAAGTGTTTTCCAGCCGGGACTCCTTAAGAGTAACGTAGAGGGACAATGAGCTGTCACAGATTGATGGGATTAATTAGAGCAGGGCCGTAGGGTCGGTGGAGGGATGAATGGCTTGGTAATCGTAATAAACCAAATAATACTTGCCGTTCGGTCACCCTGCACGCGTCTTAGATCGATCACGCAGTTTTAATGTGACTACCTAGATATATATTAAGTTTCTAATAATTAATTTATTAAGTATATATTACTTAGTCATATATTTTATATGAGGAAGAGATGATGGGATCTTCTATAATGAGATTACGGACTCAGTGGCTGCTTATGGTAGCCAGTCATTTCGATAGTACCCTGTGGGTTGTAAATAAGGAGTTGCTCTTGGCACTCTGAAGTATTTTGTTTCTTAATTTTATTGAGTGTATCTGTACTTATTAGAAATGATCCAACCGTTTTAATAAAAAATAAAAAAAATATCATATATTGAAAATTATATATTCATTTATTTATTTTGCTTGATATAAACTGGTTAGTGTGCACAAGTAAAAATATATTCTAAAACTGAGGAAAAAAAAGAATGGCTTATGAGAGTGATGGTTTGGGAGTTTCAATTTTTTGAATTTTTTTTAAAGATGAATACTAAAAAAATATTGTAAAATAAAAAGCATGGCGCATATTTTCTTGTCTAATATGTGTCCGTATGATTTTTGTTTATTAGTGGGCTGAAGTAAACGCCTCCATTTACTTCGTTTTTTGCTCCATTCAAACCTTGTCCAATTTAACCAGAATAAATACGATGCACAAGAAATGGTAGGTAGGTGCCGCAGTACAATATATAATCTATGAAATTATTTTTTATGTTGTATTTAATAGCTAGTTTGTTCGTTAACTATGCACACACTGATTCTACAATACACAAGGACAATAGTGTACAGGGAGAGTATAACTGTGTACAAAATTAAAACTGAGTACGTGCATGGAGAATATAAATGTGTACGGGGTAAAAAAAATAAATGATAATGGTCAAGAAAGGGAGAACTGGGTGTTAAGGGTTTTTTTTTTTTTTTTCCCTCGCATTTATGAGCACTTACAAGCATTTTTCTTGCCATCCCTTCAACACCCACATGCAACAAATACTCTGTGTATGTACACATTGGTAATATAACAAGAATAACCCCAAGCAACAAATGCTAGGTGTCTCTTTTGGTCTAGAGCCAAGCGAGATCAATAATGTCTCCCTAATAATTTTATCATATCTCTACTATTTATAGTAATATAATAGGAAAGACTTGAAGGCCAACTTTTGAATCAACAATATCTCCCGAAAATCTTTTCCATATCTTTGTTAGATCTAATTGCTAACTATACATGGTGCATACAGGGCCGGCCTTCGGGCCAATGAAAGGCTCTGGGAGGCTGACCAAAAGGAAGCAAAGGCCCCATATAAATAGGATCAGGAGTTGGCTACGAGTCTTCCCCCTCCATCGGTGGAGAGTTCCCTGACCTGCAGAGAGGCAATTTGGGAAGTTGGGGACAATAGTTTTGTTTTGGGTGGGGAGAGAGAGAGAGAGAGAGGAGGGATTTGGTTGGCTTGATAGACGCCTGAAGCCACTCTCATCTTTCATCCCTTCTCTTTTTTGGTTTTGGTCTTGGTTTTCCTTCCCTCACATTACTCCTGATCCAGCTGGGCCATCCGGAAGAAAGATAGGGGATTGGAGATGGACTTCTTGGAGGGTGGAGATTCTTTTAGTTTTCTCCTCTCGGTTTCTTCCCCCCTCTTGGGTGGTAGAGAGAGAAAAGAAGGGAGGGGGTTGAATGGCTGCTGTGCCGTGATGTTGCAGTTGCTGCTTGGGTACTCACTTGAAGGGGACACGGTGGGATGGGACTTTTATTAATTTGATCGAGTGAATTTCCCATAATGACCCTACTTTCTCTTATAGAGAGGCTTCTTTATGGACAAATTCTTTTTTTTACCTTGATCATGAAGTGCCATGGGATAACCTTTTCCTATTCAACTCTTGCTTGACATGATAAACAGTATTGCCAAGTATTATCTCAGTTATTTAATCAGTTTCATGGCCTTTCATTTAGAGTAATTATTTTTATGTGCTTCCATTCAAGAATTATGTTAAATTGAAAAAGCTTGTTGTCTATCTTTGCTAGATTCATATGTTTGCTGAAATAGTATACTAGATAGCTATCTATTTTATATATTTTTTTAAGTATTTTATATTTATTAAAAAATATATTATTAAAAAAAAGATCTTATTTATTGGATTCGTCTTAGGCCCCAAAATGTATTGAGCCACGCTGGGGGCATAATTAGGTGTATATACAGAGAAGGTTTCTTTTGGAAGCATATATAGGTCGCTAGTCGCCGAGCATCAATTAATTACCACGGTCAATTTAGCTAAGAACATTCATTAACGTCTCAAGCATCAATAAATTAACGCGTATAATTTAGCTAACATCATGCACAGAAGTGACATCAGAAAGACGAGCCGCGTTGGTTAATATTTATTTCGTGTCGGTGAGTTTTGTTTGCAAGGTCTCGCCTTTTAGACAATCGTAACAGGACAAAAGACATCTTCACACCCCGCAGCCATGACATGTCACTCGAGTCACATTCATGCGTACATGGTTGACGCCATTGACATCTTAAATAGTGAAACACGAGAATAAACTTTACAGTAACAAGGACATAAATGTGATGACTTTATCACAAACAACATGAGTATGATTTCCTTGTAATTGATGTTACGCACCTTAGCATGAAATAAGGCTAGATGCGCGCCATTACTGTCATGTCACACAGCGTGGGTTGATTGTGATGCATCTTGAACTTTAATCGGAACCTCTCAAGCGTGAAGGAAAATGCTGGAACCGCCAGCTCATGGCACCATGCATCGGCTAGCGTTGTTATTTCCTCCACAAATATATGCTTAATATTTTTCAGTTTGATGAAAGGTGCACCACATTGATTGTCAGATGACTGAGTGACTTAAAATCGTTTTCCCTACATGCTTCTTTCGAGACCACGAGGATTGCATCTGATCCATGCCAATCACCATATATAGTATACATTCTAAATGAAAATATTGATGTCGGATCCCAAGACACCATCGCAGCCCATCTCCATAAATTTGTAAAATAATAAACAAAAAAAAGAGAGCTCGCCAGAGTAGCTCCGCCGAATCCGATGCTTAAGTCAGAAAATATTTTTTGATAAGAAATAATAATGGAGAAGAAAAATAATAATAATAATAACACTAGAGAGTAGTAGAGCATTTACTTTCTCTGAAGAATCTTTCAAACCTTTTATAGCTGGAATAACATATCTTCAATGAATTTTTTCCTAACAAACCTAAAATTGTGCCTTAACAAACTATAATAACTCAGGAACATACCACAATTGCTTAATATATAATGGAATTCTTGAAGCCACATGCGCACCCAAGTAAAGCATTGGGTTGCCTTTGCCACAAAGTAGTTTTGCTCATCTTGGGTTGGTCACTAAGGTCGCTAGATTGAGGTGAGAGACTTCAGCTCTACAGATCGACGTCTTCTGGTCTACTTGTCCGAGCTTCCAGTTTGGCTCGAGAAGCCATTTAGAATGCCTTAGAAAATTTCTGAGGCATCTGGGTCGCTATATAAATGAAGAGCTAGATGAATCGAGTTGCACCACATCATCTTGGATATTTATTGCCACAACACTGCCCCACTTCAGAGTAACCACCTTGTCAAACTAGATGCTTCTTTAAAGAGGGCATTTACTTCTGGGCAGTGGTCTCCCGAAGGACAAGTCCTGGCTCTTGGTCTTTCAAGGAGATCTTGACTATCAGGAGCAAAAAAGGATGTGACACATCTCTGTTGAACCAGCCGAAAGGATTGATCCAGGCTATCCGAAACACTATATAAAAAAAAAAGAGAGATCCCACTTGCTAATCCTCCACTGGTTCGGATTGTCCTTTCTGTTGCTTTAAGAGATTTGTAAAACCAGCTTGTTGAATCATCCTATACTATCTTTGTACAGTAGTTTTGTGGCTATTCTCTTTCTTTTCTTCTAAGGAGGTTGATTCCTTTCATTTATAGTCCAGGAGAAACCTCAGACTTGATGTAGATCATTTTGTACACTACGAGTAGGGCTGGACAAAGTCTAAAAGTAAGCTCCGCCATATTGGGAAGTTGAGTTACAAATCAAACTTTTGAAGGCCATAACTTAGTCATACGACGCTCGATTGAGATGATCTTTTTTGAAATCAAGTAACTTTTTAAAATCTATAATGTGACGTCGCGTCCTTTAGGAGGCAGCATCCCTAGTGATTAGCCTTAAATTCCATCATTTGGGATATGAAACAGACTGGTCGAATCAAAAGTTTTCTTTCTTGTAAGAATTTGATCGGTCACATCTCCCAATTTGACAAGAGTTAGATAGAGCGACATAAAACAGAGTTGATATAGAAATCAAGATATATTTATTAAAGAATTTTAGCATTTCAAGTTTATTTTTACTACTATTGTCTATTTTAGGAAAGAGAAAGAAAGAGAGTCCTTTTAACTAGAAGAGAAATCCGACCCAAATAGTATAAGAGCGGACCTCGCCATTATAAAAAAGGCTATGTACCTCAATTCTAAATTATGAATAAAAAAATGGACTTAAATCCTACTTTCGCAATTCTTCTATCTTTTTCTAAATTTCTTTGGCGAGATTCGAGTTGAGTAGGTTGAGAAAAATCTTTTTTCTCCCTGATCGAATCAATTTATGTTCCTTTTTTCTTGTTTCAGAATAACACCCTCATAGATCATTCGCAAGAAGGAGAAGGTGGCCGGGGTTGAGGCTAATTTAGGATTCCTCCGGAGCAAGCAAGCGGCTAAGATGACTCCCACTGATGCTGATGCCACTCGAAAGGTCGCTGAGGTGAAGGCCAAGTTGAGACTGCTGAGGAGAGGGCAAAGACGGATGAACTCTGAGCTTCCAAAATTGGGAGAGAACTACAAACAACCAAACAACAATTTGCCAAAGCTAAAAGGAGGATTCTCCAAGTAGTAGAGGAGTACAAATCTTCAGCCAACTTCCAACAAAAGATCACCAAGTTCTTCCTCCAAGGCTTTTGGGAGTGTTAGAAAGGAACAGTGAAGCTCCAACCCAACCTCATCCATCCTGACCCCAATGGGAGCCATGCTAAGAGGGGGCAAGATTCGATGAGCTAGCCCCTTTCATCTGAGCGGGGAGAGTAGACCTCCACACTGGTCTCCTTCTTGAGCTTATTTATTCTACTGCAAAGATGACAGACGAGGTAGAGGGTTGCATCTTTAGCCTAGTGACCTTGCTGGAGTTGTTGACCTTGTAGGGCTAGAGTCCGACCAGTCGGAATCCTCTTTTCTTATTGTGTAGTAGTCTTGTCTGGTCTTCAACTTTCCATGTAATCGAACCTTGTTATTGAAATGGAATTATTTTCAAGTACACCCTTTCTTTTTCTTGTTATTTGGATGTTTGCTTGAGGTCATCCCAAAGATACTGAAGCATGCCTAGTTAGGCTATAGATATAAGTTATTGAGATTGGCCGCATAGAATCAGAAATGGAGATAATGTTGTAATCAAATGGATCCAAATATCTAAGATTGACTGAATGCTTTGAGGTGAGACCATGGTGCCTTTGAGGGCTAGCCAAGGTGAAGGCAACATCATAAGATCATAATGAGACAAGATAATAGCAAAACGAGCTGAGCTAAAGTAGAGACCAGTCAAGATAACCATAAGTGCTTTAGAAATATGACAATAACACCTTTTAGAAACAAGTTGAGATATGAGCAGAATTCCATGGTGGTTGTGGCACCAGCGCATAGATATACATAAGTAATATCAGATATCATCTTGTTGGAGTACAGTATGATCGTTAATGGGCATTCTAGCTTTTGATCGGTTGAGTTTGTTTGGATCAGCAATGCTCAGATGATTGCGCCAAGCATGCTTCCTTCCATCCAAGCATAGTTTGCACTAGAACATCTGATTAACTGGATTCTTCTACTCGATGATGGTCATGTGATTGAACCGAGCGTGCTTCCTTCCATCCAAACCTAGTTTGTACTAGAATTTCTAATCGGTTAAGTTTTTTTTATCGGCAATGCTCAGGTGATCGAACCAAGTACGCTTCCTCCTATCTATGCCTAGTTCATGCTAGGACTTTTGATCACTTGTATTCTTTTAGCCAGCAATGCTCGAGTGATCGAACAAAGCATACTTTCACCCATTTGAGCCTAGTTTGTACTAAAACTTTTGGTTGTTTGAGTTTTTCTAGTCAACAATGCTTGGATGATCGAATTGAGCATGCTTCCTCCCATCCAAATCTAGTTTGTATTAGGACTTCTTGAAGGTTCCAGCCAATCCTAGGGTGTCTCCAAAGGAGTACATGGAGTTTAGCTCTTCAAGTTTAGCTCCCTAGTTACATAGGCTCATAGAATGAAAGTTCTGGCCAAAACTAGGATATCTTCGTGGGATTACCTAGAGTTCAGTTCTCTGAGTTTAGCTCCCTAGTCTTATAGGCTTATAGAATGGAGGTCCCAGCCAATCCTAGGATGTTTCTGCAAGAGTACCTGGAGTTCGACTTTCTAGGTTTAGTTTTCTTGCTGTATAGGCTTATGGAATGGAGGTCCCAATCAATCCTAGAGTGCCTCCATAGGAGTACCTGGAGTTGAACTGTTCGGGTTTAACTCCTTAGCCACATAGGCTCATAGAATGAAAATCTAAGCTAATCCCGGGATGTCTCGACTGCTTAGTCGTGCTGAGGTAGAATGTTGCATTAGAGAAGAGCTAAAACAAAACTTCATTGACCATTAGTAGCAAAAGGTATAAAATTTGATTTCATATTTTTTTTTGTGCTCAGTCTTGAGGATATCATAGCTAGGATATTTGGCTCTCTTCTTGTCCAATGGCCTAGACTTTTCTAGGATTTGGTCCCACCTCTTGAGTCTCGAGGACATGAGCTTTCTCTTATCGCAACCCCTCCATGGATGGGGGAGATCATCCCAGTGAGTAGTCTATTGTTGTCTCACTTGTCGAAGGTTTGCCCATCCCCCTCAACACTCTCTCGT
Source organism: Phoenix roebelenii (assembly GCA_025769935.1). NCBI lineage: Eukaryota > Viridiplantae > Streptophyta > Magnoliopsida > Arecales > Arecaceae > Phoenix > Phoenix roebelenii. Next base: position 14,557,692 of record JAOXJJ010000069.1, on the reverse strand, counting down.
TAGTTGCCGATATAGCGATGGAGATGTCCTCATCAAATAAGGGTTTCAATCTCATCCCTCAGCTGGAGGCATTCTTTGGTGTCGATGTCGTAGTCTTTGTAGAACCTACATAATTTATTTGGGTCCCTCTCGTAAACAGGGTCTTCATCTTTTGGGGCTAGCCAAGATATCCCTAATATTGGACTTTCATCATGATCTAGGCCCTTAGAGTGTTGATAGGGCTATACCTTTCAAGATAGGCTCCGAGGTGGCATAGCGACCTCTCCGTCTTAGGTATGTTTTCTCCTTGACTCATCCTGCTCTTCATAGCTTAGACATTTTTTTTGTCGTTCCTTCCTTTCGTCGTCACTCTTTGAGCTAGCACAGACTCCTTGGCTTGGATGTATTTGTCCACCTAAGAGAGAAGTTTTGACCAAATCCTTCGAAGGCCTCTTTCAAGTGAAAAGCTAAAGCGCGACGTCTTTAGCCCATTTATCATTGCCGCCATTGCAACGGACTAGTCTAGCTTGTGCACTTCTAGGGTTTTAGCATTGAATCAGCTGATATAGCTTTGGAAGGACTCATCCTTCCTTTGCTTGATAGCAAATAGGTTGGTGGAGGTAGCAAACAGTTTGGTGGAGGTCCTTCTCTACCTTTTGTTGCTGAGAAAGTGGTCAATGAACCGGCGGCTGAGTTGATCAAAAGAGCTAATCGAGCTCAGCCAATGCTCGAAAACTAGAACCAAGCGGCCTTCTTGAGAGTTACCAGGAATACTCGATACCTCATGGCTCGAGCCAGTCACGTCAATTTCCTTCATTCCTAAAGATAGCGCCAATTTGTTACCACCGGATCCTAAGATGTTGACATGGACTGCCTCTATGGACCTATAGGACAACAGATAAGGGTCAGAGAGTTGACGTGATTAGCTTCAGCTGGGCCCCCTGATGCTTAAGTTAGAGAGAGTTCTTTTGGTGGAAAGTAATGATGAAAAAGAATAGTAATGCTGGTATTAGAGAGAGTAAAGCGTTCACCTTTATGGAGTATCTTTCAGGCCTTTAAGCTAAGATCCTACATTTTTAGCTAATCATGTCCCAACAAATTTGGGGTGTATCATAACAAACTACTGACATGACGTAATAATTCAGAGACATGCCACAACTGCTTAACAAGTTATGGAGTTACTAAAGTCATATGCGCATTTAGGGAAAAGGACCAAGTTACCTCTACCATGAAGTAGTTCTACTTAGCTCGGGTTGAGCTTAGAGACTACGCCTTTGCAAGTCAGCTATGTCTGATCTACTCGTCCTAGCTTTCAAATCGGCTTGGGGAGCTAAACTACAATATCCTAGAAAATTTATGAGGGTATTTGGATTGGAATATAAATGATGAGCTAGATGGATCAAATTGTGCCATACCGTATTGATCATTTATTGTCACAACAAAAATAATTTTATTTTACTGGTTGAGATTTTTTTTTTTTTTTTTTGGAGGGGGAGGGCGAAAGGTCATGCATGGGTGGACCCAAACCCATCATAATTCGCCGCGTGGGTCCAGATTCGGTTTCGGAAAGTGCACTTCACAATTCGTCCCCCTCCCCCTTCGTGATCATGCTTATTTTGCATCGCATCACTCGTTCCGTACTCGTTCTACTCTTTTTAGGTGGAAGTAATTGTAGTTCTCTTTTTAAAGTACAAGTATAGCTCATGATACTCTTATCCCCTTAGTAGAGAGGTTCGAAAGGTCGTGCATGGGTGGGACAAAACCCATCATGTTTCGCCGCGTGGGTCCAGCGTCGGTTACGGAAAGCGCAGTTCGCAACCCGTCCCCCTCTTCCCTTACGGGATCATGCTCATATTGCATCGCATCACTCGTTCGGAACCCGGGCGAAGCACGTGCCCCACTTGCTGGCGCCCGATCAAATGGAGGTCTCCACAGCAGTTAAAAGAAAGCCATTAATGCGTGCTTTAGTTTAATTTTTGATAGATTTCTTTTTTAACAGACCTCGGCGGCCCACCATCCCGTGATAAATCTGGCTCAAATAATACCAAAAATCTTACAGCGGCATGGATTTGTTTAAGGGCTGGCCTTTGAGTATCCGAAATTCAAACAAACTCTACAGTCATCATAAGCGATAAAATCATGGGTTTGGGTGTTGATTAAAATTGCATTTTCATATGTTGATTCTGATGTCCATTTTTATCTTTAACTTCTAATTATAATAAATATATATATATATAGAGAGAGAGAAAGAGAGAGAGAAAGAGATAACTATGTATAAAAATATTGTTTTTTGACTAAAAATGTCCAACAGTTATCATTTATGCATAAAAAAACTTAATCGCATGTAAACATGCTGGTTTAATTATGTTAGAAGTAAACATATATAACATACCAATCACACATGGTGTGAGGACCCGTGCGGACGGGTGTTTAGTTTCACATCGGTTATTCGCTGAGTAGATCTTGGGTACTCATACAGGATCAAGAAACCCAAAGAATACCTTCCGGCTAGTCATTTTGGGTAAGGTCCTAGGTTATTACAAATGATATCAGAGCGGATGACCCATAATATATGTAGACTATGAGACACTGCAGCACAAATCCATTGGGGCTAACCATGAGCCGATCGTGCTGTTTGTGATTAGATTTGAATGGATTTGAACCCTTAGCCTGACGAGGATGTCACGGCTTGAACAGAAGGAGCATGTGAAGACTTGTGCAGGCATGTGTTTAGTCTCACATCGGTTATTCGCTGGATAAATCTTGGGTACTTATACAGGATCAAGGAATCCAAATAATACCTTCCGGCTAGCCATTTTAGATGAGGTCCTAGGTTGTTACAAATGGTATCAGAGCGGATCTGGCCCATAACCTATGTGGATTAGGGGACATTGCAACACGGATCTATTGGAGCTGACCACGGGCTGATCGTGATGTTTGTTATTAGATTCAAATGGATTTGAACCCTTAGTTTGACGAGAACGTCAGGACTTGAACGGGGGGAGTATGTGAGGACCCGTGCGGGCGTGTGTTTAGTTCCACATCGGTTATTTGCTGGGTAGATCTTGGGTACTTATACAAGATCAAGGAACCCAAATAATACCTTCCGGCTAGTCATTTTGGGTGAAGTCCTGCGTTATTACAAATGATATCAGAGCAGACCCGACCCATAATTTATGTGGACTAGGAGACACTGCAGCATAGATCCATTGGGGCTAACCATGAGCCGATCGTAGTGTTTTTGATTAGATTTGAATGGATTTAAATCTTTAGCCTGACGAGAACGTCACGGCTTAAACGGGGAGAGCATGTGAGAACCCGTGTGGGCGTGTGTTTAGTCCCATATCGGTTATTCGCTGGGTAGATCTTGGGTACTTATACAGGATCAAAGAACCCAAATAATACCTTCCGGCTAGCCATTTTGGATGAGGCCCTGGGTTGCTGTACATAGACTAAACATCAAATTATAGTAGAAAAAAAAGAATCGGATGTTAAGTTTTCAAACATGATATCACAAATCTCACAATTTGTATCAAAAACCATTGCCTCGTAATGACAATATTTGCTATGACTTACGACTCCTATGACTATTTAAGGCACCGTTTTTGTTCAACTTGAGCAGTTAGTTTGCCAATGAGAACATGTGGGACAAATAAAAGGCGGAAGAATCTAGCATGAGGCTATTGCCAGATTGACGGAGGTTTGTCTGAAGGTAGGTGGACAGTGGAGTTGAGCGCAGCAATTACGTCAGGAGGCGGGAGTTCCCTCACGCGTTATTACAGCTGGCGCCGCGCGGTTGCCATCAGCGTCAAACTGGAGGACTCGACGATCCGAATTCGGAAGGACCCGACCTCAAAATCTTTGATAGTCGGTCCAACGGTCAAACTGGACAGCGACATTTGCTCACAAGATCATTAAAAAACGCTGCCCAAGAGCCCATCACATACTATCGTCAAATTTGGAAATATACTAGCATATAACTTATTTGATGAGCAGATTATTTTTTTTTAAATTTTAGAAACCAGATCATTTGATGGAGTATGCTAAAAAAAATACATTTATGTTATGTGAATGTACTGTCCAAATCTTAATTCTTTATCTAATCTGGATGGAAGATTAGGTGGTGCTTGCTAATCGACATTTGGCATATGATCTTTTGAAGAGAAATGTCAACGCTTTGGATTGCTCTTGTGACCTAATCTTCATGCAGCTTGTTGGGTGCTCGTGCTTCTCTAAAGAATTGAAAAGCTCGCAGCTCTCTCTTCACTCGATCGTACATTCTCAAGCCTTATAAAAATTCTTATATTGACATTCAATGCATCGCGTGCTTCGCTAAATGTCAACACTATGATTCGCTCTCTTTACTCAACCGCTCACTCCTAGTTCCAATAAAAGTTCTATGCTAATGTATGATCCATTGTTAGATTATTTTCTATATGAGCCCAAGAAAACTCAACGTTTATTTTTACTCATCTGCATAAAAAGTAATGTATATATTAATGACAAAAAGTGACATATGTTAGTTATTATGTTCTTTAAGATATGTTAGGAGGATATACCACAATGAAATTTCAAGCCAACCATAACAACCAATACCCCTTATTAATATGGTATCCACATGGCAAATGAAGGACTCTGTATAAACCAAGTGAAAGATAAATACATTAACATAAGCAAGAATTACGGATCACTTATAGTTTTTTTTCTTTGGTTCGATTTACTGATCGAGGAGTGAATTTTACCAATGAAAATCTACTGTTTTCCACAACCTAAATGCCCAAAACACTTGCAGAGAATCTCTTAACCATGCACTTAAAAAATGAAGCCTTACATTCATATATATTTATGACTTCAATGCATAACTATCAATAGACAGTTTCAGGGTTGGAGAGATGTCTATGGAAAGATATCTCTTTTGGACATGAGATCATGTCTTTTGGTTAACCGGTTTGGTTGAACCATCATGGGTGGACCAAACCGGTTTTTCCAACATCTCCCACTCACACATGATGGGTTCAACAGTGTAAGTTTTAACCATTACAAATAAGTCTTTTCTCTGCGATTTTCATACAGGCAAATAGATCGTGCGACCAGCATACCAAAAAAATAATAACGAGCTCACACTACCATACATCTGTTAGAAATATATAGTAACTCAGCAGAGTAAGTATGCAGTACCCCAGAATATTTAAGTCACATTTCAAGTACCTCATGATCACACTTTAACTTATCATCACATTACTTGTTTTCTATTTTGTATTCACAATCATGCTTCAACACGTAGTCAAGATGGTTGGTCGACCAATGAATACAACAAAGAAATGAGATACAAAATGATCTTCCTTTCTATCTTGAATCTCTTAATTGTAGTTTAGTTGCTTTTCCAGATATGTCCCAATAAATCGAATCAAGCATGATTGCAGGTAACATTCCAAGATAGCATACACTGAACTAAATCTCAAGAAATAGTAAAAGTAATAAGGGTACTAACAGAGGTAATTATAGCCTCAGGGCTCACACAACGAGAGAGAAGAGATCAATTCTCTCGTTATCCTTATTGGTCGAATTATGCTCATGTGGTATGAAGCACATGTTATGGTATTTTTCTCGTTTTTTATGGAGCGTATGTTGATTCTCATTATATGAAATACCATACAAATGATAGTTCAGACACACTTAATGTCCAACTTGAGTTCACCACTCCACTTTATTTTTCATTATTACTACAGAACTCGCATCTGGCATTTAAAACAGACAAGGTGAGTTCTGGGTTTACTCACATTCGGTCACAAAATATTACATAGTGACCTCATCTTGATTTACTATCAAGGCGACACTAATTTTAAGCTTGAGCTTATAAATACGTTATGCTTAAAATTGTCTCATCTCTATCAACCACAAGTTATAGAGGCGATTGCCCGTGTGAGAAGGCCAATCTAATTTCTGTCCAACATATATTTCTTTAAATGAACTAATCAAATGCACTAAGCATTAACGCATATATATATATGCATATGTGTATGCTTACAAAAAATAAAAACTTAACATTAATATGAATACATACATATGAATCCCAAATGAAAAATTAAAATATCTCATTATTCAAACCATTAAGTACATCAAAGTCTACGAAGACCTAAAGATTTCACATGTCTTATAAATACATCTCTAGGAATAGATTTAGTAAACGGATCTGCGATCATTCGATTCGTAGATATGTACTGTATGTTCACTTTCTTTTGTGCAACCATGTCTCTCACAAAGTTATAATTTGTGTCAATATGTTTGGTCTTTGAGTGATATTTGGGATCTTTTGTATAAGCTATCGATGCCTGGCTATCACAATGTACTAGTACTGAATATGCAGCATTTTTCATAACCTCCAAATGATTAAGAAATCTCTTTAACCAAACTGCTTCTTGTACTGTCGCTGAAGAAGCTACAAATTCAGCTTCCATCGCGGATAAAGCTATACAAGTTTGTTTCTTACTACTCCATGAAATTGCCCCATTACTTAGTAAGAAAACATAACCAAAGGTTGATTTTCTTTTATTCAAATCACCTCCCCAATCAGCATATGTATAGCCTTCAAGATGCAAATCATTTCCTTGATAACATAACGAATAATCCGCAGTACCTTTTAGATATCTCAAAATCCTTTTGACCGCTTTCCAATGGTCATGGCCAGGGTGTGATTAATATCTACTTACCATACCAACTGCAAAGCAGATATCTGGTTTTGTACACATCATTGCATACATAAGACTTCCAACTGCACTGGAATAGGGAACTCTTTTCATTTGCTCTTCTTCTTGTGGAGTCTTCGGATACATTTTTTGGCTTAACGCTTTACCTTTTGCAATGGGGTATCAATGGGTTTACAATCTTGCATATGAAATTGTTCAAGAATTTGCTTTATATAAGGCTCCTGTGAAAGAGGTAATAACCTTTTCGAATGATCTCTTTCAATTTTAACCCCAAGAATATAGTTAGCTTCTTCCATATCCTTTATTTCAAAATTCGTGAACAACCAATTCTTAATTGATGCTAAGAATTCTTTATCATTAGCAGCCATTAGTATATCATCCACATAAAGTAATAAAATCACAAATTTGTCTTTGGATCTTTTAATATAGACACAATGGTCTTCATCAATCATGGCAAAATCATATAATATGACAGCCTGATGAAATTTTATATTCCACAGTCTAGAAAATTGTTTAAGGCCATAAATCGACTTCAAAAGTCTACACACTTTGTGCTTTTGGTCTTCTTTAATAAAATCGATAGATTGTTTCATATAAATTTCTTCTTCCAATTCTTCATTGAGAAAAGCTATTTTTACATCCATTTGATGTAATTCAAGATCCAAACTAGCTACTATGGCTAAAATTATGCGAATTGAGGTGAATCTCACAACAGAAGAAAATGTCTCTTCATAGTCAATCCCCTCTTGTTGTGTATAGCCTTTTGTTACAAGGCGTGCCTTATATCTTTCTATTGTGTCATCTACCTTGCGCATTATTTTGAGAACCCATTTATTCCCAATTACTTTCCAACCTTTCGAAAGATCAACCAACTTCCAAACTTAGTTTGATCTCATTGACTCCATTTCTTCTTCCATTGCTTTCATCCATTGCTCTTTTGCAGGACATTTAAGAGATTCATCAATATTTCTTGGTTCACCTTCCTCTTGAGGTGTAACAAGAAATGCTTCTTCTTCAATCTCAAATCGTCGACGGGGAACTAATCCATAGTTACTTTTTCGTAATTGAGATTGTTGTGAAATAAATTCATCATTTCTTGAATCTCTCCAACTTGAACCAGATGTTGTTGATGGATTTTCAATATTTTCCACCAATTGAGTTTGATTAAACAAATTATCATGGTCCTCTATCTCAAATAAAGATAAACCTTTATTTATTTCACCCTGATTTGGAAAATAAAAATTTTCCAAAAATGTGGCATTACGAGATTCAAACTCAGTAATACTTCCATTATCAGTGTTACCAACGAACACATATCCTTTGGAGGTTTCAGAGTATCGAATAAAAATACTCTTTTTACCCCTTGGACCAAATTTTCCATATTTATGAGAAGAATCATGAATATACGCAGCGCATCCCCAAGGTCTTAAATTACATAGGTCAGGTTTGCGACCGATCCATAATTCATAAGGGGTGGAAGTTACTGATTTTGAGGACACTAGGTTAAGTACATATGCAGCTGTTAATAATACATCACCCCAATAGGTGATCGGCAAATTAGCTTGTGCCATCATAGACCTAACCATTTTCAATAGAATTTTATTTCTTCTTTCCGCAACACCATTTTGTTGTGGAGTACTAGGAATAGTTAACTGTCTACCTATTCCCTTTTCATCACAAATTTGTTTGAACTGATCAGACAAATATTCACGTCCATGGTCAGTTCTTAACACTTTGATTTTCCGATCTAATTGATTTTCAACAAAGTTTAAATATCTTATGAAGCAATCTAATGCATCAGATTTGTGAGATATCAAATAGACATAACTGAAACGTGTATAATTGTCAATAAATGTGATGAAATAAGAAGCCCCATGTCTTGCCCTTGTTGATCTAGCAAGATGCTTTGTAAAATATTTAAATCACATAAAAAATATAACAATTATAATAAAATATTGATCTAGCAAGATGCTTCATAAAATATTTAAATCATATAAAAGAAAAATGTAACATTTATAATAAAATAGTAGTAAGAAAATATCTGGCCTGAGGTGTGAGAGGCATGCCAAGAGATGCACTGTCTTAAAGTCGTTGTTGCCTCCCCACGTGCAGGTATTGGTAGTCAGCGACGGCTCCAAGATACAACCCAAATGGCTCACAGCGGGCTTAATTTACAGTGCACGTATGTAGTAAGCAGATTACCTAGTCTATATCGGTTGCCCAAAATATAAAATAATATAGGTAATTGTAAAAGAGAGAATGGTGGTAGAGAGAGACAATGAGAGGAAAAATAAAAGTTTTGTATAGGACATTTTTTGTTAGATGCAAGAAATGGCTCCTTTATAGGCCTTTTGTAATTCAACCATAACGGTTGAATACTTATGGCCTCATAAGGCCATAATGAGAGATAATGGGAAGTTTTGAAACTTCCAAATAGAATTGAAATACTTAAAGGTTGCAACAACTCTTTTACAAATTTGGGGGTTACAAATCTTTTTATTTACACCTCTTTAAAAAACTTTTCAAAATTTATTCAAATTCCCACAGTCCCCTACAAGTTTCAAAACTTTATAAAATCATGTACATATTGTTGCTGGAAATTGGACCCGGGGGCGACCGGTCAGCTGAGAAGGAGGAGCTCCGGTGAACACTGGCGGGCGTCGATCTGTCGGCGGGCGGCGTCCTCTGTGAAACCTGCAAAAAGCCGGTGGCCGGGATTTTCGGCTCCGGCCATCCGATGCCTAAGTTAGAGGGGGGCAAGTGTATATAAGGAAAAATAATATGTGTCCAAAGTTTTTGCCTTCCAGCCCCCTCTAAGATGGAGGGGTTCTTCTTTTATAGAGGGGCGCTGGGTTACCTGTGATGCGATGGGGCGAGATTGCCGTACGACTGAGCACGTCGCATGAATTAGTACACGATCATGTGAATTAATGCCTTGTCGTAGGGGATGAGGCCAGAATCAGAGAGTTGTCACGACCAACTGGATGCAGCCGAGCTGATTTGCCGTGGAGGACTTGAGATCCGTAGATAACAGTTGCCACGCGCATTAATTGTTGAGTAAGCCGGAGGTCTGCAGAAGCCATGCATGATGATGGTTGAGTAAGCCGAAGATGTGCATTAATTATGGAGTAAGCCGGAGATCTGCGGAGGCTACGCGCATTAATTGCTAGGGGCGGTGGCAGGGTATGGTCTCTGATCGGGCTGCAGAAGGATGTGACTGCGGTGTGAATGGCGAGGTCGGACTTTCGAGGTGGCGAGCTCTGAGGTCAAGAGCCCCGAGGTTGGACACCTGGTCGGATGCCAGGTCGGGAGCTCAGAGGTCGGGCGCATCCGAGGTTGAGAGTTCCGAAGTTGGGTGCCTCTGATCACATGTTCCGTGATATGCTCACGTGCTTTGGGGCGACCTGTATTACCCCAACACTACCCTCCGACTTCCGAGTTCGAGCTGCTTGCGAGCTCGGACGCGGAAAGTAGTTATCTTTATTGCTGTGGTGGGGGCCAGGGGGACTTTAAATTATTCCGGCGCTCCGCGCATTCTGGGGCGCTTTTAATGAGAGGAGATGGGGCGACGCCTTTTCGTCCTCCGAGACCGCTTCGTGAGGCGGGCTCATGATGGGACGCCAAAATCCGACGGAACACTGCCTCGATTGCGTATTCAAGGCGCCAACCTAAAATAAATATGCTGTTTCGATTTTCGGGGCCAACACGTGACGCAATCCGAATGGGAGGCGGGATCCAGCCCTACCGATCCGGGCCGTCGGGAAGGTCTATATAAACCCCTCGATCTAGCCCTAAAAAGGTCTCGCTTGGCTGCTTCCCTTTCTTCCTCTGCTTCTAACCTCCTGTTCGTCTTTCTCAGTCGTAATCGAGCCTTCCGGCGGCGCCTCAAGGCGATTTCCGACGATCCTTCCTAGGTCATCTCCCTACTTTAGTTAGGGGTGTCCTCTTTTCTTTTTTCTTTGTTTTCCTTTGTCCTTCGCTTCCCCCTCTTTTTTTTCTAAAAATGGGTTCTGGTCCGAATGAAGTCGGATCTAGTCTGTCTAATAAATCACATAGAATCACTCCTTATCTATCAAGGTCGATAGATTTCTTGTAGGTGCATATCCTACTCCTACAGTGAACCTACTGCAGCCAATCTACACTACAAGGATTCATATGACTAGAGACCATATATATGTGTAGTCAAACTACAATAATCTCACTGTGAGTAGTCGAAGCATTGCAGATCAAAGGACCAGTCACACTACTGCAACATCAAGCAAGTCACTGACGAGTGGATAGACATCCAAGTGACTTCTTATCTTGGTCACGTTCAGTATCCTTGTTCTCTAACATGCACCTGCACTATCACTTCAGTGTCCCTACACTATGGACTCGAGACTCGTCCATCTATAAGGAAAGCGATCTGTGCGCTGATCTCATCGGATCTATCACCGTCCTCATGATGATCCATTGATCAGAAGCATTTAGAAATTAATCACCAATGATACATAGCTCAAATTCTCAACTCTTGAGAATATGTATCATCATCTTATTAATTTCTTGGACAATTCATAGACACATAAATAATATGAATGAAAAAAAATGCCCAACTAAATAAATTGATAATTAGGTCAAATATAAATTAATGTCCCAGAATAAAATAATGCGTCAGCCAAATTGGCTTCTAGAGCATTCTTCTAACATACGGATCACTTACAATTTTTCCATTTGGTTCGATTCACTGATCGAGGAGTGGAGTTTACCAATGAAAATCTATTGATTTCCACAACCTAAATGCCCAAAACACTTGCAGAGAATCTCTTAACCATGCACTTAAAAAATGAAGCCTTACATTCATATATATATGACTTCAATACATAAATGTCAATAGACAGTTTCAGGGTTTGAGAGATGTCTATAGAAAGACATCTCTTTTGGACATGAGATCATGTCTTTTGGTTAACCGATTTGGTTGAACCATCATGGGTGGACCAAACCGGTTTTTCCAACACTAAGCCTATATTTTAGATATATAAATAGAATAAGTAATAATAGATGTAAGAGACATTATTAATATGGGCATCAAGTTGCTTCATAAGTGGTACTATTTTTTTTCACAAATACAACAAATGCACCTCAGATATCAACAATTAGGTTTTAATTTGCTACTGGGTTGGAACCATGATCGCTATACTAGCATGCTAAATGGAGAGCATGATTGTTTTGTGGTACCCTGATTTAGTTGATTACTGGCTTATAACTTGCACGTTGTGCGGAGCATGATTCCTTTCCTCCTTTTTCAACTATTCTTGAATTGCAACACAGCCAAACTACAATAAATAGAAAGTGTTAATATCCAATTTTCTGTTGTATATTAATCAATAAACTTTAATGATTGTCGAGCAGAAACTTTCATCTTTATGATCGGTGTTCGTATGGCGAATAGTGAACATTGCACAAGCTGAGTCTCTTTGAAATCTCTGGTCATTAATACTGGTGTCATCAACATCAGCCCTACATGATGGACCAAATATTATTTCTTCTTTTTCTAATTATTTTTGAAAAGCAAAATGACAATATAACAAATTATAATAAATAGAAGGTAAGCAATAAACTTTAATGATGGTTATGAATATTAAACTAGTCTTGTTAATATCTATAGTATATAAGTAATAAACTTTAATGATGATTGCGCGTATTAATATTGATGTCATTAATACCAGTATCTACGTGGCTAATAAAGAGCACTGTACAAACTAAGCCTCTACAATGACTTCTTTTTTTCAACTATTCTTGAAATGCTATATATCGATATAATAAATTATAATAAATAAAAAGCTATAATAGCCAAATTTCTTGCATATTAAACAATAAATTCATGATGGTTGAGCAAAAAATTTTGTATTAATATTGGCATCATTAGTACTGGCATCGACATGATAAGCAAAGAATTCTAAATAAGGTGGAAAATTCTCATCATTAATGCCGAAATCACAAAAATTAGCTTTGTGCCATGCATGGGTACGATTTTTTCTTCTTTTTCTAATTGCTTTTGAAATGCAATATAACAAATTAATAGATTAAAATAATAGAAGGCTTCATAGCCAGATTTCTATTTTATATTAAGAAATGAGTTTTAATTGTGAGCAGAAATATCTATTATTAATACTGATATCCACATGGTGAACAGAAACATTATACTAGAGCTTTCATGTAGAAATTCTCATCATCGATACTGGCATGAATAATATCAACCCTGCACAATGCACAGATACAATTTTTCTATTTTATATTAAGTAATGAGCTTTAATGATGAAGGAGAAGAAATTTCTAATATTAATACTAATATCTACATGGTGAATAGAAAACACAGCACAAGAGTCTCTATACAGAAATTCTCATCATCAATACTAGCATGAATAATATCGATGATGCATGAGTACAATTTTTTTCTATTTTTACTAAGCATTCTTTTTATGATGGTCGAGCACATTAATATGGATGTCATTAATACTTATTACATATCAAGCAATAGAACCCACGGTTGGCCGCATCCTAGTCGGGGGCTCAATGATCACCGAAATCCTACCGACATGACAGGCAGGATGTCATCCACGTATGAGACATTCAAGCTTGATGTTCAATACTCAGGCCAGACATTTCTAGTCGGCCCACGTGCCCTAATTTTTTGGTGGTAGGTAAGCTCCTCCACCCTGACAATCCACAAAAGGGGGGAACCTAAGAGGTAAGTGCAAAAGATGCCCTAACAAATTACGAGGGAACCTCCCTCTATTAGCACCATCCTGACTTAGGTTTCGAAGGGTCCCCCATTGGATATACTCTAGCCAGAGAACTTCTTTATTTGTGCTATTTTAGGTCAGAGTGCAACCACCCAACAAGGACCCAGTAACAACTCCACGCCGTTTGTCCTCTCTAATCCTGATCGAAGCAATTGATAGTCAATATCTCCGACATTGTCGTGCTTCTCATTGCGGTGCCTAGGGTAGGCCGGTTCTTAGTAACAATAGATTGGCTCTAAAGGAAGGACTTAAGCCTGCTATAGAAGGCATCGTCTCCATACCATTATGAAATCTCAAAGGGTGCAACCAGCACCATCCAATCCCTAACCGAATGCACTAAAGGAGTCTGGTGGCTCTTTACAAAGCACGCAAGGGGTTTCACCTTCGCCAGAGCCACAAACAGTTCTGATGGTGATCTCTAAATAATTTCAAGCACTTATTCAATATATCCAGGTGCTGACCACTGCGATTCAACACATGCAGTGACCAATTGCCCTACCGCAGCTGCAACAACAAGAGGCCTATGAATAAGGTCATCGTGAGGACCCAGAGCGCCCAAGTCGTCAATCCCCACCTTAGAGTGGGGGGTAAGTGCCTCCCGGTCATCCTTCCCACCATTATAGCTTTAGCAAGGCTTCACATAGCCACAACATCTAGCCGCGGAGTTAGATATAGGAGGGCCAATCTCGATCTACTGACTCTCCCTCTTGGAAGGAGTCAGCGTCCGACCATTTTTCTCTCACCAACCTAACTGGGCTTCTAGGAGGGAAGCTAGCCTTTACAACAAGCTCGAGGAGATGCGCCGGTGCCTCGAAGACCTGAAGTAATATCAGACTAGTCAAGGCCAAGACATGAAGTTTACCATCGAACCTCTATTTTCGACAAAGATAGTGGGGGAACCTGTCCCCCCTCCCCACCCATTTCAAGATACCACAGTTGGAGATGTATGACGGCACCTCAGACACTTTAGATCACTTAAAGAGCTTCAAAGCTCTCACAATGTTCCAAGGTGCCACCGACACAGTGTTGTGTAGAGTTTTCTAGCTACCCTCCAGAAGACGGCTCGAATGTGGTGCACCGGACTGTAGTCGAGCTTAGTCCACTCATTCAGGTAGTTCGGCCGGATGTTCGCTACCCATTTCGTGAGCAGCAAAAGGTTGAGAAGTTCAAACAACTGCTTCCCATCAAGCAACGGAAGGATGAGTCCTTATGTGACTACGTCAGCTGCTTTAATGCGGCCATACTGGAGATGTGCGACCTAAATCATTCGGGCATCGTGCGGCCGAATTCACATATCAAAAGCTCTCCACAGTTAGCTGCGTCCTAGCCAGGGGCCCTAGTGATCACCAAAATTCTACCAACATGATAGGCAAGATGTCATCCGCATTCGAGACATGCATGCCTGTTGTCCAGGCCATATCCAGGCTAGTCATTTTTGGTCGGCCCACTTGTCCTAATTCTTTGGTGGTAGCTAATCTCCTCCACCCTGACAATCCACAAAAGGGGGGAACCTAGGAGGTAAGGGCAAAAAGCACCCTAAGAAACTATGAGAGAATCTCCTTCTGTTCTCTAAGCACCATCCAAACTTAGGTATCGGAGGGTACCCCTCCAGATATGCTCCAGCCAGAGAACTTCTTTATTTGTACTATTTTAGGTTAGAGTGCAGCTGCCCAACAAGGACCCCGATAGTGACTACACGCCGCTCGCCCTCTCCGATCTCAACCGGAGCAGTTGACAGTCGATCTCTCCAGCATTGTCATGCTTCTCATCATAGTGCCTAGGATGGACCGATTCTCAACAACAATAGATTGGTGCTAGAGGGAGGACCTTGAGCCTACTTTAGGAGGTCTCGTCTCCATACCATTATGAAGTTTAAAAGTTACAACTAGGACCTTCCAATCCTTAGCCGAATGCACTTGAGGAGTCCGACGGCTTTTTACAGAGCTCGCGAGGGGCTCCACCCCCACTAGAGCCATAAATAGTCCCAATGGTGACCTCTAAACAATTTCAAGCACTTCTTCAATAGATCTATGTGTTGACCACTATAATCTAACACATGCAGCAACCAGCCATATCTTAGCAACCACAATAGCTAGAGGTTTATAAACAAGGTCATTGTGAGGACGCAAAGTGCCCAAGTCATCACTCCCTACCTCAAAGTGGGGGACATGTGCCTCCTGGCTAGCCTTCTCCCCATTATAGCTTTGACAAGGCTTCACGTAGCCACAACATGTAGCCATAGAGTCAAATGCAGGAGGGACAATTCCGATCTACCGACTCTCCCTTTTGGGAGGAGTCAGCGTCTTGCCATTCTCCTCTCACCGACTTGATAGGGCTTCTAGGAGGGAAGCCAACCTTGACCACAAGCTCGAGGAGATGATCTAGTGCCTCAAAGACCTGAAGCAATATCACACCAGTCAAGGTCGAGACAAGGAGTTTACCATTGAACTTCTATTTTCAATAAAGATAATGGGGGAATCCCTAGACCATCTCCTACATCACCCAGGGATCACCCTGGAGAAGAATCGAGTCAGAGACTCACACGGACCAAATCGGTAAAAAGGTCCCCGACTACATGCTCCGTGGGGCCAATCGGAGTGAAGACGTCGACACATGCATTCCCCTAGTGGGAGGGTTGAAGACTGGCTCAGACGCCCCGGCTGGTGGTATGACGATGGCGAGACCGATGACAGAGTGCAGCCCCTTTGCTGGGGCTGAAGAAGGATTGGTGGCATTTGGTGTAGTCGGCGAAACTAGAATGACCATAAAGACAATCCCAGAGACCAGAGCAGTCACCGAAGTAGGTGATTGTACATTGATAAGGAGGACAATGAGCACCTCCACCTCTGATAATTCTTCCCCGTGAGATCCGTAGGTACACCCCTCCTCCTCTTGCCTAAGGAACTACTTTCGCCGAACTTTCTCTTCCTCGACGAGTAGAAGAGTTCTTCCACTTCGAACTCATGGCTGTAAAAATGGAAGAGGATTGAGTTAGTCACAAAGCAAAACTGATGAAAAAGAAGCAGAACGAGATGAGGAAATATACCGATAAAAGGCAAGACTCAAGCCAGCGTCAATTAAGGCTGACTCCTGAAGAAGCTCGGCATAAGGTGGACCCCTCATCAAACGAAGCAGATCAACAGACTCAGCTTGATTCTCGAGTGTCCTCCTTAGGATCGGAAAACCCCAAGGAGACGCCGAAGACACAAAGAAATACCAACCCTTCCACCCGTGGATGGATAAAAGGCTAGGTGGAAGGACATTACAACCCTTCCTACAAGAAAGGTACCACTATCCCTTATTTCGAGGATGGACCTTCACTTCAAAGAAAGCTTGGAACATCCCCGACGTAGGATTGATCCCTTGAAACCGGATAAAGCAAATGAAGCCTACAATCATCCTCCAAGCATTGGGGTTGAGCTGTGCGGGAACAAGTTGGTATTAGGCCAATAAGTCAGCAATAACTGACAAGATCGAGAAACTTAACCTTGCCTTTAGGAACTCCTCATATAGTGCTATCCGATTCTCCCTAGACGAAGTCATCCAATCCGAAGGACGGGCGGTCAAGGTCAAAGTCTTCAAAAATGAAAAATGCCATCCATATCTAGTTGAGATCTGACTCCCCTAGGAAGCTCGTCATAGTATCCGGACTGGAAGACATCTTGAGAAGAACTCCCTTCGAGGTCACAAAGACCTGATCAGGAGGACCGTACCCACTACCTCATCATCGGAAGACCGATCTCCAGCGGATGGGTCCATGGATGGTTCCTGAGGGAAAAAAAGAAGAGAAAAAGGGGAGTGAAAGTAGACAAACCCACCAGGAAGCAAAATAAGATTCTGGTTGGAGATAAGAAAGGACAACCTTGCAACAGAAGCACACGAGTCACGCCCTGCACCTTCACACATCCTCTCTCTCTCTAGGCTTTAGGGAATAAAAGAATGAGGTGAATGGGTTAGGGCTGCCGTCTTCCCTATTTATCAAGGGTTTAAACAATCCATTCGCCAAACTTAGATGCATGTTCCTCAGGCATTCATCCTAGGACAACCCATTTGGATCACCATCCATACCTAAACGCCCATTTAACCTACGGACGTCTCGCTCATGATTATGACGCTTCGGGAAAGATAACGCGGCCATGCCCCTTATAAATGTCGGATCTAAAAAATCTTCATTTCTCCAATAAAAAGGCACCGCATATCCTCCTTGGTGATCTCCATCAAAGCAACCCTTCCAGGAAGACTACTTTCGTAGCCCGAGTAGACCATCTCTACTCAGTTGCGGAAGTGGGGGCAAGTGATGCGCATTCGGGTCGATCGCAATTCACCAAAAGGACCAACCAATTAGAACCTGCTACGATTAAAACATATGATTGATCAGGAGCAGCCACTTGGTGGGCCTGATATTGTGAGGTCGTATTCACATATCATAAGCTCTCTACGGTTGGCCGCATCCTAGCCAGGAGCCCCAGTGATCACCAAAATCCTACTGACATAGCAGGCATGACATAGGACGTCATCCACGTGCAAGACATTCACACCTAATGTCCAGGTCGTATCCAGGCTAGTCATTTTTGGTCGACTCACATCCCATAATTCTTTGGTGGTAGGTAAGCTCCTCCACCCTGACAATCCATAAAAGGGGAACTCATGAGGTAAGTGCAAAAGACGCCCTAACAAATTGTAAGAGATATTTTTCTGTTCATTGAACACCATCCTGGCTTCGGCATCGGAGGTTTCCTATCAAATACACTCTAGCCAAAGGACTCCTTTGTTTGTGCTGTTTTAGGTCGAAGGTGGCTGCCCAATAAGGACTCCGGTAGCGACTGCACGCTGCTCACCCTCTTCGATCCTAACTAAAGCAGCCGATAGCCGAACTCTCCATCGTCGTCATGCTTCTCATCACAAGTGCCTATGACGAGCTGGCTCTCAGCGGCAATACACACACACACACACATA